>CM053787.1:540550791-541265791 GCA_028749045.1 Cupressus sempervirens | reverse complement strand
TTGATGTGTCCTCTATGAATAATCAACAAGCACTAGAGAACCTGCACAAGTGTAAAGTGGTAGCAAAAATAGTGGGCAAATGGGTCCAAGATGTTCTAGATGACACTGTAAAACACATAGGCCACTTGGACCATGCTTCAAAAGAAATATCAAACATTACTAAGAAGGTGGAGACAAGCAATGAAGGATATGAAAAGGAGAAGAACAACTAGGCAAAGGTGGTAACGTGGTTAGAAGACGTGCAAGAACTCAGTTTGTAGAAGTTCCAAGCCCAATGTTGTATGGCTGGTCTAGAAGAAAAGGTCCTATATGTCATGAATGACTGCATCAAATGGTAGAATGAAGCACTGACATAGGAGGTAACTGAAATTAAAGAGACATTGAAAGAACTTAAGGTTATACACTAGATCATCCAAGGTGATCTTAAGTGGTTTGTCAAACAATTCTCAGGGAAGGAAGATGACTCCATTGCCCAATCAGATGAGATAATCAAGGAAATTCAAAAGAAATTTCAAGAACATTAGGACAAGAAGGCATTGGATAAGCAAGATTTTTCTAACGTGGAACACACTAAAGCTAGGGTAATCATCAATCAAAAGCACTTAGAAATGCACTAAGAGAAGGTAACTAAATTGAAGAAGATGAAAGAGATATAGAAGAAATCGTTTGCCTATATTGGCTTGCCACATCAGTATGTTATTTCATCCTTTTCAACTACTTATGAAATGTGGAAGATGGCAAGAGGTGTGGCAAGTGGAGACAACCCTACCTAATCAAGAGAAATAGTTACACTTAGTCGCTTAGTTGTAGTTTGTTTTTTCATTTTGTTTTTCTTGCATTTTTTGATTAACAATTATGTTAACCAAAAGACTATTAACTCCTAGTGGGGTAATTTTGGTAGTGGTCCAGCCCCATGCCTATTTATATGTAATAGTTAGTATGGTGTAGGGGTTAGAAATTCTCCAGTAGATCGATAGACAGAACTATTTCTATTTGTGGTTTTATTTCAAGTTTTAAGAGTAGCATATCAGAACTCTACTAATATGAAGAAAAAATCTGCAGTTTGTATTTGATTAATGGCTTTGTAAGTAGATACTACTGTCTGCTTGGTTAAACTAGTATTTCTGAAAATACTATTTATGAGAAGCTCTTGATCATGTGTTGTGGATTCTGAGATTGTGATTTAAAACTTGGAATGCTATGAGAAGTTAGTTTATTAATTTTCCTACTTGGTTACTTAATTTTCAATTATGTGGATAATCTTGATAATTAAAATTGAGTGGTTTCTCAGCATAAAAGTTTGTTTTATATTGATGAGATGAAATAAGTTGGTTTGACACTTTCAGCAGATTGTATTTTGACAAGGTCTTTTTGTTGAATTTTTAGATTAGAAAATTCTCATTGCAATAAAGGTAGTTGCACCTATTTTCATTGAGGAAGCTTTAAAAAAAGAATTCCTTCATCTCTTTTGTAGGAATTCATTTGTTGGTATACACTTTTTCTCTGTTTTTGCATATGAACCCATTTGACAAAAATTGTTTACTAACAGTTTTTGGCAACTCTCTTGGGAAAACAAAAAATGTTTTTGCCTCATCATGAAATTTTCCCAGTACTTCAACTAGGCTTAGGGTTTGATAATACATAGGAGGATATTATTTTTGATTTAAGCGAACAAGCCTGGAAATTTAGAACAAGCCTAGAACAATTTACAAAGGTCAATAAAGTGCTTGAAAGAGAAGAATAAAGGGAAAAACTCATTAGAGATGCACCTATTGCTAATGAAGAAGCAATAGTTGATAGACTAATCCCAAGGCCATTTTGAGTGTTGAATGTTAGTCTATATTCTGATAAACTAGCTAATAGAAAGTATACTTGAAGTAAGGAAAGGAAGGGGTTTAGTGATAAGTCTTATGAATTTGTAAAGAACCAAAATTTTGCCCCTAATCTCTCAAATAAACACAAGAAGTTAGTTAAAAGTAAAAGTAGGCCAACATCTCCCTAAAGACCTACCCCTGTAATCGTAAGCCTTCAAGCCCTAATCTTACCAGGGACACTGATACCTTCTCATTTGAATGTTCAGCCTTTGAACTTCATTCCACCAAGAATGGCTGCCAACCCATGGGGTGCACAAGTAGGTCCCTTAGCTCTCGAAGGTAACCTACATCCACTCCCTAAAGGTGCTAGAGAAGTGTTGCCCAAATTTTATGGTGATGGAAAGAAAACAACTAACGAGCATCTTAATGCTTTTAATACTGCATGTGCAGTCTTTGCTGTTGCACATGAAGATGTAGCTATGAGGCTTTTTATACAGACCTTAGTTGATGATGTAGTAGACTGGTTTCATCATCTCCCTCAAGGGTCCATTATTGACTGGAATCATATGCATACTACTTTCAAAGATGGATTCAAATCCGTTGATGATGAACATACCTTGCAACTTCAGTTAACTCAATTTAAAAAGGAGGTACATGAACCCATGAGAGATTTTGTAGCAAAATTCAATAAGATAATTCATAAAATCCTTGTTGCTAAGAGACCCAATGATGAAAACCATAAAGGATTCTTTGTTAATGCAATGCCTCTAGATATCAGCTTTCAATTAAGGAGAAACAGAGTAGAAAATGTTGAAGTTGCCCAGAGACTAGCAATTGAACTAGAAGATGATCTTTTAGCTGCAGGGAAATGGAAAAAAGAGATGTCAAGTTCTAAAAGTCAACCATCTTCCTCAAAAAATTCAGACTCATTGGTCCAAAAGCTCATTAATGATGTGATGATTATTAAGAAAGAACTCCCTAAAATGAACACTCATTAAAAAGATTTTTTGAGAAAATATCCGAGCCAAAGTAGTTTTCAGGGAAAATAGCTTACATTATCCTCAAGTCAAAAAAAATTACAAATTGAAGCTCCACCTAGCAAAAAAAAATGTGTGTTTTTCACCTTACAAATGATCACGAGGGAAGTTCTTGCCCTGAAAATATTAGATATCAGTAGCTTGAAGTAGAAAAAGTAGCTTCCACTAATGTAGTAAAAGCGGAAGAACCTTCTGAGGTACTTGGCAACTCCATAACTATTACCTTGAGTATGAATCTGATTTTGATAGGGGTAATGACATCTTATTAACCTTGGAAGAGGCTTCATGTTAGGTATTGACCCAAGGGCAAAGAACAATAGCAACTGATACTCATGCTAAAAATAATACAACTCCTACTCAAACCAAGGAACAAAAGGCAAAGGGAGAAACTGAAGGTAAGTCATCACATGTTTTAACAACTAATCAAATTTTAAAAAGAACTAATTTTGACTCTGCATTTGACATTGTTGAGTTTTGTAAAGCATTAAGGATACAAATCTCTCCTATAGAATATTTGAGAATGAACTCTGGTGAACTTAATAAATTGGTTGAATATATTAATCCCTTATCTCTTGAAAAAGCAGCAAAATAGATCAATGAAGTTGAAACTTCAAATGACAATGAGACAATTTCCAAGTAGATAAAATAATATTCAAAACGTAAGAAACCTCAAGTGCAAACACCTAATAAAAGGGAAGGAATAATTCAACTAGATAAGGTGAGTCTTGAGCCTTCTTATAATTACAAACCTTATCCATTTTATGTCTCCCTTTTTCTCCATGGCTTTAAGCTAAGAAACTGTATCATAGACTCAGGTGATTTGGATAATATAATGCCAAGAATAGTAGCAAAATCTCTAAACCTCCATTTGATGAAAAAATTTGGCACATGTTATTCCATAGATTTGAAACAAGTGCCTTTGGTAGGTCAAATTAAGAATGCCCAAGTGTCATTAGTTGCTTACCCTCAGAAAAGGATTAAACTCACCATCCTAGTAGTAGATATCCCTACAAGCTATGACATGCTTCTCAATTGGACTTTCTATCAAGACCTAGGAGGGGAAGTTAAGATGGACTAGTCTCAAGCTGTGATACCTATTGGGAAGGAGAAAGTAACCTTGTTACCTGAAGCAAAATCCAAATATATAGTCTTTCCATCCAATGACCCCAAATCTCAAATTCTTTATCAAGAGACTGATTTTGCTAACTATTTGATTTTTTCTAAAAATGAGAACACAGGTGAGAATTCCTCAGAAGAAGACTCGCTATGGACTCTTGAGTTTGATGGGAGCTATTGTTCAAATGGATATAGAGCCGGTGTAGTTCTCATATCACATGTTGGTCAGAAGTTCCCTTTTTCTTATAAACTTGTCTTTGAAAATACTAATAATATAGTGGAATATGAGGCTCTACTTCTAGGCATAGAGGATACCAAAAGGAGGAACATCAAGCTATTAAAAGTAAGAAGGGATGCTAAGTTAATTGTGAAACAAGTTAAAGACATGTTTTCAGTTAAAAATCAAAGGCTGAAGCATTATAGAAACTGTGTATGGGATGAAATTGAAGGTTTTGATGCTTTTGCAATTGAAGCAATCCCTTGAGGATAGAATGATAAAGTAGACTCCTTGGCGATATCAGCTTCTTTATTGATTCCTATCTTGATTTTATAGATAAAAAGTATTCAGTGGAAATCATTCACAGGCCAAGTGTCCCTGACAGTGACAGTTCCTAGCAAGTATTTAAAGATGATGCTAATATTAATGTCTTTTTGCAAAGTATTGATAATTTTTTCACTAATTATTTTGAGGGATCAAAATCTGAATGTAGTGAATATTATCTTGACGTTACTAATGAGAAGTCCAGTCATGTGTTGTAGCTGAAAAGTAATGTAATACCTAAAGGCCTTGTTGAACTTGAAAAACTCTTTGATAGGTGAGATACCTTCTTAGCTCAAGATTTAACACCTAAAGAAGATACAAATGCTGATCATGAAAAGGTGAATTTAGGAGATAAACATGATCGCAAAATTATCAATCTGGGATCTTGGTGTGATGAAAGTGAGAAATCTAGATTCATTAGGCTCCTTACAAAGTATATAGATGTCTTTGCTTGGTCTTATGATGACTTAAGACTTTTAGAAATGGAAAATTCAAACACCATATTACCTTGAAACTAGGCACTACTCCTTTTAAGTAGAAATTGAGAACATATAATCCAAAAGTTTCTAATGTAATTTTTAAAGAGATAGACAAAATGCTTAAAGCTCGCATTATCTTTCCAATTCATCATTCCACATGGGTGGTGAACATTGTGCCAGTTAGAAAGAAAAACAGAGAGATAAGGATTTGTGTTGATTTTAGAAACCTTAACCAGGCAAGTTTGAAGGATAATTTTGCCTTGCCAATAATGGATAAGATCCTTCAAATAGTTGCCAGCTCAGAAATGATGTCCTTCCTAGATGGTCTCTCAGGCTATAATCAAATAGAGGTTGCTGAAGAAGACCAACACAAAATAGCCTTTACAACACCATGGGGAACCTTTTCCTACAAGAGAATGCCTTTTGGTCTAATAAATGCTAGTGCCACATTTTAGTGAGCTATGAATTCAACTTTTGGTAAGTTACTGGATAGGTGTATCATAGTGTACATTGATGATATGACTGTGTTTCCAAGGAGGCAAAAAAAAATCTAAAAGACGTGAGGAAGGTGCTTTAGAAATGCAGGGAACATGGGATTTCTTTGAATCCTAAAAAATCAATTTTTGTTGTGACGGAAGGAAATTTACTTGGGCACATGGTCTCAAAAGAAGGAATCAAGATTGACCTAGAAAGAGTGAAAGCCATCCAATAATTATGTCTTCCTGTCAACTGAAATGGCGTTAAATCCTTCTTTGGACAAATTAATTTCCTAAGAAAGTTCATTCCTGATTTTGTAGAAACTGTTAAACCTATGGCCAAGCTACTCAGTGAGAAGCAAAGTTTCAAATGGGATGAACCAGCATCAAAAGCATTCAAAGTGGTAAAAGAAGCTATTGCTAAAGCCCCAACGCTTTTTCATCTTGATTTTAAAAAGGATTTTATAATGTATTGTTACGCATCTAAGCATACCATGTCAGGCATATTACTCTAGAAGAATGAAAAAGGACAAGAGATGCCTATCTCTTTTATGAGCATCCCTCTAAAAAAGCATGAGCTAAACTATTCTTTGTCCAAAAAATAAGCTTTTGTTGTTGTAAAAGTAGTAAAATACTTTAGGTACTATATTTTGCACTCACATTTTGTACTCTACATGCCATCTAACATGATTAAGAGCATTCTCATGTAGCAGGATGTAGTAGTCAACAATCAAGTAACATGGGTAGAAAAAGTCCAAGAATTTGATCTGGATATTCAACCAACTAAACTGGTTCAAGGACAAGGATTGTGTAAACTCATAGAAGAAGGTGAAAAAGAGGAACCATACCCTAGTTGTTTGTTTGTGGGTCTTAAAGATGAGTGGTATTCAAACATTGCTTATTTCCTGACATATGGAAGATGTCTTGATCATCTAAAAGGAAAGGAATGGAGGACCCTCCAACTTAGACCAGCCAAGTTTGTTATTACTGATGACATCTTATACAAAAGAGGTTTGGATGGTATGTTTCTAAGATGTGTTGATACTGACTAGTATGATAAGTTACTAAGAGCTTTCCATGATGGAGCCTATGGTGGCCATTTTTCATCAATAGTGACATCGTTTAAAATCTTGAGAAGTGGGTACTACTAGATAGGAATTTTAAAGCTTCTTATCATTGGGTTAGAAATTGTGAAAAATGCCAATTGTTTATCAAGAAACCATAATTAGCTACTCTACCTCTAAAGCCAGTAATCATAGGAGAACCCTTCCAATAGTGGGGATTGGATTTTATAGGGCCTATTAATCCAAATTTTAGTGCAAGACGCACTCACATCCTCACTGCCACTGATTATTTTACTAAATGGGTTGAGGCAATACCTGTTAAATCAAAAATATCAAAGGTGGTGTACAAATTCTTAACAGAAAATATTTTGACCCACTTTGGTATTCCCAAAAAAATAGTGACTGATAATGCACAGAACTTTTCATCTTGGGAAATTTAATTATATTTTTATGACCATGGTGTCTAGTTGTCCCACTCTTCAGATTACTTCCCTCATGGCAATAAACAGGTGGAATCCACAAACAAAAACCTAGTCAACATTGTGAAAAAATTGGTTGATGAAAAAGGAAGAGATTGGCATAAGAAGTTGTATGTAGCAGTTTGGGCAAATAGAACTTCTCCCAAACAAGCCATTGGCATGACACCTTTCAAGCTGGTGTGTGGAGTTGAGGCACAATTATCACTACCTTTGGAGCTAGCTACATTGGATCTGTAAAAAGCCATAGAAAATGAAACATTTCAATCCTCCATTGAAAAGAGAATCCTGCACCTCCATAAAATTGAAGAAGAAAGAATAGAGATGGTCAACCATATCACATCCCATCAAGAAAAGGTTAAAAAGATTTTTGACAGAAGGGCAAGGCCATGGAGATTTATGAAGGGAGACCAAGTGTTGTTATGGGATAAGAGGAGAGAACCTAAAGGAGCCCATACCAAATTTGAAAGCTTATGGAAGGGTCCATTTGTAATATTTGAGGAGCTAGGTTCAAATGCCTTCAAGCTACAATACCTTAATGGAGATGAGCTTCCCCTATCCTATAATGGGAAGGATCTCAAGCTATATCATCTTTGAGTTTGGTTCCCATCTCATTGTAAATACTACCATTTTTGGTTGTGTTCTTTTCTCACTCCATGGTCTTTGTGTTGTGTTCTTTTTGAGTCGGTCTGCAAAACTTAAGACCCTGGGTTCATCTATGATCCTTCTAGTCTCATCCCCCAGCTAGAGCTGATTGTTACTACATATATTTTTTCCTGCCCTAGCATGCTTCAGTCCCAAGTATTCATTAACTTTGAAGTTGAACTTGAAGTTTCAGTTTGCTTTAGCTTCAAGTTCGAGCCCATGTCAGTCTTTAATATGTCAAGTCTGCTTTCTTTTCCCGAGTCAGTCTTAGTGAAGTCAAAGTTGAAGTTGAAGACCTATCAACCAAAACTTCAACTTTAGCTTTAGTGTCAATTTTACATACTGACATCAGTTTGCATGTAGGTTTAAAATCTTTGTGCCAAGGCAATGTGGGTCCTAGTTTAGTGCTACCCAAGACATGTGAGATTATAAATGAAGGACTTTAAAGTGGCACGTGTCCAGATATGGCAATAGTTGGTGAAAGGCTAGATTTATCATTTCATGATGACGCAACATGTCAGTAAGCATGTAGATTTGATGGGCATTTAAAGCAAAACACTCTTAGGGTCTTTTCCAATGCATGTCGCATGAATAAGTAATTATTGCATTAACTTACCAAATATGTCCTATGATTTCCTATGTAAATTGTTCCTTAAATGCATTCATTTTAGCTTTTCCCACTCATTTTGCCATTTGTAAAGAAATTCTAGTGCTGTTGGGTAGGGAGAGTGAATCACAGGCTATGTCTCTATCAAATTGTAAGTGCATTATCATAAACCTTACAATTTCAATTGTGTTTGCTTTGTTTTGGGGTAATTTAGGCTATATCTTTCAAACCTGTCTATCTTAGCAATCATGATGCTATTTTGTCCAAAAATGCCCAAGTTTGAAAAGTCATTTTTGCTCAGTTCATTGCCTGAAATCCATGATACATTTCTAGTAAATAAGAGTTTGTTTGATGTTAGTGAAAGAACCAAAAACACCCAGTCAAGCCGCATTTACTAGAAGTTAGTTGATAGTGGGTTATTAGAAGCCGTTGCTTTTTCCGCTGCAATCACATGCCTAGAACTTGTTATCAAATGTGCAAACCATTACAAACCTACTTCTAGGTGCATTAAGAAAGTCTCAAGAGAGGTGATTCTTAAAATCAACAGAACTAGTGTCAATTCAACTTTTAGAATTCCCCATAAAGAACCCTATGAGAAATGGACATTTGAAGAAGCTGGGCATCTATATGCTGAATGAAAAGCAACTATGACAATAAGGTAGCTCAGTCCTGGCTCCTGAAACCTACAGAAGGGGGTTCCAAATTGCCTAAGCCATTAACTATTGAGCATTTTATAAAGGAAATCATGGACATTGTCCTCCTGTTGAATAGGGTTAAGGGGAATGAGCATGCATTCCACTAGGAGTCTTGGATGTAATTTTTCATAATTTGGGAGTAAATTCATTGATTGGGCTGACCTGATAGTCAAAAATTTGCATAAGGGTTTAATAGCAATTAACAACTTTGGCTCATTTTTGTTGTCTTCTTATTTGATTTACATCCTAGTGGCATCTAAAGAATGGAAGCATCTTCCACATGCACCTTGGGCTGATGAAATGCCCATTTATCAGTATTACAATGATCTTCAAGAAATCACACTATGTAAGGAGTTTAGAAGGATAAATGATGTCTTTCTAGTGAAACTAGTATTTGAACTCCAAGGTCATGAGAATGATAGGATGTCAAAAGAAGCTATGCAGGTTGTGCAAATCTATGGCTACTTTTACATTCAATTTCCTAGATTCACGTATATCAGAGTGGGTGGCTTTTCTGGTGGACCCTTGAAGTTACCACATTATTGTTTAGACTCTATAGTGTTATCTGAGATATGTAGGTAATTTTTTTTTTGTGGTAGAGTCTTTTCAAATTTTAAAAAGGTCTTCTTTAGTATTCTTCCCTATTGAGATTGGACATTATAGATGCCCAAGTCTAAAAGAAGCTATGTTGGCAAAAGGATCATTAGCCCATTTGTGCTTTAAACCCTTCATTTCTTGGTTAGATTTTGATTATACTGGCTTTGTCAGAACCAATGTTAAGAATGTAGCATCCCTGGTTCACAATTAGAAGATTATTGGGTGAATTTCCTTAATGAATTTGAAGTGAGGAAGAGACTTTGGTCACGCCTAACCATAAAATAGATCACTATGTTTAGTGTGGAGTTGGATACATGTGGACCAAAGGAGGAAAAATATGAGGAGTTTCTTGATCCATTCTACATTGATCACATTGAGTGCATTCTCATTCCCAAAATTGATTGGGGAAAGAGGGAAGAGGATGATATCTACTCTTGTACTAAAGATGAATTACGTAAGACTGCAAAATGGATAAAATCAAAGACAGTTTCCACTTGTGGTCTTTCTAGGAAGTTTTCAAATAAAATAGGTAAAAAGACTCCCAAAAAGTGAACAAATCAAGATTTTCCTGATCCTGTTGCAGGTCTGGTTGAAGTTGAAGTTGAAGCATTTCCTAAGCAACTTCAACTTTAAGTTCAAGAGGTAACTCCAAAGATCAAGAGGGTGACCCAGTCAAACATGAGAAAAGCATTAGCCATCAAGAGCAAGGGTTCCATAACTGTTGATCTGGAGGTTACAGAAGATCCACCTATGGCAAATAATGTACTTGAATCTTAGAGCCTACCAATGACTACCAAGGGCCAAGAAAGTACCCTCGCCTTAGAAAAATTCTCCCCTACCATGGAAAAGGACCATGATATGCCTAAATGGTTAGAGAAATCAATGGAAAAGAAGAGGAGCATTGCCTTGATATCCATTCCAATTGATGACTTAGTCAGTAAGTGTCTCGGCAAAACACCTAAAATAAAGAAGGCAAGGATTAACTTTGATAAAAATTTAGGACATTGGTCAAAAGAGATAGCTACACCACCAGATCGAAGCTCATGGGATTCCTTAACATCTCAAGACTGCCAAATAACAAAGGTTGATGTGGGAAAAGGAAATTGTGAAGTGGACATTGAATTCTTTGAAGTGTCCAATAAAAAGATTGCACATAGAGTATGGAAAGATGGACATGATAAATAGGTAATGAAGGAAACAATCAAAAAAATGGTGCAGTACATTAATGCTATCCTTCAACTTGAAGCAAAGCCAATCAGCAAAATGTCAACAATCGTTGATGTGTCCTCTATGACTAATCAACAATCACTAGAGAATCTGTACAAGTGTAAAGTGGTAGTGAAAATAACGGGTGAATGGGTCCAAGATGTTTTGGATGACATTGTAAAACACATAGGCCACTTGGACCATGCTTCAAAAGAAATATCAAACATTACTAAGAAGGTGGAGACAAGCAATGAAGGATATGAAAAGGAGAAGAACAACTGGGCAAAGGTGGTAATGTGGTTAGAGGACATGCAAGAAATTAGTTTGTAGAAGTTCCTAGCCAAATGCCCTGTGGTTGGTCTAGACAAAAAGGCCCTATATGTCATCAAAGACTACATCGAATGGAAGAATGAAGCACTGACACAAGGGTAACTAAAATTAAAGAGACATTGCAAGAACTTAAGGTTATACACCAGATCATCCAAGGTGACCTTAAGTGCTTTGTCAAACAATTCTCATGGAAGGTAGATGAATTCATTGCCCAATTGGATGAGATATTCAGGAAGTTCAGAAGAAGTTTCAAGAACTATAGGATAAGAAGGTACCAGCTAAGAAAGATTTTTCTAACATGGTGCACACTGAAGCTATGGTAATCATCAAAAGCACTTAAAAATGCATGAAGAGAAGGTAACTAAATTGAAGAACATGAAAGAGATCTGGAAGCAATGGTTTGCCTATATTGGTTTGCCACATCAGTCCATTATTTTAGCCTTTTTGACTACTTATGAAATGTGGAAGACAGCAAGAGGCGTAGCCAGTGGAGACAACACTACCTAATCAAGAGAAATAGTTACACTTAGTCGCTTAGTTGTAGTTTCTTATGTCATTTTGTTTTTCTTGCATTTTTGGTTAACAATTATGTTAACGAAAAGACTATTAACTCATAGTGGGGTAATTTTGGTAGTGGTCCAGCCCCATGCCTATATGTATGTAATAATTAGTATGGTGTAGGGGTTAGAAGTTCTCCAACAGATCGATAGACAAAACTATTTTTGTTTGTGGTTTTATTTCAAGTTTTAAGAGTAGCATATCAGAACTCTACTAATACAAAGAAAAACTCTGCAGTTTGAATTTGATTAATGGCTTTGTAAGTAGATACTACTATCTACTTGGTTAAACTAGTATTTCTGAAAATACTATTTATGAGAAGCTCTTGATTGTGTGTTGTGGATTCTGAGATTGTGATTTAAAACTTGGAATGTTGTGAGAAGTTAGTTTATTATTTTGTGTACTCAGTTACTTCATTTTCAATTATGTGGATAATCTTGATAATTAAAATCGAGTGGTTTCTTAGCATAAAATTTTGTTTTATATTGATGAGATGAAATAAGTTGGTTTAACACTTTCAGCAAATTGTATTCTAAGAAGGTCTTTCTGTTGAGTTTTTAGATCAGAAAATTCTCATTGCAATAAAGGTAGTTGCACCTATTTTCATTGAGGAAACTTTAAGTAGAGAATTCCTTAGTCTCTTTTGTAGGAATTCATTTGTTGGTATACACTTTTTCTCTATTTTTCATATGAACCCATATGAGAAAAACTGTTTACTAACTATATATATATATATATGTATATGTATATGTATATGTATATGTATAGGTATATGTATATGTATACATATGTATATATATATGTATATATATATGTATATATATGTATGTATATATATGTATAGATATATATACATATATATATATATATCTATACATATATATATACATATATATCTATACATCTATATATATATATATATACATATATATCTATCTATACATATACATATCTATCTATACATATATATATGTATATATATATATATATACATATATATACATATATATATTATATATACATATATACATATATATACACATACATACATACATATATATACATACATACATATATATATACATACATATATATATATATATACATACATACATACATACATACATACATACATACATACATACATACATATATTTGTTGATTTAATTTTTTTAATTTCTTGCTTTATTTTACTATTGTATTTTTTAATCTTTGATTTTTTTCACCTATTTTATCAAACGAGCATGTATTTTTAGTTATTATTTATGTTTTTTGTTTTTTCATTCTTTGACTCTTTCATCTTAGTTTTGCTATCTTTCTTCTCCTTTGTGTTTTCTAATTTTTGTTTTTCTCTTTTTGTTTTATTTATTTTTCTTCTCCTCTTCAATTGTTGTGCTTCCCTTCTCCCCATATTTTATTCTTCCTTAGTGAGCTTTTCTCTACATATTTTGTTATTCTATTCTTATATTCTCTCATTTTGATGATGGATCATGGAGTGTGATCCAAAAATTTGATGCTAAAAAATATACTCAACCAAATTCAAAAATAAAATTTTAAACATTTTTTATACCTATTATTAGCAAAAATGAATGAGTCAAGTTTTGAGGCATATAAGAAGGGTTAAAGAATCCTAGACAAGTGTTTATTGCATACTTAGAAATGGTAGAAAAATGTGCCACATAGATTTGAATATTTCACTTCTTTTAGTTTAGTCTAAAAACTACTTCAAACTTGTATGTCATTAATGAGGGTTTATGAGAAGAGTGAGGAAAATATTTATTTTTCATGTTTATCCTATGATATTTCTTCTAGAAGAGAAAGATGTAGACTCCATGTAAAGGCTTAGAGCCAACAAATATATCATAATAGTATTTTTTATAAATTAATATATTGATTTGATGCTTTGGACTGTGGGTTTTTTTTCCCAATAGGATAGTCACATGTGTAATGGTGTTCCTTCTATTTTTTCTATCTTTTTACTATATTACTTTCAATGTTCTTAAAATATTTTCTTACAAGTAGTTATGTTGCAAAAGTTTTATTATAGCTAAAAAGTACATGATATCTCCTTTATGGGTTAATCGATGGGAAAATAATTATGACTCTTTTCACTTTAATGGCTTAGGAATATGTGCTTGCACAATGTTATTAAAATTTGAATAAAAGAAAACCATAGGAAACTAAAGGTACACATTACTTCTTAGAGGTCTTTCTAGTGTTGCATTTCTATTTTATTTAGTATCAGAGCTTAGATCCATGGCTCACATATACTTTCATGATCTTGCATGTGAAAGTCCATAGTGTCTAAGGTTTTTAGATATTTCTTCTATTGTAGTAGCTTAGCTTAGAAGCTATAGGGAATCTACTTTGAAGGAATTGTTTAATTATTACTTCTTTTGTGAGTGGAAGTCTTACAATTGATCTTGTTTCTGAGAGTAGGAATCCTTTTTTTAAGGGATATTTTGTCATGTGTTAGCATTTCAGAATCATGTGTTAGTCATCATATAATTATTTTTATGTTATGTTACAATAACTTCCAATAATAGGTTGGAAAAGTGTTTAGAAGATATTTTACATGGAGAATATGGGAAACAATGTTAGGTTATGACAAACTATAAGATAATTGATTAATTATAGTAAAATTTAAGATAGATTTTCTTATAGTTGTGACTAGTGTCATGTATAACGTATTATATGACAATTATATGGTGCATAAGAACATTTGTTATTTAACATTATCATATTTCCTCAATCTTTTGGAAATGTATAAAATTTTGTATGTGAATTTGATTGTGTATATATTTTTAGCATAAGCTTTTCTAGTTACAATATGTCATCCATCATTAGGATGAGACAATGTGGGAATAGAATAGAAAAATATGTAGGCCAAGCCTCACCAAGGAGGAATAAAAGACATGGAGAAGAGAATCATACAAAATGAAGAAAAGGAAACAAAATGAAATAAGAAAAAAATTTATAAAACATAGAAGAAAGACCAAAAAAAAATCAAGCTTAAAAAGTTAAAAGAATGAAAAGAAACATAAAAACAACTAAAAAATGCATGCCCATGATATAAAAATAGGTGTAGTAAACTCAAATACAAAGTACACTATGATAAAATTAAGTAAAAATTTTAAAAGAATAAATCAACAAAAATAAAAAGTATATATTTGTGTCTGTAAATGCATATGAATATCTATATATAAGTAATTAAAAAAAATTAACACAAATATATATTGGTTTGATGCTTTGGACTGCGGGTTTTTTTACCCAATAGGATTGTCCCATGTATATATAATGGTGTTTCTTTTATTTTGTCTATCTTTTTACTATTATACCTTCCATGTTTTTAAAATATTTTCTTACAAGTAGTTATGTTGCAAAAGTTTTATTATAGCCAAAAAGTACATGATATCTCCTCTAAGGGTTAATGGTTGGGAAAATAATTACACTTCTTTTCACTTTAATGAGTTATGAGCATGTCCTTGTACAAAGTTATTGAAATTTGAATAAAAGAAAACCATATGAAACTAAAGGTACAAATTGTCTCTTAGAGGTTTTTCTAATGTTGTATTTCCCTTTTATTTGGTATTAGAGCTTAGATCCATGGCTCACATGTACTTTAATGATCTTGTATGTGAAAGTCCATAGTGTCTAAGGTTATGGATATTTTGTCTATTGTGATTTATTAGCTTGGAAGATACAAGGGATCAATTTTGAAGGACTTGTTGATTATTACTCCTTTTGTGAGCATAAGTCTTGCAATTGATCTTATTTTTGAGATACATCTATTATGAAGTATGGAGAAGAAGGGGATTAATAGAGTAAATCATGTGGTTCTATTTGGCTGATATTTATATGAAACTCTTATTTTTCAATGTCACATAATCCTAATGCATGGTAGTGTATCTCATGGTTGTGTACAACAACATATTCTTGTTAGATATTTATTTTCAACTCCTTGATGATTCTATGAAACTTTAGTTGTTTGACTATGGTTTGATGTTCTTCTATTTCATGTTTGGATTTAGACCTTGGCATTGGAAGACATTGTTTTAGTAGTTTGAATGAGTATAGGCTACTTGGATGATCAATGGATGATATTAAAGATTATATTAAAACCTAGCTCCTCCATATGCATGTGCTTAATAGTGATTACAAAACTGGCCAACAAATAGGTGTGCAAAAACTAGAACTTTTATTCATTTTGGTTGTTTATACTTGCATGTTTCAATTTCATGTTATTTGCATCTGAGGATGTGTAGAATTATCATTAAATATCTATGATTATTCTTATCTATAGTTTTATATTGTTATTCTTTACCTGCTTTGGTGATCAAACTTGCATGTCTTCCAAAGATAAGTTGATATGGATTTGTATGTTCACATGACATGGTGGTTGTATAGGTTATACCAAATTAATCAAAATTTTTGGTTTTGTAGATTATAGATATTTCTCATGTTATTATTCTTTGGGAATATTTCTAGATGTTAGGTACAATTATGCATGTGGTTTGTATATAGTGTGAGGAGGTTTTTAGATTTCTCAATGAGGAAATGGTGGTATATATTTTACAAATGGTTATCTATGGGTTGTGTAGTTGGTGAGTTTTATACTCTATAAGTTTTAGGGCAACCTTTTTGTAATTATGTGCTAAGGAACCGTTGAGGAAAAGAGGCAAATATATACATAATAACATGATTTTTTTTTTTTTAAAAACATTAATGTCAATCACATGGAACATGCAAAGTTATAAAGCTCAAACCTCAAAATTAGGTCAAGTTGTCAATAAGTGACACTACATAAGTGTAGTACTTCAAGACACACAACTCACCCAAGGAAAATGACATGGTATTTTAAAATATTGGACATGACACACAACTCAACCAAGACCATCCCTAAAGTATTGAAACTTTATTTAACAAAAGTAGACTCTTACAATGTACTAAGTGTCATGAATAGGCTTTAAAAAGAACCAAATCACACATGGGTGGTAGTAGTTGTTGTCTTGAACAAGTGAAAAAAAAAAAAATCTATGACAAGAGGTCAACAACAATATATACTAAACAAAATCTTAGTTATCAAGGCATTCTGAAGAAGCAAAAGATAATGACAATAATGGAGAGTTTAATTCCAACTCTATCACTTACCATACTGAATGTATTATTTGTAAATTTAGGAAACAAACTCAAAAGATATGTACTATCTTAAATTGGAAGCACTTCATTTTAATGATGGTTTATAACCTATTTAATTTGGGATCATCATTTATTTGTATCTCTCGCCCTTTCATCTCCTTTATTCTTATTTCTCTTAGGCAAAATCAAGGTAGGACCTAATAGATCTTCAAGATACGATCTAATCACTTAGGTCATCCCTCACCTTCATCCAACTACTTGGAATCTATTCTTCACACTACAAAAAACTAATCTCAAAATTTGCACCTTATTTCCAAGATCAAGGACCTATTTTGGGACCCCAAGAGAATTTCAAGGGTTCTAGGCTTTAGTTAGTATGGACACAACGTGTCCCTATTTAATCAAGAACATATTGCATCTATGCTAGGCCATTCAGAGATGCATTGTATCCTTGATCAACCCCTTTTTTGGGTTTTCCTCTTGGGTCCCATGTCTAGATAGATCCAAGGTGTTAATTTCAAGATACAGTCAACCTACATGAGAAAGTTAATTATGAGACATTTATAAGCCCATAAATTTTCCTCTTTTTGCATCTTAGGTCATACCCAAGAACCAATCACACATACTAGCACTTAAGAACTCAAGTCTTCAAGAATTCAAGCCATCTCCAAGTACATTCAAGTAGATCCTTTTGTAGGATGTTTTTGGATGAGAGATCTCTTTCATTCAGGGTAAGTGCACCAAGATGGAGTACAAAAAAGTGGACATCATGAAGAAATAATCCAAAGTGCACATAACATGATCACGTTATAAGTACTTTTCGTGAAAATAAAATGGAGCTTGGCTCGATAATGAGCCAAGAAAATAATATCAAAAACATCAACTCAACAATAATGCAATCATGTTTTTACTTACTAGTAACTCGATCTCATTTGCAACTAGTAAAAATAACCCCATCGGGTTTTTACTTAGTAATATCATGATTATGTTTTATCAAAACGTGATCATGTTATGAAGAACTAAAAGCATTGCATATAGTTCTCCATAACCCCATTGGTTTATGCAAAACTAGTAGTAATGAGAGAGAGAGAGAGAGAGAGAGAGAGAGAGAGAGAGAGAGAGAGAGAGAGAGAGATGATATAAACACACACACACACACACACACACACACACACACACACACATATTACATATATATTTATATATTTGTAAAGATAAATTGAACATAACTATGTCAACATATATATAAAATATTACTAATAAGTTACAATTAACTTTAATTTTACACATTTATAACATGATCACATTATGGCTAGTATGAGAATTTGCATTTACTATGCATAATGCAATCAAATTTTGTTAAACATAAAAACATCATCATGTTTAGGCTTGGTAATAGGCCTATTAAACTACCCAAAGGCTTGGGTTGATGTTTTCCCTCCATTTTTGTTTCTTTAGATGTTTTTTAATCTTCTAAGATCAATTCTCATGTTTGACTTCATCAAGTTTGCAAATGGTGAAGTGAGTATCTATAAAATTACTACCATAATCTCACACATTTTCTTACCTTCCTAACCATATAATTTTTTAAATTTTTTTGACAATATTAGCATTGTGAAATTAATTTTTCTATATCATTGTCTTGAAACTCCTCTCAAACATATGCCTACCATGTTTTAATAACTTTTGATCTACTTATCAAAATGGAAAATAAATTACATATATAATTGTTCTACTCTAATTTTTTAAAAAGTTTTTATTTTAAATTATTTTGATGCATGTTATACCCAACACATGGAGAGGTACCACAATTTCAAGATAAGGTCACTTAAAAAATTCATAGAAAAAAATACTTGTAAGAAAATTATGAAAACAATAAACAACTTTTAAATCTCACTCTCACCTCTCATCCTACCAAAGGGTTTTGCAAAATACTAAATATAACTATATGTTTTATGGACTGCATGGATATAGCTATGCTATATTTTTTAGCAGAAATCAAGAAGAATTTTTCAGTGTGCATGAGGTTTGACCCTCTTAAACTTATCCATTTTTTTAAAACCTTAGTAGTCTAGAAACTAGATTAGAGTACTACACTTTTCATGTTTTACACATTTTCTCATTTTGAGTGCATGAACCTCAAAATGACTCTTCAAAGATTAGGTTTACCTGATTTCAAAAATAGATGTCCACTTATACCACCCTTTCTGCACAGCATGTTGGTGCACTTACCCTTTGTACTCCTTATACATTCATATTCTCTAAATACATCCAAGTTAGAAGTAAGCATATTAAATCTGATTTGAGAAAGCCTACTATTGTAAGGTGAATTCATGCATTTGCTTTATATTTCAACATTTTAATTATGCCCCCAATTCCAAATGTTGGCATTATGATACATTTTTGTCATTAGTTACAACACTTATTGGATTCTGAATGTTTACCGAGCTCTCACTGGACATTCCTTTGTAAGCCAAGCTTTACCTAGTTCTCAGTGTTTACCGAGTGATTGAGGTGAACAAAGAAGTCAGTGTTTACCGAGTGATCGAGGTGAACAAAGTAGCCAGTGTTTACCGAGTGTTCGAGGTAAAGAAAGGAATCAGTTTTGACCGAGTGAAGATGTACTTAGTATTGACCGAGAACTTCGTGATAACCGAGCTCCTGAGGTTATCAAGGAAATTAATTTTACCGAGCTCAGATGGTTATCAAGGAAACTAACTATCACCGAGTCACAAGGTTCTATCGAGTGTTTCCTTTGATCACCAAGCTACAGTTTAGATAGAAGTGTTCACCGAGTGACATCTCTTCTACCGAGTCTCCAGTAGTTACCGAGTTCAGAACTACTCAAAGTGTTTAGTATGGACCGTGCCTTCACTTCTACCGAGTGCATGACGATGCTGAGTAACGCAGTGGACGCCGAGTATCAGAAGGACACCGAGTCAGTTCAGTGAACCCAAGTTTTTACCTTGGGCCGACTTTGTATAGAGATTTGCACTTGTTGTTTTGGCCGACCTTGCATGTATTGTTTATTTGGATGGTATATATATGCAATGTATTGTATCATTCAAATGGAAAAAAGTAGCAATGGTAATGAATGAAAATGCGAAAGTGTGAAAGAAATACATGCGTGCAAAAGTATGTGTGCTGAGTTGTGAAGGTATTCAGCAAGGTCAAGTTTTGGAGCAGAAAAGTTTTATCTATCACATCAAGGTGAATCAGAGCATAGCGGATCTTATCAGCAATCAGTTGTAATCAGATCCACTGTTTCATTCTAACAGGTGAATCCGTTTTTGTAAATCCTTTAACAAGGTAGACTTAACAGTCTCTTGTAAATCTCCTAACAGAGTGCATACTTTATTGTATGTTTGTAAATCCTCTAACAAGGTGGATCTAGCAATCCTTTGTGCTCCTAACAGGGTAGATCACCAGAAGTGGTCATTGTAAGCCTTAACCGGCCAACTTCATACTGCAGTAACGAAGCTTTGTGGGTTTCATCCCCACCCCAGTTTTACTTTCTATTTGGAAGGTTTCTGGGTCACCAAATCTATGTGTTCAAGTGTTGCAAATGATTTTGTTTCATGCTTACAGTAGGTTACTTGGATGAATGGTGAATATATCAGTATGCAATTTTATTGTTTGAAATTTTAAAAGTTACTAATTCACCCCTCCCCTCTCAATAACTTGTCATATCTTGAATATTTCCAACAATTGGTATCAGAGCAATAAGGTTCTCAAGATAAAATTTTCACAGCTTGAGCAAAGATCAAGGACAATGGAGATATTCAGACTTGAAAAAACTATTGAGAATGAAAAGCTAGATCTGAAAATGGCCATGGCTCAACTCAATGAAGCAAAAGAGCATCTTTCACAATCCTTGAAAAGAAGAAAAGAACTTGCAAGGAAAATGAATGACCATCAGTATGTTGAAGAAAAGATTGAAGATCTCTCACCATCAAGTAGTTCAGATGAAGCTGACAAAGCAATCAAAGAACTTTTAGAAAAGAATGGATCTCTGTAGGAAGAAGTAAGAAAGCTCAAAAGGGAACAAGAAATCCAGTCCATCAGGCTATGTGAAATCTTGGAGCAAAGGAACAAGGCAGCTAAAGACTTAGAGGTAAGAAATAATCAATCCTCTCAGCTTGAAAATCTTGTAACTCAATTATCTAATGCAAATGAAGAAATTATGAATCTAAGATCTGATAATGAGAATTTGAGAAATGATTTAATTACTGAAAGGAAAATCAATGCAAGCTTACAAAGTGATCTAATCTCTGAAAAACAAGTCAATGAGAGAATGGTAAAATCTCAAAAGGACATGGATCAATTGAATCTGCAAAATGAAGAAAACTTTCATAAACAAAATGGTAAAGCAGGCCTTGGATACAAGGAAGAAGGTGAATCCTCCAAACAAGGTACTCAAAAGAATCAAAGACCTACTTGCAGCCACTGTGGTAAGTTAGGTCATACATCTAACAGATGTTGGAGCAATGGAAAAGGAAAATTTAATGGAAAGTGCTACAATTGCAATCAGCATGGACACAAAGCCAATGAATGCAAAGAGAAACCGAAATTTGAAGGTAAATGTCACAAATGCCAAAAGCAAGGTCATAAGGCATCACAATGCAAATCCAAATCATTTAATCCAACTGAACAACTTGTCAAAGCAATATTTGGTTGGGACTACAACACTTGGTGCAGATGTCATTATTGTGGAGAATATGGTCATACTGGCATAAACTGTGCAAGGCATCACCTAAGAAAAAGGGATACCACTGTAAGATGTTATACATGTACAGAACTTGGTCATATATCTAAAAACAGCATGAACATAAAGAAAGTCGAGGATGAGAAGAAAATCAAAGTAGATAATATTCGGAAGCAAATGAAGCAGCAATGGATTCCTAAGTCTACCGAGCCAGATAATTCAAGTGATGGAATGGTCACTCAAGAAGTGAGTGACTCTCCCATTTCCAATTAAGACTCATCAGGATAAGACCAGGACTGTATCTACAAAGCAATATCCTAAGCAGTCCTAGAATGAAAATATGATCAAATCAGTATTTCAGATACATCAGGATCATGGTCGGTACATGACCTTACCGAGCTCAGTCGGGTGCAATAAGGCTTCTTTCACCAAGTTGCACTTACCGAGCATGGTTGGTTCTTCTCTTACCGAGTTAAGGTTGGTTTAACCTATTTTTCTTTTGGTCACCGAGTTGCGAAGTTTAAGCCGAGCTAGTGGATGACATTCTGTCGATCGCAGCTACCTCTGTACTGAACATTAATGGTGAATTTTTCATCAGAAGGGTAGATTTTGAACTCATTTTTCACTGCGAATTCGAGATTTACACAACAAAAAAAAAAAAAGGCTTTCAAGCGAGTTCAAGCGATTTGAAGAGATTTTCCAGCGAAGTATTCTTATGAAACCTTTTCACTCACCGAGCAGCAATGGCATCCGCAAGCACCATCAGCAGCAAGGCGAAGAAGGGTTCTGAAATGCTTGTGAAGGGAACGGAATGGAAGGCACCTACGTTCAAGCTCGTTCCTGCCATCGCTGAATTGCTCGATCCCAATGGAGCTCAATCATAGATTCCACCCAAGGTACTCCTCATGAACGACATTCACACTCATTTTAAGTGTGCTATTCAAGAAATAGGGAAATTGGACATGGATAATGCCCTAGCGGAATTATGTGTAAATGGTTCTCTCAAAATAGAGCACAAGCATTTGGAAACTAAAGGTTTGACTCACGTCGCGCATATGCCTAGAAACTTCCAAACCAAATGGATTAGGTATATCTTGAGTCGAATGCATAATGGTCAGTTGTGGTTAGAACAACCCGTTTTGATAACCAAGAAGATGATTCACAAAATCACGGGTCTCCCGATGCTTAGCAAAGCCAAAACCACCAAAACCCTAGGACGGGATGAGTTACAGAGGCAAACCCTAGCTGAGTGGGATGGTAGAGGTTTGAAGGTTAACACTGTAATAGATCCGGAACTAAGATTTGGCATACATATTATTGCATATAAGTTATATAGTTCCAGCAGGTTAAATAGTGTACCATGTGAAGCTGTGGATTTGGCCCTGAAAATTGTAAAGAAGAATCTTGAGTTTGATCTATCAGAAGTAATGTTGAAGCAGTTAAACAAGAACATGGATAGTATAAAGACATCGAAGAATAACCCCTGTAAATTTGGATCTCTGTTAATATGTTTACTATTTTATGTACAAAAATTCTTTCCATCAAAGGGAACCGTAGAATGGAGAAAAGATGTCCCAATTTTGTATCAGATTAAAGAGTTTATAGCAGAGATGGGAGAAAATTTTGATAGTATCATGGATAACTATTTTGAAGACTTTAAGGAGAGGATGAATAACCGATTCAGAATTCCTCCTAGGCTTGTTGAAGAATATAAAGATGACGTATGTTTTATGGTTGACTGTGACAAGGTGTACATACAAGCAGTTAGACCCCGAGTTGCATGGGTGAAACCTCTTCCATATGAGGTAAATATTGATGAAACAAGGGATATCATTGAAGCACTGCTAAATGAGCTAGTAGACCCAATGCAATAGATTTTTGGTACTTATGATGAAGCAAAGGCCAGAATTGAACTGGAAATCAAAATTCCACAGGCCATCAGCAAAGGTAAGAGGAAAGTGGCCAAACTGAAAACTGCAATGGGTCCTCTTATGCTCACCAAGGGAAAAGGTGAAGATAAAGAAAGTGAAGAAGAAGAAGAAGGAGAAGAAGAATCAGAAGAAGAGCAACCAGCAAAGAAGAAAGGCAAGGTAATCATTACCAAGCCCAAGAAGCAGCCTACTGCAGTATTTACTCGGAGGACAAGAAAAGGTATTCAGGAACCTGTATTGGTCAAGCCTGCACCTACATTCGAGCAAAGGCTCAAATCATTGGAAGAAGGAGCTGGCATCACAAATTTCAAGGCATTGAAATTTGAGACAAGGACTGATGCAGAGAAAATGTAGATTGAGGAACTGGTACTTAACAAAATGGGAAAATGGAAATACTCCCTGGACCAGATTGCTCCTCATATCTGTAAAGAACTACTGGAGAGAGTACAGTCAAGATGGGAGTTAGCCACCAAGATGGTAAAAGATATATATGAGCAATCCCTAAAGAATCTTCGGCCTAGTCTCATTGGAGCAGAGGTAAAATCTGAATTGAAAACCTATGAAGGTAAAATGATGATCAGATTCCACACTTGTTTGATTTTGATCAAAGATATAGAGCATGTTGTAAATGATGCTACAAACATGTGGAAAAACATCTATCATCTACATAAGCCCAGTGTAGACCCAGTAGAAATAAAGGATGATGACAGCAGCAGCAGCAGTGATGAATCAGATAGCGCTCCATCCATCACAGTTACACCAGGAGAGTTGCATGCAATGATGAAAGAGAAAGAGGAAGAAGACAAAGAGGAAGAAGCTGAAGAGGAAGATAAGGAGGATGATCTGGTAAAAATTGCAGCAGCAGTTATTGCATCCCTTCCTCACTCCCCAGCTAAACCTGTGACATCATCAAGGTTGGAGTCAGCTTCAGCAGGTTCATCTACACCAGATTTACCATCTACACCTGCCATATCTCAGCTCCAGGTATCATTAGTGGAAGTGACTACCACTTCATCTACCGAGCTGCATCCCTCTTCGTCTATCGAGCTGCACCCCTCTTTATCTACCGAGTTGGCCTCCTCGACTCCATCATCATCAGTTGGTATTGCTGTGAGTTCTCCAATTTTGACTACTCCAATTTGTTCTACAATTTTGTCACCATCTAATTTAGGCACAGTGAGCTTAGATACTATATTACCGAGTGTATCACCATTTTTGGCCAGTACTCAAATTTTTGACCCTGTACATACTCCTATTGGCACTCAACCCTTAAGCATCCTAGTTTTTACTGCTAGTCCTTCTGTCTCTACTGTTGTGTCTATTCCAAAGGTCAAACCAGTCATCTCAGAAGTCAAACAAAAGAAACCATTAAGACTTATGATCACTGGAAAGGAAATTCCTGAAGATATTGACTTGGACACAGAGATAGTAATTCCAAAGATTGACTTTGATAATGCTACCATTGAAGAAATGAGGTATGCTAGTCAACTTATTGAGAAAAAGGCTACTGAGATGCAGTTAAGATCGGAAAGGGATAAGGAATACAGGATAATTGAGGATGCCCGGAACATAATTACTGAGGCTATAGGTGTTGATGTTGATACTTCTCAACACATTTTGATTCAATTGGAAGAGGCAGTTAATAAATTCAATGAAGATGCCTCTGGACAAGAAAAGCTGATTGAGCATGCAACAAAGAAATTTGATAATAAGGTGTTGGGGCACATTGCCCAGAACATTGAAATAAATCAGGTTGCATTAACCTCAGTTTTGGCAGATATGGAAAATTCTTTTAATAATGTAACATCTCTTTTTGCTAAGCTTTGTGATGTTACTGAGTACACTAAGGGAATAAGAGAGAAACTAAATAAAATTGATGAGGATCTGAAGGTGAGCACACAGAACTTGAAGCTTGACCCCAGTTCAAGCTCATCTCATCACCTCAGGATCAAATTTTTGTCAGAGAAGCAGGTAGAGCTATTGAGAGAAGAGGCAAGGATCTGATCTACATTGATAGATATCCAAAACATGATCCTTCCCATCATGGATTCAATACAGAAGCACATTGCACATTCAAAGACATTAATCCATGATAATAACTTCTCCATTGCAGACCATGTGATTGAACTTTCGGCTGAAGTTCAAGTAGCTCTTTCCACCTACAAAATTTTGCAAGAGAATTGGGATAAGACTCTCTAGCTTATTCTTTAGGTACATTTAGAGTTCATCTCTCATTTTGGTGTTTCTATATAAGTATATATATTCTTTTATTATTTGGCATTATTGTCAAAAAGGGGGAGATTATTGTTGGATATGTATACTATGGGTGAATAAGTGTTTTCGGAAAAATTGTACAAAGGAAGAGATATACAGCTCATGTAAATAATGTATGTACATTCTATGGGGGAGTTGTATATAACGAAGCTATGTATATTCAAAATCAGTCATTAGCATGAAGATAAATTTTGTCTCATAAGTGTTTTTGTCACTAATGCCAAAGGGGGAGATTGTTGGCATTATGATACATTTTTGTCATTAGTTACAACACTTATTGGATTCTGAATGCTTACCGAGCTCTCACCGGACATTCCTTTGTAAGCCAAGCTTTACCTAGTTCTCAGTGTTTACCAAGTGATCGAGGTGAACAAAGAAGTCAGTGTTTACCGAGTGATCGAGGTGAACAAAGTAGCCAGTGTTTACCGAGTGTTCGAGGTAAAGAAAGGAATCAGTTTTGACCGAGTGAAGATGTACTTAGTATTGATCGAGAACTTCGTGATAACCAAGCTCCTGAGGTTATCAAGGAAATTAATTTTACCGAGCTCAGACGGTTATCAAGGAAACTAACTATCACCGAGTCACAAGGTTCTATCAAGTGTTTCCTTTGATCACCGAGCTACAATTCAGATAGAAGTGTTCACCGAGTGACATCTCTTCTACCGAGTCTCCAGTGGTTACCGAGTTCAGAACTACTTGAAGTGTTTAGTATGGACCGTGCCTTCACTTCTACCGAGTGCATGACGATGCCGAGTAACGCAGTGGATGCCGAGTATCAGAAGGACACCGAGTCAGTTCAGTAAACCCGAGTTTTTACCTTGGGCCGACTTTGTATAGAGATTTGCACTTGTTGTTTTGGCCGACCTTGCATGTATTGTTTATTTGGATGGTATATATATGCAATGTATTGTATCATTCAAATGGGAAAAAGTAGCAATGGTAATGAATGAAAATGCGAAAGTGTGAAAGAAATACATGCGTGCGAAAGTATGTGTGCTGAGTTGTGAAGGTATTCAGCAAGGTCAAGTTTTGGAGCAAAAAAGTTTTATCTATCACATCAAGGTGAATCAGAGCATAGCGGATCTTATCAACAATCAGTTGTAATCAGATCCACTGTTTCATTCTAACAGGTGAATCAGTTTTTGTAAATCCTTTAACAAGGTAGACTTAACAATCTTTTGTAAATCTCCTAACAGAGTGCATACTTTATTGTATGTTTGTAAATCCTCTAACAAGGTGGATCTAGCAATCCTTTGTGCTCCTAACAGGGTAGATCACCAGAAGTGGTCATTGTAAGCCTTAACCGGCCAACTTCATACTGCAGTAACGAAGCTTTGTGGGTTTCATCCCCACCCCAGTTTTACTTTCTATTTGGAAGGTTTCTGGGTCACCAAATCTGTGTATTCAAGTGTTGCAAATGATTTTGTTTCATGCTTACAGTAGGTTACTTGGATGAATGGTGAATATATCAGTATGCAGTTTTATTGTTTGAAATTTTAAAAGTTACTGATTCACCCCTCCCCTCTCAGTAACTTGTCATATCTTGAATATTTCCAACACCAAATGGGGTAGAAAAGCACTTTGGGAAGCCCTTGCTAATCAGAGAAAAAAATTATGGATGAAAACTTGATCATTATGGGGGATTTTAATACTCCTCTAAAAGAGAACGAGAAGATGGGAGGAAGTCCAACTAACTTGGATAATAGATTGGGGTTAATAGATTTTGTTGATAGTCATCTCTTGCATGATATGGATTTGCATGGGGTTGATTATACTTAGACCAATAGAAGATCTGGGAAGGACCTCATCCAAGTCATATTGGATAGGGCCCTTATTAGTAGTGAATGGTTTTTGCAATATAAATATTCTCTACATGCTCAACTTCAAGTAGGATCTGATCACTACCCCATTTTCCTTATGGCTGACCCCTTAACTTTTAAGAAGAATTATCCCATTAGGTTTGAAAAAATGTTAACTCTTCATTTGGGATTGGAAAACCTTGTCAAGAAATGGAGGAATATTAAAGTGGAGGGTACAACCATGTTCATAGTTGCTAATAAGTTGAATTTTTTTAAAAAGAATATCAAAAGATGGAATAAGGATACCTTTGGGAACATCTTTGACAATAAGAGGAAGGCTATTGATGAACTTAAAGAGATTTAGGATAGTATTCAGGTAGAAGGGTATGGGATAGTTTCCAGGGAGGAGAAGAGCTTGAAATTGACTGAGATGCATGATATTATCACTAAGGAGATGTATTAGAGATAGCAGTCTAGAAAAGTTTTTTTGAAGGAAGGGGATCAGAACACAAAGTATTTTCACATGACTACTTTGAAGCATAGAATGGTTAATAGAATTTCTAGACTTATTGCTAATGGGGTTCCTACTGAGGATGAAGAGATTATAAAAAAGGAAGCTATTGATTTTTTTAGTAATTTGCTAAAAGGTGATCCCAATATGGATAAGGATAAGAAAAAAATGTTTCTTGATTGTATCCCAAAATGTATTTCAGAGGATCAAAATAAATTTCTCACTATTATTCTGTCTAATGATGAAATTACTAAGGTCATCTTCTCCTTTGATGGTGGTAAGGCTTCTAGTCCAAATGGGTTACCTTTCCTATTTTTTCATAAGTATTGGTGTATCATCGAAGAAGATGTTTGTAATGGGGTTAAGGAGTTCTTTGGCTCAAGGAAAATTCTCAAGGAGTTGAATGGTACTTTCCTTGCTTTGATTCCTAAAAAGCCTGATGTTGATTGCATGGATTAGTTTAGACCAACCAGTCTTTGTAACTCCTTTTAAAAATGTATTTCTAAAGTTATAACACTCAAAGTTTTATCTAATCTTTCTAATCTAATTTCTAGATAGCACAATCGGTTTTGTTAGAGTAATTAGTTTTTTTCACTTATTAATTAAATCACTTTGATTTAATTAAATAAGTTACCTATTACTCTAGTTTTCTTAAGCTATCTTGTAGGTGCATATAATTAATATTTTATTAATTATATTGTGCAACCTAGCTTTTTTAGGCTTTTAGGTTACCCTTTTTTGAGTTTCAATATCCTTTTATAAGGATTGATCTCTTTGTATTTTTTTTTATCAAGAATTCGTTGAATAATATTTTTCTTCTTCATCTGAGTTTTTCAGATCAAACCCTTGCCTCTTCTTGTCTTTTTCTTCTTTGTGACAGTTTTTTGCATGCAGGTTTTCTTGGGCTTTGTGGATTTTTTATGTGCTTTTTCTCAAATCCTACATGGTATCAAAGCCAAATTTTCTATCACTTGTTCGGTGTTTCAAGAAAAAGGGAGAACAAGGGTTTGGTGGACCAGATCTGGTATTTTTTTTAGTTTTTTTTTGAGAAAATAGGGGGGTCACCAATTTTTGGAGTAGTTTGAGGCCAAATAGACATCACAAATGGATCTACAAGGCATCAAAACCCCCATTTTGATATAAAATTTGTTCAATTTGGACAAAGTTGATCTGGGAGGCAAAAAAAATTTGCACAGCAGGGTTGTACGACCTTTGCATGCATTACGAGGTGATATTTAAAAATCAAAAATAAAAAATTGTTGAAAAAAATAGTTTTTTGGCCTACTTGACTTTTTCGACATTGAAAAACTATTTTCTGGCATTATTTTCTGGCTTGGCCCAGCTTTGGTGTCGCCTTTTTGAAATCTGGCGTAGCATACAGGTCACCGCTCTCCTGAGGCCGCTGTGCTACCAACTCTCCACTTTATTGGCTGCACCCTACCCTGCTCTGCCTTGGAACCTCCCTGGCCAAGCTCAGCTCCTCCACTTCTCGCCTACTACTCGGGTGCCGCTCTACTAGCGGTGCAGGGGTGGTGCGGTGTTTTTAATTAAAATTCTTTTTTTATTTAAAAATAATAATTTTTTCATGCATTTCAAAGGGCCTAGAGGTTTTTTTTTCATAACTTGAGCATACAGAAGTATTTTTTTAATCCAAAAAATGCATCAAAAAGCTAGTTTCGAGATGGAGATATTTGTGTAGGTGTTTTTGAGTTTTGATGTAGTTTGGTTGCTTGTTTTGGCAGTCAAAGTTAGATGTTTTATTTTGCACTTTGGGAGGCGTATCTTGAGCATCCAATCTCTGATTTTGGACTTCTTTATATCACTGGAAAGCTCTTTCTGTGCTCTTTTCAGTGATACTAGTTGTTGTTCTAGATTCTACTCTAGGCACATTTTATATAGCCTTTTGCATTTTTGCATGCTGGTGGATATCCTGGCTATTTCAGGTCTGGGGATCAATTTTGTTGCTTCAAATGCTTTGTTTTGGCTTGTACTTTTTGTTGTACTAGTCTTATGCTTTTTTTGATCACTGTTGATATTCATTGTAAGCATCTTTATGCAAATGCACTAAGATAAAGTTCCACTCTTGCGTTTCAAGATCTTTTTCATCATGGTGATTTGTTGTACTCACACTATTTTTTAAAATTCCATGGGGGGGATAGTTGATTTCCATTTTGGCCCTCTTACTTTGTCAAGTGAGTGTCCCTTCCACAACATTAGCCCCATGATGTGTCAATGACACATGCCTTTATAGGTTTCTGTACCGCACTCTCGATGTGTTTGGTTCCTATGTTCTAGGAGATTTTTGGCCCATCTTTTCAATTTCCTATCACCTCACCCTGTTTGCATTAAGGGGGGGTTATATTGTTGGTTCTAATGCTTCCTTGGTTCAATGGTTCATTAGTGTGAGCTATGTATTTAGTACCTGATCCTACATACTAGGCGATTGTATGGCTAGCTACCTATGCATTTCGGTGAGATGGATCATCTACCATATAGACATGCTTGGTTCATGCCTTCTATTTCCATGGAGGTTTTATAGATCAACACCTTTTGACAGAGTTTTGTAGCTTTTCATGCTTCAATGGTTCTCTTCATGATCTCTCTTTGTTCCTTCTTCTAGAACATTCTTTACTATCTCTTTTTCGAGTAAGGTTTTTCCCATGTGATTTTCTCTATTTCTCTAGTTTATAGAGATTTCCTTGTATTAGGTACCTGATCAGGCCTTGTTGTTGGGACCCACTTTTTTGCTTTCATAGCTATGCTAGGTTAGCTTACCTCCTGAGCTTTGTTTAAGGGGGGGTGTTAGAGTAATTATTTGTTTTCACTTATTCATTAAATCACTTTGATTTAATTAAATAAGTTGTATATTACTCTAGTTTGCTTAAGCTATCTTATAGGTGCATATAATTAATATTTTATTAATTATATTGTGCAACCTAGCTTTTTTAGGCTTTTAGGTTACCTTTTTTTGGGTTTTGATCTCCTTTTATAAGGATTGATCTCTTTGTATTTTTTTTATCAAGAATCCATTGAATAATATTTTTCTTCTTTGTCTGAGTTTTTCAAATCAAACCCTTCCCTCTTCTTGTCTTTTTCTACTCCTTGACAAGTTTTCTGCATGCAGGTTTTCTTGGGCTTCATGGATTTGATATGTGCTTTTGCTCAAATCCTACAAGTTTGTTCCTAGCAAGAAAATTTGGGTTTCTATCATCTTGGTGCATGAGAATATCCATTCCATTACTATGTCCAAGAGAGAGGGGTTCCTTCTTAAACTTGGTTTATCTAAAGCATATGATAGGGTGGATTGGGATTTTTTACAAAGAGGGATGGAAGCTTTTGGTTTTAATAAGAGATTTTTGGAATTGCTCCATATGCTAGTTTCTTCTACCACCTTCTCTATTCTTGCCAATGGTTTTCCAACTCCTTTTTTCTTGGCTTCTTGTGGGTTGAGGCAAGGGGATCTTCTTTTTCCTATCTTATTCATTCTCATGGATGAATGCTTAGGTAGACTTGTGGAGAAAATGGTGTCAGTAGGGGATTTTGTTGGGCTTAGACCATCATTTAAAGATTTGATTTTTTCCCATTAGCAATTTGTGGATGATTCTATTGTGATGGGAGAAGACTCTGTTAGGAATGCGAGGAGCATCAAGAAAGCTCTTAAGGATTATGGGCATGCCTTTGGCCAAATTATCAATTAGAACAAAAGTGTGACAAATTTCATAAATATTAATGATAATAGGGAGAATAAAATTAGAAGAATTATTGGTTGTGAGATTGGTACCCTATCAGGCTCTTACCTTGGTTTACCCCTTTGTCTTGACTCACCTAAATTTTTTTGGAGTTCGCTGATTGATAAAATCCACATTATTGTCCTCCTTAGCTAGGTTGGTAAGGTTATTGTCCTCAAAACCAAATTATAGAATGTTTTGCTATATGCTTTGAGTGTTTTTAAGATCCCTAGAAAATTATCTTTGGCAATTGAGAAATTAGAAACTTTTCTTATGGATGGGTATGGAAAATAAGAAAAGATTGACTTTGATTATGTGGGAGAAAGTTTCCATGCCTATCAATAAAGGAGGCCTTGGTCTTAGAAGGGTTTCTTTTATGAATGGTTCTTTGCTTTCCAAGCTTCTATGGAGATGGCATAAAAAGGAGGGAGAATGGAGAGGCATTTGGAATGATAAATATAATAGGGAGAATCAAGATCTTAAGCTCTTCCTTAACAATTAGACTTTACAAGGGGGTTCAATGATTTGGAAACATGCACAAAAAAGAGTAGATTATCAATAAAGGGGTTAGATTGAAGGTGAGAAATGGGAGGAATATTCTTTTTTGGGATGATATTTGGATTCTTGATCATTCCCTTAGTTTAGATCAAAGATGGAATGACTTTATGGAACAATGCAAGAATTTATTTTGGATTTTTCTTGAGGACTATTAGGAGGAGAATTATTGGGTTAACCTCAATAGAGTGGATAATAAACTTAATGATCTCAACAAGATTTTGAATGTTGTCTTTTTAAGACAAGAGGAGGATTCTTTAATATGAAAATATGATCATAATGACTTATTTTCTATGTATTTAGTGTATGTTGTTTCTTTTGAAGAGCATCAAGACCCTTGCTGGGCCAAAGCTTGGTTTAAAGGTATGACACCCAAAGTTAACATATTTTTTTGGATTCTTTTGTAGGATAAAATTCTAACCATAGACAATTTGTTAAAAAGAGGGTTTAACATTGTCAAAAAATATTATCTTTGTAAGGAAGTTGATGAATTGGTTAACCATATGACTATTCATTGTTCTTATACTAGAAGATTATGGGGAAAGGTTTGTGGCTTGTTGAATATTACTTGATTTTTCCCCCTTACCATTCAAGATTTTTTCAATGGTCGAAAGTCTCCCTTTACTAATTCTTTGGTTATGAGATTGTGGTATTTCATCCTCCCATTCCTTTGTTGGGGCATTTGGAGGGAATGAAATGATAGGGTGTTTAGGGATAAGGAAACTAATTCAAGCCAACTATTCTGCAAGATTAAGAATATGGTAACAGAGAATATCAGATCTTGTGGAAAAGGGCACCAACCTCAGAATGCTTGGCAAGAATTAGTTTTTTAGAAGTAGAATTTGGATGGTCTTAATCTTGTTCAAAATGGTCCTAACTTCAAGAATTTGACAAGATGGGATTGTCCTCCTAAGAATTGGTGTAAGATTAACTTTGATGGGGCTTTGAAGGGTAACCCAAGAATAGTAAGTTGTGGTGTCATCATTATGAATATGAATGAGGACAGATTGGGTTGGATGGCAATTCCTATTGAGGTTCAAACTAATCATGTGGAAGAAGAAAGTGTGGCCCTCTATGGTCTTAGCTATGCCAAAAGTTTGGATTTGAATAAGATTTGGCTTGAGGGGGACTCCCTTAATATAATAAATTTCCTTAGTAAAGTTACTAGTCCTTCTTGGACTATTAATAATATTATAGGCAAGGACATTGATCTTATCAATTCTTTTGAAAATTGTGTAGTCACTCACAATTATAGAGAAACCAATCAAGTTGTTGACTGGGCTACTAATGTGGCTTGCAAAAGTGATGAAAAGTTAATTTGGAATCAAAGTTATGTTATTCCTATTGAGGGGCTTTTATTGATTGAGCATGACAAAGCTCGAAGTATACAAAAAAGTTCATTAATGATGAATATTCCATCAATGATTTATAATGATATGAGCAGGATTGGGAAGCATTGGGTTATTATGAGGTGGATAGTGTATTTTCATTCATTGCCACACAAATTTTGGGTCTTTTTTCCCACTAAAATCCTTGGCTATGATTTTGACTTTGATCTTTTATTGTAGTGGGTATTTTTGAGGAGTGAAAGCCCTTTATTTAGTGTGAAGAAGATGGGAGGAAGGAGAAAGAGAATTGAACCAGGGAGCTACAAAGAATGGAAGAAGAGTGAGATTTAGAACATTCTAGAATAGGGGAATTTTACAAGGTTTATGGAGAAACTAAAAGGTAGTAACCCTGCCATTACTCGATAATTTGTCAAAACTTGGAAAGATAGGAGTATATTGGTGGGTAATCAAAGGATGGAGGTTTCTAAAGATATTATTGTTGAAGTGATGGGTCTTGACATTGAGGGTATTAATTTCTACTGAGACAAGAAGCTTTTAGATTGGGTGATTGAAGAGTTTGCAGAAATGGCTAAGGATTGCAACAAACTAGTGAAAATTGGTAATTTATACTTTAGCCCTGGCTCCATTTCTCACCCTTGGAGATTTGTTATGTTTGTGGTAATTAAGTATCTTACTTTAGATGGCCACTTTACTAAGACATATGGACACCATTTTATGTTGGTTAACCATTTTAGGCAAAGGGTTAGGCTTAATTTATCCTTCTACATCAGACAATCTTTGGGTAACACTATTTTAGCCATTCAAAGTAATCCTAAGGGTGATCATGCTTGTCATGAGGGATTAATGGTTCTAGTTATGAACCTTCTAAAATCCAAAAAAGTGGATAGACCCCAGTAGAGCAAGAAACTTTTAGATTATGAGATGAAGGAAAGTGAACCAGAGGAGGAATTTGACGAGGATACGAAGGATGAGATTGTTGAGGTTGAGATGAAGAAGAGAAAGAAATGTGATATTAGGAGCTTATCTAGGAAGAAAAGGAAGGATAAGGAGATTGATTATGAACACAACACTAATTCAAAAGAGGAGCAAGAAGAGGGTATTGAGAAGAGAGGAGCATCGAGCAAGGTTTCAAGAAACAAGGGGAAGAATGTTGAAAGGGATTAGCCCCCTCTGATGATGAACTCCTAATTAAGAAGGTTGAGAGAAAAAGGAAAAAAGTTCTTGCTTAGGATTTGAATGTTGATAAAGAGCTTAAAGAGGTTGAGATGGATAGGAACAAATAGGGGGGGCATGAGGATTACCTTGTGCATAATAGGGATGAGGAAGACTAGGGTTTTTTGGAAGGAATCTTTGGTAATTTATGGATTATGATGAAGGATATTGGTGATCTAAAGAAAAAAATGAAGCACACCTCGAGGGATTTTGATTAGCTCAATAGAACATGTAACACTCCGCTTGGGAACCTAAGAGAAATTAACCTAACATATTACAATGTTTACTGAACTATTTTTTAAAAAGTTTAAACAACATCAAAGTAAAAATAATGTGGAAGCAATATATACATACACATCAAGAACACATAATCTATTACAAATACAATTTCAATTCATTAAGGGTTCCTTCACGTTGAGTCACATTTAATAAAGTTTTATTAATAAGTTTAAGTCTCAATTACAATGTCCATAATCATAAAATGAATAAACACATACATAGTCATATAAGAAAATGTATAAGGACAACTAATAATGTGAAAGCACATCTAATGAATAACATCCACTACACATGTCATAGGGTATGTGAAAATAGATTCAAGTACATCAATATACAATACAATATCCTATAGGATCTCAAAACACATGATACATAGATACATCAAATGAATAAAAGTCTTCAAGATAAGAGGAAGAATGATAATGGTACTGTTGTATCAAGGAGCATCCAACATTTGTCAATTTGAAGGGGACCCAAATGGTAAGAATACACTACCTCCCAACCGCATGGTCACCTAATCAAGCTCCCACTCCCACCATGCCGGAGAGATAATGTATGATTCACACACAAATAATCAAATCATAGAATAATCCTAGGCAAGCTAGGAATCTTGATAGCCAAAACTACCTCAAGGGTAACACAAACTACTCAAGAAGAAGAGATAATCAAAATTGAAAGGAAACTCATCCAATACCAACACCGCATACCAAGTCAACGTACAAATACCAAGACCAAAAGTATAAAATCACCTCAAAATCAATGTCAAGTGTCACAAGCACAATGACCAACAAAAAATAATTGTCATCAATAAAAGTAAAGTACCAACCACTAAAACCAACAATAAGAAACACCACCAATGAATAACTAATCATTCATTAATAAAAGTCAACTATAAAAATAAATGACATACAATCAATGAGTAACAATTCACAATTAAAATACCATCAAAAGCAATATCCAAAAAGTACACCACTAGAGGCAAATATAAAAAAAACATTAAGGAGACTCATGCTACATACTATAAAGTTTCATCAAATGAGCCAACTTTAGAGTTACCTTGGCAGTTTCTTAGGAACTCGGCCCCCTAGTGACTCTATGCAAAACCATAATACCCTCTCATGATGATGAGAAAACTAGTCATACCTCTGAAGGTATCATCTTCATCTCATCCTTAGTCTATACAAGCACTCAAGGCATGGAAGAAGAAAAATCTCTAACTCATCTTTTTAATGTATCTCAAGGAAAAGGCCTAGGCAAGATATTTTAATTACTATGTTATCACTTGTTACACAACTTACAATGAGTTACCCTGGTAGCCATTTTGGGCCCCGACCCCCATTGTAAGCCACTCTCATAGACATGCACCTAGACTACCTTCTCAAAAATTGCAAACCACAATAGTGTCCCATACCACAAAAAATAATATTGATTGAATTTGGTTCCTTAACAAGCAACCCAAAAAATAACATTGGTTCTCAAAACTCAAGTTCTCAAAATTGTTCAATAGCATAAAACTCATAAAACATAAATCTCAATTCAAATAGTAAAGTTCATCATGACATTTAGTCAAATAATTATAAAAGAAATCTCAAAAACTACCTCTAGTTCACATCCTAACTTGGCCAACTAAACAACCCACAAAGAAAAAACCATCATAAAAATAAACATCACAAGACTATAAATAGAATATTAAAAAACACATAGTTTTCAATCACATGATTTAAATCCACCAATTTCTCTTGTTTAGTTTGGGTCATAAGGATGTGTTTAGAAATAAAGTAAGAATATATATGTTAATATAAATTGTATGTTGACATACTTATTTAAAATAATAAGTATTTAAATATCCAATTTTTTTGTACATATAAAATATCATACAATATTATCATGTTATTAATTTAAATAATCTTAAACCATAAATGATTTAATTAATAACATAAATGTATATTATTATATTTCAATATTGTTATTAATTTCAATTTCTAAAATATTAACATGACTTCTATTTAAGTATAATATTAATATTAACTTTTTCTTTAATTCATAATGCAACTAGAGATAAATTATAAATTTAATTTAGTTATTTATAATTTCTCTCATAAAGTCAAATAGTTATTAACTAAATGATTACAAAGTGAACTCTACCACAACTTCCCTTAAAATATAATAAAATTATAAATATTTACTTATTAACTCCCATCCCGCATTAATAAATATTAAATTATTTATGTGCAACTAAGACTTTAATTAGACTTAAAGAATCACTAATATTACTAACATTCACTTTAACTAAATGAATAATATTTATTTAAATTTTAAAAAATTAATAAATAATTTTTTTTTTTAATTAACTAATTTTTTAAAATTAAAAAAAAAAAATAAATCTGAAAATTAAATTATATTAATTAAAAATACACATGCAATTAGTATTTTTGCATGTCTTTGATCTCTCAAATCATGCAACCATACTATACTTATTTTTTTATTTTTAGCATATTTGTTTTCACATGCATGTAACCACACTATACTTACTTTTCTATTTTTAGCATATTTATTTTCGCATGCATGTAGCCATATTATACTTAGCTTTCTATTTTAACATATTTGTTTTCACATGCATGTAACCTTACTATACTTAGTTTCTATTTTTAACATTTTTTATTTTCACATGTGTGCATAAGTTTAATTACAATATGTTTTCCTCTCGATTAATCTTTTTTCTTTTTTCCAATAAATTTTGCAATTAAATTATTTTAGATATAAGAGTAATATTTATCTATATTTATAAAATTCATGATAATTTCATGGTTCTAAAGACAAATTTAAAGTTGAAACTCTAATTGTTCAATTTATTGTTTTTCTTCCAATTTTCAATAATCAATTTTTTGTTATATTAGAAAGGGGTTTATAAGAATACAGTCACAATAATTTTTTACACTTTTTCTATAATTTTCTTTAGTCAAGTTTTCTTGATTAATAATTTTTTTTATTAAAAAAACTACAACATAATCCTTCATTCAACAATCAATAATTTTCTTCAGTCAAGTTTTCTTGATTAATAAGTTTTTTTTATTAAAAAAACTACAACATAATCCTTCATTCAACAATCAATACAGTAAATTAATAAGCAATATGCAAACACCTAGGAAGACACAAAGTAGACAGATCTTTCAATAAAATTTTACAATGGGTTTTCAAACCCTACCTCAAAACCACAACTAAATTCTGGAACAATCTGTGAATGCATGCAAATCCAAACCTTGTAAAATTTTCAACAATTTTTTGATCCAATTTCAAATTTTTCTCTCCAAAATATGTGAATCTAGAAACGAGCTCTAATTTCTTTAATAAAAAGTTCCCCCCCCCAAATCAAGACTTTGATCATGCAGTCATGCAAAAACCCTGTCTTTAATTACTATATTTTAATTTTCATGTACACACTTTATGCAATTTAATTAAAATAAAATTTATTAAATTAAAAATTTCTCTCCCTTATTAAATCTGCAACATTTTGAATATAATATTTATTAATTTAACTTATAATATTATTTAGAGTTTATTAAAAATAAAACTCCTAAATAAATTATTATTAAATCAAATAAATATAAATATGCCTAAATTATAAGTTTAATCAAATCTTCTAAATTTAATTCTTTCATGCAAATTTAAAGAACTTTTTAATTAAAATATTCTTTTATATTTTTTTTCCTCCAATTTATTAATTAGTGCAAGCACTAATTAAAGTATAGTGTATTATTTAAATCAATAATAATAATCAAAGCTCATTGTTTAAATGCAACTCTAATTTAATTATTATGAAATAAATAATCATAATAAAGCAATATTAAATTTTTAATATTTTAATATTTTAATAATTTCTTTTTGTCTAACTTCTTAAATTAAACTTTTAAAGTAAAGTACATATTTAATTAATTTATAATTAATTAAATATCATCATATTCTAATTTCTCTTTAACCAATTTTCTAAATAATTAAGACTTTTAAATTAAAACACATATTTAATTAATTTTTTAATTAATTAAATATTTTCATGTTTTAATATTTTCTTTTTAATCAAATAATATTTAATTATATGATTAACCCAAATATTATAATTAAATCATTTACCAAATAAATCACATAGTGAAATCCACATAAAAGAAATATTACCAAAATAGACCAAAACTCAAAATCAAACAACACAGACAGAGATAAACTCATAGGTTTTAAAAAAGGTAGAAAGTCAGTTATGAGTTCTCCTTGCAAGACAAGTATTTAGGCTATGGATAGGATTGGACCTAGACATTATCTCCCCATTCTTACCATTGAGTTATTGTGATAGGGCACACTCATCTTAGCAATTCAGAGAAGTTGATGCTCGATACCCACATTCTACATAAAAGATGAGCATGTACATGTATATAAATATATCTAAACTAAACAAGCAATGGTAGAGAGTGATACATCGTGTAGATCCCAACTAGTAGGTGACTACGACTCCCTCCTTTACCCACATCAAACACAACAAACAAAAAGATAAAACAAACACACACACCATACACATGCAAGTATGCGGTAAGTACCATAATAATTATAAATCAAACATCAAATGCTTAGATAAAATAATGTATCATTATGAATATGAAGTAATCATGATTAAAGCATCTTTTGACATTTTTATGAAATGAATCACATTTATTAACTATGAATCATTAAAGCATCATTAATGCACGATCAACCATAATCATTAAACAACAAATGATATATAGTCAACTAAGTAATCATCATTGGTATATTTCTAGTCCAAGTTATGAAATAATATCTTTGAAACTAGCACATCCATGAAATAGGCATAAAAGAGTTTAATAAATATAATAGAAAAATAAACTATGGGTGGGCACTATAGGATGGCTAGGGGGGAGAGAACATTGGGTCAACGCATTGATAGACTTTTTGAGGTTATAGGGAACACTGAAGATGTAAAGAATTTGATGAAATGTGCTCCACCACTTGAATCCAAGAATAGAAATTTGTAACACCCCGCCAAGGGATCCAAAAGAATTAACCTAAAGTTTCACTAAGTTTGCTAAACATTTTTTTTTAAAGTAAGAAAGTATAACATACACATCAAACACATAGTAGCGGAAGCAATAACATGTAATCATCGACAAACATACATTGTAAGTTACATTTCTTAAAGATCCCAAGACGTTGAGTCACGTTTAAATTTAATTAATTCTAAGTCTAAAAACTATCACATACATATGAAAGAATAATCAGAAAGTCCCATGTCCATAATATACATTTGTTCCGAATGCCTCTCGGCAAATTAATTCGGAATGCTCAATCATCCACTGTACATGTCACAGGGTATGAAAGGCTTAAAAGAATATACATATGTAAAGATAAAGATACAACATCCTCAAATCCATGATAAAAAGTATAGTAAAAACATATGAAACTATTCCCCATACATGATACATCCATACATCCATAATGATAAAACATCTATAATAAAATCTAACCATCCATCATAATAATCCAAGAACATAGTGAAGGTAAATGCCAATCACGAAAACTTCAGCCACGGTGACCACGGAATGGATCTCAATGGTAAGAGTAAAAGCACTACCACCCGATCGCGTGGAACCTATATGGTCCACTCCCACCGCGCTGAGGAGATAGTCTCAAGTCCCAAACAAGGTATCAAAACACAAAACACAAGTACTCTTTAAGTCTGAAAATCCTAAAAGTATGCTAACTCAAGGGTTCCTAAAAAGATCGACATCTAAACCCAGAGGTACCACAAGACATGTAGGAAACCTAATATGCAAATGGGAAATTGTCATTGCAAAAGTCATGTAGAAGTTACCCGAGCAATCCCTTAGGAATCCCGGGTCCCTACTGATCCCTACGGCCACTAGTATCCTCTCGTACTGACGAGGCATACTATGAAATGCAAGATCGTAACCAAGCGTTCTCTCTACCCCATCCTAGTCTGTACTAGCACTCAAGGCATGGGAGAGAACATACAATTATCTTGTTAGGTTCATTTTCTCTCATTTAGTGTAAATGTTTTCACTTATTAAATCAACTTACAATGGGTTACTCCAAGCAGCCTCTTAGGGCCCCGATCCCCATTGCAAGCCACTTCCCGACACTACACATAGATAACCTACCCTAGGCTCATGAAATCATGAATCAAAGAATCATAATAAAATCACCTCAGTCCTATACAAGCAACTGAAAAACATAATAAAAGATAAGCCACAAAAATTATATTAGTTCTTCATGAGCAACAGAAAAGCGTCAAATAATAATCATATGATTATGACAATTCTCTATCAGCAACTGAAGGCATCAATGATAAATCACAAAAATCCAATGGTCCTCCAATGAGCAACCAGAAAGTATCCCAATAGAAAATTACAATACTGATCGAAGACTCCAAAATGGTCAAGTCAAAACATGACATCATCAAGAACATAACAAACACTTTAGTCCTCTCAAGTGACTGAAAAGCAATCCAATTATAACTAATCGAGACTCAAAAATAGTTATCAAATATAACTGATCGAGACTCAAAAACGGTTAAGTCAGGTATCTTAAATACATACATCTCAGCTTCACACAAGGAAACTGGAAAGCAATAACAAACAGTAAATACAATCATGTCATAGAGCACTTCATCACATTACCATGGTCGGGTTAAGAAAGATTGAGACCAAATCATCATGACATCACATTCACAACCCCGAGCCTCTGGTAACAACCTAAACTGGTCAACGCTAAACCAACCCCATAACATTCAAAGCACAAAGAAAACATCAAGGTCTCAGAGATTGGATTTGAAAGTATATTATTGAGTTAAGGTAAGGTTTATGTTTCAGTTTAATGTCGAATTTCAAGTAACTAAGTTTTCATAACTACCCCTTATGATTAACCCATTTCTATAATAACTTCCATTAAGTCAATAATCCAAATCTATAATAACTTTATTAAGTCAATAATCCAAATCTACCATTTAGTCAAATAATATTCATTATTAATTAACTTTAATTAAACTAATTTTAATTAAATTAATCAATAATCACTTGCTCTAATTACTTATTTTAATCTATTTATTAATTGTTAATTTATTAAAATTTAAACAAAATTATTAATAAATTAATATTAACAAACTATGTTAAATGTATTAATATTTAATTATTAAATATTAATAAAGATTAAAATATTTAATAAGTAAATGTTTATTAATTAATATATATTAAAAATTTATTAATTAAAATTTTTTAAATAATAATAAAATTTTGTTTGTTTTTTTTTTTATAAATAATAAAAATTATAATAAAACAAAATTGAATTAAACAAAACCCTTACCATATACGTTTAAAGCCCGTCAGCTCTGCCGCAGGCCTGTGATCGCAGGGCCTGCGGTGGCAGGTACGTTGTACCTACCATCGTAGTACCTACGACGCAGGTACTGTCGACCGTCGGCAGTGGGGGTGGGTACGGGTGATTCCCTCCCCCCCACTTAAAACAATAATTTTATATATATATATTTTTTTATGTATATATTTTTAAAAAAAAACAGCGATTTGTTTTTAAATCGTTTTCTATAAAAAAAATTTTAAAAATGAAATTTAATTTCATTTTAAATAAATAAATAAATATATATATATATATATATATATAAATATATATAAATTTATAAATATACTAACTCAATTCCTCTTTAATATATTAATATAAATATATTAAAGAATTGCCTCTTTTTTTTTTATATTGGTATAGAAATATAATCAACCATACGAACTTCTAATCTAGAATTTGGGTATTAGATTCAACCCTTTCCCATTTAAATCTCATGTATACAGAAGTTTATTGACGAGCATCTGATAAATTCCAATATCGTAATGTTTAAACATTTATCACAGAGAATTCAGATTTACAAACCCCAGACACGAAGAAGACAGGAAAGGATAATTGTGTAATAAATCGATAATAAAAAACACAAGACCCTACCTGATCTTGATGCGATTATGCAATCTCCAGGAACTGTAAAAGAATTCGCTCCTCTTAGTAACCTTCTTCTGGAAAAATTTCTTGGTATCAGTCTTCTGAAATTCGCTTCCAAAAGTAGTCTCCCAAAAATTCCCGTCCAAAAACGTGTCCCAATTCGTTTCCCCCAAGAATGAACCCCCAATGTTGTGATAAGAAATTTTTTTCCTCAAACTGGGGCACTTAATTGTGCGTTCACCCGAGAAGACTCTTTGCACAACTGAGTTAACTCCAAATTAACCTTTATTATCTTTTCTTTTATTTTGCATTCAACTTTCATGCACATTAAGTTGAATTATTAAATAACTTTATTTAATATACCACTTGACTTCTATTTTAAATTAATTTATTACTTTAATCTCATGTGCACTTCATGAAATTAAAATAACATTATTAATTTCTATTATTTAATCTTTTAATTTATTACTCAAATTTAAACTCATGCTTAGATCATACGATCTAAAATCCTTTAATAATCTAATGTCTTTCAACTTTTAATTTATATTAGAAACTTAATTGATAACATATTTAATTAATTTAAATAACAATAATATTTAGCATTTATTTAAAAATGAACTCCAAATATATTATTATTAAATTAAATAAATATTATCCTGTTCTAAATTTATCTTTGAACTTTAACCTCTAAATTTAATTCTTTTATTTAATTAATTTCCCAATTAATTAATTATTAAAGACATCATATTAATTCTTCATTAAATTAAATCATTAATTAATCTTTTTAATTAGACTTAATTAATAGAAAACACATCAAGGACTCATAAACAACATACGAAAACCCTACATAGAAAAACACATACTAAATCAAAACAAAAAGGGTTATAATCCTGAAATTACATCATTTGATGCATTCAGAGGGTACTTAACTCAGATACTTGTCTTAATTATCAATTAGGACAATTGGCTAAAGGGTTTAGGGATTGGACTTAAGAGTTTATCTCCCCTCTCTTACCATTGAGACAATGCGATAGGGTACGCTCATCCTGAAAATTCAAGGAAGTCGATACTCGGTACCTGCAACCTGCATAAAATCCACGCATGTACAAACACAATATTCTAAGCTAAATGGACAATGGCAGGAATTGGTGCATCGTGTAGATCCTGACTAGCAGGTGACTATGACTCCCTTCCTTAACCACATCAGAAACACCATACATAAATAAAAACAAACACGCACACCATACACATGCAGTATGGGGTAAGTATCCATAAGAAAGCACGTGTGATAATAAACCATCTAACTAATCATCATCGATAACTGAGAACATTGAATAATCATCATACATGCATGAAATATAGAGTACCAAGTAATCTCATCATATAATAAACTGAGTGTAAAACAACATCTGATAATCTCTAGAATAATAATACTAATCATCAAACATAAGTTGGCCTAAAAGAGTTTGGCAATGATAACAGAAAAGCGACTTAAGGGTAGGCACTACAAAATTTAGATCAATTGGGAAAAAATCTTCAAAAAAGGGTGGATAGTTTGGATACCAAAGTGGGTAACTTAGAGAAAATGGTTAAGAAATTAGTCGATCCAAACTGTACTATCTTAAAGATTGTTGTTGACAACTTTAACACCTTGTTGAACAAGTTAGAACATGGTAAAGGCCAAGACTCTAAGGATATGAAAGAGGACCAAGGCCTGAGAAAGTGAACAAGAGCTAATTCCAAGAAGAATGAGGATATGGAAGAAAAAAAGATGGATGATACAAAAGCCTCTATAGAAAAAATGAATATCTTGGTAGAACAAGCAACAGATCTCCTAAAGACATTGTAGTTTTCTTGGGGTTGTCTTTTTTATTTCTTTTTCCTTTTTCTTATGTATAGTTGTATTCTAGCCTCTTGTTTTTATCTTGTCTAGTTTTATCTTTTTTAGATTATGAGGCCTCTTGTTCTCTAAGCTTCTCTGTTCTTGTTTCTATGATACTTTGTACAAGGTTTCAAGTCCTTTAAAACCTATTTTTATGTAATAAAAACATTTCAATTATTTTTATTTTTATTTTTATTCCTGAACTGGGGGTTGACCAAGGAAAACCTTCCATCAACAAATAAAAACCATTTGTACTGCAAGTTATAGATCTCAGAATAAAAAATAGGTTATAGATTTGGATACCCTTTTTGTCATACTTTACTAATCAAAAAACTATTTCATGATTGAATATTGTTTTATGAGGACACATTGCATCCTTGTTGACAAAAATCATCCCTACTACCTAGAGTTCTCCTTGCTAAGAAAAGTTAACTTTACTAAAGAGTCAAACAATTTTTGGGTTTTGTAGATCTCATAGTTTCTAGTCCAATTATTGGAAATCAACAATTTTGGAGATTGTTTGGAAGCCCATTTGAAGGTTTTTATTTTGTAAAGTAAGTTTTCTTTCCTTTTTTATTTCAATTTACATTTTCATTTCTTTATATTTAGCTCTTACATTGCACATCTAATTAATTTCTCTTCATAGCTCTTGCTAAATTAGGGTTATAAGGATTTGACATTTGCTCTCTAACTCTATAACTATTAGATCTTTTTTTACATTAGTGATCCTTTATCATTTGGTTGAAACTAATCTTATTTGATCTAGTTATCTTAGAATTAGAATTAAAAGGATTAGTCTCCTTAACTTCCCTTTGAGTTACAAGGTTAATCAACCTCCAAAATGTGAAGTAGTTGACCCCTTTTATGATTGCCTCACATCTCACTTTGTACAAGATCCCAAAAACACCACTTGGTAATCCTCAAATGTATTGGTTATAACCATAGGAAGAGGTGGAAGTGCATACATTACTACAAGTTATCTTTCTCCTTTTAAAAATTTAATTGTGTTAGACACCCTAGATCTCCATTAAAATGCTTTCTTTAATCAATTTGTAGAAAGAAAAAATATGAATAAAGAAATAAAGAATATATTGAAGAGGGATACACTTACTGTAGCTTATATGGAACAACCTAAATCAAAAAGTATTCCCCACCTATGATATAAATAAAGAAATGATGGAATACATGGTTGTTATGCCCCCACCTAATAATTGAAATCTACCAAAGATTTGGATAAATTCCTCACACTTTTATATTAGCACCTTCCTAATCAATTTTTCCAAAGTAAAAAATATGGACAGAATCAAAGTATCAAATATACTAAAAAAGTAGTCTACACATCACTATGTAGTAGAGAGAGAGAGAGAGAGAGAGAGAGAGAGAGAGAGAGAGAGAGAGAGAGAGAGAGAGAGAGAGAGATGCAAACTTGAGAATGAGAAAGCAAGCATGAAATCTGTAGAGTGCAAGTTCTTGAAATAGAGAATAGGATAGAAAAATTGACTCTGCATCAACAATTACAAAGCATGAAAAGATGGAGACAACACTTAAGTAAAAATTAGGTGAAATCAATAAAAAAAGAGGTTGTTAATGCCAAAAACAAAAAAAGTATAGGACCAATTGGAGCATCAAAAGGAAAAAGGAAAAATAAAGGGAAGTAGAAACATATCCATAAAGAAAATCAAGGGAAAAAAATGGGATCCAAGTTGCACAAGGCTAAAAATATGATGAAAACTTCAGAGAATAGAATGAAGGAGATTATTGGACAAACAATGAGACATATAAAACAAAAAAAATTGGGAGTAAATAATGGAGAAGGATGGCCAATTGTGTTAGTGTTATAAATTGAATGAGAGTGTGAGAATATACTATTTGAAGATCTTGGGTTTCTAGCTACTGTTGACACAAATAATCAATATGTTGAAAAATATTCTTTTAGATAAAAGATGGCAGAGAAAATGAAAGGTGGTGTAGGCTACTTTCCCAAGGATGCATGTGAGATGAGATTATTTTATTACACCAACTAATTGATAACCTTGAATTCAACATTTAATGAAACATTGGTTTCAAAATCATATTCCTCTTTGAAATATGAATTACTAAAAAACTTGCAGGTAACGTATCATACATTTGAATGAAAAAGACTTCTATTAGATGCAAAGTGGAGCATCAAACAAAAACTTACACATTGATTGCATAATATGTATTGTCAACACAAACCATCATAAATAGATGTAAATTGTGCCATGTAAACTTGTTAGTATGAAAGAGATAATATATTTTTGAATTACTTATGGCTTCTATGACTATCTAGCTATTTATTTTTTCAATGGAAAAATTCAATATGTTTTTCATTGTAATTTAAAAAATAAATTGAAAAATGTAATTTAGGTGGTGTTTTGTGTAATTGGACTATATTTTAGTTTTCATATGAAATTACTTCTTATATAATAAATAATATATTCACTTTCAACTAAAAAATAAACAACATATTTAGTAGTTCACTTTTACATCCAAGTAGTGATAAGTATAACAAATAAAATGTATGTCATCATGCATATTAGAATTAATAAATATATGTATGTATACATATATATGTAAAATGTTGTCAAATAAAAATGTGAAGCTCCAATTACATATAGATAATTTTCTTAGTTTGTTCCAAATATTGTCTACCTAGTAGGACCACCACCTAGGAAGTTGATTGGATTGCATCATATGATAATTATTATATCTATCAAGCATAATATCCAAAATCCTTAAAAAAAGAATCCAATACTCATAATTTTTTTCTAGTATAGAATTCAACACTTTCTTGACCTTCTTAGGTTCTCCCTTCAAAAAAGGACATTTTTTGGCCCAGTGTCCAAATGATGAGGTAGGAGTTCTAGAGTACGATCAGAGGTAGGAGATGATTCCTCTACTAAGACTAGTGATTTTGATGATGGTTGGTGTTTGGAGGACTCGAGGGTGGGGGGGGGGGGGGGGGGGGAATAGAATAAAAAATGGTCTAGCTTGTTTGGGATCCATCCAACCAGAAAATCTGTCTTCCCGCCAATCAAGGACACTTCTTTAAAGGATAAAGGTATGTATTCCATTGAAATCCAAAATAAAAGTATCGACAAGAATATTTGTTCTATGGAGTTGACTTTGGTTGGAAGGTTTCTAGGGGCTAGACCCAACATTAAAGTCATTAGGGCTTTTGTGAGTAAGAAATGGAAGTTGAAAGGCTAGGTTGATATTACTCTAATGGCCAAAGTGTGTCTCTCTTTCATCTTTTCCTATGATGAAGACAAGCAGGATATCCTTTGTAGTAGTCCTTGGGTTTTGGGGAAGCACACTTTGATTTTACAGAGATGGACTCCAAATTTCTACTCTTTGGATGTTTCTACTATTCAAGCCTTGGTCTGGGTTAGGTTGATTGGCCTCCCACTTGAGTTCTAGGTGGAGGATGTGTTTCAGGGTATTGCAAACACCTTTGGGGAGCTTCTTTCTTTGGATCCCATGATTGTTTCTTGGAGAAGATTGAATTTTGCTAGATTGTGTGTTGGGGTCTACCAAGGCACCGATATGCCTAATTCTATTTTGCTTAAATCTAAGTTGGGCATATTGAATCAACACATTGAGTATGAATCTATTCCCTTCACTTGCTTTCATTGTAAAAAAATTGGACATAGGGCCAAAAAATGTCTTTTTTTAAAGGGAGAACCTAAGAAGGTCAAGAAAGTGTGTATGAGAAAGGCATAGATATATAGTACAGAGCTTACAAAGAGAGGAGGTGTTTCTTTGGTTGAGGATGCTCCCCTTCCAGCACAGATCAATCATACTAAGATCTCACAGGGTGGAAGTGGGTTTTCGGGTGTGAATGCTTCATCCTTGGGTGTGGAGGCTTCTCATCCTAGTTTGGGATTAGATAAGGAGAAGGGGATGGGAAAGGAGGCTGGAGTACATGAAAATTTGGTAAATACCTTGGATGTGGATGCTTCTTATCTTGGTTTGGGAATAGATAAGGAGAAGGGAATGGAGATTGTGATTGGAGTACAAGAAAATCTGGTAAATCCTAATAGTGATTTTCTTGACAAGGTTCAAGGTAGGGAAGTGTGTCACCTTGGGATCAGGATTGATAGTGCAAGTGGGATGACTCATAAGGATCTATCTATTTTTGAGATGTTTGTCCCTTCAACTTAGGATGTTTCTTTGGTGGGAAATTTTGTTATTGGTGATGTGGAGGATATTATAACTATTTCACAAGAAGAGGAAGAGTTTTGGGAGGAGGAGACATCAGATGCTAACTTCCCAGGTGGTAAAACATCTAAAGCTAAGAAAAAAGGAGGAGCCAATCACAAAAAGGAAGTGGAGATCATTACAACCAAAACTAGGAATAAGAAAGGAGACATATCTAGAGTTTCTCATAATACAGTCTAAAAAAAGGGGGACTCTAAAAATAAAAAGGATAGAAATTGTTGTCCTTATTCAACTCTTGGGAAGATCCTCAAGAATGGGGATGTTGGTTCTTCTCCTTCCCTAGTTGGGAGACCTTCCAACATGTAGAGAAGAACTATTGAGGTTAATAGAAGTATTGTGGATGGTAGTCAGAGGACTATCCTTGAATCAAAAGAAAAATCATAAAAGATGAAGATTATCTCATGGAATATTTGAGGGTTAAATAATCCTCACAAACATGACATTTTGAAAAATATGATTAGGGATAATAGGCCAAATATTTTTGTTATTCAAGAAACAAAGATGTTGAAGGAAAAAGTGGAAGGTCTTCCAATTTTCAAGGGTGGGAAGATCATCGAAAATGACTCTGAGGGAGGTTCAGGATGTATGGCTATTTTTTGAAATAATAAGTGGATTCAAGGAGATCTTATTTCTCATAATAGAAACATGATGAATGTTAGATTTTCTAACTCTAAGGACAACTTTTCCTAGGTTCTTACTAAAGTTTATGCCCCTAATACCAAGTGGGGGAGAAAGGCTCTTTGGAAGATATTACCAATCAGAAAAATCTTTTTGATGATGAGAGTTGGATAGTTATGGGGGATTTCAATACTCCTTTAAAAGAAGCCAAAAAATAGGGAGGCAGTTAGCCAAATTTGGATAATAGATTAGATTTAATGGACTTTATTGATAATCATCTTCTTTATGATCTTGATTTGTATGGGGTTGAGTACACTTGGACTAATAGAAGAACTAGAAAGGATCTTGTACAAGTTAGACTGGATCGAGCACTTATTAGCAATGACTAGCTCCTAAAATACAAATGTTCTCTTAGTGCTCAAGTCTAATTGGGATCAAACCATTATCCTATTTTCTTAGTGGATGATATGCTTAAATATAAGAGAAACTTCCCATTTAGATTTTTAAAAATGTGGACTATTCACTTGGACTTGGAGAATCTCATAAAGAAGTGGTGGGGTATAATGGTGAAAGGTACAACTATGTTCAAAGTTGCAGCTAAATTAAAAAATTTCAAGAAAAACATTAAAAAATGGAATAAAGAAACCTTTGGCAATATTTTTGAAAATAAAAGGAAGATTATGAAGGAACTAAAAGAAATATAGGATAGAATTCAGGTTGATGGATATGAGGCTATCTCTAGGGAGGAGAAAAGTGTTAAATTGGTGGAGATTCATGACATCATTACCAAGGAGGAGATGTATTGGAAGCAATGATCTAGAAAAAAAAAATTGAAAGAAGGAGATTGGAATACTAATTTTTTTTCATTTGACTACTTTGAAGCATAAGATGGCTAATAGAATTTCTAGACTCAATATGCTAGAGGGACTCACTAAGAATGAGGAGAATATTAAAAGGGAGGTAGTGGAGTTTTTTAGTAACTTACCTCAAGGTGACCCCAATTTGGATGTGGCTAAGAAAAATTGGTTTCTTGATTGCATTCCTAATTGCATCTCTAAATATTAGAATAAATATCTTACCTCCATCTCTTCTTATGAAGAGATTTCTAAAATTGTCTTCTCTTTTGATGGAGATAAAGCCCTAGGGCCTGATGGGTTCCCTTTTTTGTTTCTTCACAAGTACTAGAATATCATTGGCTCTAATGTCTATAATGGGGTTAAGGAGTTCTTTGGATCTAAAAATATTCTCAAAGAAGTCTATGGTACCTTCATTGCTCTTATCTGGAAGAAGCTAGGAGTGGATAGTTTGGGTTAGTTCTGGCCTATTAGCCTTTGTAATTCCTTTTATAAGGTTATTTTTAAAGTGCCAACCCTTAGAATTCTACCTCTTCTTCCTTTGGTTATTTCTAGATAGCAAAATGGGTTTGTCCCCGACAGACAGATTTTGGATTCCATCATTACAATTTGTTAGCCATATTATGAGTCACCATATTTTAAACCTTTCCTTAATTTCCCATCTAGTCATCGAAGCTTCTTATTGTCATTTCATGCTCTCCCAATCATTAAAAACATTGGATAAAGTCACTCAAAGCTTCATATCTTTCCTCATCTTTGTTCGAACCTCTTTGAACCACTTTGAACCTTGGTTCAAAGTAGTTCAAAGCAGTTCAATCAAAGGTTTTTACACTAACCTTTGTTTTTTGTAGGTAATTTGTGCAAGACTTTGGAGTGTTCCTTTGAACTACTTCAAACCCCTTTGAAGCTTGGTTCAAAGTAGTTCGAAATGGTTCTATAACTAAGGTTCTCTAGAAGTCATTGTGTTCATGTGGCATAAATTACCACATCAAGAGGTAATAATTCAAAAGAGGTGCCTTAATTTAATTGATAATGGATGTTTCTGACAAAACTAGTATAATCAAATTTCCTCCTTTTTGAAGAATGGATGTTTCGTTATGTTGAAATTATTTTAAAGGGAGAACAATGGATGGATTAGGTAGAAATAATTGTTAGCTCATTAAGAACACAACTTAGACATGCTAAGGAATCCAAGGAGAATTTCTACATGGCCTCTTATCTTACATACTACATTGCTTGTGTTAGTAATCTCACTTCCCTAGTCCATGAGATTTGGAAGGAGGAAATAGAAATCTATTAGTATTATCCCCTACTACAAAGAGATAAAGTGTTAGAAAACTTTAGAAAGGTGCACAATGTATTGGTAGAAAGTGTACATTTATATAAGACACCCATGCCCAAGTTGTCATTAGAAGCCTAAAGACTAATTCAAAATTATGGGAGCTATTATATACAGTTCCTGAAGTTCACCTATTTGAGAATAGGTGGGTTTGAGGAGGAGCCAATAAGGTTATCATGTTATGCACTTGCCTATTTTTTTTTAGCTGAGGTCTACAGGCAGTTATTCTCTATCATTATGGATGATCTTCCACAAGAGAATTGGGAGTCAGTGTTTTCTATCAAGCTTGGCCCTTTGACTTGTTGCAACATGATCAATGCTTCAATCATAGGAAGCAATTTGCTCGGCTTTGGTTTTGGGTCTTACCAGGGAAGAAGGGATTTTGATAGTAAAGGATTTGCGACTCAAGTTCTTGGTCTGAAGGATCAGTTATCCATAATCCCACACCTAGAGGATTTATGGAAGGACTATAGGAATGAAGAAGAAGTGTTAAAAAGAGACCACTCAAGATTAACACTTCAACAAATCAATTCTCTCAAATTGAAGTTTCAACTTGAAGGAGTAGTTGAAGATGGTTCAAACATTGTTGAACCCAGGTGGGAGGAAGCTAGTGAGTAAAGATAATTAGAAGTGGATCGGAATTAGGAAGAAGAAGATGATATAAATTTGAGAACTAGATCCATTCTCACTCATACAAACAACTGGTTAAGGAGGTAGAATATGAAAGTAGTCAATGAACTATCTCCAAAAATGGTTTCTATTTCTGAACCACTAACCTCTGACATCCAAGTTTCATCTCATGTTGTAGGTGGTGTGTTGAATCTTGGCAAGCAGAAAAAAGATACCAGCACCCATCCAAAACATGGCTCCTCAAAGTAGATCTAAAACCAAGTCTGAAGCCCTCATGCAATAAGAAGTTCAGAAGGAAAGAATGCTGACCCAAGGACAGGATTCGGGTGATGGTTTTGGTTTCTCAGACAATCTTGATGGTGATGTGCAATTTATTGAAGCTCTTAGGTAGACCAACCCAAATTCATGACTCCTACCTGGGATACTCAAGAAATCTCTGCTAATCTCATTGTTCCATCCTAGTTATCTAGCTCAATCAGTAAGAAAAGAAATTTGAAGCCAGTATGTACGCCTGTAAAAGACATTGAAAAAAAATATGTAGTATGCGATTCCAAAGTAAAAAAGCTAAAAATTGATGCCGATTTAATTAAAGACCTAGTGACTAGGAAGATCATAGTAGAATTGGCTACATATAAGTAAAAATTTGAATCTAGAGAAATTAATAGTGAAGGCTTCAAAGTTACTTTGGTTGAACTTGGAACCATCAACAAAAATATAAGCAATAACTTCTTTAAGTTTTATGCTAATCATATGTTAACCCAGTTAGAAAAGGATAGTAGGGAGAAAAAGGAACTCAAGGCCTTAGTGGTGACCATGGATGCTTTTATTGATTCACTGATGAATCTTGGAGCCCTACCAGTTGTTCAAGCCCCTCAATCTTTCAATCCTAATTTTGCAAATAGCTAACAATTGGTAAAATAGATGAAAAAGGGAAATTTTCTCTTGGATGCAGTGCAATATTTGGTGAATTCCATTATCAAAGAAGGTAATAAGTTTATCCTAGAATTCACCACTATGTATGCTAAAGGGGAAACACTCTTGGAAGAGATTCAAACTCTTATTCTAGGGTGGGAAACTAAATGGAGTTGGTGTTAGGCTATTGTGTTTCAAGTGATTGAAGTTGAAAAATTTGGATTGCCTAAAATTCTAAGTGAGAACCCTATGAAAACTGTGGATTCCTATATGTTGTTCATCATGAAAAATAAAATGGGTTGGAAAGAATTGATCTACAAAGAAGTTATTAAAGAGATGCAATCTATCGAAAGCATGATTGCTAGGATGCATGAGGAGCTTCTTAAAGATATGAATATAGTAAATGCTATGGGAATTCTACAATTTGATGATAACAACATGGATTATGAAGCATTAACAAAGAGCTTCAAAAATGCTATTACAAATATTAAAGATAATAAATCACCTACTGCTAGTGAATTCATCATACTAGAATATATTGAATCCATGTTATGTCTAAATAGGAATCTCATGCCATGGCAGAGCCTAAAAATCAAGGAATTCAAATGGCAAAAAAATTCTTGCAGGACTAAGCTACTGAGTTTTAAGAACCCCCATTCCCATGTGATGCAATAATTCATGAACACCTTTAGAAATTGGAAATTGGTAAGGCAAACCATGAGCAAAGAGGAAAAGACTACTAATTGGGATAGTTACTTTCGGTCATGTTTTGGACGGCCATTTTAAAAACTAGTTTTTATTCATATTGTAACTATTTAAATCAAAATGGTTGGGCTTTAATGGAATCCTTTTGGATTTGTAATGAAATTATAAATGTTGGGGCATGGAACTAATTAGGGGTTAGAATAGAAAGCTAGAAAATACTTTGATAAATAGATACTTTTATAGCAATAGACGGATAGTATATATATGTTTTCTTTTTGAATGACTATGTGCAAGAAAGAAGTTTATATATATCATCTTTGATCCCACTTTGAAACTTGGTGTTTGAAGTGTTTAAATCATTGTTACTTTGTGAGTATTTCAATTATCATTTGAAAATATCTGTTACTATTTCTTCTGTAGTTCATGTTGGTTAAATTTCTTGGATGATTATTATGAAATTTTTGTATCTTTATTTTCTTTGAATGGGTGGTTTCAAAGGAAATATTTTGAATTATTTTATCTTTATTTCATGAATGAATTATCACCTCACTACCTAGGAGTATGTGAGAGTCATTATGCACTTTCTAGAAAAAGTGCGAAACCAATTTTTGATTCATTGATAAATATTTTAAAGGAAGTTGTACCTATAAAAATAGAGAGAAAACAAATAATATGAAGTTTTTTCAAGTGTTGTGAACATTTTACTACTTTCCAAATCTTGGGCATAGAGAAAATTATCATTGTGTAATTAGAAAGACAATTTGTTCACCAACACAATTCATGAAAATATTCACTCTCTTTCGGTGTCTAAGAAAGAAGGGTTTCTTCTTAAGCTGGATCTTTCTAAAGCTTATGATAGAGTGGATTGGACTTTCCTTCTTAGAGGTCTTGAAGTGTTTTGGTTTAATAAGAGATTCAAGGATTTGATCTTTATGTTGGTTTCTTCTACCTCTTTTTCAATACTTGTTAATGGATCTCCTACCCCTTTCTTCAAGGCATATAGAGGTCTTAGATAGGGGGACCTGATCTCTCCTATTCTCTTGATTCTCTTAGCTAAATACTTGGGGAGATTTGTGGAAAATATGGTGAGGAGGGGGGACTTTTTGAGCCTAAATCCTTCCTCTACTCCTATGATCTGCTCTCATCAACATTTTTTTGATGACTCTGTTGTGATGGGAGAGGCCTCTATTGAAAATGAAAGGAATATTAAATTACTCTTGGAGGATTATGGGTGAGCCTCAAGACAAGTTATTAATTGGAACAAAAGTGTGATTTATTTCATTAATGTCAATGAGGTTAGGAAAAATAAAATCAAAAGGATTATTGGCTATGAAATTGGTTCTCTTCCTAGCTCTTATTTGGGCCTACCTTTGTGTCTGGACCTCCCAAATTTTTTTTGGAGTTTGCTGATTGATAAAATTCACATGAAGCTTACTGGTTAGAAAGGTTCCCTTCTTAGTCAAGCTAGAAAGATTATTGTTTTGAAATCTATCCTTTAGAGTGTTTTTGATTAGGTAAAATAGGTTTTACAGGGATCCTGAAACCCAAAGTTTTACTATCCTTTAGAGTGTTCTGCTTTATGCTTTGAGTATATTCAAAATTCCTCATAAGTTAGCTCTTACTATTGAAAAAATTCAGAAGCTCTTCTTATGGACATGAATGGAGATTAAAAAAAGGTTACCTCTAATTTCTTGGGAGAAAGTCAGCATGCCCCTTAATAAGGGAGGACTTGGATTGAGAAGAGTTACAACTATTAATGAATTCTTATTGGCTAAATTATTATTGAGATGTTATAAGGAGGGAGGGGAATGGAGGAACATTAGGGTTGATAAATATAACAAGGAGAATATTAAATTTAGTCAATTGCTTCATAATGATTTGGTGCAAGGGGGATGCATGATTTGGAAAAATGTTCAGAAATATAAACACATAATAAAGAAAGGGGTTAGATGGAAGGTGGGCAATGGAAGGACAATTCTTTTTTGGGAAGACACTTAGATCTTGGATCACACTTTATGTGGATCCAAAATGGAATGACTATATGGAGAAATGTAAGAATCTTATTGGTATTTTTGTGGTGGATTATTGGAAGGATGATATGTGGTTGGACCTCAAAAGGGTGAATGACAACTTGGTTGACCTTAACAAGTATTTGAATTCTATCTTTTTCAATAAAAAAGAGGATGATCTGATATGGAAGTTTGATTCCAATGGAATGTTCTCTGTCTCCTCAACCTGTGCTAATTATTTTGCTGTAGACCATGAACCATGTTGGGTTAAGGCTTGGGTGAAAGGCATGACACCTAAAATCAATATTTTCTTTTGGATTCTTATGCAGGATAAGATCTTGATTGTTGACAATTTAATGAAGAAAGGATTCATTATTACTAATAGGTGTGTCCTCTATAAGAATGATTGTGAATCAGTCAACCATATTACTTTACATTACTCTTTTACCAAAATACTCTATAGGATAAAGTGTGTGACATGTTGAATATGGTCTGGGTTTTTCTAGCCAATATCCAAATGTTTTTCACTAGTTGGATTCCCCCTTCCAAGAATGTTTTGATCTTAAGACTGTGGGATTTTATTCTTCCTTACCTTTGTTGGGGGATATGGAAGGAGTGTAATGATAGGATCTTTAGAGATATGGAGTCTACTGCTGATCAAGTCTTTTATAAAGTTAAGGATTTAATTATAGAAAATATTAAAGCCAATGGTTCTGGCCAACAACCTCAAAATGAGTGGGAAGATAGGGTGATCTAAAATTGGAAGCTTAGAAGCTTTAGTAAAGACTAGCAAGGCCCTAGTCCAAGGGATAATGCTAGATGGAATAGCCCACCGAAGAATTGGTAGAAGATAAATTTTGACAGGGCCTCTAAAGGGAACCCGAGTATTGTTGGTTGTGGTATACTTATTAGGAATTCCTTTGGTGAGAAAGTGGAATGTATGGCTATACCTATTGGCATTCAAACTAATCATGTGACTGAGGCTTATGCTTCCCTTCATGGTCTTATCTATACTAAGAATTTTAATTTGAGGAAAGTTTGGGTGGAAGGAGACTCACTTAATATCATCAATTGTCTTGAAAAAATTACAAGCCTTCATGGACTATTAGCAATATTATTTTTTAGGCTATTAACATTATAAATTATTTTGATAAATGTTTTGTTATCTATAACTTTATGGAAGCAAACTGTGTTGCTGATTGGGTAGCCAATGTGATTTTTTTAAGTGATCATAAAGTTACTTGGGATTATAATAATCCTTTACCTATGGAAGGTTTCCAAGTTATTGATTATGATAAAGTGAGGTGTAGGTAGAGATGTTTTAATGATGATGATGTTAGAGATTTACAATTATGAGTTGACCATACTTGGTAAACAACGGACGATGATTTTTAGAACTTCGAGCTTTATTACACATGGATTGTGGGTTTGTAATACCATTTTGTACTTCAATTGTAGAATTCATTTTGTTAACAGTCTACATAGGGTTTTTTAGAGAAATCTTTTTTGTGATATTGAAAGGAAGAAAATGGGAGGGAAAAGGAAGAGAGTGGAACCTGTGAGCTGCAAGGAGTTAAAGAAGAAAGAGGAAGTATGGGACATATTGATGAGTGGAAATTTCATGGGCTATGTGGAAATGCTCAAAGGTAATAATCTTGTCATTACATAGCAATTTATTAAAATATTGACAGATGGCTCTATCCTTGTTAGGAATCAGAGAATGGAGGTAATAGAAGAGGTGATTGTAGAAATGACAGGGCTAGATATGGAAGGCATCAAATTCTATTGGCATAGGAAGTTATCCGATAGGGCTATTAATGAATTTGTGGATTCAAAAAAAAGAGTGAAATCAACTGGTGAAAATAGTTAACTCTTATTTCAACCCTACCTCTATTTCTTGACCTTGGAGATTCGTGTTATTTGTTATCATGGAATGCTTTACTCTAGATGGTTGATTCACAAAGCTTTGTGGTTACCACTTTATGTTAGCTAACCACTTTAGACATGGTATAAGGATCAATTTCCCCTTTTATTTGAGGCAGTCGTTGGGCTTCAATATTCAAGTAATTCAAAATGACTTGAATGGGAACATGTGTGTCATGAGGGACTTATGGTTCTTATTATGAATGTTTTAAAATCTGAAAAGGCTAAAAAACCTAGGGGTAGCCTGAAGGGGGTGGAGTATGAAATGGAGGTTAGCATTTTGGAGAAAGGATATGATAAGGACATTGAGGATGAAGCAGAGGGAACAAATAGGAGTTTGAAAGGAGGTATTGAGCACAACTCTTAGAAGAAGAAGAGGAAAGTTGAGGTGAGTGATTTTGACTGTGATAGTGACTTGGGTGAGGAAAAGAGGAGAGGTTCCTAGAAGAAGGGGAGTAGTGGTAAGGAGATAGATATTAAGGGTCACAAGGATGATAGGATTTTCACCCCATTAGATGATGAAATTCTTGCTCATAGAATGGAGAGGAAGAGAAAATTGAGGAGGTCTAAGGAGGAGGGGGTTGAGAATCATATGAAGAATGTAGCATTGGAAAAAGAGGATTTTGGGGATCAAGGGAAAATTCTAGATTTTGACAAGGAGGAGGGTGAGGTTGAAATTACTAAAGAACCCTTAGGAAGCCCTGGGACCATTCTGTAGGATGTTGGAAATTTGAAACAACAAATGTGGTTTATTGCTAAGGAAGTGGAGCAAGTTAGTGAACTGGCTAGAGGGGAGTGCACTTTAGGTCAACATATTGACAAGCTTTCAGAGTTTATTGGAAATGCTAAAGTGGTTAAAGATCTTATGAAATAGATTCCACAAATTGAGACCAAAAATAGGGTGTTGGAGAAGGCTAATAGTGATAATCTGAAGAAGGTGATAAGCCTAGAGGCCAAGGTGAATAGTATGGAAAATATAATAAAGAAAATGATTGATAATGATAGTAATTCTTTAAAGAATATGGAAAATAATGTAAGTATTCTCCTTAGTAAGCATGATCAAGATAAAGGATAGGATTCCCCTACTATTATTGAGAACCAAGGACCTAGCAAACACACTCAAGCTCACTCTAAGAAGAATGAGGAGAAGAACAAGATGGTAGAGGTTAAGGCCACTGTGAAGAATATGCACATCTTGGTAGACTAGGCTATTGACATGCTGAAAACTATGTAGCTATTTAGGTGTTGGTTTTTTGTTGTTCCTTTGATGTCTTTTCAGCTCTATTTCTAGTTGGCCTCCTATTTTCCTATTTTTCTATGCTCTTTCTAGAGGCCTATTTTTTAGTGAACTATGTTTTTAGATTTAGATGGTAGCTTTATGCTTTTTTCTCTAGACTTTTGGTTACTTTGTAAAAGGTTTTAGGTCCTTTAAAACCTTTTTTTACTTAATCAAAACACTCCCAAGTTTATAACAACAAAGTTATCATATCATCGTGTTTCTTGTTTGACTTTAATGCACAAATAAGACATATGTATTGAAAAAATCTTAAAATCCCCTTCTACTATTAAAATAGGAGGAACATTTGTAGGTCAGTCCTCATAAAATATTGTCAACTGAAAAAAAATTTCCTAAAAAAATATACAACTTTGTATAATATTACAAAACTCATCAAAGTTGACAATGATTTTCAAAATGGAATTGTGATTAAGATCATCCAAATTTTCATATTCTAGCAGCATTTTTAAACATACCACTTGAGGAGATAATCTATTTAAGTAGCATGCCAATCTAATATTTTCCCTAACATGAATCTTACTCATTGTATTAAGAAATTCTTTATAAGTCACCCAAATAAGTTTAGCAATTTTATAGATGTGGTCATCTTGCATTCACTCAAATTTATGTTCAACATATATGAGCCAATATCATCTATCACTAGTAGCATGGAAATAGAAGGGTGGATGAAAAAGTAATATTCTCTTCTTCCAAATAATTATCTCTCTTATCCTCATCATCATTTGAAATTTTTTGAGCCACTATGCTTCTTTTGATCTCATCTTCCAACCTTTTTACTTCATCCTTGAGCACCTTTATCTCCTATGATAAGGCATTCTTCTCTTTTTCCAAATAATTCATTCTCTTCTCCTCATCATAGTTCGATCTTTTCTTAGCCACTTTTATCCTTTTGATCGCTTCTTCCAACATTTTCACTTCATCCTTCAATGCCTTTATCTCCCTTGATAAGGTATTATCCTCTTGAACTAGATCACTTACTCTCCTCCATTCATCATCTTTTTAATTTTTCTTGATCATTTTTTTCCTTTTCAAATCATCTTCTAACCTTGCTATTTCATCCTTGAAAAATTTTATCTTCTATGAAAATATATTATTCTCTTGAACCAAATCACTTACTTTCCTCTCTTCATCATATTTTGAACTTTTCTCGGCCACTTTTCTCTTTTTAATCTTTTATTCCAACTTTTCTACTTCATTCTTTAGTTCACTTATCTTCTAGAGTGAACTTGAAGCAACACAAGTTAAATTAGGATGTGAAAAAGGTAGTAGTGACACCACCTTATTATACTCCCATGCAAGTCTTTTCTTTTGGAGTTTTAACTTACTTATATCTTATAGAATCTTGTCAACATATTCCAAAGAATTAATTATATTTTTATTAAGAGATTTTTGGATCTATCACAGGGTTTCATTTTCATAATAGTCAATTTTATAATAAGATCTACACTCTTTGTAATCTCAATGTTATGAATCTAGTCATCATTAAATATTGACCACATTGTCAATGCCTCACACTAAGGGCTATGACATAAACCAAAATACAACTCTTGAGCCATCTCTTGAATTGGTAAAGTTGGAAAGTCTGAAGATTCCCTTCTTAAGGTTTCCAATATAATTGCAAAGTCCCATACATCAAGTTATAAACAAAAACTATTCCTTATTAATTGCTTCTCCTAATTAGGGATCATATTTGGTATGAAATAATTAACCTCCTTTAAAAAATTAGCTATAAACATGTAAATATCATTATTTCTATAATTCTCTGATGCTAACCTCTCTCTGAGGATATTATAAAATTGCTCCCCATTTTATTGAAGACAAAGTCCTTGAACTCTTGAGACTACACAAACTTATCATTAGAAATTATTATATAGAATACAAGACAATTCTCTAATGGCACTCCCTTCTTTGAATCTGTCAAAATTTCTAACACCTTGTTCCTGCAATTTAGTGTGTACCACTTTTTATGTTGAGTCAAACTTCTTTATTTATTATTCTACCCTATGTATTGTCCTCTAAACTTTTAAATTTGAAGAAGCATTTCTAATTAAGTCTTCAAAAACATCATGCTCATGACAAGAGGCTCCCAATTCAAACCTGCCCCTGTTATGATCAATAAAGTATTTTAGATCTCATTTTCTAAATTTGGGAAATTCATCTTATATGGTAGTAACTTGAGATATAATAGATCCAATTTTTTTTTTCCTAATATCTCAAATTCATAGGAAAAAAATAAGGAGGAAGGAGTCCTCGTTTGCACTTGAATTTCTTAGATCTTGTTAGACATTCAACTGCCAAATTATTTCTTAAAAAATATTCTATCTAGCACATATCTAGAAAAAAAATATGGGGCTTAAATAGTGCATTGTAAAATTTGATGATAGTGTAATTTTGGTAGGTTTCTATCTTGGGCTCTATCTCAAGAGGCCTAAAAAATCTCCTCACTTTGTTGATAATCTCCAATTGATTGGGTACCAAAAACTTTTCAACACAACTTTGAAAAAGTGTTCCACAAACATGGCATAATTTGAGTTGTCAAAGTGAATATCTAATAAATACATCTAGTCTTGAGTAAGTAAAATTTGGTTTTGTTCACCAAGTATTCTCATATATCACTACTACATTTGATCCTCTTTTTCAATGACAGACCATCAAAATTTTGACGCTCCATTGTTGGCATGTCAACACCATGGGGCATCAGAGTTATTTAGACACAACTATCCTCCCTACAAACTTTATAGTTGACCAATTTTCAAAAAATTGAAAATATCATGGATTTTTCTAAAAAAATTAGCATTTGATCTTCATGATCTGCATAGTTTATAGTAAAAAACAACAAAACTATTGGAAAAAAATCAATACATTTTTGTGAATCTAGAAAAAATAGTTTGAATTTGTTATATATTTAGTGCATATTTTGAGATTAGTTTGTCTTGATTTATTCTATAACAATTTGCGATGGTGGGGTCATCATAAAGATGACCCCTCTCATCACAAACCATGGGCTAGCTAGCCAAATTATGTGACACCCTCATTGTCACAAATCTTGGCTAGTTGTCAAAATTGTAATAAAAACGTATGTCAAAAATATGTGGCCTTTTTTTTCACCAGTTGATATCCTACAGTAATGATGATGATGTCAAGCCATCATAGGAATTGTTGCAGTGCTACAAGTTGTGATGAAAATGCTATATGATTGACAAAATTGCATGGGAAAGCACCATTTGTGCTTTCATCACATTTCCATTGGTTATATGTCATTGTCATCACACAAAGTGTTAGAATTTATCAAGGCTATCAAACTACCAATGACAACCTGTCTTTATAAAAAGAAATGGATCCCCTCAGCCTTCTACATACATGTGTATGAAAAGCATCACCATAGACATGCTTTCTTGGTGTGTGAAGATTACGTATATATATCATTATCATTAAAGGAGGTGGAGGGGAGGTTTTCATTTTGTGGCTTGGGTAGAGGGGGGGGGGGGGGCGCTATTAAAATCTCCTTCTATGATGTATCTAGAAAAGCTTAAGAGAGAGAATGCATGTGTTACAAAAATATGTGTATTGTTAGTAGTGGTAGATTGAATGTCAGCAAGTTGTACTACATTGTTTTCACAAGACCATTCCTTTTCCCTTTCTTTTTTCTCTCTTGAAAAAGGTCATTGCAAAGACATAGATCACAAGAGCATGTTAAGAGAAAAAATATATATTCAATTCTGAATCCTAAATGAATGAATGAATGGAAAATCTAGGTTGGAACATAAGTTATAACATAGTCAATCAAAATGTAATGACTTTTAGTTTCCCTTTCATTCCTCCAACTCAAAAAAAGCTTCTATTGTGTATCCCCCTACTTTCTCTTTATCATTAATTTACATGTATATAAAGAGGAGAGATTGAAAAGACCTTGGTTAGAACACTGCATTAGCAGCTTTCTCTTGAGATAATGTGTTATGAGCTTTTCACTAGTGGGATGGAACTTGAATCCAGGAGGCAATTGTGCATCACCTTTATCATGTCTGTAACCAAAGTTAAGAACCTCCATTATTGAATTATCTTCCCAATCTTCTCATAAAAACACAAGAGCATAAATGGATTGTTTCAACTGTCTAACACTATATAGGCTAAGGCATCTTTGTCCAATTTTTTCAATGCCTTCTTGGCCTTTTGAAAAATTTGATATGTGTTATAGGGAGATGTTATGTTGACTTCTTATATGGGTGTTATGAAAGATGAGAAAATGGGATGGGATGGGATATGTTGAGAGCCGCATATCAAAGATGGAGATGAATCCTCTTGCCAGTCTGAAATGGATTCCCTTAGCTTGGTGCGTACATGTGTAAGAAAAACATCCCCATAGACATGCTCACTTGGTGTCAAAAGAGTACGTGTGTATATCATTATCATTAAAGGAGGGGAAGGGGAGGTTTTGGTTTTGTGGTGGTGCTAGGATGGGGAATATTGAAATCTCCTTCTAAGATTGATAAAGGATTATTTAGATTGTCCACTACATGATTGTATGATGGGCATGATCAAGCCCATGCCTAGTTATTATTTATGATCATAGTATAGTTTTCCTCTATATAGTATAGTATTGTATAGTTAGTACTATTTTTACTACTACCACTACTACTATCTAACATAGCCTCTTGCTACTCCACCGGCCACTAATGCAATTGTATGTAAGCCACTTGTACTACACTATGTTTGGAAGACCCTTCCTTTTCCTTTTTCCTTTCTCCCTTCTCCACTAAAAAAGATCACTGTAGAGGCATAGATCACAAGGGCACAACAAGAGACAAAATATATATTCACTACTGAAATGTAATAGAATGTAGAAAAAGACTACTGTTACCTCTACTCCCATACTCAGATTAAATCCAAGAAATAAATTAGTAGGTAAACATATAGTATAATATGATCCAAAATTCACTTATGCCACAAGATCTTACCATCCACATCCTATAGCCACACTTGCCCCCACCAAAATTAATATGTCTATAGCTAAATAATATTTTTTTTCAGATTTATACAAAATAGAACAATGCCATTGACTTTAAGTTTTCCTATATAAACTATTTACATAGGCATAAGGCATGTGACAACACAAAGATTTCAATGAAAAAAAATCCAAAAGAAAAGATAACTAAAAGCTTTTGACTTATAAGTTAGACCAACATCATAGTAAAAAAAAAAATTAGTCATCATACTTGATCAAATTGGTTGAACCCAATAAGAAAAAAATGCAAGCAATGGAGCCAAATAAATGACTACTTTTAAAATAGTAGCACTACTTGTATATGGTAGATGCAGTTCCTTTCTCAACACCATAACTAGTAATGACATAATAGTACTGATTATGCAACTAGTAGAAATTATAATTCTAACTGAAAACCTTAGAGTTTTGGATCTCCTCATTCCAATCTCATTAAGTACTCTTATACTTCAAAAGAATATTCAAAAGCAACTATTTAATAATTAATAATCTTTATGAACATTAGCCATAAAATGAAAACAATCAATGTAATAAATTTATATTATAAAGGATTATAAATAGAGGAAAATATTTACTTAAAAAATCATCATCAACATTAAGCCATGGAACCAAAAAGCAAGGTAGCAACTTTTCTACTAGTATTTACTATCAATATAGAAAAATATGTAATTGAAAAAAAAATTTTCTTTGGATAATGACCCTCCACCTTTTAGATTTTATTTAGCTACTTAGGTTGCACCATTATTGAATTATCTCCCTAATCTTCTCACAAAAACAAAAGAAAACAAATGGATTGTCTCAAATGTCCTCCACTATATAGGCTAAGGAAACCTTGCCAATTTTGTAGATGCCCACTTAGTCTGTTGAAAATATGATATATAATTGTGGGGAGATGTTTTGTTGACTTCTTATAGGGGTGTTATGAGAAGTGGGAAAATGCGATGGGATGGGATGTGGAGAGAAAAATATCAAAGATAAAGATGAAGCCTATTTCTAGTCTAAAATGGATTCCCTTAGTCTTGTGCATACATGTGTAATAAAAGAATCACCATGGACAAGATTTCTTGGTGTCATAAGAGTATGTGTATATATCATTATCATTAAAGGAGGGAGAGGGGAGATTTTAATTTTATGGTGGTGTGGGGGGTGTGCTATTAAAAGCTCCTCCTATGAATCTCAAAAGCTTAAGAGAGAATACAGAATCAGGTCATTGGGGAACACAAGGGAGTTTGTTAGGATGTAGCTAAGATCAATTAAGGATTATTTGAATTGCCTACTACATTATCATATGATGGGCATGAGAAAGCCTAGGTCTAGTTATTATTTATGATCATAGTATAGTGTACCTCTATATAGTATAGTATGTTATAGTTAGTTCTATTACTACTACTACCACTACTATGGATTGATCTAGCCTCCTATTGCTCCAGTTGGCTACTAATGTTGTTGTATGTAAGCTACTTGTACTACACTATATATACAAGACCCCTCCTTTTTCTTTTCCCTTTCTTCCTCCTCCACTAAAAAAGATCACTAGAGAGACATAGATCACAAGAGCACAACAAGAGACAAAATATATATTCATTGCTGAATCCTAAATAAATGAAAGTATTTTCTCCCAACCATTATAAGATATTAAATCATTACATAAAAAATTAGTGTTGAACTAGAATGACAAGAGAAAATTTTGTTAGGAAAACTCAATGTTGTGTTGTTTGACATCATGAAAGTTATGCAATGAGATGTTGAGAATTTGGTACATAAATTAGAGGCAAGTATTTAGATACATTTAAGACCCTAGATAAGGAACAACCTTATTGAGAGTCACTTTGTTTCAAGAATAGTTTAATGTTTTATACTAAATTGGGACAACCATGTGAAGGTGGAATCTCATATGTACCCCTTCTCCCCACATCAATCTAAATTCCTTGTTAATATCTAACATTCATTCATTCTTTTATCCATTAATAAATGTAACATTGAATAATTATCACATGAAAAAATTAATTATAACATAAGATTTATTAACATTCATTAACATGTTTGATTTTTTCTATCTTCCATGGATTTCACCCTAGTGGGTAAATTTCTAGGGGCAAGACCAAATTTAGATTCTCTAAGAAAAATGGTTAAATGGAATGGGTTATTTGAGGAGAGGTTGATATTGCACCCATGTCAAATGGTTTCTTCTCATTTATTTTCAACTATAAGGAAGACATGAATTTGGTTCTTTGTGGAGGACCATGGTCTTTTGGAAAATGTTCTCTCACTATTAAAAAATGGGAGCCTAACATGGATTTATCTGATTCTTTTTTCTTAACTACCCTAATTTGGGCTAGACTCACTAGAATGCCTTTAGAATTTTGGCATGAGGACATTTTTAAAGGTATTACCAATTCTTTTGGTGAACTGGTGGCATTGGATAATGCAATGGCTACTAGAACCAAACTTCAAAGTGCTAGACTTTATGTTAAAGTGGCAGATCTAAACCATCTTCCAGAAAAGGTGGAATTAATTTCTAAGCTTGGTAAAAAAAACTCAAGAAATTATTTTTGAAGATCTTCCAAACTCTTGCTATGCATGTAAGAAATAGGATCATCTGGTTAAAAATTGTCCCTCCAAAAGTAAAAATCACCCTAGTAGTGAAAAGGAAGTGAAAAAAGCTAAGGTTCGGCAAAAGAAAGTGTGGAAACCCAAAGAAGCTCATCTCAAAGAGCATAAGAAGAATGTAGATTCAAAAGCTCCACATGTAGAGGTAGATAAACTTATTGAGAATCTTCATGAGGAAGGGATTATTTCTATGCCTGATACTGTGAAAGTAAACTCTAAAAAAGAAGGGAATGGTTTGCAATTAAAAACCATAATGCCTAAACAAAGAATAGACGATTTGGAAAATTTGCCAAAACAAATTGTTATTTATCAAAGGATGGAAGATTGATGGGGAGATTTAGATGATAAGATCATGCTTGAGGAAGGAGAAATCTTGGCTAAATCTGGAAATCAATTTGAGGAGGGAGATTTTCATAATATTCAATCCAAGAAGATTCAGGTGTTTAACCTTTTAAATTCTCAGGATGATAATGTTTCTCCTACGAATGAGCCTCCTCTCCTATAAGTTGTGAAAGAAAATGGAGAAAACTCAAAGCATAAACCAAATCAAAGAAAAAGGGCTGAAAAAAAGAGCAACACTAAGGCGGTAGAGACTAGAAGTAGTAAAATAGAACAACAAACCAAAGTGAAACCTCTTGCTTCTACCTCGAAAAAATCTAGAAAAGGAGCAGATCAACATTCCAAGGTGAAACCAGATGTTGGTTCCTCAGAAAAACTTGGAAGTAGAACTTCTAAGAAAACCAGAGAGTTAGAAAGTATGTAGAATATTGCTGATGGTAGAGAAGCAACTATTTTGGATTTTACCCCTAAAAGATAGAAATGAAAATCATTACTTGGAATATTAGGGGGCTGAATAGTTTTCATAAACTTGATGTTGTTAGGAATTTTGTTAGAGAACAAAAGCCTAATTTTCACCTGCTTCAAGAAACTAAGATAAATAAAGAGAAAGTAGAATAGATAAAAGCTTTTAAAAATTATTCTATAAATGCTAGTAGTTTAGAAGGTGCATAAGGGGGAACTCTGATGTTATGGAAGAAGAATTTTTATTTTGGAACAATTCTAATTGCTAGTAAATATCTTATGATAGCCAAAATTACTAGTGTTGACCAAAAGGAGGGTTGGCATATTGTGAATATATCTGCTCCCAACATTAAGCACCTAAGGAAAAAGGTATGGGATTCCATTTCCAATTTTAAAAGTAAGGATTATTCTAGATGATGGATTATAATGGGAGACTTCAATGTTCCTCTCTACGATCATGAGAAAATGGGAGGTAATGCTACACAGCTAGAAGGGAGACTAGACTTAATGGAGTTTATAAACAAAGAGGGTTTAATGGGTATGGATCTCCATGGAATTTAGTTTACTTGGAGTAACAAGAGAGTTGGTAATGAGTGTATTCAAGAAAGGCTAGACCATGCTCTTATCTCTCCTGATTGGACAAAATATTTTATCTGTAAGTTGGAAGCTTGCCAGAAAATTGGCTTGGATCATTTTCCTCTCATTTTCACTACTGCAAAGATTACTTTCAAGAATAATTTTCCTTTTAGATTTGAGAAGATGTAGATGCAGCACCCACAGTTTGAAAGTAAAATGGAAGAACATTGGAGTATTGATATTGAAGGTACAACTCTCTTTAGAGTTTCTTCTAAGCTTAAAAATGTCAAAAGTGAAGTCAAAATTTGGAATAAAAACTACTTTGGGAATATTTTTGAGAACAAATTGGCTATGAAGGAGGATATTCAAAAAACCTAGGATAAAATTTAGAAGGATGGATATACTCCTGACCTTCTTATAGAAGAAAATGAAAAGTTGGCCCAATATCATGACATCATTACTAAAGAAGAAATCTACTGGAGACAAAGATCAAGATTGTTATGGTTGAGTGAACGAGATAAAAATACCAAATTTTTCCATCTTTCCACTTTGAAGCATAAAGCCAAAACTCACATTTCACATCTAAAAAAGTGAGACTTGAAGATTGTTGAGGATAAGGACATGGAAGAAATGGTGACTTTTTTCTCTAATCTAATGACTGTTGATCCCAACATTAATTTGGATCATCAGGCTGATTTCCTTAGAGTGATTCCTCCACTGGTTTTGAAGGAATAGAATAAAGTGTTAAGCTCAATTCCTAAGGGTGATGAAATTTTCAAAGTTGTTTATTCTCTAGGAGGAGATAAAGCACCTAGTCCTAATGGCTTTCCCATGTTTTTCTTCCAGAAACTTTGGAAACTTGTTGGAAAAGATGTTTGTGATGCTATGAAGGAATTCTATGGAGCTAAATAGATGCTTAAGGAATTCAATTCTACCTTTCTGTGCCTGATTCCTAAGAAAATTGGAGCTGACTCTCCTGATCAATTTAGACTGATCAGCCTTTGTAATTCTTTCTATAAAATTATATCCAAAGTTCTCACTTGTAGATTACTCCTTGTGATTCCTTTGATCATTACTAATAAACAAAATGGCTTCATCCTAGGTAGACAAATCCTTAACTCTGTCATTTTTACTCATGAGAATATTCATTCCTTATCATGTTCTAATAATCAGGGATTCATTATGAAAGTAGACATTGCTAAGGCCTATGATAGAGTTGATTGGACTTTCCTCTCAAACATTTTACATGCTTTTGGCTTTGACCATAAGGTTGTTGGTCTTATTCATCAATTGATTTAAACCTCTTCTATTATTGTTCTAGTTAATGGAAGCTCTTCTCATTTTTTTAATCCTTCTCAAGGATTGAGACAAGGCGATCCTTTATCCCCCATCCTTTTTGTTATTATGGTTGATTGTTTGGGGAGATAAATTGGGGACTTGGTCCAAAGAGGAGTTATTAAGGGCTTGCAACCTTCTTCCCATCCTCTCATTTGTTTTCATGTTCAATTTGTTGATGATACCATCTTCATGGGAAAGTTTGAAGTTAAGGAAGCTAGAAGTTTGAAGCAAGCTATTAATTTATATTCTTCTACCTGAGGCCAATTGATTAACTGGAATAAAAGTGTTGTGTTCTTTGTCAACACCCCTATCCCTAGACAAAATAAAATTTCTAATATCCTTGGATGTTCTATAAGATCTTTCCCTTCAATTAATTTGGTTCTTCCTCTAGGCTTGAAGACCCCTAATTGATTTTGGGAAGATCTTATAAATAAATTCAACAAGAAGCTAGCGAGGTGGAAAGGGAATATTTTATGTTAGGTAGGTAAATTAATTCTCCTCAAATCTTGTCTTCAAAGCATACCAACTTAAGCTTTAAGTCTTTTTAGAATTCCAATAAAATTTGTTGAGTCTATTGATAAAATTCAAAGGAATTTTTTATGGACTGGCACTGAGGAAAAAAACAGAATGCCTTTAATTTCTTGGGATCAAGTTTACAAACCTATCAATGAAGGTGGATTGGGAATTAGGAAAATTAGAAGTATGAATAAAGCTCTCTTAGCCAAACAAGGATGGAGAGTTTACCATGATAACAAAGAGTGGAGCACCATATGGAAACATAAGTACCTCTTCAATGCTAAATCTCTTCCTAATTTCCTCTCTTCTCTTGATGTTATTCATCCTTCTTCCATGTGGGGAGCTGTTTAGGTGACTAAGAAAACTCTTGGAAATGGGATTAAGGTGAGATTTTGGGAAGATTTTTGATTAAAGGATCATCCCTTGATTGAAGATTTTCAATACAAGGCTCAAATTGACTTATGCAAGGAAAGATATGGCATATTAGTTAGTCATTATTGGAAGAATGATTCCTGGGTGAATTTGACTGACATTGATCAAGGTTTAAATAACATCCAATTATCTCTCAATTTTGTCTCTCTTTATCCTTCTCTTGAGGATGATATTTTTTAGCATGCTGATCCTAGTGGCCAATTTAAAGTCTCCACTATCTTCATCTCTAAGGAAAAGGGTAACCAACCTTTTTGGTCTTATGCTTGGATTAAGGGTTTCATTCCCAAAATTAATATCTTCTATTGGATTCTATTTTAAAATAAAATTCTGACCCTAGATGATTTGCAAAAAAGAGGTATTAATGTGGTTAATAGGTGTACTTTATGCAAAAATGGATTTGAAGATAGAGATCATTTTTTATTGAATTGCTCTTATACCCAGCAAGCTTGGACTAAGATTCTTAATTTATGGGGTATGACCTAGGTCCATCAAAACAATGTTGAATTTTCTTTTAAAAGTTGGAAATGCCCTTCTAAGGATCCTAATGTTCAATTTCTTTGGAAATTAACTCTTCCTCATCTCTGGTGGGGCATCTAGAAAGAAAGAAATAATAGAATATTTGGAAATAAAGAATTACAAGGATGGGTGGTTGGTCAGAATATTATTAGAGCCATTAAGGAGAATTTTAAAACTTAGAGGAAAATTGATCAAACCTTCCAAATTGATAATCCATTGTGATTTGAAGGTTCTAACTTGAAAACTGATAATCCAAGATCGATCATAAAATGGAACGTTCCTCCTAATGGATGGATTAAAGGGAACTTTGATGGAGCTACTAAGGGTGATCTAGGAAGAGTAGGATGTGGAGGTGTCTTGAGAGATCATGTGGGACATATTATAGATGCCATCGTAGTTCTTATAGGTCATTCTAATAGCCATATTGCTAAAGCTACAACAACCCTCTATACTATGAAGTTAGTTGTTGATTTGGGTAATCCTAAATTATGGTTGGAAGGTGACTCATTGAATATTATTAACACTCTAAATAATAAAAACTCAATTTCATGGTTGATAGAGGCTATGGTTAAGGAGATCAAATCCCTAATTCATAAATTTGAAAAAGTGGTCATATCCCATACATATCAAGAGGCCAATGGGGTTGCTGACTAGATAGCCAACCATGCTATTTAGACAAGGTATAAGGTGAGGTGGCTTGATGAATTAAATAAGCACGTTGATCTAAAAGCTATTATTAATTATAATGCCATTCATTCAAAAGTGGGAAAGATTTGCCAGGATTAGAAATTTAATGATTTTATGGAGTGGCCTTATGGCTATCAGATTACCTTCCTTGAGGAAGTACATTCATGTGAATGTAATGTGGCTTTTGCACATATCATCAAAAAAGTGAGCTCCATTTGAAGTGACGAAAAAACTGGTTTCCTTTTAACCTATTTGATCTCTACGTTTGGTTGTTTCTAGTTTTAGGCTCTTTTTGTTCTCTGCAAATGGAAGGTGAACTATAGAAGCAAGAACCTAAAAAGTGTGATGATTGGAAGGCATAGAAAGATGTTTGGAAGATTTTATAGAAAGGGAAGGTGATCAATTACCTAGAGTAACTGCATGGTTTTAAACCTCATGTCACAACTGCCTTTTTAAAAAATTGGTCTAATGACAGGGTCACTCTTCATGGAGTCACCATGAAATTAATGGAGGACTTAATAGCTGATATCATGGGGCTCCCCATAGTTGGTATTAATTTCACCAAAAAAACTAGAATCTCTAATGCTGCCTACAAAATTTTTTTGAAGATGGATGAGGAGAAACAACTAGAAAAGAATGGAGATTTCTTTGATGTGGAATAGATAAAAGAAATTTTGTAGGATGTGCTATGCTATACTTGTGAGTATTTCTTCCTTGATGGTAGAAATAAAAGAGTCCATAAATTTCATTTTTTTTTTCTCAACCATTTTAGGCATAAGGATATACTTTCTTTCCCTTTCTATTTGCAGTTTTCTTTGCTTCAAAGTTTGCATGCTCATAGGAAGAAGGAGTCTCCTCCTATTTTTCATGAAGGTTTGATACTTCTCATAGAAGGTTACTATAAAAATAAATCCATATCCTCCACTCCTTCTATTGAAAAACATAAGGGTTCTCACTCTAAAAAGAGTAAGAAGGAGGACAATGTAAAAGGAAAAGAGAAGGTTCTTAAACTTGAACCCTCTAATTCTCAAAAACAAATTGTGGAAGAGGATTCTTAGTCTAAGAATACTAAAATATTTGAAAATGATATCCCTGAGGAAGAGGAAGGTACGGATGTTGGGGATTAAAGTTCCAATTTGGAAGGGTATCCAGAGACCAAAGAAAAAAATGTGAAAGGGAATGAGGAAGAAATAAGTGAAGGAAACTCATAATAGAGTAACTTTGATAATGAGGGAAATCAGATTGTTTCTGGTGGAGGTGATAAATAAAAAGAAAAATTAGTTGAGAATCTTGTTGATATGAGAGAGGAGGATCATATGGTTAAGCCTACTTCACCTGCTATAGAGATTGGGGGACAAGATAAGGATGACCTTGTTCAGAATGAGGACCCTATTGAGACTAGGGAGGAGGAATAGATGGAAAGGGAGGAACATATCGACAAGGTTGGTTCCCCTCGTCATGAGATTGCAAAAGACACCAATGACTCTCTGTAGAGGGAAACCAAGCTTTCCTTCTCACATTCTATCAAGCTCAAATTTGACTCCATTTTACAAGTTGATTCATGGATTTACAATGAATTGATGGGGCTGAAAAAGAAAGTGGAAACTCTGCAACACAACCAGAATACTGACCGTGCCAAAATCAACCAATTGGAGGTGCAAATGGGAGATATCCCAAATAAACTTAAAGACTATTAGAAAAATCTCAAAATGCAAATCAAGGAAAGTGGAACAAAGATGGAATAGGTTACATCTAGTATCCATGCTACCATTGCAAGCCTTGGCAAAAGAGCTAATGAAGAAATTATATCTTCTGAGGGTCCAAGCAAGAGAACAAGGAAAAGCTCGAGGAAGATAGCCCTGAAAGCTACTACTGCTTCAGCTATTGACTCCATCCAAGATACTATTGTGATTGGTAAGGAGGCTATCAAGATGATTATGGAGCTACAATAGTAGCAGTGGGTCTTGTTCTTTGGTTTTGTTCCTATTCTAGTCTTATTTGCTGGTTGTAGTAAATGATTCTTGTTTTTGGTCTTGTTTACTGGTTTTTGGTCTAAACTATATTTGAGGTTCCAAGTCCTTGTAAAACCTAGGTACTTTTATTGGACTATGTTTGTGGTTTCAGGTCCCTGTAAAACCTAATTTTGATGTTGTTTTTCAATAGGTTTCAGGACTATTTGTCTTGGTGGTTATTATTGCTTTATCTTTTCTCTTGATGTTAAAGGGTTTCAAGGCCCCTTCAAAACCTACTTTAACCATAATCTAAAACATTCATTAACATGTAACATTCATTAATATTTATTAACATTTTATATAATTCATGAACATTCATTAGAACATAATTAAATTCATTAAGACATAAAAATAAGTCATTACCGAATAAGTTGCATAAATGACAATCATTTTTTTTTCTTTGATTTTTGGGAATTCCCAAATTATTGAAGAGGAACATCCATGTCATCAATATCATCATTTCCACACTCAATAATTCTTCTTTCTAGTTCTCCTCATGATCTTAGTTGTGCATGCCTAGTCCTTTTCTCATGATGCAAAGGGTAGTCCGCTATAATAAAAAATAAAAGGGTTAAATTAAATAAATCTTCTTATAATTGTTACAAATATTTTGATACTTTAAATATCATAACTATGGCTCTTTTTACCTGATCTAGACACATCATCTTCTCTAGCAGCCTCAACTTCAACATGTTCATCATGAACAATTGCCTCTACATATCCTACAACTACAATACAAAATGTTTCATTAATCCAAACACCTATTCAAGAAATTAAATTTTTATTACTACACCAATTTCAATTTAATATGTTTACTTGTACTAATAATTACATATAAAAATTCTAATGGAAAATGCATACCTCAAGCAATATGACTTACATTCAAGCTAGCAACTTCATCATACCCAGGTGGTGTACAAGAAATTGGCAAGTTGCCTTTCAATGTCATGCATATCATTACCATGTTTGCTTACTTTTAAAAAAATATCAATTTGTGTTTGAACTTAACATCAAATACACTAACTGGTAAAGTGTTCAATTTGAGAAAAAAATACATTTGGCTTATTTAATGTGATAGATCCCTCAATAGAACCTTGCGCACTCATTTTCTTTAACCATTCAACCAAGACTTGATAACCTTGTTTGAAGGCTATTTTCTTGCCCTCTTTTGATAACTTTATTTTAAACTATTAGCCCTACATTTTTGTTTGATATCATGAATTTTTGTTGCAATGTTTCATCAAATAAAATTGATTCCAATTAATAAATATGTGCATATGGTTTTTCATTTACTAATAATTACAACTCGTGTGGCAAGTTTTGAATAACCACTAGATATGAGCTTGTGTTTCCCATGCTTATGTACTCTTACTTGTGTTGCCTTTGATGTTTCAAGAAATCTATGAAAAGTTTGGAATATGTTTTACATTAATGCAAAAATAGGTTTTGAAGGGACTCAAAACCCTTCACAAAAGCTAAAGATAAACAAGACACATCACCAAGTATTACAAGGATTGAAAACCACTAGAGTAAAAAAATAGAAGCAAGCCTAGGTTTTACAAGGACCTAGAACCTAGAGTTTATAACAAAAAAGATGGAAATGACAAAAAAATAGAGCCATCAAACTAACATGGACTAGAAACTACCAAACCAGTGAACTTGACCAGCTCCTAAAGAATCTCTTTGATGACCTTTTCTAACTCCTTGGTTGCCTATGTAGTACTCTAGATGGTGTCTTCCGTAGGAGATCCAAGAACCTCAAGAAGCTTAGTAACCTTTTTCTTCATACTCTCCCTTTTTCTCTTACTTGAACTGCCTAGACTCTTAGCCCCAACAATATCTGGAGACATAATCTCCTCATTGCTTTTCTTTCCTAAAATGGCCACAACAACACATAAGTTGGAGATAACAAGTTCCATCTTCTACCCCACTATCCTTGATACATTGTTAGAGTTCTAGTTCATACTCCTTAAGTGTCTCAAGATTATTTCCAATTTGTCTTTCCAAATGTGCTCTCAAAATAATTTCATGATCCAACTCTTTTTGCATGTCACCAACTTTTTTCTTCACCACCATAATCTCATTATAGAGCCATGAGTCTCCTTGAAGAGACACATTAGCTTTAAGCTTGTCTCTATAAAGAAAAGACAAGTTCACCTGATGAAAATCATCCCTAAGCCCTTCTACAGACTTATTCCTAGAGTCAATGGTAGTTTCCTAGTTATCCTTTATATTGACCTAGTTCTCGGTGTTTAAGCCTTGCTACTCATTAAGCTCCTCTTTATTATCCTTACTTAGAGTACACTCTTTCATGATAAGGGCTTTTCCATCATTGTTCTTTTCAGTTTTAGTGTACTTCCCAATCTACTATTGAAGCAGAGTATGTTATTGTTGCTATTAACTACACAAACATTGTATGGATCAAATAGCTACTTAAGGGAATGAAGGAAGAAATCACATAACTAGTGACACTTTATTGTGATAATACAAGTGTTATCAGTATATCAAAGAATCCTATGATGCATACAAAGATAAAGCACATTGTAGTCAAGTATCGTTATGTAAGGGAATTGGTTCAAGATAAAGAGGTGAAGATAGAATATGTTAACACAAAGGAGCAAATTGCTGATATCTTCACAAAAGAATTACCTAAAGATGCTTATGATTATCTAAGAGGTAAACTAGGGGTGATACCCCTATCAAATACAAATTGGTGTTGCTATCTTCACAAAAGCATTACCTAAGGATGCTTATGAGTATCTAAGAGGTAAACTAGGGGTGATACCCCTATTTAGTACAAATTGATGTAGTAGATCTTATTTTAGGAGCTACCTAAAGTAATCATAAAACTAGAACTACAAATCAATCACAAGCAAGGTGATAGAGGGAGAAATTGAAGAACCTACAAGAGCCTATATTTGTATATATTAAAGATGTCAAGTGTTTAGTATATGTCTTCAGCATTGTTATCAAAGAGGGTGAAAGTACATTAAACTGATCAAGTGCAAGAGGAACAATAGAGAAAGTACATCATCAAAAGATCAAGAAAGTAAGAGGGAGAAATAATAGAAACTGATCAAAGGATCAGAGAGGGAGAAAGCAATTAGAGAAAGAATTAGAATAGAGAGGGAGACATTAATCAAAGAATTAAAAGGATCATTATTAGAGGGAGATATTCTGCTAATCAATTCGGTATGAAAGAGAGGTATAAGAAGAAAATCAGAGGGAGTTATATTTTGTAACCTAATCAAAAGATGGAAGTTCCTAATAGAGGGAGAAATTTCAATATAAGTTTTCTTTTTGGTATTTATTTACTATTTTAACCAAGTTAGTTTGATTGAACAAGATGTTCATCATTTGATTGACTTGGTTGATCAGTTTGGTTTGCCATCAATACCAAAGAGGGAGATTGTTGATATCTGATTAAAAAGATTATTGATTAGAAAGATTGTTGAAGAAGACTATGTGTTTCAATCATTGTTTTGTCACTGATGTCAAACCTATTATTTTCTGGTAAGACAATTACTTATATGTTTCAAGTACTATCACTTAGTTGATTGATGGGGAGGATTTGATCAACAAGATGTAACAAAAGTACCTAGTGGAAAGGTTGAGTTATGATTATGTAATGAAGTACAAGGATTAGCTAAGTAAGTGATAACATAATGTATTGATGATCTACTTGAGGTTACAAAATGATTGGCTACTCTTAGAAAGTTTAGAAGAATAAGTTAAACAAAGTTAATTTGCCAAGCTTGACCAAGTGTATAGTAGGTGTTGAGAAAAGGTAGTTCAAGCCGAGAAAAAAGTCAATTGGAGCTGAGTGAAAGAAAATTCTAATGGATGCCGAGAAAAGACAATAAATGCCAAGTAAATTTTAGTTGATGCCAAGCACCAGTAAAATCCAGTTGATGCTAAGTGATTTTATAGTTGATGCCGAGTGACACAGTATATGCCAAGCATCAAAAGATTGATAATGCTAAGCTATTGCATAATGAAAAGGATCAAAGATTCACCAAATAAAAGTTAACAAGTTTGTTTTCTTGGAACTTGTAAATTAGGAGGAAGATAAGATTGATGAGCTGGTGGCACATAATCTTATGTAAACTATTTTAGAGGCAAATTCAAATGGATTCTAAGATAAGTTTCTAAAGAGAACAAGATATGGGGTAGATACATTGTATCCTATCTAATCCATCCAAAACTCTAATTTGGATGATGGATAATGAGCAGAAAAATGTTCTAATTTCCTATATATTGGAATGTGTAGTCATGAGGCAAAAAAGTTAGAGAGTTTGATGCAAGAATATGATAAGGAGAAGGAGAAAAGGGTTTTTCTTCATCAAGTGACCCAAGAGAAGAGTCTACAATGACATACTAAGAAAAAAGGTAAGAGGATGAATGCTTGAAGGGTGAACAAGCTTTTAGAGATACAAAGAATGGAAGTCAAGCAAAATTAAGGACTAAATATAGATCTATAATCTGCAAGTGAAGTTGTAACTTGTATCAGACCAAATCTCTACAATTACTTTCTAATAATTGTATCAGTCTAGGGTAAATCCTTTGGAGTAAGGTTGACTTAATAGTCATTGAAAAATCCTTCAATAGGGTGGCATTCTGAGTGAGTGACTTAAAGTCCTCTAACAATGCTCACTTTTAATAGGGTGACTAAAATCCCTTAACTTGATCACATTTAATAGTGTGTATTGTAAACCTTAACAGGGTTGGCCTTGCATAGGGAATTACTTCAGAAGAGTGAAAAAGGAGTAGCATGTTACTAGTGGTTTTTCCCAAATTGTGTTTCCACATTAAATCATTGTGTTAAATGTGCTGATGGATGTGTTGTGTTTCATGATTTATATTTTTGTAAGATTGACTTGACAGTAACATATAAGTTTTTGTTAATGTACAATGAATGCATGCATGGGTATGAATGTTTTATGGGTTCATTGAGAATAGTTTTATTTGTACATCTGGACCTTGAATAACTGATTCAACCCCCTCTTAGTTATTCTAAAAGAATTCCAACAAATAGTACTTAGCATTTTATTCTTCTCACTAAAAACCAAAAAATGAATAGCTTCAAGTAGCTCAAACTATTTAGTTGCATCAACATTAGGGTCATAAGACAACAAAGAAGAAAAAAAAAAGGAGACCATTTCATTAGAAACATCATTTTCATTAGTAATTTTTTTGTCTTCCTTTATTAAGGCTAGATATATGATTCTTGGCTCCGTGTTTCATAGTTGACAAATGAATTTTTATAGTATTTATGTCCCCTTCTTTTAGCCAAATTGATCTAGACCTCTTCCTCCAAAAGATCTCTTCTTTAGAAATGATGTCATGGTAGTCCACCAACTTTTCATTTTCTTCCTTTACCAAATCCATCAAGTATCCCTCTTGTTGAATTCTATCTTGGATAGATTTAAGATCATTTTTTAGATTTAATTTTCTTTCAAAAATATTCCCAGAGGATCTATTATTCCATTCTTTAACTCTCTTTTTGACATTTTTAAGTTTAGAGGCAACACGGAATAGAGTCATTCCTTCAATATTAATATTTCACCATTCTTCCAATAGATCCTCAAAATGTGGGTGCTACATCTATATTTTCTCAAATCTAAACAAAAAATTCTTCCTAGCTTGAATAGCCTTAAACAAAACAGAAAAATGCTCAAAGCTAATCTTTTGAATAGCCTTGAGATTACACACAAAATCTTTAGTCCAATTTGGAGATATAAGGACTCTCTCCAAATGAGCTTGGATATAATCATGTCCAAATTTTTTATTACTCCAAGTGAAATCAATCCCTTGAAGATCTAAATTCATTAAGCCTTCATTTTTAATAAAGTCTATAAAATCCATCCTTCCTTCCAATTGACTAGCATTACCTCCTTTTTTTCATGTTCATCAAGAGGAACATTAAAATCCCCTACAAATAACCATGTGCCATAATAGTCAACACTCTTAAGCTTAAATAGAGAATCCAAAAACTTTTTTCTAGTATTCTTATTATTAGTAGCATACACATTGGCAACATACCAATAGTTATCCTGGGATAAATTTTAAATCTTAACAATAATAAAATGTGTATTGGCAACCATCAGGGTACCAGAGAACAAAGAATGCTTCCACATAATCATCATTTCTCTAGAAGCAACTTCAGAACTACTAGCCATGATACAATAGTTATTGAAAGATTTCAAATTTTTAGCTTTATCTTTGTCCATTTTAGTTTCCTGGAGCATCAATATATTAGGTTTGTGCTCTCTAACAAAATTTTGATCAACATCAAGTTTATGGATATTGTTCATGCTCCTAATATTCCAGGTGATAACTTTCATTATAATTTTTTAGGGGCAAAATCTAGAATAGTTGCCTACTTCCCATCAACAATATTCTACAAACTTTCACTTTCTCTTGTCTTCCTAGTTATTTTTTTGCCAGGTTTCTCTAGAGTCCCAACATTCAATTTTAATTTAAAAGAGCCAATTTCTAATTTACTTCTTTGAGTCTCAACTCCTGTGGGAAAAGGGTTAGCTTTTTAATCTATTTTCTTCCTTTGACCCTATTTCTACTTAGGTTCTTTCTTCTTAGTTATCAGATCCAAACTCTTAGAATCTAATACGCTTTAAATAAGAGGAAAATCATGACATAGTGGATTCAATAGAGAGAGGTTTTCTTCAAACCGTGATTCTTCTAAAATTTCAATCTCATCTAGTTGACCACTCCTTTCCTCAAGAGTTTCTCCTTCCTCGACCTCCTCTAAATCTTCTATCTCTTCTAGCTCATCATCTTTATTTTTATATATGACCATCTAGTTCATTAGAATATTCACATCCTCATTATCCTTGATACTAATATCCTCAATGTTTTGGCTTTTCTCCTCTTCCTCCTTCACCTTCTCCTTATTTTGATTAGCTTGATCATCTTTTAGTTCATATAAGACCATCATATTGGGGAGAGCTTTAGGTTTCCAAACCCTTTTTTGAACCTCTTTTTCCACATTCACCATCTTTTGTTTATTTTTAATTTTCAATGGATAATTTTTTGCCCAGTTACCCTATTTTTTGCAAACAAAACAAGCATTAGGAATATCTTCAAAAGAAATCTCTTGCATCAACTTTCCTAATTGTGAATTAATTTCCACCCTTTGGGGAAGGTCCTCTAGATGAGAAACTTTCACATAGATTCTAACACATTGAGTTTAGATTTAGATGTCGTCATATTATCAATAGCTATAAGTTCTCCTAAAGAACCAGCTATCACTTTAAAAATGTGTTCATGCCAAAACTCAAGTGGAATCCTTGGAAGTCTAACCCATACCAATGTAGTAAGGAAGAGATCATCAAAGAGATCCATATTTGGTTCTCAATTTTTAATCATTAAGGTGCTATTACCAAAATACCAAAGACCTCCACATTAAACCATATTTAAATCTTCCTTGCATGTAAAAATGAAGGAGAAGAACCCTTTCATCATTATAGAAATATCCGCTTGAGCACAGATAGCCCATTTTCTTTTAATCATTTTCCTAAGGGCATCAATATCTGGACGGCCCCCCAGAAATTTCCCAACTAGGGTAAAATCCATAGTCAAAATAGAATAATCAACTATCAGATCTAAGATAAAAATATGAAACTCACCTTTTTCCTAGCAAGATTTTGAGGTAATAGGTAGAAAAGATGACTTTCCTCCTCGTCTTTGTCTAAACAAAGAAGACCACTTGCATTGAACTACTTCAAAATCCTCCTTCTTTTGTTCCTCAACATGTGATCCTTCAATATTCTTGCCCTCATCCACCAAGATATCCCCCTCCTTTAGTGGGTCCCTTATTTGGACTAAGCTCTCGGTTAAAGGATCAGAATGATTATATTCAGAGACCCCACATCTTCTAGAATAGAATCACAACAAAAGAATTTGTTCCAACTACTCCAAACACCCACTAAACCCCACATTCAACTTTCTTGCATCCCATTCTAAAATCCTTGCTTTCAAATTCCTTGTACCACCAAGGTCAATCCCTACTGCTAAATTCGTGCCAACTAGGTTCCTGCCTACAATGGCTCTTCCAGATGCCATCTAGATTGTTCTTTGTTTTGTGACACTATTAAAGGATCAATAATAAGAGTTATAGTTGATCCATAAGATTCCCTTGGTTATTTTGGGCCATCTACAAGAAAAAATTTACAAAATGAGCTAGAATGATTTTGAAAATTTTGTGTATAAGTTTGAAATATGTTACACCATGTAATTATAAAGATTATTTAGTACATAATTACATTCTTAACAATATCACATACCTTATTTTGCCATTTTTCTAGAGGTTTTCCTTTATGTCTTTAACTTCTCTCCCCTACATGCAACATAAGATTCTACCACTCTAAATCAAGAATGCAGGAGAGGTGCTTGTACTTAAGGTTCTATTCTAATTTAGCCATGCAGTGACCCCTAATGTGCCTCAAGCATAACCCTTCTTTCTCAAGGAGCCTAAGCTTCTAAAATACACGAGGTCAAAAATAGTTTTTCATACTCTCAATGAGAACATATTTTAACTTTGGACAATGGGAATTCCACCTTTAAGAAGGAAAAAAAAGTTTGAATCATAAATGGATCACAGGAAAACCATTCCAACAATGATATGAAATAAAAAAAGTGGATAAAAATTATACCCTATATGTATGGTGGGCTCAAATATATGCAAGCACTTGTCACTATGTTTTCTATAAAAAAAATATTGTTCCCTACAAAATTATCATAGGATCATTAGTTATTGCAAAGGACTTCTTAGGAGTTATTCCATTAGATTATGAGTATAAGATTGTATAGTAAAAGAAACGACCAATCTTCAAAGTACCTAGAAGCTAGCAAACTCTTAAGGGAAGCCTATCTTCATTTCTCATGAGAAAGACATGATTCTCTACCATTTTCATACAATGAATATGGGTACATCCTAGAAATTCTTGATCATCATGTGTGGCATCTCTTACTAAATAAAATAAATCCAATAATACAAAATGCCCCCAAGAAAGAATAGTTCAAGGGAAATAAACACCTAAAAAATGAGATAAAAAGAGGGATCTATGTACTAATAATTAGTGTCATAGCATCTATGGCCATGTTGTGTGTTGCCAAAATTGCAATCAACAATATATTTGGGGTTTTGTTTGTCATCAATAATAAGTGTTGAAGAATATGATTTTTAGAGCATAAAAAAGCATGGACTAGCATGGGCATGATTTTTAGAGAGTTAAAAAAAGATGGTTGAAATATATTATCATTGATTATGATATATATATATATATATATATATATATATATATATAGTAGAAAATAAAGTGGGTGTTAGAACATGTGATATTACCACCAAAAGTACCATTATCAAGACAATGAGGTATATAATCACCTAGAAAAGCCTATGAAAACAACATTCCCAATTTTAGTTAATGACATAAAAGAGTATAACATAAAAACCATAATTGAAATTTTGTTATAATTAGAAATCACATTAACACTTAATGTATAACTTTTAACTTTGTGCATCAATTTAGTTTCCCTTTGGCATGATTGAGTAGTCTAACGGTGTAGAGTTACCAATCAATTCAGTTCTTCAAATATGTTATGGAGGAGCTTTCAAAATGCAACCATAGGATTAGGGGTTGATGTGAAATCAAGAGTGAATGGTACCTCCTCATTGGACTCCTCTAGAGGATCTACATGCTCTTTTCCCTTTCTCTAATTAACAAATGTTTGTGACAACAATACTACTAGCACTATTAAAATTACTTCAAAACATGTAGTGAAGAAAAAACATAACTAAAAATACTATTTAACATTTTTATTGTATCTAATTTATATAATAACAATGTCATTTACCTATTGGGAAGAAGAAGTGTGTGAAGGATCATCTTTGTCATTTATATGTGACTGCTCCGTATTAATGCCCTGTGTTTCAAAAAAGTTTAATTAAGACATGTTAAAACACATATTTTCTTATTCTAAGTTATGTTGAATAATAAAAAATTATAACAAATCATTAATCAAAAGAAGAGATGATTAGACTATACAATAATAATGTATAACTTGTTTTTTTTCTTTTCAAAATATCTTATATCATGTGCAATTTTATCTTAATATTTAATACAAAAATATGAGTCTGTAAACAAATCCAAATATTTATGAAAAAATAAGTGCTAGTTATGGTTAACTATCTTGAACAATACTAGTAGTTCACAACTAGGAGGAGAGTGACATATATTAGTAGACTTCACAATAAATCTACATGAATATGCATGCACATTTTTGGCATAAAGGAGGACTACAATGTGCAAAGATCAAATATAAAAAAATTAGCAAAAAAACTAAATAATTTAATGATGTGGTGGAGTCATTTCTTGGAGGTTATTTTAGATGTTGCATAGTATGTAACACCCCTATGATAGTGGTTTTCTCTGTATTTGTAGGGTGGATATTTTACAATCAACAGCTTTGGGTAAAAATCTAGTTGCAAAATAGGATGACTAGCCATGGTGTGTGTGTGAAAAAGTCTCTCCTACCTTAAAGAGAATGCTCCCCCTTCTCACCATTCCTTGGATCTACAAGTGAAAGTTTTAGATTGCCTACATGGTTGAGAAGAATAACAACAAAAAGAAGGAAAGTGGTTGTACCTATGGATAATCTCCCTGTCAAGAAGACCAAATCCAAATATTTGAAAGATACGATTGTTTCAAGGATTTTGGTTGATTTGGACAAAACCAATTTTTTTGAATTTTTTGAGCCCTTGGTGTAAATACCCAATGGAAGAATTTACTCATTCTAACTACAAGTTTAATAAGGTTGAAACTGGCAAACAATCATGTTTGAATTGTTTACAAGATGCTTAGGATGCATTGGCTAATGTATCAAAGAGAAATAATGATCTATGGGAGAAAAAACATCAAATTAAATGGGAGGTTTCTTTCCTAAACAAGGTCAATCAGTAACAATCCTCTCAAAGTGTTTTTGTTATGTCTTGAACATCTAAGGAAAGGAAGATGATTGAAGCCACCAAGTCTTGGATAGGAGAAATCATTTCTGAAGGAGTTCGAGCCATCACAGATACATTTGCATTTCTTAGTTGCATCAAAGAGATGAATGAAATGGAGTGAAACTTGATCTCTTCTTTGTCTCAAGAAGTGGATAATTTGAAGGAAGTCCTCAATGATTGGGATGAAATTGAAAGATTTGATTTAGATCCCTTGGTCTCATGTGACATTCTTTCGTCATGTGAAATGTTTTTTAGATTTCAAGGACTTATTGGCTACAAAGAGGAAACATTAAGGAAGCTGATTACAAAGTTACAAGCAGCCCTTGGAGATTTTTAAGTAGTTTAAATAGGTGTTACTTTTGATTTGGAACAAATGTAATGCTAGGTTATTGATGAATTTGGTAATCTCATTGTAGTTGAAAGGGTAAGCTCAAAATATACAATTAGGATCAATGCTGACATAGATTCTAAAGACTTTGGTTCACAAACAATGAACAAGTTTTTCTTGTATAAATCCTCAACAAAAAAATCTTGAATTCTCTATAAAAAAAATTCCAAGGTTGTACAATCAACATATGTAGATTTAGTGAGAATCAAAGCCATATCAATGACAATGGAAATTGTTGATCTTCCCATAGTGTGTGATATCATTGTCAAATTCAAGGCATTGAGAAATAATATTCAAGATTGTTGTTTTCATTTTTATTTTTGTTTGTAGGTCTAATAGAACACATTACATGAAAATATGTAATTACATGTAATGTGAGTTACATGTGCATGAAAAGATGTAATATGAGTTGTATGTGCAGTTGCATGTAACCCTATATTTTCTCTTTTAGTTAGACTAGGTCAAAGTTGGTTGAGTTGCTCCCACTTTTTCCTCTACCTTTTTATCAAATCATGTGATTATATAAAGGAGTGCCCCCTCATTTTAAAAATCATCTTTATCTTTATGCAAGAGATCTCTGGAGAAATTGTGCTAGAAAAACTTTGTTTGTGTAAGCATTATTTTGAGAGAAAGTGAATACAAAGGAGCATTTGAGGCTTAACTTTGATTAAGTGAGATTGTTACTTGTGCGAGTTATAAGCTTTTTTTATAATTCATCTAATTTATCTTTGATTCATGTTATCTCGTGTCCTTGGTAATTGTATCTTGTGAATTTAATATAAAAGAGTTAAGAAGCAAATGGAGCCAGAGCTTTGACAACGAGCAATTATGGAAATATATAGCTACAAGCTTTGTCTATAGCTTATACTTCTTTCTTAATTTAGAAACTAGTTAAGTTATTCTTACTTTTAAGAGTCTTTGTGCCTTAATTGTAAATATTTTCCTTATAGAATTATGATTGAACTTAGAGAAAAACTAGTACATTTTTAGCTAGCCTTTGAGTTAGTGAAAGTTTATCAGTATCACTATTTCCAACTCTTGATAGCAACTTTCCTTATTTTTTTTAGTATTCTTCTCAACCATGCAAGCAATCTGAAATTTTCATCCATAGAAGCAAGTAAAGTGGAGACCATTGGCATTGATCTAGATTGTATCTCCATCATGACTGAGAAAGATTCAGTCTACATAGTTGAAGGCATGGAAGCATGTTGAGAGGACTCTGTCATGAAAAGTTCAAAACCTGTCAAAGATGTATCAAGTTGGGAAACTTGACCACTTGTGAGAGTTGGAAAATCCTCAAACACATTTTCCAAATTCTCATATTGTTCATTTGCAAGAATGAGAGGAGTACTAGAAGAAATAGGAAGAGCCATTGTATTGACTTCCAAAACTAGAATAGAAGGAGTGAAAAGAGTGGAGAATGAATCCACATCATCATCTACTTCATCCAAAAAAGGTGCTTCATGTATGGAAGGTGAACGAGTTGGTGTAGGCCTTGGGGGAGATACGATTATGACTTCCTCTTCTTTGTTTGTATCTTCTTTATCCAAATCTATCTCTAGTTCCTCTTTTGATTCTTTGATTCTTGAACTAGTTCAAAAATTTAAGATGCTTTAGATCCTTTTCCACCCTTCAATTTGAATTTGAGGGAACCTTTAGCATCAAAAGATTAGGCATCATCTTTCCCCATAATTTCCAATTGAGACTTCTTGGTAGGGGGGCCAAAGCTTTCACAATCCAAGCCCATCTTAGGATTAACTCTTTTAAGGCCTTTATTTTTCAGCCATTTGTTGGTGTTTACCAAAATGTATTGAAATATATCCATGATAGATGTGTCTTCATTTTGTTGCCACTAAATAGGAAATTGGTACTTCTTATCAAAGTCAACTTGATAAAACTCTGAATCAAGGATGTTTCCATCATCTTCAACTTGGAAATTTGAAAGAATTCCTAGCATGTTAAGATTGATTATGTACTACAAGGTTAATCTACAGTAGTCCATCTTCATGATGTCCAACTCTATTCTCATATCAATCTAAATGTTCTAAATGTGATGAATATACATGTAAGCTCTTTCCATTTGAGAATTCATCTCTCAATAATCAAAGTCAAACCTTGCTTTGAACTTCTTCAAGGTGATCCACTACAACTTTGCTTCCATATTCTTTTCTTTGGGCACAAAGTTGATTGAATAGTTTCCAATTGCCAAGGGTTTGGTTGAAGTAATATTGAGATCAAACCTATGCATAGCATGCTAATTACTCTGTATGTCCATGAGGTATCTAGCTAACTCCATCAAGATGATTCTATCTATAGCATAGTTAGGTAAGGTATATGGTTTGTCTTTAAAATACCCAACTCTTAAGTATGTAAAAGTTGAAAATTGAGTGAAAATACAACCGTATTGATTCACCTTTTTCCATGTTGCATCATATACCCTCTTGATGGATAAATATCTATTGATAAAGTACTAGAAGTGCCCAAAGAAAGCATTTTGGACTCTTTTGTAATAGAAATTACTATTTTCCAGAGTGATTTGGTCTTAGTAATCCTAAACAAGAATATGAAGATGATCTCATTGAGAGAATAGAGAAAGATCCCATGGCATCAACAATTTAGATAAGATAGGAGTTCATGTAAAATGGTGTTAAAGTTTGTACATTGAGAAATTGTTGGAAAAGTGTAGTGCTAACCAGTTCTCCCCAAAAGATGTGTTATTTATTTTCCATGATTTGGAAGATGAAGTTGTACAAACTCCACTGAGAAGGATGATGAGATCTTTTTATTCTTGTTTGAAGTTAGACTAATGAACTATCTTTGGCCATCTTGAGAAGTTGTTCCTTTTATTGTCTAACTAGTATTGGTTGACATATTTATTATAATAACCTTTCTTCTCATTCTAGCATGCACACTCTGCTTTATGTGGTACCCTAAAATTTTTATCAATGACCATTAGATCAAGGCTAATGACCACCTTTTCATCATCATCTTTGATAGTCTTTGATTTTGAAATAAAATGCCTTGTACATCCAAGAACAAAATTAGGTGCCATGGTTGTCATAGGAAATGCAAACACCAAGTGAATGTTACTTCTTTTGATGCACTTCATCTCATGGCCAACAAGAGTTTCAACTCTCTACAAAAAATCAGCCATCTCCACATGACTAATCATTATGTCCATCACATTATCAAGAATAGATATGACTGATGATGGAGTCATATGAGTCAATTCTTCATCATATTGATATTTCATATTTCCTTTGGATTTTGATGATGTAGGCATTCTTGTGCTTGTACTACAACACAAAAATCCCAAAACATAAACATATCATCAGAAGGAATCATCATACAAGTTTATTTGCAATCAACAACAAAGATTCAAAAATAGATTGGAGACTTTGTAGATCCGATGAAATGATCTCAAAAATAAATCATATGTATATGAAATGAATGAAGATGAAATGTGAATGGAAAGTGGAAAGAAGTGTTTATGGAGATGGAAAATGGAAGATGGAATGAAAAGAAATGAAATGAAAATGTGTGAAGATAGAATGCATGGGAATGTGTGCAATTGAATATTGTTGATTTTCAAATGTGACTTAGGATCTTCAAGATGTTTATTGCATGAAAAATAAGTATATGTAAGTACAACATGCAACAGGGAATGAAGGATGAGATGGAATGCAAGGGTGGATGAAGGATGAGTGTTTACATGTATGTGTGAATGAAGGATGAGGTGCAAAGCATGGAAGGATGTAGAACCATGTATTTTGTCAAGAAGGCATGAATGCATATGGAAAGATGGAAATGGAAAATAGAAGAGAGACAATGAACTTTATAGTCATCTTTGGTGAAAAGGGGAAGTCAAAGTACATGGAAGATGAAAATGACATCTTTTTGACTTTTTAAAAAGTGACTTTAAGTCGAAATTGAGGTTTTGAGATGTAATTACACATAAGGATTTTCATGTAATCATAATGTGTGAGTGGATGCAAAAAGTGAGATGAGTGAAAATGGAACCAAAAAAGGGATTACATGCATGTGCGGATGGTGAATGAGATGGAAAATATGTAATCACATTTTTGGGATGAGATGTGAAGTGTTGTGACATGAAAAATGGAAATGAAATGTGATGATTCTTTCACACAAAGTGAAACAAAAACAAGTTCTTGAGAAAGAACTTGTAACTTCTCCAAAGTGAAGAAAATTGGAAAGCAAACACACAAAACACAAAAACTCAAAAGAAAGACATACCTTTGGAGAATGACTCAAGCATGTCAATATGCAAAGCACTTCAACACACAATTTCAAATTTGGAGTTTGGAGAAAAAAGAAAAACATGAAAATGAACAATTTCTTCATTTTTAAAGAAAAAATACACTTTCCATGTTATTGATTTCAACAAGTGGCAATCATTAAGAAATAATGTGCATAAAATCAGCAAGATAAGCACAAATTAAATAGAAAGCAAGAAAAATTCCATTTACATGAAGATTAGATGCCAAAAATGATGGAAAAAGATGCTCCAAAGTTGAAAATTTCTTCAAAAACACTTGGACTCTTTCAAATGTTGCAAATTTGAAATGGAGAAGGCAACAAATGAGGCATTTTAAAATGGAAGATGCCAAAACATGCCCTATTCTTGTTCCAAAATCCAATGTTTTTAGTAAGAAATGTTTTTCTTCAAGTTTTGAGATTAAAATGTTTTGGTCATTAAACACCAAAACACGTACCAAAATGCAATGAAAACTCCAAAACATAGTAAATTGATTCCTACTTGAGCAAAAACATGGGCCAAAAATATATTTATTAGGAGTTTGCACCAAAAATGTGCCCTTGGATAGAGCTTAGAAAAATGTCTTTTAGCAAGATGAATCCATTTTTGATGTTAGAAAATCCATTGCTGAGAAATATGACCCTATTAGAGAAGATCTCATAAAAAACTATCAAGTAAATTTCTCACAATCTCCAAAATCGGGTTTTTGGAGGTTCATAACATGTGTTCTTCCAAAATTGGACTTTTTAAGAGGCATAATATGTTTTAAAATATGCACAAGATGAAAATCAAACCTTTTAAGATCGAATTCATATTTTAAAAACTCCCCATAAGACAAATTGCACCTTTTGGGAGGCATGACTTGTTTTATATATGCACTTGGTTAAAATTGAACCTTTTAGGGAGGATTGCATATTTTAAGTTAAAATTCATATTTTTTTGCAATGACACATTTCAAGTGAAAGCTCACATTTTTTGTGTAATGACACCAAAAAGGCCCACTTTTGATAGTCTTATGCTTTTAAGTTGAACTTTATATGCAGTGACATGTAAAATGTCATCTTTTGATAACTTAAAGTCATTTAATAAACATATATCAATTAAATTTCATTAAAATGTTACTTTAATGGGACATAAACCATATTTATATATCATATTAAAAATATTACATATAAATATCATTTTAAAAATAAAATTTAAATGAGCATTTAATTTAAATGTCAAAAATTAAATTGAAAGTATATAGTTTATATAATCACTATAAGTGAAAAATAAAAAAGTAACTCAACTTAAAATTATAACATAAAGTGCACTATAGTTACCTTAAGTGAAAATTCAATTGATAAAGTAACTTGAAAACATAATGTAAAGTGAATTTTAGTTATAGTTTTCAAAAAGTTAATGTCAAATTAAAAATATAGCATGATATTTTTAACTTGTGTTGTTGCATCAAAAAGGTCCACTTTTGAGGCACTAAAATGATCATAACTCTTGATTGACTACTTCGATTATGCTCATGGTTAGAACAAAATGAAGGGGAAATAGAAAGCCATGGCATGAGCAAAACAAACGGACTAAAAACCAACAAATGCAAGCTCAAAAGAAAATAAAATGATGATGAAGGCCTCAAAAATCAAGCAAAGGCTCCACAAAAAGAAAAATGAAAAAATACTTGGTGAAAACCTTCAGTAAAATAATTTGATATATGAATTGAAGTTGATTGATTGATCAACATTAAGCAACTGAATATCAATTTCAATTTAGAGAGATGCGAAACTAGCTTGAAAAAGTTTCATGTTGTTACCAACATTTTGTGGTGACAAAATATAGGACAGCAACTGGCTCTATTTAGGGAATGTTACTCATTTGTTCTTGAAAACAAAGAGTAGCATAGAATCTAGTTCTCTAAATGCTTTTATCCATTCCATTGGATAATAGAGTCAGGCGAAGAAGAAAAAAAATCTAAACTATGACTCAAAAACCAAAACTATGTACAAGGGTTACTTATCTAATAATTAATGAAAGTAATGTTTCAGATGTTGCCTGTTGTAGGGTAGTGGCATTGGTTTTCCATCATGATATGCAAGTTAAAAACTATTTTTTTCAGCAATCTAATGAATTTTAAAAGGACCTCGCCAAAGAGAATCAAATTTTCCATGCATTCCTTTTCATTCTCACCTCTTGTCCCAAAGTAGGACAAGATCAACAAATTGAAATTCTCAATAATTAGCCTTTTTGTCAAAAAGAACTTTTACTTGTTGCTGATGAGAAGAAAGCATGTTAACCACTTCTTTCCTTCATTCCTCCAACAATTGAAGAAACATAATCCTCTTATCCAGTGCACCTGAATAAGTTTCATCTTTGATGGCTCATACCAACTTGAGAGTGGGAATCTCTAAAGTTATTGGAATCTCAACATTAATCCCATATAGCAACTAAAAAGGTAACATTCCAATTGCTCACTTTGGTATGATCTAATCTATCCACAAAGCATCAAAAAAAGCCTTGTGTTAGGTTCTTTGTTTTGAATCAACCAACTTCTTCATGATATTCAACAATTTTTTGTTGCTTGATTATGCTTAACCATTATCTTGTGGGTAATAATTAAATGTACGTGCCAAAATAATCCTATGATTGAAATAGAATTTGATGATTTCTTTGGAAGAGAAAGAAACTACATTATCTACAATAATCTTTTTTAGAACACCAAAACATGAACTGATGTTCTACTTCAAAAAGTCACAAATTATCTCAAATGTAGATCCCTTTACCGGAATTACTTCAACCCATTTGGTGAAGTAATTTATCACTGCTAAGATATGAGTATGACCCTTGCTCAAAGATGGATTATTAGTACCAATAAAATCAATTAAAATGGATCATCAATCACAACTTGTTTTAGTGGAAGGGCAACAAGTTTCTACTTACCAACAAATTGTTAGCATAACTCACATTTCTTTACCCACTAATAGGCATCCTAAAAAAGTGTGGGAAAATAATAATGTTCTCTCAAAATCTTATGTGTAGTAATAGGTGCTAAGAAATTTCCACCACATACATGATTATGAAAGGAATCCAAAAGTTGTACTTGTTCACTTTTATAAACACATCTTAAAAATGTTTCATCCATTTCTCGTTGATAGAGATAGTTTTCCCAAAGAACAAAAATTGAATCTTTCAAATTGAGAGTCATTCATTCTTTGTACGTCAAATGTGGAGGAAATTCACCATAGCTTAAATAATAAGCCATGTTGGAAAACCAATCATGTAGTATGAATCTGGATGTACCTCAAAATGAGGTTATCCAAAAACTAGCAAACCAAAAACACAATGGAAAATGAGCAAGAGGAGCAAGATTCAGATCCAGAGAGAGAATATTTCTTATATTCAAATCAATAAGTTTATATCCAACATGCCCAATTGTATGACCTTCTAGGTTATGGCCATTACAAAGAAGAATACATCTTTCAAAGAAGAACAGATCTCCAGACTCAAATATGAACTTCTACTTTCAAGTTGCTCCACCTAAGACTCCTCTAACCAAAAAATTATCTCCTCTCCAAAATCTACCTAAGACTCTATGCAAGATCCCCTCAAATACTTGCCACAATGGCCTATAAAAGATTCTAGAACAAGAAAAGCCATAAGTAAGCTCCTCAAAAAATGATAAATACCCATCCCAAAATTAAATGTGAGCAAAGTTAGCCCAAACTAGAACCAAACACATAAAACTAATACTAGCACTCAACACATACAGGAAAATTTGGCACCAACAAGAATACTCAGTAACCAAAGAACACTTAGCAGAAACTTTGAACTCAACACCCACAAGGGACTTGGCATCAATGAGGAACTCAACAACCACTACAACTCAGTTAGAACTATCAATTTAGCAAACTCATGAACTCAATCAAGTCTTCCACTCAGTCACCACATCCACTTGGTAGCTACTGCAAATTGGTAAGTACTATTACTCGACAACCTTTGATTGAAAAGAGCAAGAAAGATAAGAAACCAAGGATGCCCCTGCATCATTCTACCAAGGTACTCGACACATGAAGAATGACTTAGCAACCAAAGAACACTTAGTAGAAACTTTGAACTTGGCACCCACAAGGAACTTGACATCAACAAGAAACTCAGCAACCACTGCAACTCAATTAGAACTATCAATTTAGTAAACTCATGAACTCAGTCAAGTCTTCTGCTCAGCCACCACATCCAATCGGTAGCTACTGCAACTCAGTAAGTATTTTTACTTAAAACCTTTTACTAAAAAGAGCAGGAAAGATAAAAAACCAAGGATGCCCCTACATCATACTACCAAGGTAAATATAAAAGAATTTAGATGCTCCTGCATCGGTCTGCCTATGTAAATAGGAAAATGTGTCCTAAATTTTGATCCCAAAAGAAAATTTTGTACTTAGATTCATCTTTATAAAAGGCTTCCAATTCATCAAAGAAAAGAGATCAAATCTTAAAATCAACCACCTATGCTTCATCCATTCAAAAATTAGGATCTCATCCAACCAATCAACATATGAACTCGATTGAAAATAACAATGCTCCACCTACAACTTATCATTAGCATCATCCCAAAAAGAATCATATTCATCATTCTCAACCTCATGAAGATGTCTTCCACAATTTTGTGCTAACTCAATAACTTCTACTCCAAATGACATAGGGTTATTGTTGCATGTTTCTGATATGGATTCATTTGTTGTTGATTTGGTGGAGAATTCATTTATTATGGATTTATATGCTTTTGTTATGATGGATCTAAATTTATATATTGTTGACAATTAGATTTGATATGGTTTTCATGTATGACGATGATGTTATGGATGATGTTGATGATAAGTTGCAGATGGAGTATTGTTATTTCCAGTTGAGTTCGTATGTTGATTGGTTGGATGAGATTCTAATTTTTGAATGGATGAAGCATAGGTGGTTGATATTCAGACTTGATCTCTTTTCTTTGATGGATTGGAAGCCTTTTTTTAAAGTGCAGCTAAGTACAAAATTTTCTTTTGGGATCAAAATGTGGGTCACGTTTTCCTATTTACCTAGGGAGGCTAATGCAAGATCATCTAAAATGTTTTCTATTTACCTTGGTAGAATAATGTAGGGGCATCCTTGGTTTCTTATCTTTCCTACTCTTTTTAGTCAAAGGTTTTCAAGTAACAGTACTTACCAAGTTGCAATAGCTACCGAGTGGATGTGGTGGCCAAGTGGAAGACTTGACTGAGTTCATGAGTTTACTAAATTGATAGTTCCAATTGAGTTACAGTGGTTGTTGAGTTCCTCGTTGATGTTGAGTTCCTTATCGGTGTCGAGTTCAAAGTTGTTGCTAAGTGTTCTTTGGTTGCCGAGTCATTCTTCATGTGTTGAGTACTTTGGTAGAATGATGCAAGGGAATCCTTGGTTTCTTATCTTTCCTGCTCTTTTCAATCAAAGGTTGCCAAGTAATAGTACTTACTAAGTTGCAGTAGCTACCAAGTGGAAGACTTGACTGAGCTCATGAGTTTACTAAATTGATAGTTCTAACCAAGTTGCAATGATTTTTGAGTTCCTCGTTGATGCCCAGACCCTTGTGCGTGCCAAGTTCAAAGTTTGTGATAAGTGTTCTTTTGTTGCCAAGTCATTCTTCATGTGCTAAGTATTCATGTTGGTGCCAAATTTTCCTATATGTGTCGAGCTCCAGTATTAGCTTTTTGTGTTTAGTTCTAGTTTGGGTTAACTTTGCTCACATTTAATTTTGGGATGGGTATTTATTATTTTTTGAGGAGCCAACTTGTGGCTTTTCTTGTTCTAGAATCTTTTATAGGCTATTTTGGAAAGTATTTAAAGGGATCTTGGGTAGAGTCTTAGGAAAATTTTGAAGAGGAAATAATTTTTCAATTAGAGGAGTCTTAGGTGGAGCAGCTTGGAGGTAGAAGTTTGTATTTGAGTCTAGAGATCTATTCTTCTTTGAAAGATGTATTCTTCTTTGTAATGGTTGTAACCTAAAAGGTCGTACAACGAGGAATGTTGGATATAAATTTATTGATTTGAATATAAGAAATATTTTCTCTGTGGGTCTAAATCTTGCTCCTCTTGTTCATTTTCCATTGTGTATTGGTTTGTTGGTTTTTGGATCACCTCATTTTGGGGTACATCTGGATTCATACTGCATCAACCAATCATCTATAATGCTAATGAATAATACAATAAGAAGTGAGGAAGAATTCTCATCTTCTACTTACAATGGTTTATTTTCAGCCATAAGCTGACAAAGTCCCTTACCAAAAACTAACTCATTAGTCATATCTCCATATCATACTCTTGAATCTTGTCTATCTAATTTCCTCTTTTAGTACCAAAATCTTCCTGAGTTTGGATAGTCTTGAGAGTCATATCCAAAACTAGAGCAATGATATGAGAATTCAAGATGTAGAACTTGGAATGCTTTACTGCCTTGACAATAACATAAGAATGTTTCTCCATTTTACTATATTTTAGTTCATGAGCCTTCAAAGGAAAACTCATGAATGAAACTAGTGATTCAATACCTTCATTATTTCTTTGCATCAAAATAGTAGAGAGAGTATACTCTAAAGCATAATTGTACATAATGAAGCTTTTTATATAATCAAGACATACCAGCATAGGAGCATGTGCTATAGCATCCTTGATTTCTACAAATTTTTCCTCCCTTATTGGTTCCAATGGAAAGCAGTCTTTCCTTTCATCATTTCAACAATATGACAAGTCTATTCGACAAAATCTAGTACAAACCTTCTCAGAAAATTCACCTTTCTAAAGAAAGAGTGAATTGTTGTTTTACTTGATGGTAGAGATAATCTTTGAAGTGCTAGTGCCCTTTCAGGATCAATTTTAAAATCTTCCTTCAAAACAATGTTTGCTAGAATTTTTCCTCCATCAGACCAAAAACTAACTATTTTGGTATTTAAGAAATGCCATGTTGTCTGCATCTTTCTAGAACTTGTTGAAGATGAAAGAAATGATCTTTACTTTTTTTTGCAATAAATAACCAAGTCATCCAAGTATACAATAATATTGTTGATGATCATACCATCAAAAGCTAGATCCATTTCCCATTGAAAAGTTGCTCTAGCATTGATAAGACCAAAAGGTATCCACCTATATGCAAAATTTCCCCATGAGATAGTAAATGTCATCCTATAATAATCGTCTTCATGAACCTCAATTTTATTGTAACTACAAAATCCCTCTAACATAGACATTATTTTAGAACTAGTAACAACTTGCAAAACTTTCTCCATGATTAGCAATGGATGATTATTCTTGAGAGATGCCTGATTGAGATTGCAAAAGTCCACACATATGTGAATCTCTCCATTCTTCTTTCTGATAGGAACTATATTGGTTACCCAAGATAAATGGTGAATAGGAAAAATGATATCTACTTCAAGCTATTTTTCAATTTCAGCCAAAATGGTACTTGAGACTTGGCATTATATTGCCTCTACTTTTGGCAAAAAGGAGCTACACTAAACTTCAAAGGAATGTCATGCTGTAATTCTTTTGGATATAAAGACTTGAGATATTCATAAGAATAAGCTAGAAAATCTTTGTATTCATAGGGAAGAGTAATAAAATTTCCTTTCTCTTCCATTGTGCACCAGTTACCAATGTTAACCAACTTTGGGTCTTCTTCGGTTCCAATATTGTAATTTTCATGCTGCTTGATAGATTTGGTCCTTGTCTTTTTTTGTTACTTAATATGCATATCATGTTTGTCAAAAATACTTTCAAAGGAAACCAAACCTTTCAAAATCTTATTCCTTTTAAGCTAAGTGACTTCATGACTAGTTTCAGGATCTATCTCAGAAAGAACTTTATTAGAGGCATGTTTACCTACTTGAAACTACATCTCATCAAAACCTTCCTTTGTTTCAAGAAAGTTGATGATTTGAGCATCACCATTGAACACTTTTCAATGTTCATAATTATCTAGAATACATTGTCAATAGACCAATTGTCTTTCATATATATTGTCTTCAAAACCTTGATGTGGAAGTAATAGAGAGGCCAAAATAGAAAGTTTATCATCTCTATCATTGAGTTCTCTTGGAATCACTAAAATATTGAAAGCAATAAATAACTTGATTTAATCACAGGCTAAATCATGGTAGTGTCCAAGTCATTCATTTCTTGCTTGATATTGACCCTTGACTTGACATACTACCAACTCAACATCTCCTTTTATAAGCAAATTCTAAAATTCCTCTAGCTTGCACCATGTTCAATCCTAGTATCAAGGCTTCATATTTAGCCATGTTATTAGTGTTAGGAAACTACCGTAAAATTTCATAATCCAAAGAGTAATAGAACTAACACTAGAATCGTTCAAAATGATTCTTCCTTCAAGAGAATTAGTGAATCAAATTTGAAATGAATTTCTTCATCTTTGACATAATCCATAGGATCATCTTCAAGAATATCTTTTTCCTTAGGAATAACATCTTCCTCTATGGCTTCAACAACACTAATAAATCTTTCAGTATCTGATAGTAGTGAGGAACTTTCAAAATCAGTCCAATCTTTGGAAAATTCAAACACTTTGACAACACGTAGATAGTAATTACCCATCCCTATTGATTTAAAAAGGATTTGAGCATGTGGATCATTGGACTCAACTACCACATACTTCATTTCTCTTTCAGGGTACAACTTCTACATAACACCTTTAATAGGTATTTTGGCTTCAACCATATCCATGTTGAGTTCTCCTAGATCTTCGCAAAAATATTTACCAAGTAACATACCATAGGAGGTTGGTACATCAGCAACTAAGATGGTCATTTTGATCTTTTTGTCTGCAAAAGATGCAAAGGCAAACTGGACATCTTTGATTTTCCCTTTCAAGGGTACTTGTTTGTTCTCCATAGAATAGAAACTACCAAAAGACTCAATTAAAGTCAAGCCTAAAGCATTTGCAACCATGGTTGGCATAACATTATCTAAGGCACTCAAATCTATGAAAAAATTGCTTAACTTGAAACCATTGAGTAAAAGAGAAATATAGAAAGGCTCAACCTTTCCTAGAACTAAACATGGAATTGTTACTAATTTATTTGGCACATTTTTGACTTTAGGGGCAACCAAATGAACTTGGGTAGGCTGGGATTCTTTCACAAATTTAGCAAGTCTATCTAGCTGATCTAGATAGGCTTGTAAGTATTCTATCTCATAGATCTAAATTTTAGTCTTCTTAGTATGGTCTATGATATCAAAAGCTTGGAAAGAATTTTCTAAGAATTGAAATTTTCAGCCTAAGTTTTAGCACTAGTATTAGGCATACTGGACTTTGAAACACTAGATGCAAGATAAGTTTGATCATCGCTTACTTGATTTTTAGTTGGATCATTAGGTAGGCTAGATAATTTTGTCCCTCTTTTTGCAATGGTCACAAGCATTTGAGGAATATCCAACTTCTTTTTAGCCTCCTCTTTTTGTTGAGCCAACTTGGTTTGTGAATGTTTCATCCCCACATAAGCTTATGCAAAATCAATTTCATGATCTTCATCGATGTATTGTACATAACCAATAGTATATTTTCTAGCTTCTTGAGGATCATCATGATATAGAGAAAAAATATCCCCAGAATGATAATCATCTTGATTAACATTCATTGGATTAGCTTAAAAGTAATCAGCAATTGCATTACTTGGTGGTGCTTTGAGCGCAAACCTCTCTAGAGCAAGGAAATATTATTTTGATTCTTGGGTGCATAATTATTTGCAGCATTAGGATAAGGCCACCATGGAATATCCTTGTATGGTGCCACATATTAACCTTGAGATATCCACTTCTTGAGAGAAAAAAGTCCATTTTCTAGCTTTTGAACTAGTGAATCAGATGTACCTAATGAAGAAGATTCTAGCAATAAACTATGATTAAATCAGTTAGCATCTTTATGAATCTTCCCCACAAGTATCAAACCATCTTCAATCTTAGTCACCAAAGATTGTGTGAGAGCCAATGTTGTAGGAGCAACCATTCTCAACAAAAAGCTAACTTTAGGAAGTTGAGTGATGATGAAGAAGCACTTCAAATTCATGGTAGTAAACTAAGAACCAGTAGGAATTATATTGGCTAATTTATTGAACTAAGGAATAAACTCCCACATTACATCATTTTCTTCGTTCTTCATTTGTGTGAATTATGCTAGGAGAGCATGCTCATCTTCTACAGGCTTGAATCTTTCAAGAAAATTAGTATGTAGAGATTCCAAATCTTTGATGGAATTAGGTTTCAGATTATAGAACCAATTAGTTGATATACTTTGTAAAGTCTCTATTGGTGTAAATAAGTATTTACTTATTACACTTACTTAAGTTTACTTAGGTTGATGCATTATTTAATTATTCTGCATTATTTTATTTGTGAGACACTTAGGAGTTTGTGCACTCTTGTGAGTTGTTTTGATGACATCATAGGGTTTCGTACCTCTTTTAAGCACATGTTGTCTACAACACATGAATCTTCTACATAGATATGACACTTTGTCATTCTTATCGATTCATCTAGAATGTTGGATAAGGTGCTTAGTTGTCTTATCTTCTAGTTGTTTGTAGAGACATTCTAGGTGATTCTTGATAGGCCTTTATATATAGGCACTCCTAGTGTATTTGAATATCACATTCTGAATAGAGCAATGTATTCGGACATACTCTGATTAATTGATCATATCCATTTTTGGTCTACAATTGTGCTTGTGTTTGAGTTCTTAGTTCTTGGGTGATTTTTTCCTTTAAGAAAATTCTTACATGGTATCAGAGAAACTTGGAGATTTTCTCATCATGTAGTCCTTCGAGACCACACTTGCTTCATCACCTTAGCCTAAATCTAGAGTGTTGCAAAAATTGAGAGCGTCTAGAGCCAGATTTGACCTCACCATTGCATCCAAAATGCTGAATCAGTGAAAATTGGCTACAAAGCGGCCTACCCTAGGCCAAAGTCGATTGTGAGGCAAATTCTTTTTGCAAACCGGCACCTGAAGGACTGATTTGAAAACTTGGTATGATCATTTTAGATCTGTACATTTAATTCTCAGATCTACTTTTTTTCATCTACATCTCTACTATTTTTTCAAATCTGCATTATTTTCTAAAAAAAATTTGGCCATGGGGCCATAGGAGAGATTTTTTGCAGGTGAAGATTAAAGCTTGTTGGTGCAAATTTGATATTTGCATCACATTCAAAAGGTCCAAAAACCCCTAGATCAAATTTTGTTTCATCCAAATCAGACATCTGAGGCAAAATGTAGAGTGATTTGTTTTTTGGAGGCGCGGCGGCAATTTAGAAAAAATAACAACAACAACGATTTTCAAACAGTGATATCTTCCTCATACGAACTCCTTTTTGCGAGAAATGTTTTTTTTTTTTAGGGTAGGATTTCATGATCTACACATTGGTGCAAGTGGTTTGAGATCTTTGTTTCTAAATTTTTTTGCAACTTCAAATTTTCAAATTTTGCCACTTAAAATACTTGGTACGAGCTCATCTGGACTCCAAAATAGGTTCCATTTTTTTTGAAAGTGCATATTTTTTTTTCTACTTTCTAGATCTGCAATCACATTATAGGTTTTATAGACATAAATACTACTTTTAGAAATAGGCCCTAAATTGGCAAGTGGCTTTCAAGTGCCAACAACATCTTTTTCAGGGGGGGTTCCTTGATTTCTTTGAGGGTTCATTAATTGATCTCATGGAGTCTTATCAGATTTGTCAGTTTGGTATTAGACCACAGTTGACAACAAGGAACTATTACAAATGGAGGACTTTGATAATTGACCATCTAAGAGAACATCCAAGATTGCTTCCTTATCTATATTCAATGCCACCACATTTTGATTAGACATATATTATCAAGCTTAATCAATTTCTACGTAAAAGTATGAGTAGGGAATCTTTTGGTCCTCTTAGATTGGCACATTTTCCTTGTGATATTTGGTGGTCTATTTGGGAAGCATATGGAGATCCATGTGGTCTTCCATCTCCAATGGACTTTCTACATCCAGTCACTCCAGTTATGGTTTCTTCAACCTCAAATGAGATCACACCTCTAGCTCCTGTTGCTCCTACTAATCCTATTTCAGCCACAGATGCTTCAAAATTAGTGTAACAGGATACTTTATGTCTTCCTACTCTACCTTCATGTGAAGACTTCCTTTTAGACATTGCACAGTTGTTCTAGGAGTCTCACATTGAAGATGTGGGAGATATTCTTGATGACATTTGTCTTCTATTTGAGGCAGATAGTTCATCCTTTGCCGCAGTGACAGATTCATGTACTCTAGCACTGCAGGGTACTCATAGTCTTCCAAGTGATGATTTCTTGCCAGACATTTTGGTTTTGTTCTTGGAGTCACACATATTAGATATGGGAGACTTTCATGATGATTTATCACTTCTCTTTGCTGAGGCAAATTCTTCTATAGTTATTGCACATTCTCTACATGATCAATCCTTCCAGGTTGGCATGATTATGGATTCTTATGTACAACATCTATAGGAGATCTCTTTCACATTTGAGAAGACTGTTTGTTTCTTAAAGAAGGTTCTACCACACTCCTTGTTTGATCTTCTCTTCTCTTCAGTAGTTTTGGAGGAAGCCATCATCAGTATTGAAACAAGGATTTTTGCACAGATTTTAGAGATACCAGTCATCATAGAGATTCCTTCTCCATCCAAGGGACACATTTCACAGGTACCCTTGCCATTGTTTCTTCGAAAGGTGAGGAACATCATTCAATGGTCATGGATCAGCTTCTACATCAGAGCATTTCTCACTGATCGACACACTATTTTTAGGAGGGTGAGGGGGGGACTACCTTGTCTCCTTCTTCTCTTTTTTGGGGGGGACCTTTTCCTCATAGGAGGTTTTATCCTTCTCTATTCTTTCTTGTAGATACATGGATGTATGTCATAATGGGGGGGTCTTGATTACTCCATCCATCCATGCATCCCTTTTATCTCTCTTTTTGGGGGAGGGTTTTTCCCATGAGGTTTTCCCTCTTTTCCCACTTTATGGGAGATTTTCATTTTCATTATGTACATGGGTACCTAATATGGCCTAGTAGTCGGGACCCATTATGAATCTTCATCCTGTTTTGTAAGCTTAAGGGCATTCACCTAAGTTGCACTTAAGGGGGGGTATTGGTGTAAATAAGTATTTACTTATTACACTTACTTAAGTTTACTTAGGTTAATGCATTATTTAATTATTTTGCATTATTTTATTTGTGAGACACTTAGGAGTTTGTGCACTCTTGTGAGTTGTCTTGATGACATTATAGGGGTCTACACCTCTTTTAAGCACATGTTGTTTACAACACATGAATCTTCTACATACATATGACACTTTTTCATTCTTATCCATTCATCTAGAATGTTGGATAAGGTGCTTAGTTGTCTTATCTTCTGGTCATTTCTAGAGACATTCTAGGTGCTTCCTGAGAGGCCTTTATATACAGGCACTCCTAGTGTGTTTGAATATCACATTCTAAATAGAGAAATATATTCAGACATACTTTGATTAATTGGTCATATCCATTTTTGGTCTACAATTGTGCTTGTGTTTGAGTTCTTATTTCCTAGGTGAATTTTTCCCTTAGGAAAATTCTTATAGTCTCAATAAAGAGACTTATAGATATATACTCATGTTCAACTCCAAAAAATCCTACAACAATTTAGAAAGCCTTAATGTGTTAATTTGGGTGTTTACTTCCCATCCCTGTAGAATTTGGGAAAATTTTTATGAGAACCTTGAGGTAATGCATGAAATGGTGCTGCAAGTTTTAATGGACAAAAAGTGCTCCCCATGGACTAGTAGCTATATTAGTGACAAGAGGATTAGTAGTAGAAAGATGTAATTGTGCAGTAGAGACAAGAGGTTTGAGGAAAAATTAGAAATCTTCACTAGGTATAATAGTCTTATTTTTAGAAAGAGGATAAGTTTTAGTACAAGAGAGAAGCAATTTTGTAAAGAAAATCAAAACAAGCCTATTCTGCCCAAAATGATCTAGTAGAAGCTAAATAACTACCACCCTTCTTTTTCTAGGAATACATGTGCTCAAAACTTTCTAGTGTGATAACTACTAATGCCAATCAAAATAAGGAATAACGAAAGCAAGAGGCTTCCAAATACATTTGTTCCCTAGTAGAGTCACCAAAAATTTTTTGCATGGATATTTTACAACTAAAATTTTTGGGTATATATCTAGCCAAAAAATAGGATGACTAGCCATAGTGTGTGAGATAGAGTCTTTCCTAACTTAAAGGGAAGGCTACCACTTCTCACCATTCCTTGGATCAACACAAGTTAAAAAAGAAGTCAAGATCTTCTATAAAATGGGTGTTACCAATATCCTTTCTTTTTATCTTTCAAGAAAAAATCCTCTTACTCATGGAGCATGTAATGGGTAGGGTAAATCTCTAACTACACTTCTATCAAGAGTTGGAAATAGTGATACTACTAAACCTTCACTAACTCAAAGGCTAGCTGAAATATTGGTTTGGCTCTAAGTTTGGTCATAATTCTATATTGAAAAGCTTTACAATTAGGGCACAAAGACTCTAAAAAGTAAGAATAACTTAAGTATTTTTTGAATTAAGAAATAATTATAAGCTATAGAAAAAGTTTCTAGCTATATATTTTGATAATTACTCTTGGTCAAAGCTCTCACTCCAATTGCTTCTTAACTCTTTTAAATTCAATTCACAAGATACAATTACCAAGGACACAAGATAACATGAATCAAAGATAACTTAGATGAATTATAGATAAAGCTTATAACTCACACAAGTAACAATCTCACTTAATCAAAGTCAAATCTCAAATGCTCCTATGTATTCACTTTCTCTCAAAATAGTGCTCACACAAACAAAATTTTTCTTGCACAATTTCTCTAGAGATCTCTTGCATAAAGATAAAGATGATTTTTACAATGAGGGGGAACTCCTTTATATAGGAATAGGAGTTAAGAAAAATGTGGAAGAAAAAGTGGGAGCAACTCAACCAACTTTGACCTAGTCTAACTAAAAGAGAACATATAGGGTTACATGCAACTCACATTACATCTTTCCATGCACATGTAACTCGCATTACATGTAATTACATATTTTCATGTAACGCGTTCTCTTAGACATACAAATAGAAATAAAAACAAAAAAAACAATCTTAAAGATTGTTTCTCAGTGCCTTGGGGAAGATCAACGCACTTTGGGAAGATCAACAATTTCCATTGTCTTTGATATGGCTTTGATTCTCACTGCATTTGCATACACTGATTGTACAACCTTGGAATTTGTTTCTAGAGAATCCAACAAGTGTTTTTTCAAGGATTTATACAAGAAAAACTTGTTCATTGTGTGTGAACCAAATTCTTTAGAATCTACATCAGCATTGATCCTAATTGTATATTTTGAGCTTACCCTTTCAACTGCAATGAGATTACAAGATTCATCAATAACCTAGCATCTCATTTATTCCAAATCACAAGTAGCGCCTATTTCAACTACTGGAAAATCTGCAAGGGTTACCTACAACTTTGTAATCATCTCCCTTAATGTTTCCTCTTTGTAGCCAATAAGCCCTTGAAATCTAAAAAACATTTCACATGACAAAATTATGTCACATCAAACCAAGAAATCTAGATCAAATCTTGCCATTTCATCCCAATCATTGAGGAATTCCTTCAAATTATTTGCTTCTTGAGTCAAAGAAGAGATTAGGTTTCACTTTGTTTCATTCATCTCTTTGATGTGCCTAAGAACTAAAAATGTCCCTGTGATAGCTCAGATTCCTTCAAAGATGATTTCTAGTATCCAAGACTTGCCAACTTCAATCAGTTTGCTTTGCTTAGATTTATGAGACATAACAACAATACTTTGAGAGGATTTTTGTTGAATGACCTTGTTCAGGCAAGAAACCTCCCATTTCAGGTGATTTTTCTTCTCCCATAGCTCATGATTTCTCTTTGATACATTAGCTAATAAATATTTAACATCTTGTAAACAACTTAGACATTATTATTTTCCAATTTAAATCTTAGTAAACTTGCAACTAGAAGGATAAAGTTCTTCCACAGGTTTGTCCACTAAGGGCTCAATAACTTCAACAAATTTAGTTTTATCTAAATCAACCAAAATCCTTGAAATAATCTTATCTTTCAAAGATTTGGATTTGGTCTTCTTTATAGGTAGTTTATTTGAAGGTACAACCACTTTCTTTCTTTTTGTTGTTATTCTTCTCAACCATGTAGACAAGCTAGAAATTTCATCCACAAAAGTAGGTATAGTGGAGACCATTGGCATTGATCCATATTGTATCTCCATTGTGACTAAGATAGATTCAATCTACACATGTAAAGGCATAGGAGCATGTTGAGAGGACTTTGTCATGAAAAGCTCAAAACCCATAGAAAGATGTATCAAGTTGGAAAACTTGACCACTTGTAAGAGTTAGAAAATTCTTAAACACATTGTCCAAATGATCATATTGTTCATTTGTAGGAATGAGAGGAGCAGCAAAAGAAATAGGAAGGACCATTGTATTGACTTTTGAAAATAAAATAGGAGTGAAAATAGTGGAGAATGAATCCACACTATCTACTTCATCCAAAAAAGGTGCTTCATGTATGGACGGTGCATGATTTTGTGCAAGCCTTGGGGGAGATATGATCATGACTTCCCCTTCTTTGTCTATATCTTCTTTATCCAATTTTTTCTCTAGTTCCTCTTTTGATTCTTCTGCTAATTCTTGAATTGGTTCAAAAAACTAAGATGACTTAGATCCTTTTCCAACCCGTCAATTTGAATTTGAGGGAACCTTTAGCATTAGAAGATGAGACACCATCTTTCCCCATAATTTCTAGTTGTGACTTCCTACAAGGCAAGTGGGGGGGGGGGAGGGGAAGCTTCCATAATGTAAGCCCATCTTTAGGATTAACTCTTTGAAGGCCTTTATTTTTCATCCATTTGTTGATGTTTACCAAAAATGGATTGAAATCTATCTATGATATATGTACCTTCCTTTTTGTTTCCACTAAATAGGAAAATGGTACTTCTTATCAAAGTTAGCTTGATGAAACTCCAAATCAAGGATGTTATCATCATCTTCAATATGGAAATCTAAAGGAATTTCTAGGATGTTAAGATCAATTATCTAATGCATGGTTAATCTACACTCATCCATCTTCATGATGTCTAGATCTATTCTCATATCAATCCAAATGTCCTTGATATGATGAACATGCATCTAAGCTCTTTTCATTTGAGAATTAATCTCATAGTAATCAAAGTTGAATCTAGCTTTGAACTTCTTCAAGGTGATCAACTGTAACTCTACTTCCATATTCTTTTATTTGGGCATAGATTTGATTGAATAGTTGCCAATTGCCAAGGATTTGGCTGAAGTAATACTAAAACTAGGCATATGCATAGCATGCTGATCACTCTACACATCCATGAGTTGTCTAGTTAACTCCATTATGTTGATTCTATCTATAGTATATGTAAGTAAGGTATATGGTTCACCTTTAAAATTCCCAACTCTCAATTATGTAAAAGTTTGGAATTGAATGAAAATATAACTGTATTAATTTACCTTTTCCCATGCTACATCAGATGCCCTCTTGATGGATAACTTTCTATTGAGAAAGAACCAAAAATACACAAAGAAAGCATCTTAGACTCTTTTGTGATAGAATTTACTATTTTTCTGAGTGGTTTGGTCATACTAATCCCAAACAGGAATCTGAAAATGATCTCCTTTGGTTGAAAGACCAAAGAAAGATCTCATGGTAGCAATAATGTAGACAAGGTAGGACTCCATGTAAAAAGGTGTTGAAGTTCCTTTATTGAGAAACTATTGGAAAGTGTAGTGCTAATCAGTTCTCCTCAAAAGAATTGTTCTCTATTTTGCATGATTTGGAAGATGAAATTTTACATCCATGGCTCAGAATTAGTAGAATCTTTGAGACCAAAAATTTTCCTAAGAAGTATGATGAGGTTATTGTATTCTTGTTTGAAGTTAGACCAATGAATAGTCTTTGGCTTTCTTGAGAAGTTGTTCCTTTTATTATCTAACCAATATTGGTTGACATATTTTTGATAATGACCTTTCTTCTCATTCCAAAATTCCAAAGATGATTCCTTGGTTAGATTTATACACTCTACTTTATGTGGTACCTTGAAGATCTACTCAATGACTTCTAGATCAAGGCTAATGACAAAATTGGTGTCAGTGTTCTTGATAGTCTTTGATTTGGACTAGAATGTCTTTCTTATGCAAAAAAAAAAATAGGTTCCATGGCTGCCATAGGAAATGCAAACACCAAGTAAATGTTACTTCTTTTGATGTGTTGCATCTCGTGGCCAACTAGAGCTTAAACTCTCCATAGAAAATTAGCCATGTCCACATGACCGATCATTGTATTACCATCTCAAATACAAAAAAAATAGTTAGATTTTGTACTTCTAGAAGTCTTTGTGTTGGAAATGATTGAAAAGATCATGAATGAATAATAATGGAACTGGTAAAGAATGTTTTCAATCATTGTTATTTCATTGATGTCAAACTTTCTACTTGTAGGAATGATAATTGCTTTAGTGATCCAAATACTATCAATTGGTTGATTGACAAGGAGAAGGCAATCAATAAGATGTAACTAGAGCACCTAGAGAAAGGTTTAAGTTATGATGTTTTAAATAAGTATAAGGATCGGCTAAGCCATTAATAAAATAGTGTATTGATGACATACTCTAAGACACAGAGAATGGACACACTAAGATGCATGAAAGATGTAAGGTTTAACTAAGTCATTTGTAAAGCCTAACTAAGTTCATTTGAGAGAGCCAAGCAAACTAGTTAGAGCTGAGCAACTTTGTAGTTGAAGCCAAGCAAGTTCAACTTCAGTGTGTGCTGAGAAATCCTTCAGGTGCCAAGTAACACAAGAATGTTCAGGTGCCGAGTAACTTAGGAAAAGACTTTAGGTGCTGAGCATCAGAAAAAAGGTAATGGATGCCAAGAAAATTTCTTCAAGTGCCAAGCATCAATAAATGTAGTAGAAGCCAAGTAACATAGAAGGAGTTGAGCATCAGTAAACCAATGATGTTGAGTTGCTACATTATTTGTTAAGTCAAAAGATTCACCAGATTAGTAATAATAAGTTTGTTACATTGAATTTTGTGAATTAGTTGGATGATAAGGATGATGAGTAGATGTCACAAAATTTTATGTAAACCATGCAAACCAATTCAAGGTGAATTCTGGTGGACTTATTATGAAGTTTCTAGAAGAAGTAATTTGGATGGAAAACAATATCATTTTCTCAGATCAAATCAAGATTTGAGTGGAAAATGAAGAATAGAACTTCTTTATAAGGAGTTATAGGTTAGAGATCAAGCATGTGTGAGAGGGAGTTGGTCATAAGTGTGGTCATGTGAAGAAGCCAAAAGAAGGCTAGTGTGAAGTGTCAAGAAGAGGACACAATGAGGAGTAAGTACAGAGCATCAAGACTCTGATTTGATCAAGTGACCATAGAGTGCATTGGCATAATGAGTAGAAGAAATCAAGGAGATAGATCTTGAAGGGTGAACAAGCTTTCAGCACTGCAAGGAAGAAAAGCCAAGAAAAGAAAGGAACTAAAGAGTGATCTAAAATCTGCAAGGTTAGGGTTGCAATCTTTATCAGGTCAAAATCTTTCTAATACTCTCTTACCATTGTATTAGACATTGAAATCCTACATTGATAGGTTAGCTTAATAGCAAGGTGGATAAGCCTCAGGAAAAGGATAGAAGATCCCTAGGAGAAGGATAACAGATCCTTAGGAGAAGGATAAAAGGATCCTTATGAAAAGGATAAGAGATCCTTAGAGAGGGATAAAAGATTCTTTTGAGAAGGTGACTATAAATCCCATGGACTTAGGTGAGCCTAATAGCTCTATGTAAATCCTTTAATAGGGTGGCATTTTAAGTTGAATGTTCTTAAGTCCTCTAATAGTGCACACTCCTAACATGGTGTAGAAATCCTTTAATAGGGTCACATCTTACAATGTGTAAAGCCTTTAACAGGGAAAACCATCAAAAGTGGTTGAAATCAATTGCACAGTTATTTTGTGGGTATCATCCCCACCCCAGCTTTACCTTCTTATTCCTGAAGGGTTTTTGGGTTACTAAAGTCTTTTGTGTTATGTGGTGATGCAAGTTTACTTTTCATGATTGTTTAATGTTTAATTGCATACATGATAAGAAAGTAAAAATGATAGTACTTTTGATTCACTCTCATTTTATTAGAAAATTTGGATTGGACATTATTGGACCTTGAATAACTGATTCACCCCCCCTCTTAGTTATTCTAAAGAATTATAACAATTGGTATCAAAGTGCACTACTGATTTGTTTCAAGGTACTAGTAGTAGGAAGATCAAGATGTCCAAGAGAGAAGTTCCCAAGCTAAACAAAGACAACTTTGTTGCACAACAAAGTCTGATGAAGCTACACCTCATATCAATAGGTGACTATGCATAGACCTCAATCATAGTTGATCATGTAGACCCTACAGGACCCCTCACTATAGATGACATGAGCAAGAAGAAGGAGCACAATCAAGTGATGTTAGATATTGCTTCAGCACTAAACTATGCCAAGTATGATGACATCAAAGAATGTGGTATTGCACATCATATATGGGAAACATTATCAAGAATCTATGGAGGAGATGATAATGTCAAGAGAGCCAAAAGAGAGAGCCTAAGAGGAAAGTTTGATGACATGAAAATGGAAGAAGGAGAGAATGTTGTTCAATATGGTGCAAGGATGAAGGAAGTGGTAAGTGCCATAAGAAGCCTAGGAGGATAGTGAGCAAAAGAAATAGTATGTAGCAAATACTTGAGAACTTTGCTTCCTATCTATGCTATAAGAGTATCAACCATCCAAGAGCTAAGGTGTGTACCAAGAAATGCATTGTCATTTGAAGGAATAATTGGAAGACTCACTACCTTTGAGCTACCCAACTTTGACAACTACAAGCTATAAAACTTTGAATCTGCATTCAAAGCCAAGATGACAATAAAAGATAACGAGGAGGTGCAAACAAAGAAAAAGAGTGGAAAAGGAAAGTATGTATCTAGTGACAGTAGCACTGATGAAGATGATGTAGACCAATTGGAGGCATTAATAGCAAGAATATTTCATAGAGGAAGAGGAAAATTCAAAGGTAAGCTGCCAATCATCTGTTTCAATTGTAATGAAGTTGGTCACATTGCAGCTAGATGCACATAAAAGAAAAATTACAAGGATGGAGGCAACTTCAAGAACAAGAAAGAGGACAAAAAGGACTACAGAGGTAAAGGAAAAAGATGCTACATTGTTGAAGAAGACTTTGGCAAGAATGATGATGAAGTAGTCTATGTGGCTATGAAAGATGAATCAGATGAAGATGAAGCAACTACCCTGGTAACCTACATGAACAAGAATAACAAATGGATCATAGATAGCGGATGCTTTCATCACATGACTAGAGATAAAAGTAAGTTCATTTCCTTCACTTAATATGAAGGAAATAGTGTTAGATTTGGTAACAATGCACCATGTCAAATCAAAGGGAAAGGTAGTATCAAGCTTACTGGAAAGATATCATGTGCTAATACATACTATGTTGAAGGCCTAAATTATAACTTGTTAAGTGTCTCACAGTTAGGCAACATAGGATGCAAGGTTGAATTTGAAAATAGAGTTGCCAATATCTATGATTCTCAAGGAAGTCTAATAGGAAAAGGTGACCAGACTAGGAGTAATTTTTTCTACCTAGACATGGAAGATGCTTCTTGTCTCATTGTTCAAACTGATGATGTATGGTTATGGCACAAGAGGCTATGTCATGTAAACTTTGACAATCTGATAAGCATCAGCAAAATGAAGAAAGTCAGAGGTCTACCAAAGTTGAAGAAGCCTTATAACACCATGTGCAAATAATGCCAACTAGGGAAGATGACCAAGTCAACTTTCAAAAGCAAAGCTTATACTTCTAATGAAGTATTAGAGCTAGTTCATACTGACTTGTGTGGTCTTATTGAAGTGCAAAGCTACAAAGGTGACAAATACATAATATTATTTGTAGATTACTATTCAAGGATGATGAAAATCATGTTCCTAAAAAAAAAATTAGATGCATTCCAAATATTCAAATGATTTTTAGCTAGAGTTGAGAAAGAGACTAGGAAGAGCCTAAAATGTCTCAGATCTTATAGAGGAGGCGAATTCACATCAAGAGAATTTGAAGAATTCTGTAATGAAAGAGGAATCAAAAGGCAGACATCAGCACCTAGAACTCCACCTCAAAATGGTATAGTAGAAAGAAGGAATAGATCAATTATTGATTGTGCTAGGACCTCAATGATGGAGAGAAGCTGTAAGTTCTACATTCTACACACTCAACAAAGTTCAAGTCAAGAAAGGTACAAATGCAACACCTTTTGAATTATGGTATGGGCATTCTCCTAATGTAAAACATTTCAAAATATTTGGATGCAAATGCTATATATATAAAGAGTCTACAAATGGAAATTTTGATGCAAAGAGTGAGGAAGGCACATTTCTTGGTTATTCTACTAGAAGCAAAGCTTATAAGTGCTTGAATATTAATACTAACAAAGTAGTAGAAAGCACAAATGTGAAATTTGATGAGCTTGTAGAAGTTCAAAGTCTTGAAGACACCAAGAAAGTAGAAGAATACAAGACCTTTGTATAATTTTATGAAGGTATACCTAATAATGATGAAGTTGCAACTTAGAATGACAATCTGCAACAAAATTTAGTAATTGTTGAATCACAAATAGTGAATGTTGAGCAGCAGACACATTTAGAAGCCGAGCTATAGAATATAGAGAAAGTTCATTCAGATTCTGAGAATTGTCAATAGGAAGAAAATGAAGAAATATCTAATGAAAATACATGAAGGTTCAGATTCTAAAAGAGATAACATGCAAACAAGGAAAGAACTAGTATTGGAAAAGTATGTAAGAAGACATCATCTTGCAGATCAAATTACTGGAAACAAAGAGGCAGGACCAATGACAAGGAATAGAATTAGAAGTGAGACATTTCTACTCAGCAAAATGGAACCAAAAATAGTAAGTGAAGCCATAAAAAATGGTGATTGGTACAATGCTATGAAAGAAGAAATAGAACAAATTGAAAAGAACAAGACATGGACCTTAGTCTTAAGACCAGCTAACAAGAATGTAATTGGAACCAAGTGGGTGTTTAGAAACAAGTTAGATGAGAATGGTGAAATCACAAAGAACAAGGCAAGACTAGTCTATAAAGGGTATGCACAAGAAGAAGGACTATACTATGGAGAAACTTTTGCTCCAGTTGCCAGAATGGAAGGAGTAAGGACCTTACTGGCATATGTAGCCTTCAAAGGATTTAAAGTCTACCAAATGGATGTTAAGTCCACATTTCTGAATGGTATACTTGAAGAGGAAGTCTACATAGAGCAACCAGAAGGATTTGTTGATGAAAATAACAAAAAGAAGGTATGCCAATTGCATAAGGCTCTATATGGATTAATGCAAGCCCCTAGAGCATGGTATGAGAGACTTCACAAGTATCTAGTGCAAATAGGATTTGAAAGAACTAATAATAACAGCAACATGTACATCAAATCAGAAGAAGGTAAGGATATCCTTGTATCTGAAATCTTTGTGGATGACATAGTTTTTGGAGGAAAGGAAGCACTTTGCAAAAAATTTGCTGACAAAATGAAACATGAGTTTGAAATGTTTATGTTTGGAGAAATCAAGTTCTTTGTTGGATTGCAAGTACATCAACTAAAACATGGTATATTCATGAGACAATCAAAGTAAATCAAAGAGATACTCAGGACGTTTGGATTGGAAGACTCCAAACCAGTTAGCACACCAATGGCAACAGGACATAAGCTATCAAAAAATGATGAATTAGCTGAAATCAATCAAATAATGTACAAATCCATGATTGGAAAATTACAATATGTTGTACATAGCATACTAGACATAGTACTAGTAGTTGGAATAGTGGCTAGATTCTTTGCTAATCCTAAAGAAAATCATCTCATGGCAATAAAAAGGATAATAAGGTATCTCAAAAGAACTGATGATTTTGGTCTATACTACAAAAAGAATGAGAAGTTTGAACTCAATGCATACACAGACGTAGATTGGGGAGGCAACATTGATGACAGGAAAAGCACAAGTGGAGGAGCACTGTTCTTAGGAAGAAGGCTAGTTACTTGGACTAACAAAAAAAAAACATGCACATCTCAGTCCACTGCAAAAGTAGAATAGGTGGTAGTAGTAGTCACTTGCACAAACATTGTATGGCTTAAACATCTATTGAAATGATTGAAAGAAGAGGTAACCAAACTTGTGATACTATATTGTGATAATACAAGTGCTATAAACATATCCAAGAATCTAGTAATGCATGCAAAAACCAAGCATATTGCAATCAAGTATCACTATGTAAGAGAATTGGTGGAAGACAAACAAGTGAAGATGGAGTACATTCACACAAAAGAACAAACTGCAGATATCTTCACCAAACCATTGCCCAAGGATACTTATGAATATCTTAGAGGCAAGTTGGGGTAATGCCCCTAACTCAAGCAGTCTAAAGAAACAAAGAAACTGCCTTGCATCAACAGGTGTAAAGAATGATGCAAAGGATGACAACAGGAACATAAATTCCAGATCAGTCACAAGCATGGTGATAGAGGGAGAAAACATGAAGATGCAAAGCTTATATTTAGCATCTTGAAGATGCTACATCTTTGGCATTTATGTCAAAGAGGGAGATTTATGAGAAACTAATCAATGAAAGGTAAAGATATGGAGATGTATGAGATCAATAGTAAGGATGTAGTAGTCAAGAGGGAGAAGAAGAACAAAAGGATTTAGTTTGTATCAACAAAAGAGGGAGACATGATACAAAGAGGAAGATATGTAATGATAACAAGTATTTTTTTTGGTATCTAATTTTGGTGGTAACTAAGTTGATCAACTCAATCAACTGATCAGTTTGGTTTGCCATCAATGCCAAAGAGGGAGATTGTTGGAAATGATTGAAAAGATCATGAATGAAGAATAATGGAATTGGTAAAGAATGTTTTCAATCATTGTTTTTTCAATGATGTCAAACTTGCTACTTGTAGGAATGACAATTTCTTTAGTGATCCAAATACTATCAATTGGTTGATTGACAAGGAGGAGGCAATCAATAAGATGTAACTAGAGCACCTAGAGAAAGGTTGAAGTTATGATGTTGTAAAGAAGTATAAGGATCAGCTAAGCCATTGATGAAATAGTGTATTGATGACATACTCTAAGCCACAAAGAATGGACACATTAAGACACATCAAAGATGTAAGGTTTAACTAAGTCATTTGTAAAGCCTAACTAAGTTCATTTGAGAGAGTCAAGCAAGCTAGTTAGAGCTAAGAAAATTTGTAGTTCAAGCTGAGCAACTTCAACTTTAATGTGTGCCGAGGAATCCTTTAGGTGTCGCATAACACAGGAATGTTCAAGTGCTGAGTAACTCAGGAAAAGACTTCAGGTGCCAAGCATTAGAAAAAAGGTAATGGATGCCAAGCAAATTTCTTCAGGTGTCAAGCATCAGTAAATGCAGTAGAAGCCAAGTAACATAGAAGGAGCCGAGCATCAATAAACCAATGATGTCAAGTTGCTACATTATTTGTTAAGTCAAAAGATATGCCAGATCAGTAACGATAAGTTTGTTACATTGAATTTTGTGAATTAGTTGGATGATAAGGATGATGATTAGATGTCACAAAATTTTATGTAAACCATGCAAACTAATTCAAGGCAAATGTAGGTGGACTTATCATGAAGTTTCTAGAAGAAGCAATTTGGAGGGAAAACAATATCATTTTCTCAGATTAAATCAAGATTTGATAAGGAAATAAAGAACAAAACTTCTTTATAAGGAGTTACAGGTCAAAGATCAAGCATGTGTGAGAGGGAGTTGGTCACAAGTGTGGTCATGTGAAGAAGCCAAGAGAAGGCTAGTGTGAAGTGTCAAGAATAGGACGCAGTGAGGAATAAGTACAGAGCATCAAGAATCTGAGTCGATCAAGTGACAATAGAGTGCATTGGCATAACAAGTAGAAGAAGTCAAGGAGATAGAACTTGAAGGGTGAACAAGATGTCAACACTGCAAGGAAGAAAATCCAAGCAAAGAAAGGAACTAAAGAGTGATATGAAATTTGCAAGGTTAGGGTTGCAATCTTTATTAGGTCAAAATCTTTCTAATCCTCTCTTACCATTGTATTAGACATTAAAATCCTACATTGCTAGGTTAGTTAACATCTAGGTGGATAAGCCTCAAGAAAAGGATAGAAGATCCCCAACAGAAGGATAAGAGATCCTTAGGAGAAGGATAAAGAGATCCTTAGGAGAAGGATAGGAGATCCTTAGAGAGGGATAAAAGGTTCTTTTGAGAAGGTGATTGTAAATCCCATGGACTTGGGTGGTCCTAATAGATCTATGTAAATCCTTTAACAGGGTGGCATTCTAAGTTGAATGTTCTTAAGTCCTCTAACAGGGCACACTCCTAATAGGGTGTAGAAATACTTTAACAGGGTCACATCTTATAGTGTGTAAGGCCTTTAACAGGGAAAACCATCAGAAGTGGTTAAAATTAATTGTGCAATTATTTTGTGGGTATCATCCCCACCCTAGTTTTACCTTCTTATTCCTGGAGGGTTTCTGGGTTACCAAAATCTTTTGTGTTATGTGGCGATGCATGTTTACTTTTCATGATTGTTTAATGTTTAATTGCATACATGATAAGAAAGTAAAAAGGATAGTATGTCTGATTCACTCTCATTTTATTAGAAAATTTGGATTGGACATTACTAGACCTTGAATAACTGATTCACTCCCCCTCTTAGTTATTCTAAAGAATTCTAACACTTTGTGCCCTAATTGTAAAGCTTTTCATATAGAAGTATGACTAGACTTAGATCCAAACTGGTACATTTGCAACTAGCCTTTGAGTCAGTGAAAGTTTATTGGTATCACTATTTCTAGCTCTTGATAAAAGTGTAGTTAGAGATTCACTTTGCCCATTACTAGCTACATAAGCAAGTGAATTCTTTCTTGAAAGATAAGAAGAAAGGATATTGGTAACACCCATTTGATAAAATCTCTTGACTTCTTTCTTACCTTGAGTTGATCCAAGGAACAATGAGAAGGGGGAGCCTTCCCTTTAAGGTAGGAGAGACTCTATCTCACACATTATGGCTAGTCATCCTATTTTTCAATTGGGATTTTACCCAAAATTTTTGGTTGCAAAATATCCACCCAATAGTATATATGCAATTCAAATTGTAATCAACGAGCATCTCTTCCCCTGCAAATATTGATTTTATCAAACATTCAAATACACGATTTCCCTTGCACACCTCAAATATGCAATTGGGTTACTTAATAGTTGATACAAGTCATGTACTATTTATAAAACATACAATATTCCCTATTTCTTTTGGCCTTCTATCAATGTATATAGCTACTCTTTTACTTTTTTCATTATCTTTTTTTTGTATATAAGTTATCTAGAGTGTATACCTACACATAAATTTTTTTATATCAAACAGTCTGCATCCAGTAATTATAATTATAACAAGGTCTGACACACTCCATCAATTTGATAGCTTTGTTGTGAGAGACCTTTATTCCATGCATGATAAGTATGATCAAGCTATAAAATGATGATGGTGCTATACAATAAATTTTATCTCCAACATAAAAATTAATTTTTATTAGAGGAAGTTCCTTGGGGACCCCTTGTTTTTTTAGATGTTGGTACCCAAAGGGCACCTCAAAGTCACCTTTTCTCTCATCATCATAAGAACATGAACCCCCTTGAGAAAGGAAATATTTCATGTGTTTATTGAAATTTTTTATGATATTTTGACTTATAGTTGATCTCCTTAATGTAGCCTACTAAATATCCAACTTTCTTCTTCCATTCCTAAATATCCCTCTCTCTCGAAGATGCATCTAACAAATACCTATTTTTTGGTGCCTACACTCAATGAAATGAGGGATATTTTTCAAATTGAAAACATGGATAATATGTGGTCATCATAATCATTATATATTTCCCATATCCCTTACCTTTACTTTATGCTAGTTTTAAAGGACTCTCAACAGAAGTTGGATTGATGATGTATGTAGTACATTACCTATTTCCACTAAGTATAGAAGTAACACACTAAACATAAACATGAAATCAACACCAAAAATATTTTTGAATGTATCATATCTACCATAAGCATCACATAGTCCATAAAAAATTAAAAGGTACATTAGAAATTAAGAAAATTAAGTATTAATCATATAATTGCACATTTCCATCAAGAAATTTGTTAATCTCAAATTGATTTTGACAAGGGAGTGTCTATACACTTAAGTCATTTACTTAGTTCATGCTGAACACGTAACATATGTCGAGAACAATATGTAAGTTAAAGCATGCCAAATATATAGTGAGTGCCAAGTCACACATATGTCGAGTCACTCAAGTGCCATGTAGATAGTATGTGTCAAGTGATTCAGGAGCCAAGCAAGTAGTGCATGCTGAGTCATTTAGTTGTCAAGTAACAACATTAAACTCACAGTTAGTCCTAAGCACTAGGGACTTCAAATGCCAAGTAACACAATTTTGACATTATTGTTTGTATTAGCATAAACTACTATGTAAACCATTTTTGAGCACACTTAAGGATTGAATTATGATTTTTTGTTGATAAGGATGAATCTTAAGTGGAAATCCCTATGTATTACATGCATCCAATTAGAAAAATGGAAATTTTAAGTGGCAATATGGGTGAATCACAACCGTCGATTCATACCTAACCTTAAGTCACATAGGTCTTCTTAAGGAGGAAAAACCCTAAAAAAAAAAGGAATGATTAGAGAGAGAGAAGGAGAGTTTTCATGCACAAATATGACATATATGGTGACCAAGGTATTATGATCTGAATTGCATTACAGAATTAGTTAAAGGAGAATAGAGGAAGGAAATAGTGAATAGCAGAGAGACATCTAATCAAGAAGGATCAAGCACATAGTACTATAGAGGTGATCTAACATCAAGCAATAGAGTGCTAATCCCAGGATCATTGCTAAGACATTCTAACAAGTGAATTAGTTAAATCTCTTAACATAGTAGTCTTGATCGGCTATATTGAAATCCATTAACAAGGTGTTTACTTAATTATGAGTTGAAGTCCTTTAACTTGGCACACTTCTAAAAGGGTGTTGAAATCATTTAACAGGGTAAAACCTAATAATCCTTGTAAGCTTTTAATAGGGAAGAACTTTCATAGGGTAGATCATGTTTCATGATCAAGCATTCTAACCTTCATTCGATATACTTTTTTTATTGTATTAGTGAAGACTTTTGGGTGTCATCCCCACCTCAATTTTTTCTTCTCATTGGAGGGTTTCTAGGTAATCATATCTTGTGTCATACATGTGTGAATGCTTACTTATTTACATACTTTATATGTATATTCTTTACATGGTATTTATTTTACTTATTGAATTGTGAGATGGATGTATGGTGAATGTTTTTATGGGTAAAATTTTGAAGCACCGATACAAACCTCACCCCCCCTCCCCCAACCAGATTTTACCTTTCCTATTGTAATTCCAATCATTGGTATCGAAGCTTTATTCTCTAAAAGTGAAGCTTTGCAACTTTGAGGAAATATGTTGGAAGTGGAAGTGTACAAGTTGGGAAAGATTATTGAGAACCAGGAGATTGAAATACAACTCATTCTACATAAGCTAAATGAAACAAGAGAAGATCTCTAGAAATCATTGAGAAGAAGGAATGAAATTTCTTTTGAGGAGAATGACACACAATACCATGAGATTAACACTACTAAGCTATTTTCAAATGCAGACTCTAATGAATTTAATGCAACAATTGTAGATCTTATGGAAAAGAATAGAACCCTAGCTAAAGAGGTTAGAAATCTTAAGATAGAGCAAGAATCACAAGCCATATTACTATGTGTGGTGAGTGAATAGAAAAAGGAAGTTATGGAAGATAAAGTCATGATTGAAGATGAAAAAAGAGTATTTACCAGTAGACTAGAAGAGAAATCATCATAACTAAATAGGATTTCTCACATGTAATTGGAAACAATGAATCAAGTCATGATTAAATAGTAAAGACATTGAGATCACAATAATGAAGTTGTAGAATGAATAGTTGAGAAATGATCTAAAAAGAGAAAAGGCTTGTTGAAAGTTTCAATGAACCAAGTGAAGCCATCAAGTACTTTGAACAATTGATGAAATCCCCTAGATCTAACAATGATACATCTAGACTGGGATATACTAGTACTAAAGAAGGAGAATCATCCAAAAGTGTTAAAGAAAGAAGTAATAAAGGTAAGAACTCCAAACTTACTTATCATAATTGTGGAAGGATAGGACATACTACTAATGTGTGTAGGAGAAAGACTATAAATCAGAATGTTAAGTGGAAGAACATGGGTCACTGCCATAAGTGCAACAAACAAGGTCATTTGACATATGAATGTAGAACCAAGACTATGCACACTCAAAGATTTGAAGGATATTATCATAACTATTAGAAGTATGGACATAGAGCTTTTGAATGCAAATCCAAACCCAAGTGGTCATCAAACAAGCAAAAAAAGGTAAAGAACAATGGAAACTCTTATAATTGGGATTATAATACAAGGTATAGTTGTCACTACTATTATGGACATGTTCCTAAGAATTGTATTAGGAAACACTTCAGAAGTGATTAGAAAATGTGGTTGAGTCAACCCATATGATTTAGCTATTTGATGATTGGCCACATCAATAGCTATTGTCTAACAAGGTCAAAGGAACCAAGTTATGAGTTCAAAAAAGGAAAAGGCAAGGTAGATTTTGAGAATGTCAAAAATGAGATGAACAAGACATGGACGAGAAAGGAAGATGTTGCACATCAAGTGTAGATGGGATCAATTCACCCAATGGGTCAGGTGATCACACCTCATCAAATTAAGCAATCAAGAGGTATGTGAGACTAATATTTGAAAGTAGTGACAATTGGCTAATAGTGATATGTAATCATTGTCATTTATGGCAACACATGATGTACATGTTCATACGAAACCTTGAAAATAAAGATACTTAGTGTTTGGTAATCTAGAAAATTGTCTAAGTATAGAATTTGGTTTATAGAAGTATATTATTTTGTTTACAACTTGTTGTTGACATCATATTATGACTAGAAAAGCTACATGGAGAGACTATACATATTGATGATGATGTGTATAACCTCAAAAGTTAGTACTGACTGTATAAAATAAAGATAATCACATTTGAAGAAAAATAGGGATAATGTAATTACTCTAACTTGGAAAAGTAGTTTGTGGTCTTAGTTGACCTAGTAGAAATTTGTGTAAAGGCATGGTATTTATGCAAAGGACATTTTGTGATAAGAAGTGAGCTATCTTGAATTGAAGTACAAGTGTGAATTGCGAATTGTGACTATATGAAAACTTTTGTGAAAGTGATATATGAAAATTTTTATATGAGTTATTTGATTATCCAAGATAGAGCTAAAGATCATAGATCAGTAAAGGAAGAAGATAATATTAAATTACTTGTTTGAGTAGTGAGCTCTTCTTGTTGGAATTATTTAGAATAACTGAGAGGGGGGGTGAATCAGTTATTCAAGGTCCAATGATGTCCAATAAAACTTTTTCTACAAATCCTTAATGGTACATAACTAAAATTATCATGCATGCATTTAAACATTAAACAACCATTAAAAGTAAACATGAATCACACCATAACACTAAGGATTTGATAACCCAGAAACCCTCCAAGAATAAGAAGGTAAAATTGAAATCTTCATGATAAATCCATTAGCATTCACCTTGGATTGGTTTGCATGGATTACATAGAATTTTGTGACATCTATTCATCATTCATAACTTCCAACTACTTCACAAAATTTGATGTAACAACCTTATCATTTCTGATCTGGCGAATCTTGTCTTAACAAATAATGTAGCAACTCAGCATTTTTGGTTTACTGATGCTTGGCACCTTATGTGTTACTCAGCTTCTTAATGTTATTTACTGGCACTTGGCACTTGAAGCATTTTGGCTTTGCTCGACACTTGAAAACTTACTCAGCATCCATTATCTTTTTCTACTACTCAACACCTGAAGGATTCTGTGTTACTTGGCATCTAAGTAATCACTCAACTTATACTAAAGTTGAACTTGCTTAGCTTCAACTGAGAATCTATTCTGCTCTAACTAGCTTGCTCGGCTCTTTCTAATGAACTTAGTTAATCCTTACATCTTTGATTTATCTCAGTGTGTCCATCCTCTTAGAGTATGTCATCAATACATTATTTCATCAATGGCTTAGCTAATCCTTATACTTCATTACAACATCATAACTTCAACCTTTCTCTAGGTACTTCTAGTTACATCTTATTGATTGCCGCCTCTTTGTCAATCAACCAATTTATAGTATTTGGATCACTAAAGCAATTGTCATTCCTGCAAGTAGCAAGTTTGACATCAATGACAAAACAATGATTGAAAACATTCTTTACCAATTCCATTATCCTTCATTCATGATATTTTCAATAATTTTCAACACTTCTTGTAGTTGAAATTGCATGTTTGGGTAGTGGGTTCTTCTTGCATACAATATACCACAACTCCTAACAGGGTTGGAATCTCCTAATAGGGATTAAAAGTCTCCTAACAAGGACTCCTTATATTGAATTTTCTCATTGGCTCTTAACAAGGTCCATTCTTTAACAAGGAACTTATATATCAATATATTATCTAGTAGGTATCATCCCCACTGGGGTTTTCCTTGGCTAGGGTTTCTGCAGTTAACAAAATATGGCGTTATGAGTTATCTTTGTGCATTGTTACTGTTACTATTTAGCATTACTTTATTACTTTGTTATGCATGGTTTAAAGTAATAATATCCACTTGGTGACTAAAGTTTTTAGATTACTGATTCACCCTCCCCCTAGTAATCCATATTTCTAATAATTGGTATTAGAGCATAGTTACTTTGAAGAGGCTTAATAGCTTAAGTAAGATTCCTATGGATATGGAATAGTTGATGAAGAACCTTGAAGAAGCTCTTGAACAAATTGATCTCCTTTCTGAAGAAAGAGATAAGCTAAAGGATAGATATGAAGAATCCAAAGTATACATTGGTCAATTAAAGGAAAAGATTGAAAATCTGAAATCCAAGTCTGAATCCATTGAATCTAGAACTAGTGATGATGACTATTCAAAGTTGTAGTAGAGTAAAACATCTTGAAGCATGAGTTGAAGATTACAAATCTAAAGTTGACTTTGAGAAATGATCCTATCAAAGTTGAATCTAATTTAAAAACTAAAAATGTAGATCTGAGAGTAAGTCTAGCAAAGAAAACATCTGAGTTTGAAACATTGAAAGAAGATCATGAAGAACTCCATAAGTATAACACTATTGTGAAAGGTGAATTAATAGAGTGCAAAAAATAGCCTAAGAAGCTTTATTCTAGCAAAGAAAAGCTTGATGATTAAATGTCAATATAGAGGCCTACTTATGATAAGATTGGTCTTGTTTATCTAATTAACATGTTTCCAAAGAAACTTGAGATTAGATCATATTCAAAAGAAAAAGACAAATTTGATGATAAGATTGAATCCAGTCAATCTTTTGACAAACCTAAAGAAAGATAAGTCAAGGAAGTTGAAATTTTGGATGAACCAAAGCAAGTGGAGACTCCTAAAGAAACTAGGTATGATTTTAGCAGCAGGTGCTTTTTATGTAATGAAATAGGTCATATGAAAAGAGAGTTTACAAATAAGTCATTTGATCATGTTAATGACTTTTACTATCATAATTGTCCTGGTATGGGTCATAGTGCAATTGATTGTAGGAAACCTAAGTATGATAATAATATAAAAAATAGTAGAATGTCTAGAAATACTAACCCTATAGATAGAAGAAGATCTAATGATTCAAGAACATCAAGAGAAGGAAAATCTTCTGAAGGTAAAAGACAAATTGTGTGTTATAAATATAACAGCTTAGGACAAATTGCTAAGAGTTGTCATGCATCTAAAGATCAATAGAATTCAAGAAGCAGAGCACCTATTTCTTAGTTATGCAACAACTTTGGATACATAGCAAAGTATTGTAGAATGGATAGAAACTCTAGAGATAGAAGGAACAATAGAAGAAACTTTGATAACAAAAGGAATGATGGAAAGAATGTCAGAAATGATAGAAGGAACCACAAAAGGAACTCTAGAACTAATAAACAAAATGAAGAACAAAGAAACATTGTGAGTGAACTTCAAGAAGAACTTAATGAAGCATTTGTGAAAGGAGAAGATATCTCAAAAGAAAAGTTAGATAATGATGAGATAGGAAGATCAAAGTCAATTGTTGGGTTTGATTCAATTAAGTTAAATTAAGCTTGTTCAAAGCATCAAAATTTGAGAACTTAAATTAGAAGTCAAATTAGAGGTAGTGAAGTTGGGAAAAGATGTATCTAGTTATTTTTATATGGTACCTAAGGTCACTTGTAATTTGGAGCTCATATAAACAAGTTATGAAGAAATTTAGAGTTACTAGTATTACAGTAAAGGTTGATTCTATGACAGAATAAGAAAAGTATATTTTTGTAGAGGATTTCATGATGTAAAGTCTTGAGGATGTTTTTCATGATGAAAGAAGGCTATAGTAAACCTTAGGTGACATTTGAAGATCAGATAGATGATCTTAAATAATTATTTGATTATAGAACATAATTGACAACTCTTTCATATTTGCAAAGTACACAATTAATTCAAGTTCAAGTTGAAAGGATAAATGGAGTACATAATTGATTTTCACTTCATTGCAAACATATCTAAAGTAAAGAGCATTTAGAAGCAACTTGTCAGAGAAATTTTGAAGAAAACCCTATTTTTGAAAAGAGGTATTTTATCATTTTTCCACAAATTTATTTGGTAAAAGTTCATAATTGATAGAATGATGAATATGCCATTAGTATACAGTGTCGAGAACAAGGATAGACCTAAGTTAAAGATTATTTCCATAAAAGCCACTGAAGGAAATCCTAAATCAGCATTGTCTATCACTCCAAACAATGTAGTTTATCTTGAAGATGTAGGAAGTTATTTGAATAGAAAGTTTGAGTCAATTGGTAGTGAATTCATGAACAAAGATATGGAACTGGTTTTCAACCAAAACATGACTGTAAAGCCCATATTCAATTATCTAAGGAAATTAGACTTGTTTAAGTATCATTTCTACCATGAGTTAGACACAAATGAATGGACACAGATTGTATTGAGTAGGATACATGATGGTAAATTATGGATGTAAGATAATATAGTTGACATTTCTGTTGACCTTATTCATGATTAATTGGTCTTAGTAAAAAAGGTAGTCCACCTATAGGTGAGAAGATGGTCAAGAAGAAAGTTGAAACTTCTACTAAAGCAGTGTATAATGGTAAGGCTATGGTGATCAACACCATCAAGTAGGATGATGTTAGATTTTTTAGTAGAATTATTTCTTATTCTATTTGTGCAAGTTATAAGATTGATGAACTTTTAGCGAAATTCATCTATGTAGCATATAAGATATGTATAGAGAAAGAACAAGTGAATCTTAGTAAATTACTAAGAATGCAACTCCTAGAAAAACTAGGAAAGATTAAGAGTACAAAGAATGACATGTTTAGATTCCAATCATTGATTGATCACATATTCTTTCATGTACTTAAAATATTTCCTTACTTATCAGTCATAGACATAATCAATGTGATAGATACAGTATGGAGAATATTACAAATATATGCAGAAGGCATCATGCAAAGAAGATATTGGATAGTGGCTAAACTAATAATGAAGATATTTTAGAATGAAATGAAATGGAGGTTTAGAATTGCTCATGTAATTGTGGATAGATTCAAGGAATACAGTTGTATCTTGGTTGATACAAATCATACCTATATTCAAGAAATGGAACCTCAGGAGGCATTTCTTGATCCCTTGAGCTATGAATTGAATGATGATATTGTAGTTGGTTATATTGATTTGTTGCTAAATTCAAATAGAGATAAAGTAGAATATAGATTTTGCACATATGATGAGATCATACAGCAAGCTCATCAAGAAACTTTAGAAAAGGTATCACACAAGAAAGTTGGATCTATAATGAAGAAGGCACTATCAAAGGCTAGAACAACAAAGAGTGAATCTAAGGCTATAAGATAGACAATGAAGCAAAGTATATTAAACATAAAACCTTTGTCAGTATCAGTTGCTAAGGCATCTTTAGAATGGAGCACTACATATGTAGTAGTGTCTGATGTTCAACCTAGTGAGCCAAAGAGAAAGTCTAAAAGATTGGTGGAAGTAGTGTCTACTAAGACAAAGAGAGTGAAACAACATGCCACCAAACTAGTTAAAATATAGAAAACATTGTTGACAATTGACTCTAGTGATGAAGAAGATGAGGAACAAGAAATCAAGTAGAAAAGATGACTCCACCTAAGTAAGCAACAGGTAAAGCTTGGCAACCTTGGAAGCCAAAGATTGAGAAGATCAATACAACTATTGCCAATGAGGGAAATTTGTTTAGATGAACAAGTTTTATGATCTATACAATAGTTTTGAGAAGGACCAGATTGATATATCTATTGTGAGATATATTGTGGCAAATAAGTTGAAACTAAAGGATCTTGAGAGAATTATTAACTAGAAAGTCTATGAGAGACTCATCCAAAAGAAAGCTCTTACAAGGGAAGAAAACCTTGAACTTCAAAAGTTGATGATTAGGACTATTTGAAAGACTAGTGATGAAGATGAAATCAAAAAATCCTTGAATAACCTTGCACCATACTTGAGGAATAAATTGAGACAATTCTTATTTATGATTGGTGAAAAGGATAAGCTAAGAAGTGAGACTACCACAACAATTAGTCAAATGCTAATAGACTCAAAGGAAGCATCTCCTCTAGTTCCTAGAACCTCGAAAGTGTTAGTAAGTGGTGAAACTATGTAGATTTATCAAATAAATGTTACCCTTAACATTGATGATACCAATCCATTTGGTGGTTCTGAACCAAATGAACTAGACACTAAGATATTGAGGATAAGTTGAGACAAATTAAGGAAGAGAAAAGGCTACTTGAACAAGAAAAGAAGAAAGTAGATGAAGCCAAGCAGAAACTACTTGAGGAAAAGGAAAAGAAAGAAGAAGAAGAGAGAAGAATGAAAGAAGAAACAAAGAAATAGAGGGAAGATGATATTAAGCCATCTAGTTCATCTACTATGCTCTCTTTTGCCAATTTATCTATTGATGATGATGATAAAATAGATATGATCTCATCCCTAACCAAGTTGATCGAGAAGAATAGGAAAGTAAAGAGTTTACAGAGAATATTAATAGAAGTCACATACAGACTACATAGTACATTGGCAGTTCAGCACATAGAATCCAATCCTAAATAGAGAGAATAGGCAATGATAAAATTATTTGATGAAGAGTTTAAATTTTTTTTGAATGTTGTAGAGGCAAAGGAAAAAATTTCCCATAATGCTAACTTGTTTAGCACCATCTATCAAAATATCAAGAATGACTTAGTTAATCTTGATAATTGTATAAAAGAACTCTAGAAATGCCAACAAGAAGGGAAAATTTTGTATATTAAGTGTACCTTATCATACAAGATGACTAAATACATTGATAGTTAGATAGACATAAAGATGAGTGAGCTGGAATCTTTATCTAGCTAGATCCAACATCCATCTTGTAAAGTAGATGATTTTCAAGGACAATTATCCAATATTCATAGTGACATCAAGAAACTAGAGCTTTGAAAAGAACACATTTTGAAGAGGACATCTAATTTCAGAGAATCTATTTCTCTAAAATGATCTTTTATTGAGAAATAGTTAGAGGAATGTGTCAAGGCCAAGGACACATATTCCAACTTTTTGTATTCATATATCAATGTAGTTGAGATTGCATCATATGCTTTAGGTGCAATTCTCACTTTAGCTTAGTCTACCAAGGAAATATGGACCAAAGGTATGGATATTCTAAAGGAAAATTTTGATGACTGTATGAAGATTATTTTAACATAAGGAAGGACAACATTTTTGATAGTTTTTGGATCAAATCTTGACATTTTGACCTTTGTCATTGATGTCAAAGGGGAGTAATAGTTGTAGAAAATTGGAAAGTGAAAAATTTGGATAGTAAAGGGGAGAGATACAATTGGGAGTAGTAGTTAATTGGAAAGTAGTAAAGTATATTGTAACAGGGAGCATATGCAAAGTTGAACAATTCGTAATAGATGTAATGCTTATATATTATTTATGTTAAGTTTTTGTCACTTAGTTGATTTTCCCTATTTTGTTGCCATCAATGCAAAAGGGGTAAATTATTGACAATTGGCTAATAGTGATATGTAATTTTTTTCATTTATGGTAACACATGATGTACATGTTCACAGGAAACCTCAAAAATAAAGATACTTAGTGTTTGTTAATCAAAAAATTGTCTAAGTATAGAAATTGGTTTATAGTAGTATATTGTTTTGTTTATAACTTGTTGCTAACATCATACTATGAATAGAATAGTTACATGGAGAGAATATACATGTTGATGATAACATGTATAGCCTCAAAAGTCAGTATAGACTATACAGAATAGAGATAATCATGTTTGAAGCAAAATAGGACAACAAAATTGAAGGAAAAGAATTGTTTTGTTTACAAAATAATTACTTGTCTAATTAGGGCCCACATTCTAGATGTTTACTCTAACTTGGAAAAGTGGTTTGTGGTCTTAGCTAACCTAGGAACATTTTTTGTAAATCCATGGTATTTATGCAATGGACATTTTGCAATAAGAAGTGGGCTATCTTGAATTTAAGTATAAGTATGAATTGTGAATTGTGACTATATGTGAAGTTTTGTGAAAGAGATATATGAAAAGTTTTATATGAGCTATTTGATGATCTAAGATCAAGCTAAAGATCAAAGATTAGTAAAGGAAGAAGATAATAGTAAATTACTTGTTTGAGTAGTGAGTTCTTCTTGTAGTTGAAATCGCATGTTTGGGTGGTGGTCTCTTCATGCATACATTATACCATGACTCCTAATAGAGTTGGAATCTCATAAAAGGGACTCAAAGTCTCCTAATAGGGACTCCTTATACTAAAATTGTTCATTGAATCCTTACAGGGTCTATCCTCTAGAATAAGGAACTTATATATCAGTATATTATCCAGTGGGTATCATCCCCACTAGGGTTTTCACTTGGCCAAGGTTTCCCTAGTGGAAAAAAATGGTGTTATGATTTATCTTAATGCATTTTTATTATTATTATTTAGAATTACTTTATTTCTTTTTTATGCATGGTTTAAAGTAAGTAATAATATCTAGTTGGCAACTATAGTTTGTAGATTACTAATTCACCCCCCTTCTTAGTAATCCCTATTTCTAACAAAAAGATATACCATACATCATTTCCAAGGATTTAGTTTTGAAAATATTACATATGCATGAATAAAGATGCAAAGTGTTGTAAGAAATCAAGCATAAATCTTTAAGTTTTGTCAATTTTTCATGTTATTGTCGAGCATGAAAAGTTTCATATGGTTGTCGAGTAAAATGTTATTGGATGTCAAGCTAGAAAAATTGTTAGCTAATGTCAAGATCATAGTGGTTGTTGAGCATATGGAAAGACACGTGGATGTCGATTGACCCAAAAATTCAATTGTTGCTGAGCTTACAACTATGTAAGAACTTAGCATTAAATGTAGTGTTTTAAGGGCTATTTGATCAATTTCTTGTTAATTTGACATCATTTGAATTTGAGGAAGAACATAGAGATCTAAAGGTAATCTTGAGAATTTGATTTGAGCATTTGTAGGAGATTTAAATGGTTTTTTAGCACCATTTCAACAAGACTTATAAGGTATTTACCATTTTCCAAGCTATGCAGTTTCAAATTTTGTAAACCCTAGGTATATGAAATGGCATCTAATTCTTCTAAAGAAAAAGGTGTAGAGGGAAAATAGGTTTTTAATGTTCAATTGATTAGAAATGAAATCAAACAACTTATTTTCAAGGCTATCCCAGATATAGCTTATAAGAAGGATCCCTCTGGTGCATTGTCTATGATACCACCACAAGTCTTGATGATTCAAGATGTTAGGAAATGTTACACATACAAGATTGGAAGCATAGGAGACATGGAAATCAAAGAATTATATGGGAAACTATGCAAAAATGAAGTGTTGAAGGAAGAATTCAAGATTGTTGAGAAGAAGGGGTTAACTTGTGCCCTAGATTTCCCCAATGTCTTCAAAAAAGAGTGGATTAAGATTTTTTTAGGAAGAATTCATGATAGCTTTTTATGGTTAGAAAATGGGCTAGTAAAAATCACAAAGAAGATTGTTCACAAGGTAACAGAGTATCCAATAGTAAATTGGCCAAAGACCATGAGAGGTGAATCAAAGGAAGTTATTGAAAAGATCATAGGGACTATATGGAATAAAGGGAAATGACCATTGGTATTATCACAAATCCCCTGATAGCTTTTGCAGTGAGGGTAATAGAACACAAGTTTTATTAATCTAGTAGATTAAATAGTGTACCTTCCATTATATTGGATATGGGATACAAAATTTTGAAGAAGGATCATACCTATGATTTTTCCAAGTTGTGATTGCAACAATTGATTAAGAATTTGGGAGCCATAAGGAAAACTGAGAGTACACAGTGTAAATTTGGATCTATTTTGGTATGTATTTTCTTTTATGTGTAGAATACATTTCCTACATTTGACAAGGTTGCATGGAAGGTGAATAGATCAATTGCAATTCAAATAGGAGAATTTATTGAGAAATTAGGTGATAACTTTGAGTTGAAGATTTTAAGAAAACAATGAAGAAAAGACTAAGGATATTAGTCTCACTAGTGGAGAAACATTTTAATGATGTTTTCTTCCTAGTTGATACTGATTTCACTTATGTACAAGCAACAATTCCCAGGGTGAGATGGATAAGGCCATTAGGTTATGAAATCAATGTTAATGAGGCCTTTGTCATAATCACAACATCACTTGTAAAATAAGTGGATAAGGAAGCCAAATCATTTGGCAATTATGACTTGGCCAAATCAAAGATCACTATGAATTTGAAGACTACTTCGATGATGAGAAAGAAGTACAAATTGGCAAAGAAATTGAAAGAACAATTTGGGGAAGGAGCCGAGGAAGAAGAAGAGGAAGATGATGAAGAAGAAGAGGATACACAGGCTCAAGCACCATTGGGACTGACACAAGGTTAGGGAGAAGATCAACAAGAGGAGGAAGTAGAAATTTGTGAAGGTGTCAAGGAAGAAACTAGTGAAGCATCTATAACCACTGATAAGAAGAAAAGAAAGGCAAAGACTCAAGTAGTGAGCAAACCAAAGAAGGTTGTAAAACCTAATCAGTCCAAACCTACAACACCTACCACAAGGGCTAGTATAAGAGTCACTACACAAAAGGCTAAAGAATTAGCTAAGCCTAAAGAGAAGGAAGTTGGAGCATAGAAGAGACTGAGGAGAAAGTATGTTTCCCAAGTTGAATCTAATGAGGAGAAGACTAAATTGGATGACAAAAACCAATTCCAAGTGGTGAATTATAGTCCATCCTCAAATCTAGACAATTTATATGAGAATGTTAGAAACAATGTTGATTTATCAAGTTTCTCTCATATTGACTTTGATAATCTTGGAAAGATTTAGAAGAACCAAGTAGAAGAGGTAGTATATGCCATGATGGCTACATTTAAAATGGGTCCTCTAGAACTTGTCAATTCCATACATAAAAGTTAATATGATAGAGTTGAGAAAAGATGATACTATTGTGTAAACACTAAAAGAAAAATTAGGGAGACATCCCTTGCTCAAGTTATCCTAGATCAACTTAATAAGGCTGAAATGTCTAAAGTCATTAAGAAATATGTTGTAAGATTTGTACCAAAGTATAGGGAATTAAGCATGTTAAAAAATAATATAAAGGTTGTTTTAAAGAAGTCTAAATAAATTTGGAAGTTAACATATGGACTGCCAACATCAAAATAAGATGACCAAACACCTATTGAGGTAGGAGAAGATGAGGAAGATAATAATGAACAAGGAATAGTTGAGGGAGGCACTGATATGAATATTGATAACTAGGCACTAGATAAGGAAGAGTAGCAAACAAAAAAGAGTGTACAAGATACACAAATGTTGAGTGACATCCCTCTACAGGTGACAAGTGTATACACTAAAACTGTCAAAGTAAAGGATGTTTTTTATACTACTAATCAAAACCTCAATCCCCTTATAGAGGAAGATTTGAAAAGGATACTTATCTAGTCCACTCTCCAGGCCAAATTATGTGACAACACTGTACTAGTGAGGATAGATGAAATGTAGAAGATGAAGACTATAAATATAGGGGTGGAAGTGAAAACACAAGAAACACCTATAATCACTCCTCAAGTCACAAGTGTACAACCTTCATAGCCCATAGTTGTATATCAAAGGAAGGGGACAATAGTTTTTACTATCAGTACACTCATGTAAGACACTTCATTCTTAGGAAATGAACAAGAAACTAAAAAAGATAAGGTTGAGATAGTTGGAGAAGACAAGATGGAAACACTAAAAAATGATGGGACTCAAAGCCAAATAGGTTAGGTAGGTACACCTGCACCTCCAATACAAGATCAAGGTGCAACTAAAACCACAGAGGCAAAAAAGGACAAGCTTGTAGAGACAAATTTGACACCCAAGCCAAAGGAGCTACTAGCAATCCAAGCACTAGTGACATTACCAGAATCTGGTACTTCTTCTAGTCAAGCTCTTTAGAGGCCAAGCACAGAAGAAACTCCATTAAAACTTTTAGTGCTGAGTCCTAGCTCATCTAAGGTAGAAGAGTTAATTACTTATGGAGATATTAGCCTAGATGAAGAGATTGTATTGCCTAAATTTGGTAACAATAATTATTAAGCATATGGGCATACTACAAGAGGCCCTAGTAAAGAAGAAACATCAAGAACTACTTAGAAGGGAGCATAGGTAGAAGAAATCTTTGATTGATACCAAAGATATTTTCTTAGATGCATTTAGTTTGGCTACTCTAGATGAAACAAAGCCAATTATTGAACAATTGACCAATATAGTGGAAAGAGTTAATGACATAAACCTAGATACTAATGTCAAACTATTAGAATGGTCTAAAAAGAAGTTTCAAAACAAGGTAAATGAGAAGATATCTAGTGGTATTTCACTAACACAAGTTGAGCTAGAAACCAAGATAGAGAGTGTGGAGAAGGTACTAGAGAACATTTTCTCTCTGTACACCAAATTGTGTAATCCTATGCTCTTCACACAAGACGTAAGGAATCACATCCTAAATTTGGAGAGACAAATGTAGTCATCTAGTGTAACATTTCCCAAGTCTTCAACTCAAATTTAGAAACACTTTAGGGACCTATTACAATTCTAGAGTTAGTTAGCATCATTTCAAGTAGATGAAGCCAAAATAAGGGCTAAACTAATTAGCATTCAATTGACATTGACTCTTCACATGGATATTTTATACAAGGAGCTAGGCTATGTAGAAAAACTTATAAAGAAAGACCCCAATCTTTCTACATTAGACAACTTAGAATACCTTGTTGCCAAGAAGGCCATCAAACTTAAGTATTTGGAGGTAGCTTTTGATAATTGGGATGCAACTCTTAAAATTATACTTGAGGTCCATAAATCTTTTTTGAACAAATACACTAATAATGTATAACTCATTGACATCAATGTCAAAAAGGGGGAGTAAGAGAAATGTGGGTCAAGAAAGTAGAAAAAAGAGATATCTATCCAAGGGGGAGTAAGAATAAAGGGAGAGTAAGAGAACAAAAAAATGCAAACATCAATTCAAACAAGAACAGAGAAAAAGTATCAGTTGATGCAAATCAACTCAGTAGGTGAAATATTTTGATATAGATAGAGTATAGTATAGAAGTGAACATTCAAATCAGGGGGAGTTATGACATTTTGAGGTGTAAGTCATGTATTGAAAATTTTTGACATTTTGAAATTTTGTATAGAAGTTAAATAGACATCTATGTTATGCTCAATAGAATAATATTATTAATGTATGACCAAGTGTTCTTGACACTCATTTCAAAGGGAGAGATTTTAAATCACATATTAGTTTTATCAAGTGAGTGTCTATACACTTAAGTCATTTACTTAGTTCATGTCAAACAAGTAACATATGTCAAGCACAACATATAAGTTAGAGCATGCCAAATATATAGTGAGTATCGAGTCACTAATATGCTGAGTCACTCAAGTACTAAGCATATAGTATGTGTCAAGTGATTTGGATGCCAAGAAAGAAGTATATGATGAGTCATTTAGTTGCCAAGTGATAGCATTGAAGTCACAATTAGTGTCGAGCACAAGGACTTCAGATACCGAGTAAGACAGTTTTGACATAGTTGTTTGTATTGGCACAAAATACTATGTAAACCATTTTTTAGCAGACTTAAGGATTGAATTATGATTTTTTGTTGATAAGGATGAATCTTAAGTATAAATCCCTATGTATTATGTGCATCCAATTAGGAAAGGGAAGGTTTAATCGACAATATGGGTGAATCACAACTGTTGATTCATACCTAACCCTAAGTCACCTAGGTCTTCTTAAGGAAGACAAACCCTAAAAATTTTAAGGAATGGTCAGAGAGAGAAGGAGAGTTTGCATGCATAAATAGGAAATTCATGGTGACCAAAGTATTATGATCTAAATTGCATTGTAGAATTAGTTGAAGGAGAATAGAGGGAGGAAATAGTGAACAATAAAGATATATATAATCAAGAAGGATCAAGTACACAATAGTATAGAGGTGATCTGACATCAAGAAACATAGTGCTAATCACAAGATCATTATTGAGAAATTATAATAGGTGAATTAGTTAAATCTCTTAATAAAGTAGTCCTAACAAGCTGTATTGAAATCCTATAACAAGATGCTTACTTAATTGTAAGTTGAAGTCCTTTAACTAGGCACACTTCTAACAAGGTGTTTAAATCCTTTTATAGGGTAAGACCTAACAATATTTGTAGCTTTTAATAGGGAAGACCTTTCACAGGGTAGATCATGTTTCATGATAGAACATTATAACCTTCATTGGATACACTTTATTACTATAGTAGTGAAGATTTGTGGGTGTCATCCCCACCTCAATTTTACCTTCTCATTGGAGGGTTTCTAGGTAATCATATCTTTTGTCATACATGTGTGAATGCTTACTTTTTTACATACTTTAGATGTATATTCTTTACATGGTATTCTAGTTTACTTATTAAATTGTGAGATGGATGTATGATGAATGTTTTTATGGCTAAAATTTTGAAGCACTGATTCACCCCCCCTCTCAGAGTTTACCTTTCCTATTGTGATTCTAATGAAATCAATATCAAATAGAATAAGTGTTGATCACATAGCTATACATTTCAATACTATCATTGATCTTCTTCTCCATCCATCTCATCATCATGATCATGATTATGATCATCGTCATCATTATTGTCATCATCATCATTGTCATCATCATCATGTCATCATCATCATCATCATCATCATCAATATCATCATTTTCATCATCATCATCATCCTCATTGTCATCGTCATCGTCATCATCATCATTTTTATCATCATCATCATCATCATCTTCATCTTCATTATAATTGTCATCATCATTGTCATTTTCATCATCATCATTGTCATCATAATTATAATTTTCATTATCATTGTCATCATCATCATCATGGTCATCATTTTCATCATCATCATTGCATCATCATCATCATCATCACCGTCATCATCATAATTTTCATCATCATCATCATCATCATCATCACCATCACCACAATCATCGCCATTTCCCATTGTCATCATCATTTTCATTGTCATCATCATCATCATCATCATTGGCATCTTCATTGTCATTGTCATTGTCAGCATCATTGTCATCATCACCATCATCATCATCATCATCATTACCATCACTGTCATCATCGTTGTCATCATCGTCATCATCATCATCATCATCGTCATCATCATTATCATCATTTTTGTCATCATCATCATTGTCATCATTGTCATCATTATTGTCATCATCATCATTGTTGTCATCATTATCATCATCATCATTGTCATCATCATCATCATCATCATCATCATCATCAACAACATATTCATCATCTTATTCTTCAAGAAAATTTGTGTTAGGAACATCATCAACTAACTCTTGATTATGACTAGCATCTACATCATCTTCTACTTCTTCTTCCTCAACATATTCTTCTTTGATCGCATTATAATTTATTAGCCTTCCTCTTGGATCATGTCTAACAATAAATGACCAACCCAGATTATGTGGAACCTCCGAGTATTATACCTACCCACATTGTCTTGGAAGAACATATGGATCATCCCCAACTAGTTCAAATAACCTTGTATCAATCATTGGAAATCCATTATCATGTTCAATAATAGTTCTATTAGGATCATTTTGATTAAGTCACAACCTATACCATTGACAATGAAGAGAACTAATTTGAAGGATTCAAATCACATTCAAGTATATCATCTAAGATGTCATAGTATTGATTTTAAGACTCTCAAGAATGTAAGTCATTTCTAGATGAAATAATAGTCACTTGAAAGAGTGCACTTGTCCTAGAATCGCAAGTTTTCTTTATGTCATTCAAATTTTTGATGCAAAAATTATAACCATTGTATAACATAGCTTTGTGGTGTTTCATCTGCAATAATATGTCAAACATCTAAAAATTATTGGATCATGAGTTGATAAACATGCAGGTGATTAACAGATTTATACATATCTTAAACCATATGCTAAATCTATTTCCCTTTGTGTATATGTTTTCTGATAGATGATACTTATGATTTCTATAAAGGAAGTTCCTATACTCATCAAACACGTCTTTTCCTAAACATTTTGAATGAAAAGATTTCATCTTTAAACCACAAACTAGACATGAAAATTTTTCCTTTGTTTGAAAACCTACAAAATAATTATACAAATGAATTAAATATGTTAATTTTAGTAATTAAAATTATCGTGTGCAACTTGAATTCACCATGACATAGAACAAAACTATGTTAGCCCTAGGGTATCATGTATTGTCCATACAAGCATTACATGGAATTGAAATTGTCTATGTCCTATTGGTGTACATATGTCATACATAGTGACACCATTCTATAACTTCATTAACTTGTCGATTAGAGGCTCAATATATGCATTCATATCTTAATTTTGTGCTTACCTAGTTGAATGAACAACAACAAAAACATTATGTAATTATTGTGATCATTATTCTATGAGGCTTATAATTACATGTAGATAGCTATTAAATGATCAAATACCTGAAATAATAATTTCTAACATTCTCCCTCTTTATTGGCATCCATGGAGGAAGGTTATTGTTGATAGAAAAAATAGGTTGCACTGAGTAAACATGTATAAATTCTCCAAATAGATTGACATCAACTGTTGCCACTAAAAGCTTGAGATTTTGAGGTTGTTTTTTATAGTATGCCCACTTTTCCTCCATATCCATAAATACTAAACCATCCACACGCATGTGAATAATGTCATCTCAACTTCTATTGTGTCCATGCTAATCCATAAATTGTTCCAAGCTACTACAGTTGTATAATCATTGCAAACATCAAATAATGGGGATGTAACAAAGGACCTTGTAAGGCACCTTTTTTGTTATTTGATCTAGTGGATATCTAGAATTATTCATAAATTCATGTTCTTAATGGTAAAATATGATCATTGGGGCAAGCATCTATTGCTTGATACTCTATTTCAATATCTTTCATAGTGGCACATAATTATTAATATGAGCAAGGGGGGATATTTGATGGTGGTAACAAAAATTTGCCTATCATTCTACAAAATTATATTTAACTTATTAATATAAACAATATTAATGGTACATGTTTCACCCTTTATTGACTATAATGACATATATGAAAAATCTTAGCATACATGACATTTTTATGTTAGATAAACCATTCATAAAATTCAAATTCACCAAAAAAAATACATCAGAGAGAAGAGTTATTTGAGATCCTTTCAAAATGTTCATGTTTTCCTTCTCTATTAGAGGTATATCATGGACAACATGAATGCTATTCTGATAATCATCATAAATTGTGCCAGTACCAAATTTGTCATGGATCAATGCATTTGTACCATCATCTTCAAATGTGTTTGATCATCATCTTCCATGGGATCGTGATCTGCACCTTCAATATTCACACCTCCATGTTCCTCCACTTCCAAAACCATCTTCTCCAGGATTTTGTGGTCATATGACATATTCCCCTAGGGAGATCAACTTATATAAAATTATGAACATAAATAAACCATGATCATGATCTCATTACCAAGTGATTTCATATGTATTTTAATAGTTAAAACAACTATACCATGTATTATAGTCTAAAATGATTGTATTACCACTCTTTCTTGGTGTCCTATTGGACTCATTCTGTGAGTAGTCTTGTGACTTGTGGCCAAACTTATTATAAGTATTGCAATAACTATTGAATTCATACTACTTAGGGGACTAACTAAACTTGGATCTACATTCATATGCTTGATGATCATACTTATTTCAATTATAATAGTAACCATCAAATTTAGGGGTAACATTGGACTTACCAGTTTTTCTCTTGCAAATATTTGTTGTGACCAAGTTTTCCATAATAATAGTAGGTAGGCTTCTTAGGTTTGGGATTGGTATACACATTCCTTTGTTTATATTTCTTAGATGATTCTCCTTTCTTGGTATTGGAATTCTTGATATAGCTTGGTATAGATGTGTCTCTTGGTAACCTTTGTCCTCTTAGTTGTTCATCCAATATTTTTATGATTTCTTCTGACCTCTTTAGCATTTTAATGATTTCTTTCTCGAATGGCATTTCACTTTTTAGATTTTCATTCTCAAGTCTTAGTTCAAAAATTTATTCAATCTTTCTACCAATCTCATGATTTTTATAGATGGGTTGGCTTACCACATCATAGTGATTTTGAGTCAACCTCATGATTTCTTCATCCGTAGCATCTAGTCTTGTAGTAATCTATCTCTTATCTTCTTCAACTATTCTCTTCTCATATTTATCTTGACTCTTTTGTCCTAAAACTTGACACATCCTAGTATATTGTAACTCTTGTTCTATTTTCATTGATTTCATTTACTTCTTAAGATTGTGATTTTTCTCTAGTAGATTAGCTATGGTAGCATCAGATTCATCAGACATGTTTCCATTTGATAAATCCTCAATCACTTCTTTATATGTTGTGACATTCATTTTTTTGGAAAATTTCCTTCCTTTTACTTAGTGATTAGTTTCATTTCTCCTTCATATCATTCATTGATTTGATTTAGAGCCATCCAAAGTTCAAGTTTCTAATTCTCAGTAGTCTTATCAAGCTTATACCTCTCCATGATTCAGATCTTTTCTCTGAGGTAGTAAAACCCTTTAATAAGAGAAATTTTGCTGATACCAATTGTTGGATTATTATGAAAATTAAGGTAGGATGTTGAGATTAGTATCCTCTAAAATGTTAACTCTTAAACTAAATCTGCTAATGCCCTTGTCTCTTTTTGCATCTCAAAAAGCATATAACATTAACCATAATACTTGAAAATGAAAGTAACTTTGACTAATGTAATTTTCATAAACCATGAAACATACGCCATAAAATTATCACACATAACACAAGTATTTGGTCACACATAAACCTTTGGTTAGAGGGAAAATTGTGGTGGGGATGGTAGCCAAAAATCCATCACTTCCATAGTAAGTGGGTCCCTTGTTAGGGCTACAATGTGGTCTCACTTCTAGTGACTTTCTCTGCTAGGAGTAATACAAATAGATCTATTAGGATATTCCTTCTTCAAATATTTTACAATAATGTACTAGTGTGTACTCAATATTTTTTTTTACAAATGACTATTAAGTCTACCTTGCAAAAGGATTTAATCTACTAAAATGATTAGAGAATAGTAGCAAATTGATCTGTATAATGCAACTTACTTTTCTAGTTCAGATCCTTCGTCTACTCACTAATATATCACCTCTTGTGACTAATAAGAAAAAAATCCTTATTCTTCTTGAATCTCTTCTTTTCCTTTTGTATTAAGCCCTCATCATCATCACACTAACCACAACAACAATAAATTGTTCCATGTAGGTCCTTGAATTTGCTTATTTTATCTCTTACAATCTTTGGCCTAATTAGGGTTTTATAATTATCTACAATGTATCATAGATTGAAATCAATCATGAAAAATAGTCCTTATTCCATGATTTCCTTTCTATCATTTTATTGGCCTTCTCTTCCTTGAAATCATAAATAGTCAATTCACAATTACTAATAAATCTTTCCATATCTTTGCCTCAATCTCCACAAATCATATTTCCTGTTATAAACCTTAAATGTTAGGATTAAGACATATTATATGTTACAAACCTTAAATGGTCTCAATGAAGGCAATAGGTGTGCTGGGTAATGAGACCCTTCCTTCTCCATTGAAAAAAGACTAATATAAAGACATAGATCACAAAGGCATATCAAGAGACAAAATATACGTCCACTTCTAAATTCCAAATCAATGAATGAATCTCAATTAAGGAAACATGTGTGCCAGATAGTAAATATGTGGAACTACCTAATTAAAATGAAGATAACTTATATAAATCAAAAATTTATCTATTGAAAAAAAACCCTTATATCATTTGTACATACTCAAAAACATTAGCTCTTTACCAATTTAGATCTATACATATATCTCTTTTTCTTTGATAGTTTCTTCTTCTTGAGAATTTCAAACAATAGTCTTCAATTTCCATTCTCCATGCTAAGTGTGACATCTTTCCTCATTTAGATGTTGTAATTCTTTTCTATGGCCCACAATTGCAAACTTGTCTTCTAAATGGTGTAATTAAGTGCATTTGGATAATTCTAATTGAAAATGACTACATGGATTGAGATCATACATCAAGAAGAGTACAACATCTCCTAATACAAGTCATTTATGAATTAGAAATATACTCCACTTAGTTATAAGAAAATGCCTCCAAGGTTGACCTACAAAATAATATCAAACCTCATGTAAACCCTTAAAATGTCATGTGTCACTACCAATCAACTTAATCTAAAAATGCTACAAAAAAGCTTAAATAACATTATTTATGCAATACCATTCCTTTTTTGTTTCCCTTTCTTCCTTCTCAATTTAAAAAAGATCACTACAAAGACATAGATCACAAGGGTACAACAAGACACAAAATATATATTCACTGTTGAATCCTAAATGGATGAATGAATTGAAAAACTAGGTGGAGCCATACAAATTCTAGCTATTTCTCATCAAATATCACTTATCTTTATAAATAAAAACCCCACAACTCAATTTTATACATATAGTAACTATAATTACACTTTCATTTCCAACTGTAAAGACAACTAAATTGTCCAAAACTACTCACTTCCTAGATGTAATTGCCACAAAATCTTAGGACTATCTCTATCATATTCCTCATGTTCATAAATTTCTATAGCATATATCATGATCAATGCACCACTAATTCATCTTTATTCAGCTAGTAATATTCAAGTTTCTCTTAACACCAAATATCACAATTAGTCTACTTTAATGATAATTTTTGCAACTTGGAATTGTTAATATTCACTTTATGGTAGTCAAAAACATTGGACATATATAATCTAATTATTTTCATACTCTCCTTATACTGGAAACATACCACCTCTTAAACCCAAACTTTATTGGTAACCATTCAACAAGATGTCATAAATAATTTTCTAGACTATCTTCCTTTGGCAATTTACTATACCTCAAAGTACTTGTGATCATATCTTCAAATCCCTTATGGGGCCTTAATCCAACCATTTAAAAGTTTGTATCCATATTTTTAAACATGTTTCCATCATTACATGTAACCAAGAATCATTCAAACATCCATACAATGAGGAATCATTTATACATCCATACAAATCAAAACCTTGTACTGTAGAATTAAACATACTGAGATTTCATAAGAAAAAGCATGCTAGGGCATCAATTTTCTATAAAAATACAATGAAACTCAATACAAACTATATTCATTTAAAATTCATGTTAATGTACTCTAATCTTCCATACTTTCAAAAAAAAAACTATTATAAAAGAAGATAGTATCAAACCCTTGTTACATAATAAGCCTAATGTTCAATTTTCCTTATCATGGTGATGAGAAATGAAGACAATTCAAGGAAAATAGGGACAATTTTGAGTGTGTAAGCCAATGAAACCAATGATGCATAAAAATGAATTATCTTAGATTGACACAACTTTCAGATGATCATATGAAATGAAATGGGGATGTGAGTAGAAAAAGACTAGAATGACATTGTGTATAGATGAAGGTATGAAATGGATTTTTTTTAGTACTCTGTATAGACATTCAGCATTCAATATGCACACATCATCATTTGAGATCAAATGGGTGTATAGGATTGTACACATAGCCAACAAGACCCTTTATTTTTATTCTCTCTTTCTTCTCTCTCCATTGAAAAAAAAATCACTATAGAAACATAGATCACAAGAGCATAGAAAAAGACAAAATATATATTCACTCATGAATCCTAAATGAATGAAACAAATAAGAAAATAGGTAAGGAAAGATCATATGATGGTATAATGTGACACAATTTTTAGATTATCATATGAAATGAAATGGGCATGTGAGTAGGAAGAAACTAGAAAGATCTTGTGTATAGATAAAGGTATGAAAGGGATTATTTTGGAGTACTCTATATAGACAATCATCATTCAGTACATGCACATATCATCATTCTAGATAATGCAAAAATGAGACAAATTTTCATTTTATATCTATTGTTGCAAAAATGAACAAAACTTTCAGCTACATGCCTACAATTCGCTTGAAGCTGACAAATCATAAACATACAAAGTGAATCATTGTGTAAGTAGCATCATTGAAGGTGTTATATGGGTTTGTATCAACATTGTATTTGATTAAGTCACTGAGGTGACTTAGGAATTTGATAACTTGATTATGTTCATAAAATAAATATTCATTTGGGTTGGCTATGTTATGAGGTTTGATGTTTTGATTAGGACAAAACTTATCACTTTGTGCTAAGTTTGTGTTGTATATATCATAAACACCAAAGTGCATTATATGATATTAAAGGCTATTGAGACATTCCTTTAATCATGCTATGTAAATCTTTGTCAAGTGCTTCATTTTGTCACATCTAGTCTTATGATCACTTGGTAAAGAGTTTGGGTTTCATTTGAAACCCTATGTCAAAGAAGTTAGGCACAATACTGGAAATAATTTTTGTCGTAATAGTTGTAGATAATTTTTGAGGAATTGATGAGGATAGTTTGCAATATTAGGTTTCGAAGATCTCTTTTTAGAAATCATAGGTGTCTACTAATAGTATTTTCCTTTTGTATTTGTTCTTAATCTTTACATTAAGTTTGTTTTTAGATTTTTTTGTCACTACTAATTCATATTGTTTAATTTATTGTAGTTGTGAAATAAGACTCTGAGATTGATTTAATTAAGTTGTGCCTTCATTCATGATTATCAATCTATTTTATAGTTTATGTTTTGATCCTAGTTTCAATTATGTGTTTTGTGTCAAAGGCATTACTTTTTAACAACTACGTAGCATATTATGTTACTCTAAATACATTTAGTAATATTCTTTGTTAGGATTTCATTTCTTAAATCAAACCCTAGTTAGGGTAACATGTTCATTATTTCCTATGTTTTGTTTACATTGTGGTTAGGGTTATTTGTTCATTATTTACTATGTTTTGATTGCATTATTGTAAAATGGATAATTGAGTCTCAATATTTCTATTTGTAGTAAAATAAAGCATATTTATGTTATCTTGTCATTAATAAATGTCAACAAGAACAAGTGACTTTAGCAAGGAAAAAAAAGGGATTACCTTGAATATATGCCCTAGAATGGATTACAAATGACTTCTCCAATGTATTCCATTAAACATTTCAGCTATCTCATCTAGCAATTGTTAAAAGAAAAAAGCCTCCATTGTAAACTTTTTATTTGCTAGATATAAATGTGACTAATATTTTCCAAATATAGTATAGAAGAATTAGATACAATATCTTGAATATTTCATGCAATATGTATTACTTGAAAAAAAAATATGTATAATGAAAATGGATTATATTTCTATCACAAAATATATATTTACTTATTAGTGAAAAAATTGTCTTTTCCTACTAAAACAACAATTAAATCTATGCCAAAGGCTTGGAAAATCCAATAAAGTTCATAACAGTTGGGTAAACATTGAGCTGTTCATTTCCCTCCAAATTTTACAGGTACAACTCCCTTTGCAAAAGATTCATCAATGAATTCAAAAGATTGAAATTAACTAAAGGCACACTTTTTCCAAAAATTGCATAAGGAACACTCAGGTACTCTTAGGTACTAAGGTAACAACTTGCATACTTGAAGATTTAATAGACGAAATACTCATAGTCTTTCCACAAACTAGTAGAATATAACTAAGAAATGGAACTTTACCACAAATTCAAACTGAAACTAAAAGAAAATAAATGAGAATCATCGACAAGAAATAATAATAGATGTTATACAAAACCAATCACCACAACTCACAAAGTAACTATGATTGAACCAATTTAAATGCTAAACTTTATAGCACAACAAAATGTGATAGATATATATTCAAAAAGACTTCTTTAGCACCAAATCATTTAAGAAAGTATTTCCAAACATATAGCTATCTATCTATGACTACTTCTAGATAACTAATTTAAAATAGTACTAACTTTATTAGAGTACATGTTTGGCTACTTAAAATCTAACATCTAACTAGCTAAATGCTCTAGTATTTATAGTTCATTACAAATCCAAAAAGGCCTCCATTAATGTCCAGCCTTTTGGTTAGAAACAGTTGTGAAAATGAGAAATAATTTTTAAAATAGCTTGGAAAATAAGACAGAAAATAACTACTCCTAACTAAACATTGTCACCAGTACTCCCTCCATCCACTATAGTTTGCTTTACCAGTTTCCAACTCCTGAAGGCACTTGTGAACTCCTACATTGCATGGCAGTAAAGATTCTTCAAACTAAGCAACTTTGATCTACAAGAATCCTTTTTTCCATTTTAGTTGCTTGATTCTTTGGCTTTGCCTCGACATGAGATTCTTGTTTAGGTATAACATCGATTTGATGTTTTCCAAGGTAGTGAATTCTCCAAGGGTAGGCATGTCATTTTCTTTGATTTCTATCATAGCATCATTGAAGTTCTTGATGAACACCTCAAAGTCCATATTACCATCTTCAAATTGTAGGATTTTGGTAGGATTGACAACCTGCATGTCCTCTAGGAGTTCTTTATGCAATCTTGAGATTTTGGCTTCTACTAATCACATTTCTTCAATGGTTCCTTTATAAATTGACTCCCTCCATCCCATATCACACTTAAGAATAAAAAGCATGCATGAATCCATGGTATTCATGGGATTTACATTCAGAAACTCCAATACCCCATATCTCTCAACTTCACGAACCTTGAAGACAATGTCTTGGCAATGATTCTGGTAGACTTCCCAAACTAGCACAAGGGTCAAAATGTGGTATTAAAAACTAAAACAAATTTATTGCCTTCCTTCATTATGGATGTCACCCATTCCTATACAATGTCTAAGAGTTGTTTACTCTTTTGCATCTACTTAACCAACTGTTGGTTTTTTGAGAAATTAGGGTCAAAAGACTATGGGGTTTGAACCAATGGAAGGGTGCCTAAGTTCATTAATGAAGCTATATAAGCTACCATGGTGATTGCCAATGCTTTCAATTATTTTTTCTCCTTTCTATCCCTTTCTAATTGAGTTAGCATATGGTCAGCAAAGAATTTGAAGAAATGATTACCAGTGTCTCTAGTAATAGCCCCTAGTTCCATAGTGGTGACCTTAAAGCCCTTGGCATAAATTTCTCCAAATTCCTATTTCTTTTTGTTTGTGGCCACTTCTACCATTACTCTTCCAGTTACTAGATCTTTTATCAACCATGTGTCACTCTTCATCTTTGAAATTTTAGAACCACAAGCCCCATACTTGGTGATAATATCCTTGACAGGTGTAGACACAAGCTGTAGGGTTCACTTCTTACTAACACAACTAGATAGCCATGATTGTATAGTAGGATTAATGTTCATCCCTTGACTTCCTTTGGGAGGAATCATGAACTTATGCTGATCCAACCTAGGAGCTTCTACCAACTACACATCACCATCTTGAGTGTCTAAAAAGATGAGCTCTTCTCCCAAACCTTATCCCTAAGAAATTTTTTCTCTTTTTGAATCTTGTGTTGCATGAGTGCCTTGGATGTAGTCTTTGACCTAGTACAAGGGGTTGTGCTTTTCTTAGGGGATGGGGTTCTTTTCTTCTTATTGGAAGTCAAAGTACCACCTACAACATGAGATGAAATTGATGTGTCAGAGGTTAATGTTTCAGAGAAAGAAACATTCTTTGGAGATTTTCTAGTTTTTTTTTCATTAGCATCCTTCATGTTTCTCCTTTTTAACTAATTATCCATGTGAGTGAGGATAGATCTTGTCCTCAAATTGATATCGTCATCTTCCCCTTGGTTTCAAACTACCTCCAATTGTTTTAGCTCGCTCACTTCTTCCCATCTTGACTCAATAATATTTGAACCATCCTCAACTACTCCTTCCAACAAAAACCTCAATTTGAGAGAACTTATTTGAGAAAGTGTTAGTCTTGAATGATCTTTCTTTATCACTTCTTCTTCATCATTAAAATCTTATCATAAATCTTATAGATGTGGAACCATGCATAATTGTCCTTGAAGACCAAGTACTTTAGCCATGAAACCTTTGCTATCAAAATTTCTCCTTCCATCATGGGATACAAGATTAAAACTAAGCAAGTTGCTCCCAATGATAGAGGCATTAACCTTGTTTCTACAAGTCAAATGACCAAGCTTGATGGGGAAAATAGATTCCTAATTTTCCTGGGGTAGATTACATTTAAGTATTAAAAACAACTGTCTAAAATTTTTAGCTATGGTGAAACAATCTAGAGCATAATGAGGCAATTTTACTGGTTCTTCCTCAAAACCCCCTATTCTCAAGTATGTGAACTTAGGAAATTGGATAAAATAGCTCCCATAAATTTGAATTAGCTTTTGGGCCTCTAGGGATAATATAGGCATGGTGCCTTTTTGAGGTTCAAGTGCACACTTTCTATCAACACATCATGTGTTTTCCTAAAATCCTCTAATACTATATCCCTTTGGAGTAAAGGATAATATTGGTAGAAAATTACATCTTCACTCCAAGTTTCATGGGGGAGGGAAGTAATATTGTTGACACAAGCAATGCAATAGGTCTTTTAGGAAGACATCTATAAATCTTCTCTAGACATCTTAGCATGTTTTAGCTGATTTCTCATTGAGTTGGCTATCAATTCTACCTATTTTGATAGTTTTTCTCCCTTTATAATGTTTTCTACATAATGGTATATCCACTCTTCAAAGAGAAAGACATCTAAAGAACCTTTGACCCTTTGTAGTAAGACCATGAGGTCATGGATATGAGGTTTCATATGGTCTTTGGTTATTATTTTTGGTAGTCTTAAACTACCTTTATAATTTGTTTCTATTCACTTCCTAGCCAACATGTTACGGTATTTATCTAGGGTCTCTTGATACTCAACCAAAGACTGGGTAGGGCTAATAGTGGCAAAAGTGCATTCAAACAAATGCAAGACTAATGAAATGGTCTCTCTAGAGAAGTATAAAACTAGTCCTCCATCTTTATTTAAAATTCTCTTAGCCCTCACATCATAGTGGTCAATACAAAATTGGAGTAACTCAAAACTTAGAAGGCTAAGGGGAAAAGTCGTAGCTTCAACCAAACCACTTGTCAAAATCTCCATACAACCATTAACTTTCTCTGCTTGTTCAAGAAAATTTCCTTATAATTTCTCAACCTTGACACCCTCCAAATTATTATTTGCAATAATAGGCCTCCTACACTCCAAAATGGAAATTTTTCCAAAGAAATGTAGAATAGACTTCATTTTATGGAAAGGAAATTAAAACCCAATGCTGCTTTGTTCTTTGAAACACACATATAGAGGAAAGAACAAGGTGTTTCTTATGTTCTCACCTATGATTTTCTAAGAGAAAACTAGACCTTTTTCCTTCGATTATGGCTGCTCCTCCTTCAATTCATACTTTCACATAATAAAGTAATGAGATAGGAAGCTCTTGTTTAAAAAGGAAAGAAGAGATACTAGCAAAAGTACTACCCCATTATGAGGCATTCATGGCAATTTCATTATAGCTTGATTTGCATGCTTGAAGCTATGATAAGACACATTCATTAATTGAGCATTTCTGTGGGTGTCCTTGCAATAATTACAATTTTTTGATAAATAATCCAACTCTTGAGCAAAATATTTACCTTTTTGAATCATGATGACAACTAATCTCATGCCTCAAACAAAAATTAAATCTAGCACAACCCCTAATCATTACTTCTATCACCTCAAATAGTTTCTTAAGAACCAGTTGTCCTTGAAGAATCATTAATGCTTTCTCAAAAGTTTTCAGTAATTGAACTACTTTTAACCACTTCAAACCAAGGTTCAAAGAGGTTCAAACAAGCATCTTCATTATTCTTAGCAGGTCCCACTTGTAGAAAATAGTTAGTGCAAAAACCTTTGATTGAACTTCTTTGAACTACTTTGAACCAAGGTTTGAAGAGGTTCAAAGAGATTCAAACATGAGAATTGTGATAGACATCACAAGGTTGGCTTCTATATGCAAGGGTTGGTGATATTTGTGGGATATAAGACCGATAAAGGCTTGTTCAACACATGATTTCAGATTTCAAGGGAAAATTGAGGGAAAGTTTAAAATATGGTGACCCAGATTAAGGATAATAGGGGCTCTGACTGGGGACTGTGTACGTAGAGTACACAGAGAACTCAAAATGTTGGAATAGAACTAATCCAAGGACACATCAAAAATAGGAAATAGTGGAAAAATAATAGAAACAAGAAAAAAAGACAAGAAGGAGATATATACATGATTAGGACTACTTAGGGGTGTCACATTTTCAATAACTTTAGGTCTTGCCTATTGTAAGTGAAGGGTGGACTAGTGCCATCTGGATAGCTCAGGTGGAAAGCATTTGGACCAACAACTTCTATGATAATGAACTGCCCCTTCCATAGGGAACTTGTCATACATACCTTTAGGCTATCTCCTTTTATCCCATAAGTGAACTTCATCTCCTTTTAGAAAATTGCAAGGCTTTGCCCTCATATAAAAAAATTTCTTTACCATCATTTGATGCTCGATAATGTGGTCCACAAGTTTGTCTCTTTCTTCTTCTAATTTATTCAAATACATCACCCTTTTCTCTAAAGAGTCTTGAAAGAAAGGGTCTTCAATGATAGACTGCAACTTTGCGACGGATAATTTTAGAGATAAGGGTGCTTGAACACCTACTCCATACACCAATTCAAAGGGGGTCATGCCAATAGCTCTTTTAGGAGTAATTTGGTCAGCCCTTAATGTGCTAATTTTGGGCATTAGCATCAACCAAATTCTTCATTATGGTGACCAAATTTTTGTTACTAGACTTTGCCTGCCCATTTCACTGAGGAAATTAATCTAAGGAATGAGCTAAGGATATGCCATGATCATAGAAAAATAGAGAGATCTCTTCAAATGAAAAGTAGGTTGTGTTATTAGCCACTATCTTTTGAGGAACCCAAAATCTAACAAATACTTATTCCATCAGGAACTCACATACTGTATATGAGCAATGTTAGTATGCTAATAGAAACCAAATTTAAATAAAGCTTCTACAAACTAAACAAAATTCATAAACTTCAAGATAGACTAAGATGAGCTCTCAATTGAGAATATGAGCCATTAATGGGCTCTCTCAATGAGAAGCTCTCTTGTTGAGTAGCTTTGTCTAAATAGATAGGATGTATGCTTAAGCTTTATGCTTCAAAAAGGGCTTCAAATGGAGTTGGAATTTGGGTGTGAGTATATGGTTTTGATGTAAAATGGCTTCTTAAAATGGCATTATGACTTTACTTCATGGATTGTGTTGTTTTGCAAAGGGGAAGGATCCAATTTATAGGCAAGAGGCTTGAGGGATTGAGGGCTAAGATGTAAGGATGGAAAAAAGCGCATGGAGGGCTCAGATTGCATGAGAGGAGAGCACATGGATTGTGCTTCCTTATAGCCAATCAGGGAGTGACACATGTCACAGGGTGAGAGGATGGAGGAAAGGGGAAGGATGAGTCAACAAAGGAGGCTCAAGGGATAAAATCTTCATAAAGACCCTCATAATGGCTTGTAAGAGCAATAAAAGAGCTTGGAAGAGTCATTTATGGCCTAGTGGGCTTCATAAAATTTTATGGTTGGGATATTTTGAAGGAGATGAGAGGAATTTCAACTTGGGCTTGATTAGGAAGGTTTTAAGCTTGCTTAGGCTTGTGCAAATGATTAGAGGATGGATTAGGATGGTTTAGGATTAGCTTAGGGATAGGCAAGTGGATGGAATTTAATGAGGGTGGGTGAAGGAGGAGATATTTGTTAATTTTGGCTTGGGTTAGTAAGTCTTAACCCATGTTTAGAGAATGTGACAAGGTTAGGAGGGGATTAGGATTAGGTTTAAAGACATCTTTTAGAAGAGTCTAGACTTTGGATGAGGATAAAGACTTTCTAGAATAGTCTAGAACTTCCTAGGATGAGGATGAAGACTTTCTAGAAGAGTCTAGAACTTCTTAGGATAAGGATAAATTAGATTTTTAGGAAATAAATAAAGTTTTATTTATTTCAAGGGTTTGGGTTGAGGAGATATTTATTAAAACTTTTTTAATAAACATGAGGATCAATATTTAATCTTAATTAAATATTTTGAGTTGGGATTAGGGGTAGGAAATGATGAGATTAGCCTTTAATCAAAATTAAAGAAGGATTAGAATATTTTGGAAGAGGTTAGTGGTCTTAAGGAAATTGGCCAAGTTTTGGGCAAAAAATAAATTTTTTATTTATTTTGGATTTTTTAGTCAATTTATTAATTAAATAATTAATAAATAAGGAAATAATGTTTAAATAAGATTTAAACATTTTTGGGAGGGATTCCTTAATTAAATATTTTTAATTAAGATAAAAGGATTTAATGGCATAAAAAATAATTAATTAAATAATTAATTAATAAATGATGATGTCATCAAGAATTTTTCAGAAAATAAAAATACTTTATTTTCTAAAGGTTTTTAGGTGTCTACATTTTGCCCCTCTTTGATGTGATGTCGCAAGTGGCATGACATGCCCAAGGCTAGAGAAGAAGAGGAGAGAATGGACTGCAAGATGCCCCCTCAAGAAGGCGGCAGGGAGAGAAAGCGAGGCTCGACGACTTCTTAAAAAGTACAAGAATCCGAGATGAGCAAGAAGACTCAGATTGGCTTAAGAGAAGAGGTTTGGTTAGCTCAAACTCTCACTATGGGAGAATGATAAACGGAGAATCAGAGGCACAAGAGGAATCAAGCTTAAGATCTCAGGGATTGTAGAGGATGAAGGAGCGGAGCACTATAAAAGGAATCCAGGATGGGGAGATTTATGAGGGGATTAAAAAGCTGATGCAATAGGATTTCAAAGAGTCATATTTGCGAAAGATGGGTTTCAGAGATCCCTAGGACTAGGATTGTGGATCTCGAAAGATGAGGCTTGGTGGATTGATTTGGATTGGTGGATCCCTAAGACTAGGATTGTGGATCCCTAAAGCTAAAGGTGAGGAGTGATTCAAAGAGATACTGATGCATAAGCTGGGGTAGGAGAGACGGATGCTAGATATGGATGGGGGATAATGGAGATGAAGGAAAACCATTGAAGCTTTTTGAGTGGGGGGATACTTCAAAGAGAAGTACCATCATGTAGTTGAGCACTAGATTTGCTATAGGACTATTGGTTAATTGCCAAGGTTACCAAGAACATCAAGGCCTTTTCACCAACTGTCTAGAGGACTGACGAACTGACTCAAAACAAACACGCAAGGATTGCCCCAGCATCACACATGATTCCTAAATGAAGCAACGTGGAACTAACACTGGGTAACCCACAAGTAGAAAAGAAAAACAAATGAAAGACCTGATCAAGACCTTACGCTCAGATTGCCCCATTCACAGTATACCATGATATGGAAGATTGTGGCAACCTTGAGGAGGGAACAAAAGGATTTCTTGGAAAAGATACTTCAAGACCCAAAAGGGAAGATTTCAAATCGAAAGAAAGTGAAAATCCAAAAGAGAACTGTTTGCCAATGAGATGGGTAGGACAAGGTACTAATGGACCAAGATCAGAAATGAGGAAAGCTATATCCTACAAGGATCTATCAAAGAGCACCTAAGCTAATGGATCTAGATGAGTGATGCATCTAGCAAGCTGAACTAAGAAGGATAACACTTTGGTGACAAGAGATCTAGTTAAAGGATGCATTGGAATAGCTAACCAAGGGTTGTGCAATGTGTGCAAGATGCTGATCAAGGAAGAACTAACAAAAAAGCTAGATAGATACAATGGTACTAAGCTAAAGAGGATGTACAAGCTGATGGACCAAGATATTTACAAGCTAAAGCTGACCAAGATAGTTACAAGCAAGCAAAAGCTCGGGATGATAGGATAGCGGGATGGTTCGATTTTGTGCAGGATGCAAAAGCTAAGGGTGGGGTGATAGCAAAAGATATGGATTTGGTAGGATGCATCCAATGATGATGAGAGATTTTGTGACCAAGGATAGCTAGAGGAGTAGGATGAGATGGCTGGATAGGATGGTAAATAGCTAGGATTATGATGGATATAAAGAGATGGCATTGGGTTTGCATGAGGATAGCCTAGAGCTAGATACCAATGACAAGGGAGGATGGACAAGAAAAGATCTCCAAGGAATATAGTACCCCCAATCAAAAGATAACATGTGGAAGGAGGTCTTATGATGGATGTGATAGGATTGAAGCTAGGATGGAAAAAGCTGAAGGGGCTAGGGAGAGGGATGATAGCTGGGATGGTTGGCTGAAGCTACAAGAGATAAGTTGATGGTGTGAGATGGAATATGGAGGGTGGAGGATAGATGGATAGATTGGAAGATGGAGTTGGATGTCAAGATATGACCAAAAGCATGAGGGTGATAGGCTAAGCTGGGGATGGCGGGATTACACATGACACTTGTTTGCCAAGTTTTCATCATGGTACTTGTCCAAGGCACTTGAATTGCCAAGTTTTCAACAGTGGACGCTTTATTTTTCTTTATTATTTTTTTTGACTTTTTGACTTTGGACTTAGCTAGAATTATTTTGGCTTTCTTCAGCTATTTTGGCTTTTTTGGAATTTTTCACTGGCTGTTGGAATGTTCAATTTTGTTGCTAGTTGTTGGTACACCGGATGTGTGATTTTATGCAATAGATTGGATTAGATGGGATTGATGGTAAAAGATGGAGGGATGAAAAGGTTGGAAAGGAGCATGAGATGGGGATGCTTGTAAGAGCAACATTAGCACATGTTGGGACGGGTGTGAAAAGTGCATATGGGGGATAGATGGTAGATGTGGGCGTGATGGAGGATTTGTGGAAGCATACTTGGGGATATAGGCATGGGGGACATGAGTCACTGGATGGTGGATTAGCAATGGTGGATGCCATTATACATTGGGTTTCAACTTTTTTCTTTGGGATCCACATGGTTTTGGTTTTTCTTTTCATAGGTGTTTGCATTATTTTGCATTCTTTGATTGGATTTTTCCTTTTTGGAGTATGTCTTTTAGAATAGACATATGATTACCTAGGATGTGGATTTTTAGCTTTATGCATTTTGAAGTTGGCATTTACATTGCTGTGGTAAGCTTTGGGAAGATGGTTAGGAGAAGCTTTGTGAGATGGAGAGGATATGGGAGAGTGTGTAGGGGGATGATGATGGATGATGTGCCTCGATATGTGCCTTTGCTGATCTTGCATTGGAATGGAGGGAATAGGATTTGAATGATGGCTGATAGGAGGATGGAGGATGGTAGATTTTGGGACATAGGGACCCAAAATGGATTTAGCGAATGAAGGGGGGATATGGTAGGTTGTTTGAGGTTGCAAAGATGGTGGAGGGGGGATGACATAAGATTTCTTGAAGGAGTGATGGGAGGCTGGCATGGGGGGTTTGGAGATAGGCTTGGTTTGGGGGTGTGGTGTACCAACACCTTTAGATGGTGAGCCTTTGGATACATATCCAAGACCATGAAATCCTAGATTTTTTTGTGCAACAATAGGCTTTCTGATTCCTTGCTCTTGTGGTCCTAAACCTTGACCTTGATAATGCCATCGATTGAGCATTTGAACTAGCTGAGGATACTTTTTGCTTGCAAAAAATGGTGGAAGTGCTTTATCATATGTACTGCAATAGGGAGATACTATTCTTAATTCTTCTACTAAGAGGAGGCCACTATGGATGAATGTAAGTGAACCAAGAGGGTATATTATAGATGGTGAAATATCTTGGATAGGTGGTAAGATGGAAGCATGGAGTGGAGGAGATGGTAGGATAGGATCTTGATTTAGCTGATGGGATGAAAAGATATCCTGTAGTAGAGGAGGTATGGCTTGAGGTTTTGGAGATGGAGGGGATAGTGACTGCACTATGGATGGAAGACATGGTACGATGATATCTTCGTTTATGCTTTGGGGGATGTCAACATGCTTTTGGGCAGGATCTTGATAGGATTTGTTTGGAGTGGATGGTGCGATAGGAGGTGAAGGGATGGACTCTTCAAAGGTAGCGGATGGATAGATGGGAGATTCAGTAGTGGAGATGGGTGAGTAGAAGATGGATGCATAAGGGTCATTATGGGAGATTTGGGAAATGCTTGGAGGTGATGTGGATAGGATTTGGAGGGTTTTGACAGATGGTGGGATTTTGATGCTTGTGGGAAGTGGAAGGATTTTAAGCAATTTGATGGATGGTATGGGGATGATAGCTATGGGAGATGGAGGTGATATTATAGATGGGGAAGCTTCATTACTGACTACTTCACATGGTTGGATTAGATGACATGGCTTATCGACTGCTGGAGGCAACTTTTCTTGTATTTCCTCTAGGAGATTCCTTGGAGACTCATGTGTCAGAGATGGAGGTGGATTGACAAGAATAGCTGGTGTGATGGGGGTGGAAGATTGGAAGCTTGGTTGATTGGGTGATGGAGGAGAAGCTGGGATATCAAATGGCATGACTAGATAGTTTGGAAGAATGCATGGATTTTGTGGGATGCTTGGGGGAATGTTTCTAAGGCTTTCAATATACCCATCATAGTCAACAAGATTTTTATCATCATTGGAATAGGAGGTGGTGGGAGCAAGGAAAATATGATCAAACACATCATGATAGGTTTGGGATTTCATGTTTTGATGATGAGTCGGATGGGGATGGGGTCTTGCATATGGATGAACATGGAAGCTCATGGTTGGATTTGGATTAAGCGTAGATTTTGAATTGGCTGATGAAGGATTTCCTAGGGAGAGTCAAAGCTATATGACAGACCTAAGGAGGATTGGCTAGAGATTTCTGGCTTTCCTTTGGATGGAAGAGTTCAAGGGCATGCTGTCAAAAAGTGAGAGTTTTTCTTTCCTATGCACTGGATTGGTGGAGATTGTGTCAACTTAAGGATAGAATAATGATCCTATGGGCATGACACAAGATTGACCACTTGTGGATCCCAACCTTTAGCTCAAGGTGATGAGGGATAACAAGTGACAAAGCTAGATTACCCTAGACAAAGCTCTTTCAAAGGGATAACCTTGGTGAGGCTGGTGGATTGGTCGGATTGGTTGGATAGAAAATTCTAGCAGAATGACAACAACTCTCTAAAGGCTTGGGTGTGATTTTGGATTGGGTTGCTAGCTGGCTGGAGAGGATTATTTGGAGAGACTTTGGATTTGGGATTGTTCTAAAGCAAGGAACAAGATAGATTTGGTTGCAGTGGGTGAGCTTGGATGATTTTCTAATGAGGCAGTGACTACGCTAAGTATGCCTTGAGCTGGCAGATTTCTGATTTTTTGGGATTTTGACCAAAGTTGGCAAACATTCATTCAAAAGCTATGAACAAACAAGCAAACAAAATTTTGGAGCAAGCATGTCAAACACACCAACATCCTAGGAAGCTTTCTACAAGGATGAAATTTGTTATATCTAGGGAGTCCTCGATATATGTAAGGTACGTGAGGCCCAAATCCATAGATGAAACCAAAAAGATGTCACACAGCTGAGAGGAGCGGTAACCCACTTCTCCTCTTTCACTTCTCAAGGGTATAAAGTTCCTTGAGGCTTAGCCCGAGTGACAAAATCTTGATTCCAAGAGAGGTGTCTTTGGATTCACCTCCCAAATTTTATACTCCATCGAAACGCTGGAGTTGAGGTCATCCCAAGGGATGATGAAATCCCCAAGCAAGCCTCCTAAAAAGTGTAAAACAAGACCACATACATGATCTTGGTTTTAAAAGACACGCGTTCATTCCAATTGATGATTTAGATTTTGTAAGCTATGATTGAAGACACTTGTGATTATGGCATACAATGTTCATTCCAATTTGACAGCGTCATTAGCATAATGGAAGTTGAGAGATCGTCAACATAAGAAATGTGAGCGTCATTGAAAATGCATCAAAACCATGTGATGTTCATTGATTGTTAGGCATTCAAGATTGAGTGTGAGTTTGTTTTAAGCCCAAAACAAAGATATGTGAAATTCAATTTGTCAACCATGCGCTTGGAGGCCCTCCACATCAAGAGTTGTTCAATTTGTATGCACAAATGAAGTGTTAGCGAGACTAATGCGTATTCAAGGAATTTTTTAACTTAGAAAAACCACTAAAAACAAGTGAGTGGAGTTTGATTTGCGTGGAGCACTTAACACCCTCTTAGGTGGACCCATCCCCATAGATGGCACTAAGATTGCAACCAATGGTTAAATTGATGGGTGATTAAAGAGGGTGAGTCCAACGACAAACTCACTCAAAGCATTTTTATTTGTTTTTATAACTTAAAAGATTACAAAAATGTAGATTCTTTTTATGCTCCAAAAGATGATTATTTGATCTATGGCATTCAAGATTGGATTTGTTGTTTTAATCATGCATTCATAAATTATAAAAAACTTGATTTTAATCCATGGCACTCAAAAGTGATTTTAGCAACATGCATTCAAAGACAAGTGGTTAAACATTCAAGTTTTTTCCTTTGAGCATTCAAGATTGAGATTTTGTGTGTTGTTTTAAGAACTTTGAAGTGCTTTGTTTTAACCTTAGATCATTCAATATTGTTTTGGACTCAAAAGTGAAAATGACTCTTTGGACTTTGGTTTTCATTCAAGATTTTGTGTTCTAGTTTGCATGTTTTAAGCCCAAAAATGATATTCCTAGGTTGTTTTGATGCATGAAAAACCTAAGAAACATTCAAGATTTTGCAACAAGACATTTGTTTGGAACAAATAACAAAGCTTTTAGGACAATTTTTGGCAACCATTTAGGACTCTTAATTTTCATGAGATTTTTAAAAGAACTTTAAAATATTTTCAAATGAGGTTCATTTTATCCTTGATTAATGCTTTGAGTTTGATTTAGATTTTAGTGTGCACTTAGTGTTGATTTTGAACCTTTTGAAATGAAAACTTGAAGTTCTTTTTAAATTCTCAAAAATGAAGTGTTCCTAACTTTGCATGAATGCATCTAAAACCTTGATGTTGCAAGGATGCAAATGATTGGATTGGTTTAGTTTCACTTGTTAAAAAAAATTATTTATTTTTTTCAAATTTTTAGTTTTTAATGGATTTAAGTATAATTTAGGGGTTCATTTTAAGCACTAAAAATGAGTGTGTATGATTTTGCTTCCTTAAAAAAAAAAATGGCCAAGATCTCCCACAAGAAGAATAAGAAGTAGATGGAATAAGAAGAATATAGACAAGAAGAGGAAGAAGAATTTCAAGTGCTTTGTCCACCTATAAGCTTGAAAAATCTGCAAACACTATGAGATAGACTATGAAATCCTTTGTCTTCTTCATGCTCATGTGGACCTACAAAACCAATTTATACAATCCTACCAATCACAAAAACAAGCAAAATTAGCCAAAATTAGCAAATGACATACAAAACTTGACTAAAAAAGCTAATTAAGATGACCCATGCGGGGTCCCATCGAGCGTGCCAAAATGTATATGAGCAATGTTAGTATGCTAATAGAAACCAAATTTAAATAAAGCTTCTACAAACTAAACAAAATTCATAAACTTCAAGATAGACTAAGATGAGCTCTCAATTGAGAATATGAGCCATTAATGGGCTCTCTCAATGAGAAGCTCTCTTGTTGAGTAGCTTTGTCTAAATAGATAGGATGTATGCTCAAGCTTTATGCTTCAAAAAGGGCTTCAAATGGAGTTTGAATTTGGGTGTGAGTGTATGGTTTTGATGTAAAATGGCTTCTTAAAATGGCATTATGACTTTACTTCATGGATTGTGTTGTTTTGAAAAGGGGAAGGATCCAATTTATAGGCAAGAGGCTTGAGGGATTGAGGGCTAAGATGCAAGGATGGGAAAAAGCGCATGGAGGGCTCACATTGCATGAGAGGAGAGCACATGGATTGTGCTTCCTTACAGCCAATTAGGGAGTGACACATGTCACAGGGTGAGAGGATAGAGGAAAGGGGAAGGATGAGTCAAAAAAGGAGGCTCAAGGGATAAAATCTTCATAAAGACCCTCATAATGGCTTGTAAGAGCAATAAAAGGGCTTAGAAGAGTCATTTATGGCCTAGTGGGCTTCATAAAGTTTTATCCTCGGGATATTTTGAAGGAGATGAGAGGAATTTCAACTTGGGATTGATTAGGAAGGTTTTAAGCTTGCTTAGGCTTGTGCAAATGATTAGAGGATGGATTAGGATGGTTTAGGATTAGCTTAGGGATAGGCAAGTGGATGGAATTTAATGAGGGTGGGTGAAGGAGGAGATATTTGTTAACTTTGGCTTGGGTTAGTAAGTCTTAACCCATGTTTAGAGAATGTGACAAGGTTAGGAGGGGATTAGCATTAGGTTTAAAGACATCTTCTAGAAGAGTCTAGACTTTGGATGAGGATAAAGACTTTCTAGAATAGTCTAGAACTTCCTAGGATGAGGATGAAGACTTTCTAGAAGAGTCTAGAACTTCTTAGGATGAGGATAAATTAGATTTTTAGGAAATAAATAAAGTTTTATTTATTTCAAGGGTTTGGGTTGAGGAGATATTTATTAAAACTTTTTTAATAAACATGAGGATTAATATTTAATCTTAATTAAATATTTTGAGTTGGGATTAGGGGTAGGAAATGATGGGATTAGCTTTTAATCAAAATTAAAGAAGGATTAGAAGATTTTGGAAGAGGTTAGTGGTCTTAAGGAAATTGGCCAAGTTTTGGGCAAAAAATAATTTTTTTATTTATTTTGGGTTTTTTGTTCAATTTATTAATTAAATAATTAATAAATAAGGAAATAATGTTTAAATAAGATTTAAACATTTTTGGGAGGGATTCCTTAATTAAATATTTTTAATTAAGATAAAGGGATTTAATGACATAAAAATAAATTAATTAATTAATAAATGATGATGTCATTAGGAATTTTTCAAAAAATAAAAATACTTTATTTTCTAAAGGTTTTTAGGTGTCTACACATACCACTTGTGAATTAGCTTTTTTAGTTGGTATGGCTTCCACCCACTTGGTGAAATAATCTGTGGCTATCAATATTTACATATGGCCAATGCTAGATGGGGGATTCAAAGGTTCTATGAAGTCTAGACCCCATTGATGAAAAGGTTCTTCTATTACTACAAGTTTTAAGGGAAAAGCTTCTAGTTGAGGACAGCCTGTGAAAAGTTTACATTTCTCACATTTTTTTACAAAAGCATTAGCATCCTTAAACATACCAGGCTAGTAGAATAAATTTCTAAGGAATTTGAAAGTATTCATAGTAGAGGAAAAGTTTCCACCACAAACATCTAAATGATACAGCTTCAACAATTTTTTCGGTTGTTCACTATCTACACATCTCAAAAAGGTGCCATCTACACCCATTTTATACAACACACCTTGAGAGATTATATATTTTTCCACCTTCAACGTGAGGTTACATTTTTCTCTATAACTCAAGTTTGTGGGACATTCACTATATGTCAATTAATACACAACATGGGAAAATGGGGATCAGTTGAACTTACCAACAAAATAGAAGGTGTGCCCTCAGTGTTCTTTGATGATGATCCTTTATTTTCAGCCATCAACTTACATAAACTCTAACCTTTCACCACAGTAGTAAGTTTAATGGTTAGGTTGTATTCTTGAATTCTAGCCACCCACACTACTCTCTTGTTTATTCCAACTTCCTACTAAGTTGGTATACTCTTTAATGCCATTTTAGGTATGTAGACAATTAAATGGGAGTGCAAGATCTAGTACCTAAATTTTTTTACTGCCTTGACCACTGCAAATGCATGCTTCTCTGTTTGGGTGTAGTTTAATTCATGTTTCTTGAAAGGGACACTCATAAAAGAAATTAGGACCTCATTATCCTGATCATCCCTCTAGGTTAAGATACTAGACAGAGTGTGCTCCAAAGCATAGCAATAAATGATAAAGACTTTTTTGAAATCTGGGCTTACCAACATAGTAGCATTTCAAATTTTTTTTAATGTCTTCAAAAGCCCTTTTTCCTTCTTCTTTCCATCTAAAAGGATGTTTCTCACTCATCATGTTCAACATATGTTTTACCTTTTTAGAAAACTCAGGAGCAAAACTTCTTAAGAAGTTTATCTAACCAAAGGACTTTAAATCACTTCTATTGGTGGGCAAAGATAGTTGTTATATTGCCTTCATCCTATTTGGGCCAATTCTTATACCTCTTTTTGAAAAAATGTGTCTAAGAAATTTTCCTTTTTCCATAAAGAATACAAACTTTTTAGGGTTGAGAGACATGTCATGTTGTTTGCATTGGCCTAGTACTACTTCGAGATCTCTTAGATGATGTTTCCTCCTTTTGGAAAATACAGTCAGATCATCTAGATATATTAAAATTATGTTATCCCTCAAGTCTTTAAAGGAAGAATTCATTTCCCTTTGGAGTATCACTCCTACATCAATCAAACCAAATGGCATTCAGTTACAAGCATGGCTATCCCAAGGAATTGTGAAGGTTTTTTATGCTGATCTTCAGGTGCAACATTGATCTGGTTATACCCTAAGTACCCATTGAGCATTGACATGACTTCGGACCTAACAACTATTTACAAAACATGGTCCATAGTGGGGAGCGCATAATTGTCTTTCAGACCAGCCTAGTTTAAATTCCTGAACTCCACACAAATTCTTATTTCACCATTTTTCTTTCTCATAGGGAAAAAAATTTCTATCCAAGTTGAGTGGTGAATCAGATATATTATACAGGCTTTTAACATTTTCTTCACCTCTTTAAAAATTTCTTCAAACACTTAGGGTTATAATTTTTATGTTTTTCCCGAAAGGTGGTTGTTTCGGGTTTTAGGGGTATGTGATGCTCAAACTCTCCATTTCTAAAATTCTTCAAGTCCTCATATCCCTAGGTGAATACATCTTTGTATTTGAAAAGTAGTTCCAACAATCCATCATTCTCTCTTTCTAATCAGGTTTGACCAATAGAGATCCATCTAAGATTTTCTTCATTGCAAATTTTTATCTTGTCATGCTTTTTTAGGTTCTTATTGTGATTGCTCTCTCTCAAGATGGAATTTTCATCCTTTCTTCTAAATAAATATTCTAAAGAAACTAACCCCTTTGGGATTTTTTTTCCTTTTAACTTAATAACCTCTCTAGATTCCAAAGAATCTTCACTAATTGATTTGACATCTTTCTCTGACCCTTCAACGAAAATGCCAACAAAATTTCCAACACATCCAAGAAAATATTTTAGTTGTGAATCATTATGAAAAACCTACCAAGGGTTCTCATTATTTGGGACCCTAGTTCTATAGATCATTTCAATCTTGTAAGTATCAATCTTTAAGTCTAGATGTGACAATAATAGGGAAGTAGAGACAACTATGGAATCAGCTTTAGTATTTTGAGAGTGAGGTATAAACTCTATGGAAAAGGCTTTAAAAGATTCAATCTCATCCCAAACTAAGTTTCTATAATGTCTCAATATATCATCCTTCATAGAAAACTAATTCCTTACCTATTTTACAATGAGTTTAGCATCACATTTGGCCTTCAATTGATTTATCCCTTTGGCCTTAGCTTCTTGTAATCCTAAGAGTGGGGCTTCATATAATGTGGTGTTCTTTGTATAGTGAAAGTCTAGCTTAAAAGAAAGAGGAAACACTTCTCTCGAGGGAGAGGTCAAAACCACTCCTACCCCTGATCCTAAATTAGAGAAACTACCCTCAAATTCTAAACTCCATAAAGTGTCCTCACAATCTTCCCTTTTGACTTCCTCGAGTTTATCATCAAGAAAAATGATGTAGTTTCCAAACTTACACTATTCATATAATATTTGGGCTTAAGGATTGTCTAATGGCACCACAATGTATTTGTTCTTCAGCTTTGGTTCTAGTTTTATCCTCTTCTTCCCTACTAGAATAGGAGCCTCAAACCATTCCATCTTGATCTATCCTCCCATTTCTTTGTAGAAGGTTCTACCAAGCAACATTCCATAACTAGCTAGGATATCAGCCACTAGAATGGTCAATTTTAGTCTCTTATCCAGGCAAGCATGAAGGACTTCTTGTACATCTTTGACTTGACCAATGAGGGGACTTAGTTTCCATCCATGGAATAGCAACATATAAAGATTTTAGTGAGATCCAAGCTAAGATCTTTAGTAACCAAAGCTGGCATAATATTGTTAGAAGCTCCTAAATCTATAATACAATTGTTGAGTTTTTATCCATTTAGCAACAAGGACACATAGAATGGATCAGCCTTTATTTCCTCTACTTCTCCTTCAATAGTATTAAAAATTGGTCCTATATTAGGGGCCTACCCAGTGCCTTTTTCAAATACAAAAAGTAGTTTTTCTAGAGGTGTTTGATTTTCAATCATATTGTTAGAAAATTGGGCATTAGTGATGGGTCCTCCTTTCACATATTGGACCAACTTATCCAATTCCTTAGGGTTCATTCTTAAATATATTTCTAGGGAGATGGATATGGAAGAGGATTTGCAAAATTCTACAATGTCAAAGGCAGATGTACCAGTGTCTAATTCTACTCTGGATAATATTTGAAATCTGCATTCTTTGCTAGATCACTATGCATGTGTTCCTTTCCTTTAGAACCTAAAGCAAATGTGTTAGTTCCTAGATAGGAATTTTGATTTCTTTGATTCCTAGTCATGACAGTGCAAGCAGGATCTTGGAGTGTCACAAAAGCATCACCTCCTCTTTCTATGTTAGATTCATACTCAAGAAAATAAGTGGTTGTATTCTCATTCTCCCCCTTTTCATTTTCAACTGGTGAATTAGTGCTAAGAGTATCCTTTTCCAACTAAACACCTCTTAACCAATATGTGCAAGTTTTCTCATTATTATCTATAGTCAAATGGAAGGAACACATAGTCTCTTTGGGTATTCATTTGATTTGCAACCCTCACAGAGGAACTGTCAAGGATAGAGTTGTTCCATGACCTTGGTGTTGTTGATGCCTATTAACATCTTGATAGGGGGATTGGTAAGGACCATTAGGTCTATAATGTTATCTTTTCAACATAGCTATGTCATTAATTAACCTCTATGTAAAAGGGTCTATGGGGTTAGAGGTAGAAGTAGGCCAAAAGGATTGAACATCCCTTCTCCATTTACTAGCAATAATAAATGCATCTTCTAATTGGATAGCCAATCTTTGAGTAGCAACTAAGTTATCAACTACATCTTTAATGAGATAAAAACTCACATCTAGGGGAACTACATTAACAAATAATATTTCTTGATTTTCTCTGTTAGCTTTAGAGGCTATTGGGATTCTCTAGATCAATCTATTGAATATCACTAGAATTCCTTCATGGATTTGTGCATTTCCTTCTTCAATTGACTTAGCTAGAGTAACAAGGAACACTCATTATAAGGGGTTTTGAATCTAGTTTCAAATGCTATTTTCATGTCATCCCAACTAGTTATATAATGTTGGGGTAGATGGTTGAACCAATCAATGGCAACATCTATTAGCATTCAAACAAACAACCTAACAATGATTTCCTAGGTAGGAACACTTATAACTCTGTAGGTTGTATGAAAGGCTTTCAAGTGGTCTTCTATAGAAATTTTTCCATCTCCACTGAACTCAGGAAAAAATTTGGTTGCATCCTTGGGAAAAGTGGCAAGATTAACCCCAAGATTCAATGGGCCTATATTCTACCCCCATGGTTGGTTGGCAACCATGTTCAGTAGAACAAATTGCAAAGGCCAAATGTTCAAATGAGAAGGGACTAGAGCTTTCAATGGAAGTAAAGATTGTACTAAAGGTGAGAGAGGGGAAGGTTTGGGGGGAGAATTGGGTCTACTATAGGATTTATTTTTCTTCCTATTTGGGTCATTAAAATTTGGCAAAAAACTCAAGTTCTTTAAAGGTTCAAAATTCTCATCTACAATGCCCCTTTCTCTTTCTCCTCTTGTATACATTCTTTCAACTAGCTCTATTTCTTTTTTAAGGTCTTGTAGGGGCTTTAGAAAGTCTATTTACCATCGCTTCTTCTTGAACTTTTGGCACACCTCTCAAAAGTTCACTATGCTCTTCTTCTCTTTCAAGAACATTTAATGTTTGTTGAAATTGTTGGTTATTCTGGCAAATGTCTAGGCAACAAAGGTTAAATCAGACATTATATCTTCCCATGTGTCTTCAAATCTGAGATTAGGCTACAAAACAAGAAAAATATCATTGTGTGCTAGGACCATTGTAATTCATTACTACTTAAAAGGGCTTAGTCCTCTTTCTCCAGGGACTCTCTCCACTAGAGTTGCCAAAAATCTTTTCGTGAATAGATTGTTTTTTCCTACTAAAACAACAATTCAATCTATGCCCAAGGTATAGAAAATCCAATAAAGTTCATAATAGTTGGGTAAACATTGAGTTATTTGTTTCCCTTTGAATTTTATAGGTACAGCTCCCTTTGTAAAAAATTCATCAATGAATTCAAAAGATTGAAATTAACTAAAGGCACACTTTTTCCAAAAACTGCATAAGGAACACTTGAGTACTCTTAGGTACTGAGGTAACAACTTGCATACTTGAAGATTTAATGGATGAAAATCTCATATTATTTCCACAAGCTAGTAGAATTAAACTAAGAAGTGGAACTTTACCACAAATTCAAATTGAAATATAAAGAAAATAAATGAGAATCAACAACAAGAAACAATAATAGATGTTATACAAAACTGATCATCACAACTCACAAAGTAACCATGATTGAACCTCTTTAAATGCATATTTTTATAGTACAACAACATGTGATAGACATATATTCAAAAAGACTTCTTTATCACCAAGTCTTTTAAGAAAGTATTTCCAAACATATGGCTATATATCTATCACTACTTCTAGATAACTAACTTAAAATAGTACTAACTTTATGAGAGTATTTTTTTGGCTACTTAAAATCTAACCCCTAGCTAGCTAAATGCTCCAGCATTTATAGTTCATTACAAATCTGAAAAGGCCTTCATTAAAGCCTAGCCTTTCGGTTAGAAATAGTTGTGAAAATGAGAAAAAATATTTAAAATAGCTTGGAAAATAAAATGAAAAATAACTACTCCTAACTAAATATTGTTGCCAGTATTCCCTCCATCCACCATAGTCTACTTAACCAGTTTCCAGCTCCTTAAGGTGTTTGTGAACTCCTACATTGCATGGGAGTGAGGATTTTTTAGTATGAGAAACTTTGATATGTAAGCATCCTTTTTCCATTTTAGTTCCTTGATTCTTTGGCTTTTTCTAGGCATGAGATTCTTGTTTAGGTATAACATCAATTCAATGTTTGCCAGGGTAGGCAAGTAACTATGGGTAGGCATGTAATTTTCTTTTATTTATGTCATAGCATTATTGAAGTTATTGACCAAAACCTCAAAGTCTATATTACCATCTTGAAATTGCAAGATTCTAGTAGGATTAACAACCTGCATGTTCTTTAGGAGTTCTTTGTGCATTCCTGTGATTTTGGCTTCTACTAATTACATTTCTTTAATGGCTCCTTTATAAATTGACTCCTTCCATCTCATATTGCTCTTAAGAATAAAAATCATGCATGAATCCATGATCTTCATTGGATTTTCATTCAAAAACTCCAATACCCTGTATCTCTCAACTTCATGAACCTAGAATACAATGGCTTGGCAATGATTATGGTTGACTTCCCAAACTAGCATGAGGTTTTGATTTTTTCCCAATAGTACTTCTCCTTTAGAAAATTTGGTAGTAAAATCTAAAATGAATTTACTTCCTTCCTTCATTATGGGTGTCACCCATTCCTATACTACATCTGAGAATAGTTTGCCCCTTTGCATTTTCTTAACCAATTTTTGGTTGTTTGAGGAATTACGATCGAAAGACTGTGAGGTCTAAACCAATAGAAGGGTTCCTAAGTTCATCAATGAATCTATATAAGCCACCATGGTGATTACCAATGCTTTCAATTATGACTTCTTCTTTCAATCCATTTCTAATTGAGTTAGCATATGGTTATTAGAGAATTTGAAGAAATGATTACTAATGTCTCTGGTAATAGCCTCTAATTCCATAGCGGTGACCTTAAAACCCTCAAAATCAATTTCTCCAAATTCCTCTTCTTTTTTTATATGGCCACTTCTACCATAACTCCTTTAATTAGTGGATCTTTTTTTAGAAGCACATCACTCTTCATCTTTTTACTTTTAGAACCATCAGCTGCATACTTGGTGACAATATCCTTGGTAGGTGTAGACACAAGCTATAGAGTTCACTTCTTACTAACACAACTAGATAGTCATGATGGTATAGTAGGAGTAATGGGAATCCCCTAACTTCCTTTGGGATGAGTCATGAACTTAGGCTGATCCAACTTAGGAGCTTCTACCAACTATACATCACCATCATGAGTGTCTAAAAATTTGAGTTCTTCTCCCAAACCTTGTCCTTGAGACATCATTTTCCCTTTTTGAATCTCTTTCTACATGAGTTCTTTGGACTTAGTCTTTAACCTGATTCTAGGGGTCATGCTTTTCTTAGGAGATGGGGTTCTTTTATGCTTATTGGGAGCCAAAATGCCACCTACAACATGAGACAAAATTGATGTGTTAGAGGTCAATGTTTCAAAGAAAGAAACTTTCTTTGGAGATTTTCTAGTTTATTTTTCATTAGTAGCCTTCATGTTTCTCCTTCTTAACCAATTATTCATGTGAGTAAGGATAGATCTACTCCTCAAATTTATATTATCATCTTCCCCTTGGTTCCAATCTACCTCCAATTGCTTTAGCTTGCTCACTTCATCCCATCCCAATTCAATAATATCTAAACCATACTCAACTACTCCTTCCAACTAAACTTCAGTTTAAGAGAACTTATTTGTGAAAGTGTTAGTCTTGAGTGGTCTTTCTTTATCCCTTATTCTTCATCATTAAAGTCTTTCCATAAATCTTCTAGATGTGGAACCACGGGTAATTGACCTTTAAGACCAAGTACTTTAGCTGCAAAACCTTTGTTGTTAAAATTTCTCCTTCCATCACAAGATCCAAGATTAAAACTGAGCAAGTTTCTCCCAATGATAGAGGCATTAACCATGTTGTTGTAACTCAACTAACCAAGCTTGAGGGAAAACAAACTCTTGATTTTCTTGGGGCAGATTATCTTTAAATATTGAAAACAATTGTCAACAAATTTTAGCTATGGCAAAATAGTCTAGAGCATAACAAGGAAATTTTACTAGTTCTTCCTCAAATCCCCCTATTCTCAAGTATGTTAACTTAGGAAATTGGATAAAATATCTCCCATAAATCTGAATTAGCTTTTGGGCTTCTAGGGATAATCTGGGCATGGGTGCCTTTTTGAGGTTCAAGTGCACACTTTCTATTAGCAAATCATGTGTTTTCCTAAAATCATCTAACACTATATTCCTTTGGAGCAAAGGAAAATATTGGTAGACAAATAAATCTTCACTCCAAGTTTCATGGGCGAAGGAAGTATTATTGCTGACACAAGTAATGTAGTAGGTTAGGTAGGAAGACATGTAAAAATATTCTCTAGATACCTTAGCATGTTTTAGCTGATTTCTCATTGAGCTAGCTATTAATTCTACCCAATCCAATAGTTGTTATCCCTTTATAATGATTTCTACATAATGGTACATCCACTCTTCAAAGAGAAAGACATCCAAAGAACCCTTGACCCTATGTAGTAAGACCATGAGGTTGTGGATATGAGGTTTCATATGGTCTTTGGTGATTATTTTGGGGAGTCTTGAACTGCCTTTATAATCTATTTTTGTCCACTTCCTAGCCAACATGTTATAGTATTTATCTTGGGTTTCTTAATACTCAACCAAAGACTAGGTAGGGCTAAAAGTAGCAAAAGTGCATTCAAACAAATGCAAGATTGATGAAATGGTCTCTCTAGAGATGGATAACACTAGTTCTCCATCTTTAATTAAAATTCTCTTAGTCCTCACATCATAGTGGTCAATACACAATTGGAGTAACTCAAGACTCAAAAGGGTAGGGGAAAAGCCATAGCTTCAACCAAACCACTTGTCAAAATTGCCATACAACCATTAACTTTGTCTACTTGTTCAAGAAAATTTCCTTGTAATTTCTCAACCTTGACACCCTCCAAATTAGTATCAGTAATAACAAGCCTCCTACACTCCAAACTAGAAATGTTCCTAAAGAAATGTATAATAAACTTCATTTTGAGCAAATGAAATTAAAACCCAACACTACGTTGTTCTTTGAACCACACACATAGAGAAAAGGACAAGGGGTTTCTTATGTTCTCACCTATGATTTGCTAAGAGAAAACTTGACCTTTTTCCTTTGATTATGGTTGCTCCTCCTTAAATTTTCACTTTCACACAATAAAGCAATGAGATAGGAAACTCATTTTTGAAAAGGAAAGAAGAGATACTAGCAAAAGTAGGACCCTATTATGAGGCATTCATGGTGATTTCATTGCAGCTTGATTTGCATGCTTGAAGCTGTGATAAGACACCTTCATTAAATGAGCATTTTCCATGGGTGTCCTTGCAATAATTACAAGTTTTTGACAAATAATCCAAAGCCCAAGTAAAAAAGATTTTCCTTTTTGAATCATGATGACAACTGATCTCATGCCTCAAACAAAAATTAAATTTTGCATGACCCCTAATCATTACTTCTATCACTTCAAATAGTTTCTCAGGAATTGATCATGCTTGAAGAATCATTAATGTTTGCCCAAAAATCTTCAGCAATCAAACTACTTTGAAGCACTTCAAACCAAGGTTCAAAAAGGTTCACAGAGGTTTAAATAAGCATCTTCATTATACTTAGTGGGTTGCACCTACAAGAAATAGTTAGTGAAAAAACTTTTGATTGAGCTTCATTGAACTACTTTGAACCAACATTTGAAGAGGTTCAAAGAGGTTCAAACACAAGAATTGTGATGGAAAACACAAGTTTGGCTTCTATATGCAAGGGTCGGTTATCTTTGTGGGGTATGAGACCAATAAAGGCTTGTTCAATATCTGATTTTAGATTTCAAGGGAAAACTAGGGGAAAGTTTGAAATATGGAAACTCAGATTAAGGCTAACATTACTGTTAAATCCTAAATGAATGAATGAATTGGAAAACTAGAGCATAATGGAGAGCTTATTTTGACACAATTTTTAGATGATCATATGAAATGAAATTGGCATGTGAGGAAAAAAAAACTAGATATTTATTGTGTACAGATAAAGGTATAAATCAATGATTTTGAATACTCCATGTTGACACTCAGTATTAAGAATGCACATGTCATCATCTTAGATCAAATGGGTGTGTGGTATTGCACACATGACCAAAAATAACCTTCCTTTTCCTTTTCCCTTTCAAGAAATGAAAAGTGATGAAGGTATGAAATTGATGATTTTGGAGTATTTTGCATAGACACTCAGCATTAGTATGTACATATCACCATTCAAGATCAAATGGGTGTGTGTTATTATACACACAATGCCCTTTCATTTCCTTTTCCCTTTCTTCCTTCTCATTGAAAAATATCAATGCAAAGACATAGATGAGAAAGACATGACAAGAGATTACTACAAAGATGTACATCACAAGGGAACACAAATAGAAAAAATATAATTCACTCCTGAATCCCTAATGATAGAATCATTTAAAAAGATAGGTAGGAGATTAATTTATAATTCATAATCAATCAAAATTTGATGACATTTAGTTTCCCTGCCATTCCCCTTACTGGAAAAAAAAATTTATTGTTGTAAAAATGAAAAAAAATCAAGTACATGCCTACAATTTTCTCAACATTTCCTTAGGATGTTTATTTGTTCAACTTCCTTTGGTCGATGTTGAGTTTTTTATGGCTTCTATTTTTTGGACAAGGTCAGGGATCAATTTATTCAACATCAGATGAGCTCATTTCTTATCTTTTTAACTCTTATTCTAAACACCATCTAAAATTTTATGACATTGAGGATACATTAAAAAATTGGAAAGTTCACATTGAAATGTCTATTGAAAATAGGTTGATACAAGTGTGAGAATGTGTTTCAATAACTGTTTTGTCACTAATGTCAAACTTGCTACTTGTTGGTAATACAATTGCTTAGATGATTTAAGTCCTATCATTTTTTTAATTAATGAAGATTATTTGATCAAATGAGGTAACAATAACACCTATAGGAAGAGTTATGATATGAAAAAGGAATACAAGGATCAGTTATAATAGTGTTGTTATAGTGCATTGATTATCTACTTAAGGTTGCAAAGGATGGATACACTGATTAAATTCAAAAAAATAAGTAAAACAAATTGTGCTTGTCAAGCTTAAAAATCTGCATAGTAGGTGTTAAGTAAAGTTAGTTTGAGATGAGAAAAAAATAGTTGGAGTTGAGAAAAGTCAAATTCTAGTGTATGTTTAGTGATATAGGGTTAGCCAAGTAAAGTTTAGTTGATGTCGAGCACCAATAAACATTGATTCATGTTGAGTGATTTGATAGTGGATGTTAAGAAACATAGTATGTGTTGAGCATCATATGAAAATTAATGTCAACCAAGGTTCAAGTCCCCACAGGACCATTCTCTATTGTGGATCTTAATTGAGAATGTTTTTCCATTGATCCTTAGTGAAATAGTGGGGCTTCTTTCCTATAGTGCTTACAACAAAGGGTTAATAAAATTTATATGTCAGGTATCCAACAATGAAAAGCAAGAGTGGAGGGAGTAGAGGGAATGAAAATTTTCAAATTTTGAATTCAAGTAAGGGTAGGATTTCTCTGGATCATCAAGATTGGATCCCTAGATTGGAACATGGGTTGTAGGGGGGGACAGTCAAGCAGCTTCAGGTACTGGGGACCAGTCAGAGATCATGGATGGGGACCCAGATGTCCCCCCCAAGGAAGTGGTCAAGATTCCTTTGATTCCCAAAGTAGACCAGCAAGGAGCTACAAAATAGTCCTCTCTTTTTGGGGTTAAACCCTCAAGTAAGTTCTCTTTCTTGCCTGTCAAAACTCTACTTGAATCTGAGAAAGGCTCTTGTGCCATTGCCATCCTAGATGAGATTCTAGATCATAGCATTTGATCCATGGCTTCAACATTGATTGGGAAATTTTTGGGGCCTAGACCAAACATTGATGATGTCAAGACTTACATCAAGAAGCATTGGGCCCTTAAAGGCCAAGTCTTGGTCATGGCTATGGGGAAGGGTTTCATGTCATTTGATTTCACATGCATGGAAGATTTGGCCAATATTCTTTGTGAAGGACAATGGGCTTTCGGTCGATCCACTCTAGTGTTGTAGAAGTGGTCCTCCAACCTGAATTTGAGCAACTCCTTTATAGTTCAAGCCCCTGTCAGGATTAGATTACCCGAACTGCCTTTAGAATTTTGGAATGAGGATGTTTTGTGGGGCTTGCAAGGACTTTTGGTGAACTCCTCTCTATGGATTCAATCATGGATTCCAAGTGTCATCTCAACTATGCACGCATCTACATAGGTGTTAAAGAAGGCACAGACATGCCTGAGACTATGGTCTTTCATTCCAAACTAGGAGTGCAAATCCAGAAACTAATATATGAAACTATTTCTTTCACCTGCTTTCTTTGCTTGAAGGCTAGTCACAAGGGTCATCATTGCCCCAAGGAAAAAAAATAGAAGACCAAGGAGCTAACCACATCAGACATAGCTAAGAAGAAACCTATCCCTTCTTTCTCTTTTGCTAAAGAAAAGAAGAAGCTGATCTAGAGGTGTAAACCCTCCAAGCCTTCAGAGTCACAAGAGAGAAAGGAAGAAAAGTAGAATGCATCTAGGTAGATTGATGCTAACATGGGTGATCCAGCTCAAATGGTGTCAGCTGATGTAGCCCCCCCTCAAGGAAGCCATGGCTGAAGAGGGAGGTATGTCATTGAAAGAGCTTACACATTACAACAAGAGGTAGGAACCACCCCTCCCTAATGAGAGAGAAGCTTTGAGGATGGAGACCCCCTGCTCCAATGGCAGGCAAGTATCTCCTTAGAAGATTTTCCCTAGGCCTTTGGCTTCCCCAACCCATCCCTCTAGAATGGATTCTGAGTAGGAGATTGCCCCATCTGTTCCCAAGGGATTGAAGGAAAAACTCCTTCAACTCATCAATAACAAATCTCTTGACCAAATCTCTCATTGGGAAGAATGGATTGATAGTTTCTCTCCTGATAGCCTTAATAGCTGGTGCATGAAAAAAAAAAAAAGAACCAACTTCGTGATCACCCCCCTTTGTCCCATATGACAACAAGAAGCAAGGTTAGGGCTGATTTTGGGACAACCCCCAAGCAACAAGGAAGGAATAAATCCAATCAACTATTGCTAGAAGAAACCAAAAGGAACTTGGTAGATGGGAGCCAGAGAACCATCAAGGAATTCTTAGGAAGTAAGAAATGAAGGCCATTTCTTGGAACATAAGAGACCTTAATGGGACTCATAAAGAGGAACTAGTTAGAAATTTGATTAGACATCAAAGACCTTATTTTTTGTTGATCCAGGAGACCAAGATGAGAAGGGAGTTGGTTAAGAAGATTTCTTTTAGCAAACACATGAACTATGAGGACATTGAGTCAGTTAGTGCCTCAGGAGGGGTGATGATTCTTTTTAACAATAGGGCATTCAGATTGATCCCCATCTTCAATGATGATAATGCTCTCCTATGCAAGGTGTCTCATATCCATAGTGACCTTGGTTTATCTTGAACCTGTATGCCCCCAACTCTAAAAGGGAAATGAAAGCCTACTGGAATAAGATCTTTTCTATCATCACCAACAATGACATCAACAAAGGGATCATCATGGGGGACTTTAATTCTCCTCTCAGTGATGATGAAAAATGTGGTGGTCTTGCCCTAGATTAGGATAGCAAGCTTGACCTCTCCAACTTCATCCTCAACCTAGCTTTCATGGACGTGGACCTCTAGGGAGGAAGATTCATTTGGTCTAACTAAAGAGTTGGCAATGAATGTATCCAAATTCATCTTGACAAAGCCCTCATCTCACTTGAGTGGCTATAAACACACTCCTATAGACTTTCCCTTCTCCCTAGAATAGGTTTAGACCATTCTCCTATTTCTCTCTCTGTCTCTCCTTTTTCTATCAAAAGGGTGTTCCCTTTTAGGTTTGAGAAAATGTGGATTACCCACCTGGCTCTGGAATCCAATATCTCTTCATGGTGGAATATTGAGGTTGAAGGCACTACTATGTATAGAGTTGCCCAAAAATTGAAAAATGTCAAAAGAACCATTAAGATCTGGAATAAGTTTGACTTTAGCTACATTTTCTAGGATAAAAATGAGAAGACTAACCAGCTCTACATCATCCAGGAAGAAATTCAGCATTCTAGATATAATGACTAGAATAGGATGGAAGAGAGGGCAATCCTCTCTGATCTCCACAACATTATATCAAAGGAAGAACATTTTTGGAAACAAAGATCTAGAGTCAACTAGTTGAGAGAGGGTGACAAGAACTAAAGAGTCTTCCACTTACCACTCTTAAATACAAGGAAAACAATAGGATCTCTAACATTAAGAAGGTCTAGGCTCAATTAAATAAGGATGACAAGATTGCAGATGAATTTGTTCAGTCTTCTCATCCCTCCTCTCTAAGGACCCTTCTCTCTTCACACCTAATCAAGTAGACATTTTGTTTGCTATTCCTTCCTTGTTGCAAGTGCATCAAAATTTGATGTTGAAAGTTATTCCCTCCCCAAGGGAAATCTTCTAGGCTCTCAAATCCCTTCCAGGGGACAAAGCTCCTGGCCCATATGGTTTCCTGACCTTTTTCTAGGTCTATTGGGAGGTGGTCAATAGGGATGTGATTAAGGTTGTTCAAGAATTCTTTGGAGCTAGAAATATTTTGAAAGAACTCAACACCAAATTCTTGGTTCTCATTCCTAAGATTCTAGGAGCTGACTCAATGGAAAAGTTAAGGCCCATTAGCCTTTGCAATTCTTTCTACAAAATCATATCTAAGGTCCTTACTTCTAGGCTCCTCATCATTCTTCACTTGATCATTTCTCCTCAATAGACTAGCTTTGTCCTTGGGAGGAAAATTCTTGACTCCATTGTCATAGTCCACAAGGTCATCTATTCTCTTGAGGCTCGTAAGAAGGAAGGTTTTTTGCTCAAACTAGATATGTCTAAATCCTATGATAGGGTGGATTGGAATTTCCTTATGGCTATCCTTTAAGCTTTCAGGTTTGATGCTCAGGTTTGCAAGCTCATCTCTCAACTTGTAACTTCTCCTTCTTTATATGTTTTGCTTAATGGCTCCCCATCTCTTTTCTTCTTCCCTTCGAGAGGACTGAGGTAGGGTGACCCCTTATCCCCTATCCTCTTTATCATCCTAGCTGAATGCTTGGGAAGAATAATCTAGAGGAAAAGTTAGGACAGGAGTTTACAAGGGCTCAAGCTCTGTTTGGCACCCTATTCCTTCACTCATCAACAATTTGTGGATGACACTATCTTGGGAGGATAAGCCTCTATTAGAGAGGCTAGAGTTTTTAAGGATATCCTTAACACCTATACTAGGGGCTCAAGCTAGGATATCAATTGGGAGAATACTTTATCAATACCCCTTTGGAGAGATAGAGGAAAATTGCTCACATCCTAGGAAATGGCATTGGGTCCTTGTCGACTAGCTATCTTGGCCTGCCTCTAGGCACTAGACCCCCAAATTCATTCTTGAATAGCATCATTGATAGATTCAAAAAGAAGCTTGTTGGTTGGAAAGGGGCCACCCTAAGTTAGGCTGGCAAGTGTACTCTGGTTAAATCCATATTCTAGAACCTCCCTACCTATGCCGTAACCCTCTTTGGTATCCTAGCCAAACATTTAGACAGAATGGAGAAGATTCAAAGGGACTTCCTTTAGTCTGGGTCTAAATATCACAAGAGATACCACCTTGTTGCTTGGGACCTTGTCTACCTTACAAAATGTCATAGGGGGCTAGGCATCAAAAAAAGTAGACATCTCAATAATGCCCTTTTAGCTAACTAGCTATCACACATTTTTCAAAGCACAAGTATTTGGAGGGATATCTTGTTTGAGAAATATCTAAGAAGACAATCCCTTACTTTCTCAATTTATGAGACTGAGATTCCCCAGGGGTCCTACATTTGGAATGGGATCTTGAAGGCCAAACCCCTGGTCAAGTCCAAGGCAAAATGAAAAGTAGGAAAAGGTGAAAAAAAATTATTTTTGAAGGACAACTAGACATGTTAGGGACCACTAATCAACCACCCCAGCTATGAAAGATGGGAAAAGTAATGCATAGAAAGGTTTGGCATGAAAGTTAGTGAGTACAAATCTAAGAATGGCTGGCACAACCTGTCTATGATATCCCTGGACCTTAACCTCCTAATGGTTTTACTAAATGCCACCTTCATTAACAGTGATGGGGACTCCATTATTTGGGGAGACACCTCAAACAAACTTTATTCTATTGCTTCTGGCTATTTCTCTCTATGGGACAGGATGGAGAAACCTATTTGGGCCAAAGCCTAGATTTTTGGTCTCACACCTAAAATCAACATTTTCTTCTGGCTCCTCCTACAAGACAAAATTCTCACCTTGGATAACTTAGCCAAGAGAGGCCAAATTATCCCCAATAGATGTTTCCTCTATAAGTGTGAACTAGAAATGGTCAATCATTTATTCATCCACTGCCCCTACTCTTCCATGGTGTGGATCCTCCTGACTAAGGATCTTGGATTAAGTTGGTGCCCCCTGACTAGTATCCTAGATTTCTTCTACTAGTAGAGAAGCCATCACTCTAGTTTGAACTCTTAATTAATGAGCTCCTAGAATCTCCCACACTTCTATTGGGAAATATGGAAAGAGCACAACAATAGAATATTCAGAGAAAGAGAGTCTCCAGAGTTCATGATCGCTAAGAAAATTGAAGGTCTCATTCTGGAGAACTTTGCAATAACAAAAGGAGGAAATATCAAGCAAGGTGGAATTAGAAAAGCCAATAAGAAAGATAGCGCCATGAGAAGATAGGAAGCAATATGATCTTTTCCCCTTGAGGAATGGTACAAAGCCAACTTTGACGGGGCAGCAAAGGGGAACCCCGGTTTGGTCGAAAGCAGAGGCATTATAAGAAATAGTTTGGGTGGAGGAATCACAGCCATTTCATTCCCTCTTGGTCACTAGACAAACCACTTTGTGGAAGCCAGTGTGGCTAGACATATTGTTAAGATGGCCTTGGCCTCTGGGATCGAGCACCTATGGCTTGAGGGTGGCGCCCTAAACATCATTAATTGCATCAAAGGTCAATCTACACCTTTCTGGATGATTTCCAACATCATAGAGGACATCAAATCTGACTTGGGCAAGTTCAAAAATACTCACATCAGCCACGCTTACTAGAAAGCCAACTCGATTGCTAACTGGTTTACCAATGATGTCATCACTAGAAACTTGGTGATGACATGGATGAATGAAGATGAAATCTTTATTATGATGATTGAGTTGATCTAGCAAGATAGAATCCAAGGTACAAATAAAATCCCATTTTAATAATGAAAGGATTTGCTAAATTGTACATCGGAGGGGGAGTTATTAGAAATCATGTGAAGCCCTTTTCAAGTTATAATTATGCATACAGAAGGCACACTTCGAGGGATGGAAAGAACAAAACCACTAAACATCATAAAAATGTTTTCATTTTAAGTGCCCAAAGGAAAATTGAGCACTATAAAATTTCTAGTGGTATAGGGATTGTAGAACTAAAGGCAACCATGGTCAGAGAGAGGATCAAAAGAGAGCCCTGGGGGGAATCAGAGAGCTGGAAGGAGAAAAAGAAGGTGTGGCACAAACTTGAAAAAAGTGGCATCACCAAGTTCATGGAAAAGCTTCACCGCTTTGAAGCTACGGTGACCAAGATCATGGTGGAAACATGGAGCAATGGGAGAGTAAAAATTGATGGTGTCACCCATCAATTTTTTGAGGGATTGATCATAGAGGTGACAGACATTCCCTAAGAAGGCATGAATTTCTACAAGGACAAAAAGATGTCGGCCAATGCAGTTAGCATTTTTGTCAAGGATGAAATGGAGAAAGATAATCTTGTCAAGATTGACACCTACTATGACATAGAATCCATCAAAAAAATTTGGAGGTATGTTCTCAGGATCCTAATTGAGTATATCGCTCTTGACCCCAAGTTTGACAGGATAAGAATGCATCATTTTGTTTTGTTAAACCACTTTAGGCATGGTGTTAAAATTTCTCTTCCCTTTTATCTTTACACTTCCTTGTCCAAGAGTATTGAGGGTTTCAAGAAAAAACTTGTTACCAACCCTGCCCTCCACAAAGGCCTTCTTCTCCTGGTTTACGAGTTTTTGAAAACTCAAACTAGAGGAAAATCCCTTGGTGACCTTGGTAGTGCTTCAGAGGACACTACCAGTTTTGATTTTGGGGATGTTCAAGTAGTATCTCTACCTAAAATCCTTGCATTCCTAGTAGAAAGAGCCCTAAATGCCTCCCTCCCCCTCTCCCCAAGCCTGAGCCTTAAGAGGTAGATAGTGAGGAAGATGAGGAGACTGACATAGACTCTGAGGATGAGGATAAGGAGCTAGGGAAGGATAATTTGATAGAAGAGGAGAAAGGGAGTGAAAGTGACAAGGAGGAGGAGGCTCTTATCGACCCCCTAGGAAACCCCAAGAAAAAGAAAAGTTGACCAGGACCTACCCTAGGTAGACCTAAAAGCCTAGAGTGCTGAGACCCCCAGCCCTATCCCACCCACACCACCACCTAAGGAGATGATTGAAATTATGGTGGAAAAAAGTGGGGAAGTGATTAGTAAGAACAAGAGGAGGGCTTGGAGGAATTTTAACTTGGATACTACAAGTTTGGGTATTGTTAGAGAGCCAATGAACATCCAGGTGTTGGAAGACCTTGATAGAAAATCCCACTATGATGAGCTAATTGACCTTTCTCTATTGGTCATTTCTAACAATGCATGAGAAACTAGCCTCAACCTCTTGAACAATGCAAAGAATAGCTTGATTGATAACTTCTATTCCATCAAATTGTTGTTTTAGGAAATTGAGGCTCTAATGGATAAGAAAAACCTGGACAGTAGCCAAAACATCTGCAGGGACCAAGTGACCATAGGAAGGAAGAGAGATTAGGAAGGTAGTTAGAATATCTATAGCATCCAAGACACCAGAGATGAATAGGAGGACAAACTCTCCTTGGTTGAATAGAAAGTCTAGAGGTTTGATTCCATCCACTAGATCATGACAAAATAAATCATCGACACTTTGCACACCCTAAATGAGAACATTATTGATTTGGGGGATTCTCTTATGAGAGCTAGCCTTGGTGGGGACATGATTCAGAAGACTAGGTTGGACTTTGGTCAAGAAGAGACTGCTCAGATAGATTCCAGGGACCAAGTAGAAACCTAGAACAAGAACCAGAAAGGAACAGACAATAAAAAGGATAATGAAGCTACAAAAACTCTATAGGATCTGAATAAGGACAACTATTAGTCTGTTTCTCTTTTTTTTTCCTCATAGTTTTTTTGGGTGTTGGCTTTTGCCTCTTGGCCTTGGGCCTTATGTTGGTTTTGGCTTTTCATAGCAGTTTCATGTTAGCTAGACTTTTTTAATTTCTATCTTTATGTTGTAAAACTTTTGGGTTTTAGGATCCCTATAAAACCTATTTTACTTAATCAAAAACATTATGAACAAGATCATGAATTTGATGTATCTGAGCTGACAAGTTTGATTTCTTGGATTATGTGAACCATGTGAAAGATAACCTTGATGAGCTAGTGGCACAAAATTTATGATAAATTATTTTGAGGTGAATTCAAAGAGGATTGAAGGAGAAGTTTCTAGAAGGGAATAAAATGAAAATATGGGTAGATTCATTGAATCCTACCTAATCCTACCTAACCCTAAAATGGATGATAGAGGATGAATGACAAAAGATCTAATTTTTCTATTTATAGAGGTGGTTGGTTAGAAGAAAAGGTTGTCATGTGTGAGAACCTAAGGAAGACAAAGAGTCTAAGGTATTGCTTCATCTAGTGACCTAAGAGAAGAGACTACTATTGGCAAGCAAAGCAAGAAGGCTTAAGGGTATGGATGCTTGAAGAGTGGACAAGATATCAAAGCCAAAGTGTGTAAAAGCCACATAGAATGGAGGACTAAAATAGAGGTCTATAATCTACAAAATCGAGTTGTAAGTTTTTATCAGATCAAGCCTTACTAGTATTTTCTAACCATTGAATCAATCTAGGGTAAATCCTTTGGATTATGGTTGGCCTAACATTCATTTGTAAATCCTTTAACCAGGTGACATTCTAAGTGAATAATATAAAGTCCTCTAACAATACTCACTCCTAATAGGGTGATTGAAATCCTCTAACTAGGTTAGATTTAATAGTGTGCATTGTAACCTTTAATAGGGTTGGCATTTCACAAGGCATCACTTCAGAGGAGTGAGAATTAGTATCATGTTACTAGCGGTTTTTTCCAAATTAGGTTTTCACGTAAAATCATTGTGTCAAGTGTGTTATTGAATCTATTTAATCTTAATCATTTTAGCAATTTAGAGGACAATACCAAAAGAATAATGGTACTGTAAATACATGATAAACAATATGTAGACTTCCATTCATTCATACTATTAAACAAAATTTTGCACAATTGTGGACAATCTCGTAAGTGAGATGTATGCCTACAAATCAATCAAATTTGGACAAACCTATGGAGGAGTTATGTGTTCGAGCTCATAAAACTTGGGTTATCCCATGAATGAGATGCATACCCATGAACTCCATATATAGATCTGATATAAATTGGCAATCTCAGCAAACAAGTTGTCTCTCCATATTGTTCTCTACTGTTCAATTCATCTTGATTCTCTCTATACATCTTCAAGGAAATTGAAAGGTCACTACATCTATATTCTTATTAGAAGCTAAATGGATAAATCTAAATTGAAAAGTCATTCACAATAATATAATATGATTTAATATAATATGCATGTTCAATTCTGATCATTCCTCCCTTCTTATAAGGCAATGGGCCCCATTACCTTATCACCTTCTGCATGATATACACTAAATTATAAATCTGCCACGTAGCCTGACAATGATATCTACTAAGATAAGGGCATGTATGAAGATGATATCTTGATCACTTGGAAGAAGAATAGAGCCAATTATTTGACCTTCCATTACTGGCAGTCTTCCCAATCATAGATCTACAAGAAATGTTGCTTCTTTTTGGTGATGAGTAACTCCTTTACTGCCTCTATGAAAATAAAATGTGACCAGATATTTCAACAATTTTAATGTATATAGAAAAGGTGTCAATATTGCCAGCACAAACTTCACTTTGTACACTAAGAACCCAATGTTTGAAACTTATGTCAACAATGCTAGATGATAATGATGGTCCATACACCAAAGAATTTGATAATTTTGCTCATCATGGCATGTATACATTTAGAATGTAAACTATTGGTGGTTAAAGTCCATGTATTCCTCCCAACATCTGCTGAAAAGTTCAAGCTTAGGCTATCATTTTCTCCAAAGCCAACAAGTTGCATGTCCCTAAAAGATGGTGCAGGCATTGTCGAAGATGAAATTCATGGTGCTGATAATGTCACACTCTTGATAAAACTGTCAGTGGGGATAGTTGTGGAGTGTGTCTCGGTAGCCTTTTATACAACACCAGTAGAAATGTAGAGCGTTCTGATGATTCTTGAAGCATATCATATCATGTTGTTGCCCAGCATGCCTATTTTAAATGAAGTAGAAAGGCCCTTAGGTTATACTCAAATTCTTCAATGCCTTCTTCATTCAATGTTTCAAATATAGTGCATTGGCTTGCCACAATAGTCGCAGTGCTACTTTTTCTTGAGGATTGCTATGGGGATCGAGGTTGTCAAGATTCAAAACCCTAATTGGATTTGTAGGAAGTGGAAGGATAGGAGGTTGGCCTCCAAAAATCCCCATAATTATGGGAAGACAAAAGGTTGTTGTCTTTCTAGATCTCATCTGAGAGCAGGCCATTAGATCCCGACCAACAAGGGCAATTGGTATGGTGTCTCTCTACACGGGGTGGCTTCACATAACTACACTTGATAATATTTCCCTTCACAATTTCCCCCAAATCAATCTATCTAAATGTATTCATAGAAGGAAGAATTTCATCTTTTCTTATCTCCATGGAGATTTCTTTGTATGTATCAAAATCAATTCCACTACCAATCTCACCTGTTGTGCTCAAACCATTCCTCCTTCCATAATAACTTGCAAGCACCTTCATTTGATCAAAACTAACTCTAATACCATTGATTTGAATCATTTTAGTAGTTCAGTGGACAATACCAAAAGAATAAATAATATTATTGTAAATACATGATAAACAATATGTAGACTTCCATTCATTCATACTAGTAAATAAAATTTTGTACAATTGTGGACAATCTCATAAGTGAGATGCATACTTGCAAATAAATTAAATTTGGACAAACCCATGGAGGAGTTGTGTGTCCAAGCTCATAAAATTTGGGCTATCTTTTGAATGAGATGCATGCCCATGAACTTCATATATAAGATCTTATATAATTTGGCAATCTCAGCGAATGAGCTATCACTCCATATTGTTCTCTACTATTCAATTCATGTTGAGTCTCTTTATACATCTTCAAGGAAATTGAAAAGTTGCTCCATCTATATTCTTATTAGAAGCTAAATGGACAAATCCAAATTTAAAAGTCATTCACAATCATATAATATGCATATTCAATTCTGATCACTATTATGTTTCATTCTTACATTTTTGCAAATTTTATTTGATAGTAACCTACAAGTTTAAGTGATTGTATGATCTAATGGATGCATTCATAATGAACATGTTTTATGGATATGGGTTCACTAAGCTATGAAAAAAATTATTTGTACATCTAAACCTTGGATAACTGATTCAGCCCCCCAATTATTCTAAAGATCTCCAACAATTGGTATCAGAGTCATTTTCTTAAGAGGACTAGTTTGAAGGTACTAGAAGTAAAATGATCAAAATGTCAAAAAGAGAGGTACCCAAGCTTAATAGAGAAAAATTCTCTACATGTAAAAGTCTAATGAAGCTACACCTTGGAGGTCTTCATGATCATGCACAATCTACCATCATCATAGAGCATGTCAATCCTATTGGAGCCCTAACCATTGAAGATCTTAAAAAGAAGAAAGAACACAACTAGACAATGTTGGAGATTGCCTCTACCCTAATTTATGTTGAGTTTTATGATATCAATGGTTGTGATGGTGCAAAGAAAATGTGGGATGCTCTTCACACTATTTTTGGAGGAGACACAAATGTTCTAAGAGCCAAATCTAAAAGTCTTAGAGGTAAGTTCAATGATATGAGAATGCAAGAAGGTGAGAATATTGCTTAATATTGCTCTAGAATAAAATATGTTAATATAATAAAAGGATCTAATGGTAAAATAAATGATGAGATTGTGGAAAATTTTTGAGAACACTACTACCCATTTATGCTATTAGAGTTTCTGCAATACAAGAGCTGATATATGTACTAGGTTCTAATCTGACTCTTGAAGGTTTGGTAGGTAGGCTCACTACTTTTAAGCTATCTAATTTTAACAATTTCAAATATGATAATGTTAAATTTTCTTTCAAAGCCAACTTGTCATTGAAGGAACCCAATGAGAAGAAGAAGAAGAAGAAGGTAAAATATGTTTTCAATCACAGTGATACAAATAAGGAAGATGTAGAACAACTTGAAGCACTACTAGCAAGGAGATTTCATAGAGGAAAAGGAAAATTCAAAGGTAAGCTACCTATCATATGTTTCAATTGCAATGGGGTTGGTCATATTGCTACTAGATGTCCAAAGAAGAAAAATTACAAAGGTGGAGACAAGTATAAAATTAGAAGAGATGAAGACAACAAAGATTACAAAGACAAAAACAAGAAGTCTTGGTACATTAATGAAGAGGAAACTAAAGATGAATTTGATGATCATGATGATGAGGTAGTATATATTACAATGAAGGATGATTCTACTAAGGATGGGGCAACTGCACTAGTGCCTTGTATGAACAAGAATGATAGATGGATTATTGATAGTGGGTGTTCACATCATCAGACTAGAGATCAAAGTGAGTTCATTACCTTTAATTATTATGATGGAAATAGTGTAAGGTTTGGTAATGATGCACCCTATCTGATAAAAGGAAAAGGTTCTATCAAACTCATAGAAAAGATTATATGTGACAATTCTTGTTGTGTTGAAGAATAAAAAGTACAATTTTTTGAGTGTGTCACAACTAAATAGTTCAGGTTGTAAGGTTGAGTTTGAGAACAAGATTGCTAAGATATATGATACTAATGGAAAACTAATTGGAAAGGTGATCAAACTAGAGGTGATCTATTCTACCTTGATATGGAGGATTATGCTTGTTTAGTTGTAGAATTTGATGATATGTGGCTATGGCACAAGAGGTTATGTCATTTTAATTTTGATAACTTGGTTAGTATCAGTAACATGAGAAGAGTTAGAGGTTTTCCTAAGTTGAAGAAGCCTGACAATATAATTGGAAAATAATATTAGTAAGGAAAAATAACAAAGTCAAGTTTTAAGAGTAAAACTCATACCTCTAAAGAAATATTAGAGATTTTTCATACTACCTTGTGTGGACCAATTGATGGGGAAAGATACAAAGGAGATAAGTACATTATACTATTTGTTCATGATTATTCTAGAATGATGAGAGTTATGTTAATGAAATAGAAATTTGATGATTTCCAAATTTTCAAGTGGTACTTAGCAAGAGTTGAGAAGGAAATAGGTAAAAGTATAAATTTTTTGAGATCTAACAGAGGAGGATAATTTACATCAAATGAGTTTGAGATGTTTTGTAAAGATAGAGGAATCAAAAGAAAGACATATGCCCCTAGGACCCCTCTACAAAATGGAATTGTTGAAAGAAGGAACATATCTATAATGGACTATACCAGGACACTCATGATGGAGAAAATTTATAACTATCTATACCTTTAATTGTGTGCAAGTCAAGAAAGGTACTCATTCAACACCTTTTGAACTATGGTCTGGATACTCACCCAATGTAAAATATTTTAACATATTTGGAAGCAAGTTTTATATTCTCAAGAATTTTAGGAATGGTAAAATAGATGTAAAAAGTGAGGAAGGTATATTCCTTGTCTATTCCACAAGAAGAAAATCTTATAAGTGTTTAAGTACTAACACTAACAAAGTTGTGGAAAGTGCAAATGTGAAATTTGATGAATATATAGAAGTACATGAGGCTAAACCTATGAAGGAACTAGAGGAATACAAATCATTTGTATATTTTTACGAAGGTATGTCTGTTAATGAAGATGTTGTAAATCAAGTTGCAAATCAACAAGAAGTTTTAGTAACTATCGAGTCCCATATTATGAATGTTGAGTTGCATTCAAGAACCGAGCTATATTTAGGTACTGAGTTATAGAATGAAATTGAGGCACATTTTGATTCTGATATTAGTGTACATGAAAAATATTTTGAACTACCTAATAGAGATGTACATAGTGATTCAAAATTTGAGAGAGAAAATGAGGAAAATAGAGTAGAACCAAGATTGTCAAAGTATGTCAAGAGACACCACCCTGTAGCACAAACCATTGGAGATAAAGATGCAAGACCAATGAGAAGGAAAAAGTTGAGAAATGATACATGTTTTCTTAGCATGCATAGACCTAAAACAATGAAAGATGTCATAGAAGATGTGGATGTTGATCTTAGATTGGTTTTGATGAGTGTCTATACATTTAAGTCATTTTCTTAGTTCATGCTGAATAAGTAGTACATGCCACGAACAACATGTATAAGATAGAGCATACCAAGTCCACAATGAGTTTCAAACCACTTATGTATTGATTCACTCAAGTGCAAAATAGACCGTGTATGCCAAGTGATATAGGAGCCGAGCAAGCAATGCATGCCAATTTGTTCAGATACTGAGTTACAATATAGAAATTAGTATTTACCAAGCATCAAAGACTTCAGATGTTGAGTAAGATAGTTTTGACATAGTTGTTTGTAATGGCACAAACTACTATGTAAACTATTTTTGAGCGGACTTAAAGATTAAATTACAATATTTTGGAGATAAGGATGAATCCTAATTTGGAATCCCAGTGCATTACATGTAGCTAATTAGGTAAAGGGAAAGTTTAAGTGCAAAAATAGATGAATCAAAGTCATTGATTTATACCTAACCCTACATCACCTAATTCTTCTTAAGGAATACAAACCCTAAAGTTCATATGTGCATGGAAGAAGTGAAGAGAGAAGCTTGCATGTGCAAACAAAGCATTCATGGTGGCTAAGGAATTATGAAATGAAATTGCATTGCAGAATTGGTTAAAAGAGAATAGGGGAGGGAATAGTAAATAGTAGAGAGACATCTAATCAAGAAGGATGGAGAATACATCAGTTTAGAGGTGATCTATCATCAAGAAACCAAGTGCTAACTGTAGGATCAATGTTGAGTCATTCTAGTAGGTGAATCAGTTAAATCTCTTAATAGAGTAGTCCTAATAGACTATATTGAAATCCTTTAATAGGGTGCTTACCTAATTGTGAGTTAAAGTCCTTTAACAAGGCACACTTCTAACAGGGTGTTGAAATCCTTTAACAAGGTAAGACCTAATAGTCTTTGTAAGCCTTTAATAGGGAAAACCTTTCACAGTGTAGATCATGTGTCATGATCAAACATTGTAACCTTCATTAGATACACTTTATTACTATAGTAGTGAATATTTGTGGATTTCATCCCCACCCTAGCTTTACCATCTCATTGTAGGGTTTATGGGTAATCATATATGGTGTCATATATGTGTGAATGCTTACTTGTTTGCATGATTTAGATGTATATTCTTTACATGGTATTTTAGTTTACTTATTGAATGTATGAGATGGATGTGTGGTGAATATTCTATGAGTCAAAGTTTAAACTATTGATTCACCACCCCCCCCCCCCCCCCCCCCCCCCCCAACAGAATTTTACCTTTCCTATTGTAATTCCAACAATTGGTATCAAAGCCAAGTTCTCTAAAAGAGAAGCTTTGTAGTGTTGAGGAAAGATCTTGAAATGGAAGTCTACAAATTGGAAAAAATCATTGAGAATTAGGGAACTGAAATACAACTCATTCTACATCAACTAAATGAAGTAAGAGAATACCTAAAGAAATATTTGAAGAGAAGGAAGGAAATTAACATTGAGGAATATGACACACAATACAGAGAGATGGACATTACTAAGCTATTTTCTAATGAAGACTCCAATGAATTTGATGCAACATTCATAGATCTAATGGAAAAGAATAGAACCCAAGCTGAAGAAATCAAAAATCTCAAGTTAGAGTAAGAATCACAAGCCATACTATTATGTGAGATGACTAAATAGAAGAAGAAAGCTATGGAAGACAAAGCCATAATTGAAGAAGATAAAAGATTTTTGACCAATAGACTAGAAGAGAAATCATCACAGCTAACCAAGATTTCCAACATGCAATTGGATACTCTAAGTCAAATGATGAATGCAAACTATGAATTGAATGTCAAGGACATTGAGATAAAAACATTGCAAATGTAGAATGAGAAATTGCATAATGACCTAAAAAGGGAAAAGTAATTTGTTGAAATTTTCAATAAACCAAGTGAAGCCATCAAATACTTTGAGCAATTATTGATATCCCCTAGATTTGATAATGATACACCTAGACTACGATACACAAGTATTGAAGAAAAAGAGTCATCCAAAACTGCTAAAGAAAGGAACAACAAAGGTAATAATTCCAAACCTACTTGTCATAATTATGGTTAAAAGGGACATACTGCTAATGTGTGCAAGAGTAAGACTATAAAGCAGAATGTCAAGCATAAGAGCATGGTTCATTGCCATAAGTGCAACAAAAAAAGTCATCAAGCATATGAATGCAGAACCAAGAGCATGTGCACACATTGATTTGAAGGATATTGTTATAACTATTAGAAGTATGGACATAGATATTTTGAGTGTAGATCCAAACCCATGTGATCATTAGACAGGAAAAAAAAGGTAAAGTACAATGACATCTCTTACAAGTGGGATTATAATACAAGATATAGTTGTCATTATTGTCAAGAGTATGGACATGTTTATAAGAATTGTATTAGAACACACTTTAGAAGTTATTAAAAAAGGTGGTTGAGTCAAACTACATGTTTTAATTGTTTGAAGATTGGTCACATCAGTTACTATTTTCCAACAAAGTCAAAAGCACCAAGTTGTGAGTTCAATAATATTAAAGGAAAGGGAAACGAAGATGCTGAAAATGTCAAAAATGAAATGAACAAGACATGGAAGAAAAAGGAGGATTGCAACACATCAAGTGAGAAGGGATCACTTCACCCAATGGGTCAGGTGATCACATCTCATCAAACTAATCAAATCAAGAGGTATGTGGGACTGATATTCATAAGTTATATCATACATCAATTTCAAAAGAATTTAGTACTAAAAATTCTACGTAAGCATGAATAAAGATTCAAGATGTTGTTATGAATCAAAGAAAAATTATTAAGTTTTTCATGCTATTGCCAAGCATGAAAAGTTTCCTATGACTGTTGAGTGAAATGCTAAAGGATGTCAAGATAACAAACTGGCTAGTTGATGCTAAGCTTGTAATGACTGAAAATGATTGAAAATGCTAATGCATGTTGAGTGAGCCAAAAATTAGTTTGATGCCAACCTTACAGCTATGTAAGCACTCACTATTAATTTTAGGTTTTCAAAATTATATTTGATCAATTTTTAGCTCATTTTACATCATTTCAAAATTGAGAAAGAGAAAATAGAGCTAAAGGAAATTAGAAATATCATCAAAAGTGTTTGCAAAATATTTGAATAGTAATTTGACACCATTTTGTCAGATCTTGCAAGGTATTTACCTTGTTTCAAGCTATGTTGTTTCTAATTTCAAAAACCCTACTTTCACAATATGGCATCTAGTTCAAAGTTTTTAGAGGGTAAGGAGGTTTTGAATGTTCAACTAGTTATTAATGAGGTCAAACAACCAATTTTCAAGGCCATACCTGATATTGCATATAAATAAGACTCATTTGGTGCATTATCCATGATACTACCAAAAGTTTAAATGGTTCAAGATATCATGAAATGTTACAACTATAAGATTGGGAGTATTGGACACATGGAGATTAGACAAGCATATGATAGAATTTGTGAAAATAGGGTGTTAAGGGAAGAATTTAAAATTTTAGAGAAGAAAGGGTTAACTAGTGCCCTGTATTTCCTGACTATTTTCAAAATTGAATGGACTAGGATTGTATTAAATTAGATTCATGATATTTCACTTTGGTTAGACAATGGGCCTATCAAAATAACCAAAAGAATAATCCATAGGGTAATAGGGTATCCAACCCTATATTGGCCTAAGACTTTAAGAAGTGATTCAAAAAAGGTTATTGAAAAGAATACAAGAGTTGTGTAGAATAAAAGAGGAATGACAATTGAAACCATCACAGATTCATTAACAAATTTTGTAGTAATGGTAATTTCACACAAGTTTTACCAATCAAGTAGATTAAATAGTGTTCCCTATATTATAGTAGATGTGGTTATAATATTGTCAAGAAAAACCACACATATGATCTTTTCGAGCTACAACTACAACAGTTAATTGAAAATCTAGAAGCAATAAGGAAAACAAAGAGTGCTCAGTGAAAATTTGGTTCTATTCTTATATGTATCTTCTTTTATGTTCAAAACATATTTCCTACATTTGGCACTATGGCATGAAAAACAAACAACTCAATGGTAGTTCAAATTGGTGAGTTCATTGAATAATTGGGTGAAATTTTTGAATCTCTAATGACAAGTTACTTTGAGGATTTTAAGTAATCTATGAAGAAAAGATTGAGAATTGTAGTATCATTGGTGGAAAAACATTATGATGATGTTTGTTTCCTAGTTCATGTTGATTATACATTTGTTCAAGCAGAAACTCCAAGGGGAAGATGGCTAAGGCCATTAGGATATGAAATCAATGTAGATAAGGCCTATGCAGCAATAACTGCATACTTGCTGAAGATATAGATAAATATGCCAAAGCATTTGGTAATTATGAGATGGCCAAATCCAAGATTAACATGGAACTAAAGATTGCCTCTATTATAAAGAAGAAAGAGAAGTTGGTGAAGAAATTAAAAGCTATAATTGGTGAAGGTGTCAAGTAAGAAGAGGATGAAGAAGAAGAGGATGAAGAGGAAGAAGACATCTAGACCTAAACACCATATGTATTAACATAATGAATGGGAGAAGATCAGCAAGAGGAAGAGACAGAAATTGAATAAGGTGCCAAGGAAGAAGAAGTCGAGAAACCACCTACTTCTACTAATCAAAAGAAGAGAAAGGCTAAGGCTCAACCAGTGACAAGAACCAAGAAGAATGCTAAACCAAGCTAGCCCAAGCCTACAACACCTACTACAAGGGCTAGTTCATGTATCAATGCACAAAAATAAAAAGAAAAGATAAAACCAATAGAGCAAGAAGGAGGAGCATTGAAAAGACTAAGGAGGAAATACATTGCACAAGTTGAATTAGATAATGAAAGAATAGAATCAGATGACAATAGCCACTTCAAAGCTGTGAATCATAATGCATCCTTAGATCTAGAAAACCTATGTGAAAATGTTAAGAATAGTGTAGATCTTTTAGGATTTTCTCATATTGATTTTGATAATCTTGATAAAGTTGAAAAGAATCAAGTGGAGGGAGCTATATATACCATGATGGAAAAAATTTAAGAAAGCCCCACTAGAGATTATTAACTCTATTTCTAAAAGCCTATATGAAAGGGTTGAGTAGAAATGGCATTATTGTTTGAATTTAGAAAGGCAAATAAGGGAGACATCACTTGCACAAGTTATGCTTGAACTCAGTAAGGCACAAATTTCTATGCCTATGAAGAAATATACAATTAGATTTGTTCCAAAACATAGAGCCTTTAGCATATTACAAAATAATATTGAAGATGTTGTGAAGAAGTCCACACAGATGTTGAAGGTCACATATGGGCTTGCTATAGTAAAAGAAGGAGAACAGGAGATGATTGAGGTAAAAGATGATGAAGAAGATGATAACAATGAAGACATAGTTTTTGATAAGAAAAATAGGTTTTATAGGGATCTTGAAACCCAACAGTTAAAACACATCATAAGTTTGATAATAAGTAGTAAAAGCCCAGCTAGTAAAAGAAGGCCAACTAAAGGGCCAGTTCAATAGACAGACAAAAAGCCAAGGCTAATAATAAGCAGATAAAGCCCAGTTAGGAAAATGAAGGCCAACCTAAAGGCCAGTACAATAGACTAACAAACCTACTTGGCAAAGAATACTATAGCAGTCATTCATTCCAAAAGATAGGAAAAGAAAAACCATTATTATTCCTATGTCTTTCTCTCTAGCTCCTACATCATTTCTTCTACTTCATAGACTTTGTTAATCTCCTTAGACACCTAGTCATGTTTCTTCTGACTATCACACTCCATGTTGCTAAAGGTAATGTTAGTAGTCATTTCCTCTTCCATCCTGGCTCTTTCTCTATCGTTCTCCTCATTTTCATCCAGAAGACCCCTTATTTTACGCATTCTAGTAAGGGATGAGATATTATCATTGATAGAGGTCAGAATGGTAAGCATTTGATTTGCCAAATTATGGTTGTAATTTTCTAGATTTTGGATTCTCTTCTCATCCAAACTAAGATGATCCCACTAATCATTGACATTCCCACAATCTAGCATCTTCCTTTTCTGTTCCAACTAGCCTATTTTTTCTCTAAACTCCTCCAATTCATGGTAAAGCCATTTGATCAACCTAAAATCATCAATCATGTTTTTCCTAGCATTATTAAGAAAATTCATGCCAGTCTCCCTTGCATTATCTATTATGGCTACCATTGTTGGGTCAATGAGATCCTCTAACTAGAGCTGACCTTGTTTTTCTTCTAAAATTTATGGGTTCATTGCCTCTCTTACTATACCCATTTTGGAATTTCTTACATTAAAGTTTCTCTAGGCCATAGTTGAGAGAGGTACAAAAATGAATATAGATGGCGAGGCAATAGCTAAAACAAGAATAAAAAAGTGTACAAGAAACACAATTGCCTAATGTCAGCCCTCAATATATAACAAGTGAAAATACTAAAATAATAATAGTGAAGCATGTTTCTAATCTAACTACTCAAAACTTCAACCCCCTAATAGAGGAAGATCTAAAAAAAAGATACTTGATCAATCTACACTAGAAGAAAAATTGTGTGATAATTTTGTATTAGTGACTGTAGATGAAATATAGAAAATAGTGATGGACACTACAAGGGAAGAGGTGAAAACACAAGAACCACCTACATTCACCCCTCAAGTCACTCATGTAAAACCTTTAGATAAAGTCCCAAAAGCTACACCAAAAAATATTGATACAATTAGAAAGGATATAGTGGAAACCCAAGCCACTACTGAAGAACAGATTCAAACAGGTCAGATAAATCTATCTACACCTCTAGCACAAGTACAAGGTGCAAGCCAAGGCATTATGGAAAATAAGGACAAGCCTAAAGAGACTAAGTTGACACCAAATCCGAAGGAGCACGCAACCATTCAAGTACTGGAAACTTTACTAGAATATGGCACTCCTTCTAGTCACACTCTTCAGAATCTGAGCATAGATGCAACACCATTGCAAATCTCAATTTCAAGTTCAAGCTCATCAAAGGTAGAAGAGATAATAAAATATGGAGATGTAAGCCTGGATGAAGAGATTTTGTTACCAAAGTATGATTATGACACAATGACAATTGAGTAGATGGGTACAAGAAGCCCTTGCTAGAAAAAAGCATCAGGAACTACTCAGAAGGCAGCATAGGTAGAAGCCAGCATTGTTGAATATCAAGTACATGTTCTTAGATGCATTAAGTCTACCTACTCTGGATGAAACCTAGCCACTAATTGAACAACTAAAAAATATAATGGAAAAGGTTAGTGATGCAGACCTTGATACAAATGCTAAATTATTAGAATGGTTTGGAAAGAAATTTCGAAGTAAAGTGAATGAGAAAATATCAAGTGATATAGTGCTCACACAAGTTGCATTGGCAACAAAGGTAAAAAGTGTGAAGAAGGTACTTGAGAACATTTTCTCACTATACACCAAATTGTGCAACCCCACACTCTTCACACAAGAAAAAAGGAGTCACATTTTGAGTTTGGAAAGTCAAATTAATGCATCAGGTGCAAAATTGCTTATGACTCTAACCCAAAGTTAGAAACATTTTAGAACTTTATTGCAAACACAGAGTTAGTTAGCAGCATTATCTTCCAAATAAGCCAACATAAGGACAAAATTGATTAGTATCCAAACAACATTGACTCCTTACATGGATATTTTTCACAAGGAGTTAGGCTATGCAAATATTCTTATGAAGAAAGACCCCAATCTTTCTACATTAGATGGCCTAGTCCACCTTGCTACCTAGCTGGCTATCCAAATTAAGTCTTTGGATGTAGCATGTGAAAATTGGGATGTAGCTCTTAAGATTATACTAGAAGTCCATACATATTTCTTGGACAAACAAAATATCAGTGTGTAGCCCATTGACATAAGTGTCAAAAGGGGGGAGAAATAAAGTAGTAAAGAATAAAGGGGAGAAAAGTAAGCTTAAGAAAAGGGGGAGAAAAGAAAAGAAAGGAGATAGTAAAAATAGAGAGAAATAAAGTTAAGCTAAAATAGAGTAAGAGCATGGGGGAGCAAGCAAATAATAGCACAAAATAGGATGAAGTGAAGGAGTATCAGTTGAAGCATATCTACTAGTAGGAGTACAGAATTTTGAATATAGAATTGACCTATCAACTCAGGGGGAGTTATCAAATTTTGAGGTATAAGTTGTTGCAAAATTTTGATATTTCTTTGAAATTTTGTATAAATTCCAAATAAGAGATATGTTATGCTCATAAGAATAAGGATATCAATGCATGACCAAGTGTTTTTGACACTCATGTCAAAGGGGGAGATTGTTGATCTCAGATTTATTTTGACAAGTGTCTATACACTTAAGTCATTTACTTGGTTCATACTGAATAAGTAGTACATGCCAAACACAACATGTATAAGATAGAGCATGTTGAGTCCATAGTGAGTGTAAAGCCACTCATGTGCCAAGTCACTCAAGTGCCAAATAGATAGTGTATGTGATTGATATAAAAGCTGAACAAGAAGTGCATGCCGAGTTATTCAAATACCAGGTCATAGTATGGAAACTAGTATATGCTGAGCGTTAGAGACTTTAAATGCCAACTAAGATGGTTTTGACATAGTTGTTTTTAATGGTACAAACTATAATGTAAACTATTTTTTAGCCAACTTAAAGAGTGAATTATGATATTTTGGAGATAACGACGAATCTTAAGTTAGAATCCCAATGCATTACATGCAGCCAATTAGGTAGAGAGAAGGTTTAAGAAAAAAAATCAATGAATCACAGTTGTTGATTCATACCTAACCCTAAGTCACCTAAGTCTTCTTAAGAAAGAAAAACCCTAAACTTCATATGTGCATGGAAGAAGTGAAGAGAGAAGATTGCATGTGCAAAAAAAGCATTCCTAGTGGCTAAGGAATTGTGAAGTGAAATTGCATTGCAAAATCAATTAAAAGAGAATAGAGGAAGCAAATGGTATATAGCAGATAGACATCTGATCAAGAAGGATCAAGAATACATCAATTTAGAGGTGATCTATCATCAAGAAACTAAGTGCTAACTACAGGATCAATGTTAAGTCATTCTAGCAAGTGAATTAGTTAAATCTCTCAACAGAGTAGTCCTAATAGCTTTTATTGAAATCCTTTAATAGGGTGCTTACTTAATTATGAGTTAAAGTCCTTTAATAAGGCACACTTCTAATAAGGTTTTGAAATCCTTTAACAGGGTAAGACCTAATAGTCTTTGTAAGTCTTTAACAAGGAAGACCTTTCACAAGTTAGATAATGTCTCATAATCAAACATTGTAACCTTTATTGGATACATTTTATTTCTATAATAATGAAGATTTGTGAGTGTCATCCCTACCCTAGTTTTACCTTCTCATTGGAGGGTTTCTAGGTAATCATATCTAGTGTCATATATGTGTGAATTCTTACCTCTTTACAGGATTTAGATGTACATGCTTTACATGGTATTTTAATTTACTTATTGATTGTATGAGATGGATGTGTGGTAAATGTTTTATGGATCAAATTTTAATCTATTGATTCACTACCCCCTCTTAGAATTTTACCTTTCCCATTTTAATTCCAATAGTGGACTAGAGTAGGGCCATGAAAGAAGAGATTGAACAAATTGAGAAAAATAAGACATGGACTCTAGTTCCTAGACTAGAATATAAAAATGTGATTGGTACCATGTGGATGTGATTGGTCACAAGGAATTGTGTGAAATATAAGAGGAGTAACTCAGAGGGGAGGGATGAATTAGCAACCACAAAATAAGTCTCGTATCCCTTAGATGTCAATACAAATCAAAACTCTATGTAAACTAAAATGTGTTGTAACTCAACAAACACATAAAAAAATGTTGTAACTCAGTAAACACTGAAATAACTTGGCAACTACTTAACATGAAAATATTAATATATTATCTTTAGTTAATCTTACTTTAACTTAGTTTCATATACATAAAAGCAATAGCATGAACACAATTGACACCAAGATTTAATATGGAAACCCATTTTGGGAAGAATCATCAATTGTAACTAGTTACTAATTTTCTCTCTTTTAAAGTAAACCCTATTACAAGACAACCCTATTAAAGGTTACAAAACATACTATTAGGTGTGACCTTGTTAGAGGATTTAATCACCCTGTTAGGAGTGGCCTTGTTAGAGGTCTTTAGACATGTCAATAAAAATGCCACCTTGTTAGAGGATATACAAATAGTTGTTAAGTGAACTCTGTTAAGAGATTTAAACCACTGCTATAATGGTTAGAAGGTAACAATGAGATGCCATGATTTTTGATGCAACAAAATTTCTTATTATAGATCTAAATTCTAGCTTGTATACTTGATCCTTCCTAATTGAATGTATCTTTGCAGTTGAACAAGGATATTTTGCATATCCTTTTAATTTGCTTCCTCTAAGCATCATCAAATCTTCAATTATGTTCCACCACATTCAACCCTCAACTTGTCCTTATATTTATATCTTACACATTGTCAAGTTAGCTTGAATACAACTTAGAATAATTAATATTCATCTTCTTAGTCAACTAGAACTAACAAATAATTTAATTGAACTTAATATGTCAAAACAAGAAAATCCTTCGTTAGCCGACCCTGCTCAGTAGATACTAACTCAAAGTGATATTCCTATGTTAACCAAGTGAACTTGGTTAACACTATATCTTCAAAAAGTTCCTTTGGTAACCAAATGAGCTTGGTTAACACTGGTTCCATCCAACATTTCCTTCATTAACTAAGTCATCTCAGTTAACACTCAATTTCTACAAACTTTCCTTTGTCACCCAAGTGAACTCAATAGACACTGTCTTCTAAACTAGAAAAACTCTAGAATTCTTAGTAGATACAGGAAACTGTCTTCAATGTTGAGTGAGCTTGAAATACACTGACTAAAAATGGTATGAAATTGTTTGTAATGTCAAAGATAATACACAATTAATCAATTATTTTCAACAGTCTCCATCTTTGACATTGATGGAAACACAACATGTTATAATGCAATGAAATTTTAGAGAAAGAATAAAATAAGGAACATATCCTTAGTTTCATTTTGATTCTCATCCATGAGAACTCCCTCTATTAGTGTGAACTCCTTCTACCTTTAGTTTCTCTCTCTATCAGCAAAACTTTGTCTTCAACATCTTCTTATGATAGCAAACTCTATCTTTGATATCAGACCAAGTTCATCTTCCCTCTTTGACATCTCTTTCTTTTTATCTTTATAAAATTCCTATGATAGTAAACTTCTCTCTCATTGACATCTCATGCCAAAGACAATATTCAATGAATTTCTATTGAAAATGATTGAAAAGATCATGAATGAAGAATAATGAAACTGGTAAAGAATTTTTTCAATCATTGTTTTTTTCATTGATGTCAAACTTGCTACTTGCAGGAATGACAATTGCGTAAGTAATCCGAATACTATCAATTGGTTGATTGACAAGGAGGAGGCAATCAATAAGATGTAACTAGAGCACCTAGAGAAAAGTTGAAGTTATGATGTTGTAATGAAGTAAAAGGATTAGCTAAGCCATTGATGAAATAGTGTATTGATGACATACTCTAAGAGGATGGACACACTAAGACAAATCAAAGATGTAAGGTTTAACTAAGTCATTTGTAAAGCCTAACTAAGTTCATTTGAGAGAGCTGAACAAGCTACTTAGTGTTGAGCAAATTCTTAGTTGAAGCCAAGCAAGTTCAACTTTAGTATGTGCCGAGCAATCCTTCAGGTGCCGAGTAACATAGAATTATTCAGGTACCGAGCATCAGAAAAAGGGGTAATGGATGCCAAGTAATTCTTCTAGTGATGAGTAAAGAAGAAATTCTATAGGTGCCAAGCACCAGTAAAACAACAATAGAAGCCGAGTAACACAAAAGGAGACGAGCATCAGTAAACCAATGATGCCGAGTTGCTGCATTATTTGTTAAGTCAAAAGATATGCCAGGTCAGTAACAATAAGTTTGTTACATTGAATTTTTTGAATTAGTTGGATGATAAGGATGATGATTAGATGTCACAAAATTTTATGTAAACCATGCAAACCAATTCAAAGAGAATGCTGATGGACTTATCATGAAGTTTCTAGAAAAAAAAATTGGAGGGAAAACAATATCATTTTCTTAGATCAATTCAAATTGATGAGCGGGAAGACTTGAGTGGGAAATGAAGAATAGAACTTCTTTATAAGGAGTTAAAGATCAAAGATCAAGTGTGCATATGTGTAAGAGGGAGTTGGTAAGAAGAGTGGTCATGTGAAGAAGCCAAGAGAAGGCTAGTGTGAAGTGTTAAGAAGAGGAAACAATGAGAAGTAAGTATAGAGCATCAAGACTCTGAGTTGATCAAGTGAAAATAGAGTGCATTGGCATAACGAGTAGAGGAACTCAAGGAGACAAATCTTGAAGGGTGAACAAGCTGTCAGCACTGCAAGGAAGAAAAGCCAAGCAAAGAAAAGAACTAAAGAGTGATCTAAAATCTACAAGGTTAGAGTTGCAATCTTTATTAGGTCAAAACCCTTCTAATACTTTCTTACCATTGTATTAGACATTGAAATCCTACATTGCTAGGTCAGTTTAATAGCTAGGTGGATAAGCCTCAGGAAAAGGATAGAAGATCCCTAAGAGAAGGATAAGAGATTCTCAGGAGAAGGATAAAGAGATCCTTAGGAGAAAGATAAGAGATCCTTAGAGAGGGATAAAAGATTATTTTGAGAAGGTGACTGTAAATCTCATGGACTTGGGTGAGCCTAATAGCTCTATGTAAATCCTTTAATAGGGTGACATTCTAAGTTGAATTTTCTTAAGTCCTCAAATAGGGAACACTCCTAATAGGGTATAGAAATCCTTTAATAGGGTCACATTTAATAGTGTGTCAAGCCTTTAACAGGGTAGGCCTTTAACAGGGTAGACCATCAGAAGTGGTTGAAATCAATTGTGCAATTATTTTGTGGGTGTCATCCCCACCCCAATTTTACCTTCTTATTCCTAGAGGGTTTCTGGGTCACCAAAATCCTTTGTGTTATGTGGTGATACATGTTTACTTTTCATGATTGTTTAATGTTTAATTGCATGCATGATAAGAAAGTAAAAAGGACAGTACTTCTGATTCACTCTCATTTTATTAAAAAATTTGTATTGGACATTATTGGACCTTGAATAACTTATTCACCCCCCCTCTTAGTTATTCTAAAGAATTCTAACAATTTCAATGTACCTTATGTATTAATTCATTTGCAATGTGCCCTTGTCAATACTGCATCAACTGACTGATCTTCAATATGTTCTAGTTGATGCATCACTAAACTACATTTAGTGAGCTTCAGATAGGGGAATGACCCCTAACATACCTCTTAGATATAGAAATTCATCATTAGGTAATAACTTAGTGAATATATCTACAATTTGTTCTTTAGTATTCACATGTTCCAATTTTACCTCTTTATCTTGTACCAATTCTCCCAAAAAATGATTTTTTATAGCAATGTTTTTTGTTTTGGTATGCATCATAGGATTCTTTGATATATTGATTGCACTAGTGTTATATAGTATATAACCACTAGATCCTTGATCTCTATCTTTGTACATGTTAATAGTTGCTTGAACCAAACAATATTAGAACAATTAACTGTTGCTACCACATATTTTTTCTCTACTATGGACTGATAAATATAATTATATTTCTTGTTTGTCCAAGACACTAGTCTTTTACCAAAAAATAATGCTCCACCGCTAGTGCTCTTTCTATCATCAACACTTTCTAATCAGTATCTATGAATGCTTTCAAATCCAAATTGTCTCCTTTTTGGTACCATAATCGATATTATTTAGTATATTTTAGATATCTCATGATTCTCTTGATTGCCATCATGTGATTTTCTTTGAGATTTGTTGAGAATCTTGCCATCATACCAATTGTTAATGCAATATTAGGCCTTGTGTGTATTACATACTCAATTTTCCAATCATTGATCTATATGTGGTCTTATTTACTTCTTTGAAATCATCACTTTTGGAAAGCTTATATCTAGTATACATAGGAGTTCCAACTAGTCTTGAATCTTCCATTTCAAACTTCTTTAGTATCTCTTTGATATATTTAGATAGAGTAATGTAGATACCATCTTTCTTATGTTGGATCTGCAATCCAACAAAGATTTTTATCTCTCCAAACATAGACATCTCAAATTCCTTACTCATTTCTTCTGAAAATGCCTTGCACAAGTCATTGTTTCCTATGAATATTGTAACATCAACAAATATGTCAGCCAACACAATCTTCTTGTCTGATCCTTCTTTGACATGCAGATTGTTGTTATCATTTGTTCTTTGAAAACCAATCTTTATCAAGTAGTTATGCAGTCTTTCATACCAAGCTCTAGGAGCTTGTTTGAAACCATACAATTCTTTATGGAATTTTTAGACCATATCTCTTTTTCTAGGATCTACAAAACCTTTAGGTTGTTCTAATAAGACTTCTTGATCAAGAATTCTATTCAAGAATATAGATTTTACATCCATTTGATAAACTTTAAATCCTCTATGAGCTCCATATGCTAGTAAAGTTCTAACACCTAATCTTGCAACAAGAGCAAAATTTTCACCATAATCAATTCCATCTTCTTGAGAATGACCTTTACATACTAACCTTGCTTTGTTTTTGGAAACTTCTCCATCTTCATTTAGCTTATTTCTAGATACCCACTTTGTCTCAATCACATTTTTATCCTTGGGTCTTGCAAAAAGACTCCAAGTATTATTCTTCTCTATCCATTCTATTTCTTCATTTGTATCTTTAATCCGAGTTTCATTATCTAAAGCATCTTTAACATTTCTAGGTTCAAATTTAACAAGAAGACATGTACCTTTCAATTTGTTTCTTGTCATTGTTCTATCTCATTTGTCTCCAATGATCTAATCAAGTACATGATGCCTTCGAACATGTCTTTCTAACATAGGTACTTTGGATTTTGATTTTGTTTCAATCACCTCTTCATAATCTTCTATATTAATCTTAGGTCCCACTATCTATGACTCAGTTCCATTAGACTTGGTTTGCTCTAGAAACATCTCGATAGCTTCTAACTGCGACTCGAGTCCTTTAGACTATGACTTGGGTTGCATCGATTGCAATTCGATAGCTTTTGGATATTTTGGGGACTCGAGAGGTGAGTCCTCCTAACTTCCAAATGGATTTGGTACTATATTAGGTTTAAAGTAAATAAATCTTTTGTAATCCTCGGGCTATTTGTTGCTTTCTTCTTCACTCTTTTTTGCAAACTCACCAATTCTCACATGTGTGCTTTCTATGATTTTATGAGTAGAAAAATTCAAACAATTGTATGCTTTACTTTTGTAGGAGTATCCTAGGAGTATTCCTTCATCACCTTTGACATCAAATTTACCTTTTTTGGATTCTTTCAAGATAAAATTTGCTACCAAATACTTTCAAGTAACTTACACTAGGTTTGTAGCCATACCATAGTTCATAAGGAGTTTGATTTGATTCTTTCTTCAACTATACTTTATTCAAGATATGCACTATAGTACTGATTACTTCCTTTTAGTATTTGATTGCAACATTCTTTTTTGTCATCAATGTTCTTGCACAATCCATGATAGACATATTCCTTCTTTCAACTATACCATTCTGTTGTGGTGTACCAAGGGCTGATACCTATCTTGTAATTCATTTTTTAATGTAGAATTCATTAAACTCATTAGAAATGAATTCACCACCTCTGTCTAATCTCAAACATTTTAGCTTCTTTCTAGTTTCTTTCTCTACTCTTGCTAGATACCAATTAAATTTTTGAAATGCTTTACCATTTTCTTTTAGATACATTACAGTCATCATTTTAGAATGATCATCAACAAAAAGAATGAAAAATGTAACTCTCTATTTCAATAGGTCCCCATAAGTTTGTATGAACAAGCTCTAAGACTTCTTTAGAATGATAGTTCTTTCTTTTGAAACTAGTTTTTCCCATCTTACCAATTTGATCATTTTGTATAGACCCATATCATATTTCCTTAAGCTATGAATACCTCTTACTCTTCTATTTTTTTTATCGTTACTAGATTATCAAAGTTCACATGACATAATCTTTTATGCCATAACCAACTTTCTTCTACTTGAGAAATAAAACATGAACTTTCACTAAGATCTAGATAGAGTAGATTACCTTTTGTTTGTTTGCTAGACACAACCAAATTTCCTTTTCCATCTAGTAGTTTGGCCTTCCCATTCATGAAATCTACCTTAAATCCAATGTTATTCAACTATACCACACTTAGTAGATTATTCTTTAGTCCTTCAATCCAACAAGTATTGTCACATCTAAGTTCATTGGTTAATGAGATACAACCTTTTCCCTTTATGCAACAAGGTTCATTGTTTCTAAATCTCACACTACCACAATCATAATGTTCCCTGTGTTCAAATTTTGTTTTGTCTCTAGCCATATGATGTGAGTAGCCACTATCACTAATCCATGTATCATTTTTGCTAACATGAGAGATAAGTGTCATTTTATCTCCTTCATCATCAGATTCATCTTTAACAGCAATATATACCATTTCATCTTCACTAGTATCAGAATCTTTAGCCATAAAATAAGATTTCTTACATGTGTCAGGTTGTAGTCCTTATAGTTCTTGAATTCCTTCTTGCCTTTGAACATATTACTTTTTTTTTCTTCTCTACTTTCTTTATTGGGACATTTTGTAGTGATGTGACCAACTTCTTCAAAAGAAAAATAGATTAGAGAAATCTTATCTTTGTACTTTCCTCTACCTTTGGAATATTTCCTTGTAAGTAGGGCTTCAACAACTTCAAGATCACTATCTAACTTTCCTCCTCTTCTTCACTTTTTGATTAATTGTCTTTTGATTTCTTACTCTTTTTCTTGAGTGAAAGCTTGACTTCAAATGCAGAATCAATACTTTTGGAACTAGGGACATAGTTATCATAGTTATCTAACTCAAAAGTTTTCAATCTTCCAACTAGAGCATCCAAGGTTACATTGCTATTTGAATCACATCTCATCTCTTGAATAGAAGATACTCTAATTGAATATATAGGAAAGGGTTCTAAGTACCTTTCTTACAACCATTTTGTCAGCAATGTCTCCTTTAGTTACTTTAATTACACTCACACTTGTTTTAATTCACTAAACATATTTTGCAATGTTTTCATCTTCTCTCATCTTTATCTGATCAAATTATCCTCTATTCCTTAGATTTAGTTCTTCTTACATTATCATCTCCTCCATATATGGCTTTCAGTTTGATCCACATATCATAAGCCATAGTGTAAATTTTGACTTTATCAAATTCAACATAATTAAGAGTAGAATAAATAGCAATCATCATGATGTTATGATTTTTCTTTTCAACAATTTCTTCAACTGATAATGTTCCAGTAGGAGTCTTGTATTCACTATCATGATATTTACAACCTGAGTCACTAAGAGTTTCCAAATGTAATCTCATAAGTCCTTATCATGCTACAAAGTTGTCTCTAGTCAACTTGGAAACCTCTCTTTTATAAGACATCCTAATCTTTAGCTTAGGTCCTTAAAACCTTTTCTACAAGAACTAAAATCTTTAATACCAATTTTTGGAAATATAAGAGGAGTAACTGAGAGGGGAGGGGTAAATTAGTTACCATAAAATAAATCCAAGATCCCTTAGATGTCAATACAAATCAAAACTCTATGTAAACTAAACTCCGTTATAACACGGAAAACACATAGAAAAATGTTGTAACTTGGTAAACACTAAAATAACTCAAAAAATTCTTAATATGAAAATATTAAGATATTATCTGTAATTATTCTTACTTTAACTTAGTTTCATATACATAAAAGAAATAGCATGAACACAATTGACATCAAGATTTAACATGGAAACCCAATTTGGGAAAAACCACCAGTTGTAACTAGTTATTGATTTTTACTCTTCTAAAGTGAGCCCTATTAGGAGCCAATGCTATTAAAAGTTACAAAACACATTGTTAGGTGTGACCCTGTTGGAGGATTTAATCACCTTGTTAGGAGTGGCCTTGTTAGAGGCTTTTAGATACTTCAATAGAAATGTCACCTTGTTAGAGCATTTACAAATAGCTGTTAAGACAACTCTATTAAGAGATCTAGATCACTATTAAAATGGTTAGAAGGTAATAATGAGATGACCTAATTTATGATGCAACTAAATTGTTAATTACAGATCTCAATTTCAACTTGTATAGTTGATCCTTCCTGATCGAATGTATCTTTGTGGCTCAACAAGGATATTCTACTTATCCTTTAAATTTGCTTCCTCTAAGAATCATTGTTGGTGTAAATAAGTATTCACTATTTACACTTTACATAAGTTTACTTAGGTCAATGCATTATTTTTTTATTTCTTAGGTGAGACACTTAGGAGTTTGAGTATTCAAATGAGTTGTCATGTTGATAACACTGGAGTAAGTAACTCTAATTTAGCACATGGTGTCTACAACACTGGTGTCTGCATAATTAACTTAGTTGTCATGTAGAGAACACAATTATCTACACTCTTATTTTAGCACGTGGTGTTTACAACATAATTTTACGTGCTACACCTTTGTAGGCTTATCCTCTTATCATCGCACTTACTCTTGTGCTTAATGGAGGATAATCCACTCCTGGTAGATATGTGCTTGGTTGTAAGACTTCTTAGTGTGTTGACTCTTAGGAATTCTAGAAGCATTCCAAAGGCCTTTACATTCAAGCACTCCTAGTTTACTTTCACATTGAATTGAATACTGTATTGTTATTTTGATCATACTCTTTTGGTCTATTCTTGTACTTGTGCTTGTGCTTGAGTTCCTTGATCATGGGTGAATTCTACCCTAAGGAAAATTCTTACATGGTATCAGAGTTGAGGGAAATTATCTTCACACAGCCATTGGAGACTAATCTTGCTTCACCTCTCTAAGTTCACCTCAACCCAAATTTGGAATATCACAGTCATTGGGAGCATCTAGAGCCAAAATGGACCTCACCATTGCATCTGGGACATTGATTTGGTGACAATTGACCATAAATTTTCTTACCCTAGGCCATAATCAAATTTGAGGCAAAAAAATTTGCAAACTAGCACCCGAAGGCCCAATTTGCAAGTACATTATGATCATTATTTAGATCTACAATTTTATTTTCATATCAAATTTATTTTTTCTTGCAATTTCCATCGACTTTTTCGTGAAAATTTTCAGAAATGTTTTTTCCCATTGGGCCTCCAGAGAAATTTTTTTTATAGGAACTGGGTTGTGAAATCCCAACCCCTGCAGCATATTCCATAGAATATTTTTTTGCGTGTTATAAATCTGGTGGACTTAGTAATTGGTAAGGCCAACACAACTTCTAGCCATACCCAACAATCGATGGTCTCAACAAACAGCGGGCAACTTTTCATTATCGAGTTTAACCCTGTTGTCTTTGGCTTTTAAAACACACCTGGTGTGTTCACCCATTGTATGTGGGATTTTTTTACCTCTCCCTACTAGTAGCTTGAAATACTTCCCTGGTCACATTTTCCATCTCCTTCCATCACTGACAATATATAAATCATCAACCATCATGCTGCCAAGACCTAACACTACCCTTTCAAAATGCATCACCCATCAAAGATCTTTGGTGATGCTAAATGATGTTTTGTCCATGTGGCCTACTAGCACAACCCTTTGGATATACACCTTAGTAGTGCTACCTATGCAGACCTCCATAGTGGATGCACACCTCAACAGTGCTAGCACTACTCTAGTAATGACATGCGTCAAACTCCTAGCCCCTCCACATGTACTCCACACCATACAAGCTAGCGAGGAGCCCAGACCACATCAACCGTACAGCTCATTGCCTAATCAGTAACAGTGACACTCAGTGAATGACTTAGCCATGGATATGTGGCAAAGCCATATGATTCATATGATCCACATCAATGCCTTCTGTACAACAATCTGTACATTTTTGTACTGACACATCATACTGATGTCACCTAGGGGTTTTTTTTCACCGATGTCATCCGGTCATAAGCCTAAATTTGACAGTTGTCTAACCATAATTTCTAGGAAAATTTGAATTGCTATAATGATCATTTGACCATCAAATTTAACGTAGTGTTTTGCTGCCTAGACCTCTCTCCAAATTTAGTTTTGATTTGACAGTCTAACTTTGGGAGGCCATAACTCAATCATTTGGACTCCAAATCAAGTGTGATTTTTTTTATTTTGGGTAAAATTTCCTAAAAAATTTAGTGGTGCAATTCTTTTCTAGTTTTGGTGCATGGATTTGTCAAAAATTGCATTTTTTGGTGATTGTACCTATCCAATCCTACATTTTGCAACTTCAAATGCTTTGTACAGGCTCATCTAGACACATTTTTAGGTTTCATTTTTTTGGAAGTGCTTAATTTTTTGTCTACTATCCAGGTCTGCATTTAAATTATAGGATTGTGTGGATAAAAATATCACTTCCAGACTTAGGGCCTTTTCTACATTGTCTTGCTTCGATTACTTTTCAAAATTGTTGTACATCTTAGCTACAGTGCTTAGTGATATGTTTGAGCCTCAAAAGGTAGTTGTAAATAGCAAAATTAGTAGCCCACTTTGTACATTTTGACAAGTGGCCTATTGTACATGCACTACATATAAAGTGCCAAAAGCATCATTTTTCAAGGAGTCTTTTGATTGAGTAAATAGGGGGGTGTCTCTCGTGTTTTTGTGTCTCTCTTTTGTGCTATTTTCATTTTTTGCATCATGGGTTCACCTAAAGCTCCACTTCTAACTTCACACAATTATGCTACATGGAAAGATATTGTATGGAGTAGATTAGTGGAAAAGGTTTAAATCTGTATGTTGATGGCACAATTACCAAACCCACAAATGCTACAACACTAGTTGATTGGAAAATGAAAGACAATCAAGCTTTAGAAATTATCAAGAGTTGTCTACATAGAGATCTCGTCTTCCACCTTTCAAGCTTTAAGGAAGCCAAGCCTTCTTGGGACAAACTTGAAGGGTTATATGGTAAGGTGGATGAGGAAAAGGGATACCAGATTGAGGATGACCTACTTCTCTTGGATACTAGGAATTTTTACACAATTCAAGATTATATCAACAAAGCCAATGAATTCAAAGCACTACTTAAAGATTTTGGTAATCCCATAAAGGATGATTGATTGATTCATCACATCCTAAAAAGGCTACCTTCAAAGTATGCTTTGTTTATTTCAAGTTACAACACTCACAGGTTGACCATGGGAAGTGCCTTCACTAAGCCTACATTTGATGCATTCACAAAAATGTTGATGTTGGAACAATCCAAATTGATAGGTATGGAAATTCTTAAGTCATCAAAGACCAAGGCATTGGTAGCTAGCAATGAGAACCAATCAAATCAAAGTCGTAAAAGTTTCACCACCAGCAAGAAAAAGTAGTGGAAGCAAAAATCACAATCAGAGACACAACAATTTGCCTCCTCACACTAAGAGAATTCTTCTTCCAACAGGAAGGAAAACAATGATAAAAAAGATAAACTATTTTTTGCATATTGCAAGAAACCAAATAATGATGAGCATCATTGCAAGACTAAGAGAATCGATGAGTTGGAAAACCTACTCAAGAAGAACAAAATCAATGTGCCAAATGATTCAAAGGATTCAACTCCACCCACTTCAAAGGGAAAAGGGCAAGCACTTATGGCTAGTTTAAGTTCTTTAGGGGAATGGATACTTGACTTAGGTGCCTCATTTCATATGACCTCTTCAAAAGGAGACTTTTCTTTATTGAAACAATCTAAGGTACCACACATCTTTGTAGGAGATGATACAAAAATGGAAGTTAAAAGGAAAGAACAAGTTGAGATGGAAAATGGGGAATTCAAAGAAGTTCTCTATGTTCCCAACCTTAGCACAAATCTCCTCTCAATCTACGAAATCACTCACTATGGAGATGGCAATAAAGTTGAGTTCCTTCCTAATTTAGTAATGGTGTGCAATCTTAAAGATGATTCAGTGATTGCAATGGGTAAAGTGAATAATCATAAAAGGATTTATTCATTCTCCCACTTTGTGCATAAGTCTCCTTCACATGCCTAATTGACTCAATCTAATTCACAAAGCCCATTATGGCATGAGCAGTATGCTCATCTTGCCTTTTGCTATCTTGAGCAACTTTTCTCAAAAAACATGGTCAAAGGTCTACCTGCAATCAACTTTTCTAAGGGTGAATGTTCAAATTGTTCAGTAGATATGCATCTAGAAGAGAAGTTTGATAAAGGGAAGTCTTCAAGAGCATCAATTGTTCTTCAAATGGTTCACATGGTTCTAGCCGGTCCTTTTGCAATAACATCAGTTAGCAAAGGTTGCTACATTCTCAATTTCATTGATGACTTTTCATGCTACACATGGGTCTACTTTCTTGAACACAAGAATGAAGTGTTTGATAAATTTCTAGCCTTCAAGACTCATGTTGAGAAGAAATCAAGGAAAGTCATCGAGGTTCTTCATATGGACAATGAAAGTAGATATGTGAACTCAAGACTTAGAGACTTTTGTAAACTTGAGGGTATTCATCTTCAAAATCTAGTAGCATTCAGCCTGCAAAAGACAAATGTTGCAGAAATGAGGATTAGAACTCTTAAGTCTATGGAAAGTTGCAAGATTCAAACCAAATCTCTTGATCCATCACTTGAATTCAAATCTATAAGTAGTGCCAATCACATACTTAATAGATCTCCTCATAATGCCTTAGATGGAAAGACTCCTTTCAAGGCATGGTGGGGTAGAAAACTAGTTGTGAAGCACTTCAGAGTATTTGGTTGTCCAACATGGGAAAACATATCTTCAAGGGAATACAAGGCACCACCACCAAGGCCTTATACTTTCATCAGATATGAAGACAGTGTTAAGGCATACAGACTTATGGATCTTGAGACTTATGAGATTTTCATAGAGAGGAATGTTCACTTTGAGGAAAGTTCACCTAGATTATCCTCTAATTCTCTGCGTACTTCATACACTATGGAAACTAATAGTGACAGTAGTGATAGTGATTCAACAGATTTAGATATGTGAGATTATATTGACAATTGCAATACGAGGTCATGACATTAGCATATTCCACATGCATACATTGCTATAGTGATATGTCCATGCAATTCAGCATAGTTGAGTACACCTTGTCTTCCAATTTTAGCATCAAGGGATGACTACATAGTAGATATTCTAGGTTTTTTGGTAATGCCTCTCCCATTTGACTTCTACGAGTCATCCTGATGGATGCAACCTTGTTGATCTTTTATTGTGATGGATCATAATTGTGACCATGAGTGTTCTAAATCATTGAAATGATTTGATTTATGTTTATGTATCAGTTTCTTTGATTATCCTTATGACTAATTTATGAGATTATGATGTGATTTATGGTTCACTAAGGTTTGTGCCAGTGGTTACTAGGATTGATGTGGTATCATGATGTTATTTTGTGATTACCCTGAGATGTGTGTAGAGATTTCACTGTGTACTATTACCATGCTACATTGGACTAGGTTCCTGTAGCAATGGTTAGTCATGTTTATGACTATGTTTTCTTTTGTGCTTTAAGTGCCTTTTCATGTTGTTTAAACAACCATTATTAAATGCTTAAATAATTAGAAATGGATTGTCCTTGTTGGGTTCATTGGTTATGTGTTGCAGATATCTACTTATGTTTTATATTTGAGATGACTTGAGGGTCAAATGTTATACTTTGATTTCAGTATCATGGATGTTAGATTAATATGTTGTTTTGTTGATCATATTGCATCTTGATGCCATTTTGAGATGATAGTGTGTTTTATGATGATATCTAGTTATCCGGCATTTGTACATATCTTTGATTATGTTATGTGATGGATTTAATGCTATGGTTATTTACTTCATTCCTGCATTGTTATGCTTTATGTAAACATGAGTGATTTAAATAGATTATTTTGATATAATTAAATAAATCATTAAATTAGGTGATTTAATGCAATTATTGCTTCGGCTATGTTATTATATGTAATTGCACTTGATCATTTTGTTTAGTGTGTGGGATTTATATCCCTGGCAGTGGCACATGGAGTTAATGATTTAACTATTCATATTTTACCAATGTCATCCTTGTATGGTTGACATATTCTTATTTTAATTGATTAATTAATCCTTTTGGTGATCATTAAATCTGAACTCATTTGAATTATGTGATTAGACCAATGAGCATGTTTTTGAATTTAGAGTTTTGCATTTTCGTGAAAGTTGTTAAGGAAATTTTTGCATTTTTGGGTTTTTGGGTCGATTCGTGGTTTAACCAGGTTAGCTAGTTATTTTCTCTAATCAATTATTCAGTCAAAAAGTGAATAAATATCCAAAAAGGAATTTAATTCCTCACTTCTCAGTTTTGAATTAGAAAGTTGGAGAGTGAAACCCAAAATCCTCTTCATCAAGATTTACTATTTTGTTCGTTGCAGGAACTACGGGAATGGGATTGTCACCAGGTTGAGCTTGTTGGATTTAGCTTGGGGAGATCTTGGATTGTAGCAATTTTTGGCCACTTCTACGAGATTTTTATTTTTTGGTTCAAATTCTAGTTTTGCCCTTTTGGCTGTGAGGTAGCTCTCTCCCATTTTATTATTTCTACTCCATTCCTGCTTCTATTTTTGGTAGTTATTTAGCTAGAGGTTGAGGACTAGTGTTCCCCTCCATTTTTTTTTACTGGTTCTACCTGGTTGGTCAGGTATGAATATTTCCCTATTTTTTAGAATGAGGATTTGGGGTTTTACACTATTATGCTAGCCATTTTTGCATATAGTGTTTGAACTTAATTATTTTTGAATTTTTGGGTTTTTTGTACTCAAAGGCCAAATGGGTTTTAATTTTAGAATTTTACCAAAATTTGGGGTTTTTACTCGTTTTGTGTGCCTCCCTATTTTCTTGGGTTTTCTTATCACAAGTTGAGTCGTGGACCGAGATTATCCATTTGGATATTAGTCAAACCTTTATTACACTTTTGTGTTTTCATTGGGATGTGTGTCACAGCCATACTCCCCACTTTGTGTTTGGTTGAATGATTTTATACCTGTTTTATGATTTCTTTTGGACATTTTCTATTATTTCATGGACACCATGATTCATGTAGAATCCATGGTCTCGGATTGAGGCCAATTGAGTGATTTCATGATGTTTGGTCTTGTTGCATCATTGGGATTCATATAGATTCTATGTTCCCAAATTGAGGCTGGTTGAGTGATCATGATATATGATTTTATTGGTTCTTGAGATTCGTGTAGAATCCATCCTCCTAATTTATTTTTCAGTTGAGTGATATTTTACATTGTGTTCTCATCCAATCATTGTATTATGATCTTTGTGATGGTGGTGTACCACACACAAGTATGTGTGCATACATTTTTCAGGTGACTTGCAAGGCCTAATCTTTCACAGTACTTCTAAAAGTTATGATCATTGGGGTTGGGTTGGGAATATGCATGCCCATGGGCACTTGTTGTAGGATGAGCATGGGTAGGGTAGGGTAGCATATGGAGGGGCTTCTATCTCACAGTTTGGTGTTCATTTCTCGATTAGCAGAGGAAGTTTTAAATAAGTGATAACTAAATAAAAATGTGTGAGTGGTAATAAAATTTAAGATAATAAAATGGTTGGGTTGTGTGCCTTCCATTGAGAAGAGTTTTTGCCTAGGTTGTGTGCCTTCTATTGAGAAGAGTAGCTACTAATATTAGCTTGGGCTTGTCGATGCCAAGTGACTCTCCATGATGTCAACCCCTACTTAGTATCCTATTGAGTGTTTGACCAAGACCTGTACTTCTTGTATTGCCATAGGTTCTTGGTTGAAGTCATCACAACTATTTGGTGTGAGTGATATCCTTGGATGTTTTCTTTGAGTCTTTGTGTTTGGATCATTATATCCATCAGCATAGTTGGTGTGGACCTATGGGTGCCACATGGTTGGGAGGCACAGCTATCTACACTACTACTAGGGACTAGTGTATAGAGATGGTCTTTTATTCTAGTGCGACCATTGTAGAATGTTTTCTCTTGATGCTTTAGGATTCAGAGTATGCTTTTATTGGAATGCTTTGATATGGTGTTTAGATGATGTTATTTTATTTAACACATTTCCTTATTATGATGATTAGCATGTGAAAGGTGATGTTATCTACCTGTAGGATTATCTTAAGCTTTACTACTAGCATGTTAGATCTCCTTATACTTATATTGTATCATGTTTTGATAGTGACATCCCTATTACAATAGTACTGATGATCTGATCAGTGGCTTGGGATTTACACATGGGGGATGGCTAGGATCCATGATGGTCTTATGATGCTATTGATGGTTGGAAGGAACTACGTACTTAGTTTGGTTATTTTGTACATTGTGATGTTGCTTATGTTCACTATGATATTGCTTTCAGTATGTTTTTTACTGCTATGATTTAGATGGATAGATTTTCTTCTTTCTTGATGCTTATGCACTCAAGTTTTCATTCCTTGATTTATGTGGATCCAGTACTCCTCAGTGTGGAGAAAATTCATTTCCTATGTTGTTTTCCTTAAGTGTTTTGGCTTGTTGATGTGGTTCCTTGTGCAAAATTATACTTCCTCGTGCGAGAATGTGAAGGTTTGTGTAGTTCTTGGTGCTTCCTTGTGTGAGATTGGAGACCAGTGCACTTCCTCACATAAGAAATACAAGGAATTTTTGGACACCTTAATTGATTTCACACCTTTCTAGTTCAAAATAGTCATTCTAAGTGGTTTAAAATATATCATTTAAGTATAAGTTGACATATATTTAATTTAGTATACTTAACATATATTTTAATATATGTGACAAATCTTTTGAGTTAGGTTTCTAACCTCTCCAATATAAGATAAAGATTCTATAAAATTTTAGGGCTTCAAAAATTCAGACTTAGCCAAATTTTATGGCTTCAAGATTTTAGACTTAGCCAAATTTTAAGATTTTGCATTTATATCCCAGCCTAGTGTTTTGTTGATGAATGGTGGTTTCTTTGAGCCCTTATCATGTATGTGGTCATTATTGGCCTCCATTTGTGTGTGTTAGTTTGTTAGTGGCATTCAAAGATTTGTTGATTGTTGGGATTGTGGTGAAGTCTTCTGTTGCAATATTTGTGATCCCTGTACGATGTTGTCATGTGCATGCATACATGTAAAAAAAAAAAAATTCTTGGCTTGAATTGAATCCTTGTCCCAAGGATGTCCTAGTGGGGCATTACATTTTTTGTGGAGTCATACATAGAAAATTTGGGAGACATCATTGATGATATACATCTTCTCTTTGATGAAGAAGATCCTTCTTTAGTTGTTGTGAAGGCTCACTCTAACCCTCTTGTCCATTCTCTATATGATCAGTCTTCACAGGTTCATATGATTATGGATCCTTATGTACAATAGTTGCATGAGGTCTCTTTATCATTTGAGGAGACACATGGTTCTTTGGGACATGTTCTACATCTATCCTTGCTAGATCTGACATTGTTCTTTTTAGCAATATTGGAAGGGGCACCAGTCAGTATCAACACAAGGATATTTAAGCAAGTTTTAGAGACACCATTCATCATAGGGATTCTTTCTATACATTGGGGAAGCATCTCATTTGTATCTATGATATTGTTTCTTCCAAAGGGGAGGAAAATTATTCAACAGTCATGGATCAGCTTCTACATTGGACCAACTATCATTGATCGGCATTCTACATTAGAGGGGGGACTATCTTGTCTCCTTTCTTCTTCTCTCTTTTGAGAGGGACCTTTTCCTCTTTTGGGATTGTGTTCTTCTCATACTTCTCTATTGTATATATTTGGTGTATGTCATAATGGAGGGTCTTGATTACTCCATCCATCCATGCATCTTGTTTTTTCTTCTCTCTTTTTGGGGAAAGGTTTTTCCCATGTTGTTTTCTCTCTTTCTCCACTTTATAAGAGATTTCATTTCTTTTGTACATGGGTACCTAACATGGCCTAGTTGTTGGGACCCATCATGCATTCTCATTATAGCTTTCTTGAGCTTAAGTGCATTTCCCTAAGTTTCACTTAAGGGGAGTGTTGGTATAAATAAGTATTCACTATTTACACTTTACTTAAGTTTACTTAGGTCAATGTATTATTTTATTATTTCTTAAGTAAGACACTTAGGAATTTGCATATTCAAATGAGTTTTCATGTTGACAACACAAGAGTAAGCAACTCTAATTAAGCTCATGGTGTCTACAACACTAGAGTTTTCATAATTAACTAAGTTGTCATGTAGACAACATAGTTATTCACACTCCTATTTTAGCACATGGTGTCTATAACATAATTTTATGTGCTACACCTTTGTAGGCTTATGCTCTCATTATGACACTTACTCATATGCTTAATGGAGGATAATCCACTCCTAGTGGACATGTTCCCAATCATAAGACTTATCAGTGTGTTGACTCCTAGGCATTCTAGAGGCCTTTATATTCAAGTACTCCTAGTGTACTTTCACATTGAATTGAATACTATATTGTTATTTTGATCATACTCTTTTGGTCTATTCTTGTGCTTGTGCTTGTGCTTGAGTTCTTTGATCTTGGCTGAATTCTTCCCTAAGGCAAATTCTTACAGTCATCAAATCTTCAATTTTGTTCTACACATTCAATCCTCAACTTGACCTTATATTTATATCTTACACATTGTTTAGTCAGCTTGAATACAACTTAGAATAATTAATATTCATCTTCTTAGTTAGCTAGTACCAACAAATCATTCAATTGAACTTAATATGCCAAAACAAGAAAATCCTTTGTTATCTAACCCTGCTCAGTAGATACTAACTCAAGGTGATTATCCTATGTTAACCAAGTGAACTTGGTTAACGTTGCATCTTCACAAAGTTCTTTTGGTAACTGAGTGAGCTTGGTTAATACTAGTTCCATCCAACATTTTCTTCATTAACTAAGTGAGCTTAGTTAATACTTAGCTTCTAAAAACTTTCCTTTGTTTCCTTAGTGAACTCAATAAACACTATCTTTTGAACTAGTAAAACTCTAGAATGCTTGGTAGACAAAGAAAATTGTCTTCAATGCCTAAGTGAGTTCAGCATACATTGACTAGCAATGATATGACATTTTGTGTAACATGAAAGATAGTAGCTAATTAATCAATTATTTTCAATAGGAACAAGGCAAGATTAGGTTGTAAAGGATATACATAAGAATAAGGGATAGACTATGGACAAACATTCACTCTTGTTGCAAGATTGGAAGGAGTAAGAACTTTTCTTGCTTACTCTACATACAAAGGTTTCAAAGTTTATCAAATAGATTTTAACTCTATATTTCTGAATAGTATATTGGTAGAAGAGGTTTATATAGAACAGCTAGAAGGATTTATTGATGCTAACAACAAAAACATGGTATGTAGACTACAAAAAGCTTTATATGGTTTGAAACAAGCACCAAGAGCATGATATGAAAGGTTTCATAATTATCTTGTGAAGATTGGATTTGAGAAGACTGATGATAATAGTAATTTGTACTTGAAAATGGAGAAAGGCAAGGGTATTTTACTATTTGAAACTTTTGTTGATGATATCATATTTGGAGGACAAGATACTTTATGTAAAGCTTTTGCAAATGAAATGAAGAAAGAATTTGAAATGTCTATGTTTGGAGAGGTCAAGTTCTTCGTGGGTTTGAAAGTACATCAAATGAAATATGGTATATACATCACTCAATCAAATTATGTAAAGGAGATACTAAAAAAAAAATTATTGGAAGATTCTAATCTAGTAAGCACACCTATGGTGAGAGGACATAAATTGTCAAAGAATGATAATTTAGTTGAGGTCCATTAAACATTGTATAGGTCTATGATTAACAAATTATAATATGTAGTACACAATAGACCTAATATTGTATTATCTATTAGGATAGTTATAATATTCTCTACTAATCCCAGGAAGAAATATTTGATGGTTGTTAAGAGAATAATGAGATATCTAAAAGGCACAAAAGAAATATTTGATGGTTGTTAAGAGAATAATGAGATATCTAAAAGGCACAAAAGAAATATTTGATGGTTGTTAACACAAAAGAGCAAATATTTGATATCTTCACAAAAGTGTTACCTAAGGATGCTCATGAGTATCTAAGAAGTGAACTAGGGGTGATACCCATATCCTAGGCTATTTAAGAAGTATGAGAAGTTTCCTACATCAAACAAGATGATTGGCATATGTTACACATTGATGTAGTGAATCTTAATTTAGGAGCTTCCTGAAGTCATCAAAGAGCTGGAGCTACAAATTAGTCACAAGCTAGGTGATAGAGGGAGAAACTAATAATGTTCATATCTGCATATTAAGATGACAAGCCTTTGGCATTTTTTTCAAAGATAGAGAAATCTCGAGGGAGAAATGATGAAATAAGGGAGAAAACTAGAAATCTAGAAAGAAATTTGAGGCAAATAGTGATTAGCGTGATATAAGAAATGATTAGTAGGGAGTCATAAGGATGAGTTAATTGATTTTCTTTTGATCAAAATAGAATTTGTGTAACCTATTCTAAAATTGAGCATTGCTGATAAAGGGAGATAATTTCAATATAAGGAATTATTTTATTGTTGATATTATTTTTGTTTGTAAAGTTTGGATTTCCATCAATGCCAAATAGGGAGATTTTTAAAAATAGGTTGATATGAGTATGAGAATGTGTTTGAATGATTTTTTTGTCACTGATGTCAAACTTGCTACTTGCTGGTAAGATAATTGTTTAAATGATTTGAGTACTATCATTTCTTTGATTGATGAAGAGGATTTGATCAAATGAGGTAACAATAGCACCTAGTGGAAATATTGAGTTATGATATGGAAAAGGAGTACAAGGATTAGTTAATATAGTGATATTATAATGCATTAATTATCTACTTAAGGTTGCAAAGGATGGATACACTGATTAAGTTCAAAAGAACAAATAAAACTAATTGTGTCTACCAAGCTTAACAATCTACATAGTAGGTGCCAAGAAAAGTTACTATAAGCCAAGATGAAAATTAGTTGGAGCCAAGAAAAGTCAAATTATAGTGTATGCCAAGTGATATAGTGTTAGTCAAGTAAAGTTTAGTTGATGTTGAGCACCAATAAACTTTAGTTCATACCAAGTGATTTGAAAGTGGATGCTAAGCAATGCAATATGTGTTGAGAATCAAAAGCAAATCAATGTCGAATGCCAGCATTATGAATAAGATCATGAATTCAATGAATCTAAGCTTACAAGTTTGATTTCTTGGATTGTGTGAACTGTATTAATGATAAGCTTGATGAGTTCATAGCACAAAATTCAAGATGAATTATTTTGAGGTGAGTTCAAAAAAGATTGAAGGATAGTTTGTTGGAACATTAGAAAGATTGGAGAGATTGGTTTGATGATGATATGTTACATTCATGATTGAGTTTGTCATTGATTTCAACATAGCATGTTTGATGTCTTCTATGGTATTTGATAGGAGAACAATGGAAAGATTAAAGTGGTATGGATGGCCAATTGAGCATGATAACCACTTGAGATTATGAGAGATACTTTTGAGTCTTTGGTATATTTAGTTAATGTTAGAAGCAAAAAGGACAAGTCTAGAAGAAGTTATGTAAGTTTTGGTGATGTCTGTTCTGAGATAGAGTTTACAAAGGCATGTTCTGATAAACTTGTGATATCTCTTAGCAGAGTCAATATCTTGATGATCAAGTTTGAGGACATGACGATGATATGTTGAGGATGTCATGGCTAAGCTCGCTCATTATAATATTGCATGTATGAATATTTATTCAAGTTGCAAGGCGAAAGATTTTTGTTATCACTAAGTGTAACATGTTCTTAATGGGGTCCTATAATAATTAGTTGAGAAGGACTAATAGCCGACTAAAAAATTGTTTTATGGACTTGGTATAAAGGAAAGACATTTTCCTTTATCATGATGTATGTGGATATGAGGATATGTAAATTTGAAATGTTCAAAAAGTAGCAAAGGATACAAAGTTGAGCAGAGTAGTGCAAAAGTGAAGGAAACTTCATTGCCAACATTTTTCTGAGTGATCCAAGGTTTGGTATTTGGATTTAAGGTTTGTGACCTAGTCTACAAGGTCTAATAGTGATTTTTCTTATTGATAGGATAGAGGAAAGTATAGAGGAAAGAAGAAGATACTAGTAAATTACTTGTTTGAATAGTGAGCTCTTCTTGTAGTTGAAATTGAATGTTTGGGCAGTGGGCTCTGCGTGCGTACATTATACCACAACTCCTGATAGGGTTGGAATCTCCTAGTGACAATTAAAATTCTTCTAATAGGGACTCATTGTACTAAATATTATAATAGACTCCTAACAGGGTTTATTCTCTAACAAGGAATATTTATATTAGTACATCATCTTGTGGGTATCATCCCCACCGGGGTTTTTGCTTTGATCAAGGGTTTCCCTAGTCAACATATCTAGTGTAATTATCTACATGCATCTTTGTATGGTCGTTGTTTACTTTGATTGAATGGTTAAGTTTTTTAAATGAAAATAAGTGGTTTAATTATTGGATAATTGATTCACACCCCCCACCCCAAGTTATCTTGGTGGACTATTCTTTCTAACAATTGGTATCAAAGCATCAAGTCCTTGAAGAAAAAGTTTAACAACTTTGGGAGATCCATGGTGAACATGTTTAGGAAAGATTTTCCAAAGTTTGATGGAACAAACTATGATAGTTGGAAGGAAAAGATGAAGACACATTTGTGGTGTATGAGTCCAAGATATTGGATCTTGAAAAAACTAGCGAAGATAATCATTGAAGAAAAAGATTGGAAACTTGTACTGAGATAAAAAGAGATCTTTTCATATGTGACATGAGAGCTAGAGAAGAACTATTGAATGCACTTCCTAAAATTGAGTACAATCAGGTAAAATCACTTATACTTCACATTTGATTTGGAAAGCTTTGGAAAATAGTTTTGAAGATGATGCAAATTCTAAGAAGTTGAGGCTACAAAGTTGGATTTGTGCATTTCAAGATGCTAAGATGATGGAAGGTGAATCTATAAGAACATATATAGGTAGGATATTAGAAATTACTGCAAGTATTAAATCTCAAGGAGGAAACAAAGAAGATGATGAGGTTATATGGAAGATATTGAAAACTCTAACACCATCATTCAAGCTAGTAGTTGCGACAATACTATTGTTGATATCATGTACCAAAGATTTCACAAAGGAGACATTTCTTGGAAGACTTGAAGTAGTTGAGAATGAACTTAGACAGTCTAAAGAATTAACCAAAATAGAGACAATATTCAGTGCCTTGAACATTTGACCTAACCTATCAAGGAGCACAAGTGCTAGAGGATATTTTGCTAGCAGTAGTAGATCTGAAGAAGAAAGAAAGATTGATGAAGTAGTAGCTTTTCTAGTAAGAAGAGAAAATGGAGGTAAGAAAATCTTTAAGTGTTGGACTTGCAATGAATATGGTCATTATGCATCTAAGTTTCCTACAAGGGAAAAAAAGTATAAGGGAAGTCATAAGCCTAGAAACGATAGAGATTATTTGTATGCAAATGAAGATAATGACTCTAATGATCAAGCATTAAGTGCTAGTGATGATGAAATTGGATTTGTGGAAATTAAAGAGGAAATTCCAGAAAAGATAGCTTTGGTATCATAGGTTGAGAAAAAATATAATTGGATAATTAATAGTAGTTGTTCACATCATATCACTGGTGATATGAACAATTTTTTTGATTTCAAAAGTCAGGATGGACGAATTATTAGAGTGGGAAACAATGTAGCATGCCAAGTAAAAGGTATTGGATCTATAACTTTTGATGGTAAAACTAATACTAAGGATGTGTACTTTGTTGAAGGTTTAAAAAATAATCTTTTGAGTGTTAAACAATTAGTAGACAAAGGTTATCAGTTGTAGTTCATGGAAAAGACATGCATGGTCAAAAATAAAGATGGAAAGGTAATTGGGATAGGAACCAAATCTAGAGGTAATGTATTTCAATTGAATCCTACTAAAATGACATGTTTGGTTGCAAAGGTAGATGATAGTTGATTATAGCATAAGAGATTCTATCATATGAACTTTGATAGTATTGTAAGGACTAGTAAAATGTTTTATATTAGATATTTTTCAAAGATTGTAAAACCTACTAAAACAATTTGCGAGTGTGTTTTGGAAAAGCATAAAAAAACTTCTTTTCCCAGCAAGAAGTTTACCACTATAGAAAAGTTGGAGATTGTATACAGAGATCTCAGTGGTCCTACAAAGACAAGAGGATTTTATGGTGAAAAATATTTTATGATTCTTGTTGATGATTTTTCTAGAATGATGTGGGTTACATTTCTTAAAGAGAAATCTGAGGCATTTGACAAGTTTAAGATATTCAAGAATAGAGTAGAGAATGAATCTGGTGTAAAGATTAAATGTTTAAGATCATATAGAGGAGGACAATTTACTTGAAATGACTTTAACATGTTTTGTGAGGAAAATGGAATTAAAAGATGGCTATCAACTCCAAGAACCCCTAAATAGAATGGTGTTGCAAGGAGAAGAAACAAGTTTGTAACAAAAGTAGCTAGAGCTATGTTAGCCAAAAATGATGTATCCAAGAGGAGAGAAGCAATAAATATAGTAGTCTACACTATGAATAGAGTTCAAGTTAGAAAGGATACAAACAAGACACCTTACAAACTATGGTTTGGTCACTCACCTATAGTTAAGTATTTCAGAATATTTGGAAGTAAGTATTGCATTAAGAGAGATGATGACATTGGTAAGTTTGATTCTAGAAGTGATGAAGGTATGTTTCTTGATTATTCATTGCAAAGTGGGGCTTATAGATGTTATAATCAGAGAACTAAGACTATTATGGAAAGTGCTAATGTAAGAATTGATGAGAAGTTTAGAGTACAAGAGAGAATAATTGATTACAATTTAGATGATGATGTTGTTACTAAGCCAATGAATGATGAGGTATTTCTTGAAACTAACAATGATTTGTAGAATGAAGAAGAGAAAAGGTAGGAACAAAGCTTGAAACCTTTAGTAGAGCCAAGAGTTGAGATAACAACTCTTACTCCAGGAAAGAACATGATAAAGAATCACCCATCCAAATAGATCATTGAAAGCAAAGAAAAAGGTGTGATGACAAGAAGCAGAGTTAAGGAAAAACTATGCTTGATATCTCAAGTCAAATTGAAGAATGCAGATGAAGCATGTATATATGATTATTGGAAAGAAGCCATGAAAGAGGAATTGGATCAGATAGTAAAGAATGAGACATGAAAATTTATCCCCAAACTAGCAGATAAGAAAGTGATAGGAACCCAATGGGTATTTAGCAACAAGATGAATAAGCAAGGAGAAGTTGTAAGAAACAAAGCAAGATTGGTATGTAAAGGTTATTCATAGCAAGAAGGAATAGATTATGAGGGGACTTATGCTCTCATGCATAGAATAGAAGCTATAAGATTATTCTCAGCCTATGTAGAATAGAAGAAATTCAAAGTATATCAAATGGATCTATCAACATTTCTAAATGGAGAACTTGAAGAAGTGGTATACATTATGCAACCTGAAGATGTTCTTTGATAGATGATAAGGACATAGTATGTAGACTAAGGAAAGTATTGTATGGATTGAAGCAAGCACCCAGAACTTGGTATGCAAGGTTGGATAAGCATCTGACAAAGCTTGGATATAGAAAAGGTATGGCATATAGCAATTTGTATCGAAAGAAATTCGTAATGGTTTGATGGTTTTGGTAATATTTGTTGATGATATCATATTTTGAGGAAATGATGGACAAAGGAAGAAGTTTTTTGAAGAAATGAAGAAAAAAATTGAAATGAGTATGATAGGAGAGATGAAATATTTCCTAGGATTATAGATATTACAAAATAAAGAAGGAATCTTTATTTCTCAAACTAAATACTTAAAGAATTTACTGAAAAGGTTTGGTTTAGAAACATGTAAACCTATTGGAAAAGCTATGTTGACTAGACACAAGTTATCTACAAAGGATAAGACACCTACTGTTGAGTAGAAGAAGTACAGATCTATGATTGGAGGTTTGCAATATCTAACTCACATAAGGCTGGATATAGCAAATGCAATTGGAATTGTTGCAAGATTTTAGGCTAATCCCAGAGAAGCACATTATGTAGCAGTGAAAAGGATATTTAGATATCTAAAAGGAACTTTAGAGTTTGGATTATGGTATGATAGATCTAATGATTTTACTCTAAATTCTTATATTGATGCAGATTGGGTAGGTAGCATGGATGAAAAAAAGAGCACCAGTGGAGGAGCTTTCTTTCTTGGAGAAAAATTGGTTTCTTAGTTAAGCAAGAAGTAGGATTGTACATCTCAAAGTATAGCAAAAGTAGAGTATGTTGCAACATCAAATAATTGCAATCAAGTAATCTAGATGAAGTAGATGTTGAAAGGTATAAGGATAGAAATTAGTATACCTATTGTTATACATTATGACAATAAAAGCACAAAAAATATGTCTAAGAATCTAGTATTGCATTTGAAGGCTAAGCACATTTCTATTAAGTATCATATGTTGAGAGAAAAAGTTGCAAAAAAAGAAATTAGATTGGAGTATGTGAGCACTAAAGAGAAGGTTACAGATATATTCACTAAGCCTCTTCCCAAAGAGATTTTTGAGTATTTGTGAGGTATGCTTGGGGTTATGCCCCTTCCTACATTAAAGTAAGAAGATGCAAGAGTGCATCAATCTAGGGTAACAGAGCACCATTTTTTGTTTAGACTAGATGTTGATTCTTCATGTATATGGGAGTATCTATAATGGATAGAGTCACACAGGACTCTTATTGATTTTGTTGATGTTGTTTTCAATAGTGTCTTTTGACACTCAAGCTGTGCAAGTAACAGTTGTTGTAGATTTTGATGCAGAGACTTTGGTTGTATAAACCTTTGACATTGATGTCAATGGGAGAGAAATTTGGCATGAAAAACATAACACTATGAGGGAGAGATTGGCACAAAAAATATTATGCTGAGTATATGGGAGATTTTAGCATGAATTTGTAATAACAATTTGGTATAAAGTATATTGAGGTATATCAATGGGGGAGTATGATTGATGAAGAGGATTTGAAGAATGTTTATCTTTTGTTGATATTCTTGGAACTAGATATTTTTCATTTATGTTGTCATCAATGCCAAAAGGGGAGATTGTTGGAAGATTGGCAAGATTAGAGAGATATGTTTGACAATGATATGTTACATTCATGACTGATTTTTTTATTGATATCAACATAGCATGTTTGATGTCTTCTATGGTATCTGACAAAAGAACAATAGAAAGATTAAGTTGGTATGGATGGCTAATTGAGCATGATAATCACTAAGGTTATGAGAGATACTTCTAAGTATCTGGTATATGCAGTTAATGTCAAAGTAGAAATGACAAGTCTAGAAGAAGTTATGTAAGTTTTGGTGATGTTAGTTCTAAGATAGAGTTTATAGAGGCATAATTTGGTAAACTTGTTATATCTCTTAGCAGAGTTGATATCTTGATGATCAAGGTTGAGCACATGAAGATGACATGTTGAATATGTCATGGCTAAGCTTTCTCATCATAATATTCTGTGTATGGAAAGTTATTCAAGTTGCAAGGTGAAAGATTTGTGTTATCACTAAGTGTAACATTTTCTTAATGAGGTCCTATAATAATTAGTTGAGAAGGACTGACAGCCAACTCAAAAAAAAATGTATGGACTCGGTATAAAGGAAGCACATTTTTCTTTATCATGATGTATGTGGATATGAAGATATGCAAATTGTAAATGTTTGGAAAGTAGCAAAGGATATGAAGTTGAGTAGAGTAGTGTGGAAGTGTAGGAAACTTCATTACCAAGGTTTTTTTTAGAGTGATCTAAGGTTTGGTATTTGGATCTGAGGTTCATTACCTGGTCTACAAGGTCTAATAGTGATTGGTCCAGTTGACAAGATAGAGGAAAGTATAGAGGAAAGAAGAAGATACCAATAAATTACTTGTTTGAGCAGTGAGCTCTTCTTGTAGTTAAAATTGCATGTTTGGGTAGTAGACTCTTCTTGCATACATTATACCACAACTCCTAACAAGGATTCAAAGTCTCCTAATAGGGACTCATTGTACTAAATGTTGTAACAAACTCCTAACAGGGTCTATCCTCTAACAAGGATTATTTATATTAGTACATCATCTTGTGGGCATCATTCCCACTGAGGTTTCCCCTCTTATCAAGGGTTTCCCTAGTCAACATATCTAGTGTAATTATCTATGTGCATCTTTGTATCATTTTTGTTTACTTTTTTTGAATGGTTAAGTTTTTTTTAATAAAAATAAGTGGTTTAATTATTGGATAATTGATTTACCCTGCCCCCCATCCCCCCTCAGTTATCTTGGTGGACTATTATTTCTAACAAAAGTTTCTAGAAGGGAATAAAATGAAAATATGGGTAGATTCATTGAATCCTACCTAATCCTACCTAACCTTGAAATGGATGATAAAGGATGAATGGTAAAAGATCTAAATTTTCTATTTATAGAGATGGTTGGTCAGAAGCAAAGGTTACCATGTGCGAGAACCTAAGGAAGACAAGGAGTCTAAGGTATTGCTTCATTCAATGACCTAAGAGAAGAGACTACTATTGGCAAGAAAAGAAAGAAGGCTTAAGTGTATGGATGCTTAAAGGGTGGACAAGCTATCACAGCTGAAGTGTGTGAAAGCCAAGTAGAATGGAGGATTGAAACAAAGATCTGTAATCTGCAAAATGGAGTTGTAAGTTGTTATCAAATCAAGCCTTATTGTTACTTTATAATCATTGCATCAGTATAGGGTAAGTCCTTGGGATTAAGCTTGACCTAACATTCATTTGTAAATCCTTTAACTGGATGACATTCCAAGTGAATGATCTAAAATCCTCTAACAAGGCCCACTCCTAACAAGTGATTGATTTTCTCTAACCAGGTCATATTTAATAGTGTACATTGTAACTTTTAATAGGGTTGGCCTTTCACAAGGTATCACTTTGGAAGAGTCAAAATTAGTAGCATGTTGTTGGTGGTTTTTCCCAAATTGGGTTTCCACATAAAATCATTGTGTCAAATGTGTTATTGAATAAGTTATGTTTCATGTTTACATTTCTGCAAAGTTGATTTGATAGTAACCTACAAGTTGAAGTGATTGTATGATCTAATGGATGCATGCATAATGAATATGTTTTATGGATATGGGTTCACTAAGCTATGAAAAGTTTTATTTGTACATCTAGACCTTGGATAATAGATTCACCCCCTCCCCCCCCCCCCCCCTCACCCAATTATTCTAAACAATTCCAACAATGTCTTTGCCATTGCAAATTGGTGTTACAAATTGACCCCAAATATTGTAGTATTCAAATTCAGCTCTATGCCCCAAGGAAAAGGAGAAATCTTCATTGGACACCATACTAAATAATGTAGTACAATAAAGAATACCACTTGAATTGAATAGAAGGGCTACCATATTTTATATCCAACATTTCTTCATGAATAGAATTATAAATGAAAGAGGCAAATTCAAAGAATGTGTTACTATATGTGTTATATATTTTGGCAACTGACATCATAAGAAGCATAGGTATAGCATATTGTAGATAGATTATAAACACTTGGAAAAGTGAAAAGTAAGTGTGCTTGAAATAATCCTAAAAAATCTCATAATCAAAGGGCTCAACATCTATTTTCTAAAATTTAATAGGTTTCATATCCTCCTTCCTTATAGGAAATGAGAGCCATTTAACCTTGAAGCTACGTTTGTCCATGTCATATTCACTAGCTAGTAATACAAAATCAATGACCACTTGGACATTAGAACTTGACATAAATATTTCACAAATAGATTCCCTATAAAACTTGGCAAATAAAGCACTCTTCTCTATGAGATACTATTTTTTTGTGGATTACAAATTTTTGTCATATCTCTAATAAGGTGTACATATACAAAAATATTTGGGATGAAAAGCCTTTCCAAATCCAATCTCGATGTACTATTCATTGGAATTATGGTTCTATTATTATTCTAAAAATACATGAACAAATCCCTTATGCTAAATTGGGTGTAAGGATCCCCACAAGATCTCACTCTATCCACAACTATATCAAATAGAATATATGTATCATGTGTTGTTAGGTTTATATTGAAAATAATAGTTACATACAAATATAACCAATATCACAAAGGATTAGAGCACATACAAAATGAATGGAATACACAAAGATTTAACATGGTTCACCCAATCCTTAAGTTTCTTCCACCAAATAGTGAGGCCAATATTATTATCTAGTAACTTCAATCTATTACAATCTTCAATCTCCATTGTAACTACCACTACAAGAAGCTATCTAGTCACCTTAGAAAACCATAACCCTTAGCCAATATTACATAAGTTTTATCATCTTAACAAATCAACCCTTAACATACTTAATGACTCAACCTTAGGAAATGATTAGCAAGTCAACTCACAAAAAAATTAATGACTCAACTAATAAAAACTTCAAGTTGATGCCCTAAACCCCATTGGTTATGAAAAGTGTATAGTACTTTCTTGATCAATCACCATATATTAATAATCTCTCACTCAAGTATTGATCAATCTCTACACTAAAACACCTCCCACTTAGAGATTGATAGTGTAGCCACACTGCTACCCTTGAAGCTCCCACTAAATTGATGCACCCTAAACTTGATTGTTCTTTTCTTATTTTCAATCTAGAAGACCAACCAAAGTTGAAGACAAGTTCAAATTCTCCCATGGAACCATCATTGTAGACATATCTATTGGATTTTCATTTGTATGTATCTATTAAATCTTTGATTGTTCAACATCCTAAACTAATTGAATGAAATGGTATCATAGTTGTAACTATTTTGTCTTCAAATGTAGAGAAAAATCTTGGCAAGATGAGTAACACTCTGGCTATCTTTATATAGATAATTTTCTATTTATGGGTATCCCAACTCTTTCATGAAATATTGAAGCCAAATCATCTCCTCGGCTTCCTCTATAGAAATAAAATACACTACTTTTGTACTGGATAAAGAATTCAACTCATTTTTGTCCCACCATCAGTAATTACATATCATATAGTACTCATGGTATCTAGATCCCCTTCCAAATTTGAGTCAACATAAGGTTCTAAATTAGTACTGGAGCCTCCAAAATGTAAATATTTAGTAGATGTACCTCTCAAATATTTAAGAATCCATTTGGTTACATCTCAATGCTCGATTTCAAAATGACTCATATACCTACGAATAACTCCCACAACATGTGCAATATTTGGCCTATTGCATATGATGGCATACATGGGTGTATGCACAAAGATGGGGGACCAAAAAGTTGCCACTTTTTGTTTTTTTCCTATCTAAAGCATAGTGTGTATGCACTATGATTTTCCTTGTCAAGCCACGGGACTAGGCAAGGCACTACATAATACATACACACTATATGAAACTAGTTTAAAATGCCAAAAGTCACATTTTCCTTGTATTGTGATTGTTGTAACTTTGTGAATAGTTATTTTTCTGCCCTCTAAAGCATGTGCATGCCTTTTGTTGCCTATTTTAGTACCAAATCATACCAAATTATGTGAAAGATTATGATCTCATTCAAGAGGTAAGTGATTGAAGCAATTTGTCTGTTCATATTTCAGTTAATTGAAAGTTGGAATCAAATTTAATTTAAAAAATTTAATTTAGATTGTTTACTTTTTTAAAATAGATTTTTAAAAAAATTGTCAAGAAAGAATAATTTGGAAAAAAATAACCCTCCTAAAAACCATCCCCTAAAAAATCCACCAAACCCTCCCCAAAATGATCCACCAAACCCTCCCAAAATAATCCTAAAAGCCCTCTAAATAAATAGAATGAATCCCAACCACCTCAACCAATTTAAAGACCTCCTTTGGTGCATCTAATAATTTAGATCAAATTGAAAATTAGAAAAAAAAATTAGAAGCATTTGTTAGGAGGTTCAAATTTTAGTTTAATCAAATACTTATAGTGCACAACTTGTTGAATCTCTTGAATCTATTTTGACCCATGTAGGCTTAGCTAGTGGGAAACTGCATATATGACATAATAAGAGAGATAAAAAGAAATCTTATTATACAAATAAGTTTTCATACGAGAATGTAAAATACAAAAATTAAAAAAGATTAAATATGTGAATTGTTTAAAATACCAGGTGAAACTAATGCACTTTGAACTATAGCCAAAAGATTCCCTATTCATTGGTGCATCAATGATTATATAAAGAATAACTTTTGGGACTAGTGGTGGATAATATTTGAAGCCCCTCCCTATAAAAATTCATGAGGCTCATGTTTATATCTTAAGGAAACTCTATAGTGAGTTCATCCTTGGGGAGATCCATAATTATTTTGATTTTTTAGACTCTCAAGGTAGAGGCAGTGGGTCTTCATTTGAGAGGTATAGGGCACGTCATGACCGTAATGCACCTAGGGTACCAGTTGGAAGGTGGGATGTAGATCATGTTAGTATTCCTTCCATTGTGAAGGAAAATGTAGAGGAAGCTACCCTAGGCATGATCAATTCTCTAACTCATACTCTCATTCATTGCACTACTTCTTTACTTGAGGGTCATCAAATTTAGCCTAGACGGTCCTATATATGTTGGTCATGTGGATCTCTTTGATCATATAGAGATAAGGATGAGGATACTAACATGATGAGCTATTATTTCCTTAATGAAACATTTGGCACTAATACATAGGTAAATATTTATAATTATATTTAATTAATTTGATTACGTCTCATCTATAAATGATGAATATTAAATTAGTATCTGTTGATTATGTTGAAAATCTAGGGCCAGGTTGTTGTGGCACTGGTAATGATTTGCCAACCCCATTTTGTACTATGTTTAGGACTCCACAAGTATGTATCAAATTAATCTTTTTAATTAATACATTTCATTATTATGTAATTATATGAATGGTTGTCTCGTGGGATATTGTGCATGTGCATTAGCTCTCTGCTAGACCATCAACATTCACATTAAGCAATGAGTGTGGACATGTACCACTATATAGAGGTATTTTTATTTGTATCTTAATTTGATTTAACTGATAATTTTTATTTATGAACTAAAGGAATAGTTTAAAGAGTTGACTTTGTTATGATTAATATGCAAAGTTAGGGTGATCACTACGGGTTGACACAAGACCACCTGACATGGAAATGACATCATTATCTTCACAAGTATATATCTACTAATGTATCATAATTGGCACATCAATGGTAGTAACATTATTATATGAATTTGTGTCTAATAAATTTACATACATTTGCACTAGGCTAATGTTGCAACTTTAACATGGTACTGCACACTAAAGAATGCGATGGTACATTTATGGAGGTACTATAATTTCTTGATTGGTGTTATTTTTAAGTATTATATGTATTCTTGATAACAATATGTAATACTCATGTTGTGTCATTTCAGCTATGGATATCAGAGACTCCTCTAATGTTTTGTGACACTATTGACTGTGGAGTTACTACTACACTAGCTAGTTTTGAAGTATTAACTGAGGTATGAAAGAGTTTTCTTTTTTTTTTTGTAAGGTGAAATGTGGATCAATAAAAATAGGTCCCAACTAATTCACACTTAAAGGGGTTGTTTATTAACCTTATACCTCAAAGAGAATTTAAGAAGATTGTTTCTTTCAATTCCAACCCTAAGGTAACTAGATCTAAAAAGGTTAGTGTCAACCAAGTGATAAAGGAGAACCAATAAAAACAAATATTTAATAGTTATAGGAGTGGAGAAAGAAAACAAAAATCCTTAAAACCCTAATGTAGCAAGAGCTATGAAGAAAAACTAAGTAGATGTGCAATGCAAGAGTTGAATGTAAGCAATTAAAAATGTGTATTGAAATAAAGAGGGAAAGGAAACTTACCTTGTAAAATACAAACCTAAAAATGGGATGTTAAACAACCTTTGAAAGGGAGAATTCATGTGCACTAGAACAAAAAAATTGAGATCTATAAAACCCATAAATAATTTGTCTATCTGACAAGGTTGACCTCCTCAAGCTAGATAGATTTTCTCTTGAATAGGGGTGACTTCCATGAAGGTGTGACATCTATGCAAGGGTGACTTCTATCAGTAGGAGTGGTTTCCATACAAGGGTGAATTCCTTCAAAAGGGGTGACTTTTGTTGACACTGAATTCAGGGGTGACCTCCTTCAACCCTACCAAATAGTATATAATGTTGATTCTGATTTTGTAGTTTTGATGAAGGCCAAAAAGGGTATCCAAATGTGTAACTTGTTCATCAATCCAAGATCGATGACTTAAAATAAAAATGAATTTTTTTGTTTATTGGGGGTTTACCTTGGTCAAACCCCAGTTTAGGAACTAACCTTGAACTAAAATAATTGAATTGCAAAAATGTAAAGTAAATGTGCAAATTCTTCTTACAACAGTAAGATCTCTTGAATTGCATCTAGTATAGTTACTTCACTAATTTATTTGGATCAAGAAGATGAAGATGAATGGATGCAGAAGATGCAACAAATGATGTTGAATGTGTTTAAGAAGATCTTGAAGATAAACTTCTTCAATTGTTAGAATGCTTAAATCCTTGATCTTCAATGAAGGAATTTCTTGAATAATGTTGGAAGACTTGAATGTTTGAAGAATACTTGACTGCTTAAGCATGATGGGTGCATGAAGTATCTATATATGAAAATTAAATAATAAGACTCCAATGGCTCAAAATTTAAAATGAGGTGAGACCCTTCTTAAAGTGGTGGAGTAAAATGATTGGTCATAATAAGATTTCTTGGGAGAATAAAATAAAGGATTATTAATTAGAATTAATAAAAGTCTACTAGTTGGAAATATAAGAGGAGTAAATGAGAGGGGAGGGATGAATCAGTAGATACAAAATAAATCTTGTAACTCAATAAACACTGAGAATGCTTGGTAATTGATTAACATGTAGATCTTAAGATGTTATCTATAATTAGCATTACTTTAACTTAGTTTCAAACATAGAAAATGAATAGAATGATCACATTTGACACCAAGATTTAACGTGGAAACCAAATTTGGGAAAAACCACAAACTCTAACTAGGTATTGTTTTCACTCTTTTGAAGTGAGCCCTATTAGGAGCCAACCCTATTAAAGGTTTAAAAACACACTATTAGGTGTGATACTATTAGAGGATTTAATCACCCTATTAGGAGTGGCCTTGTCAAAGCTCTTTAAACAATTAAATAGAATTACCACCTTGTTAGAGGATTTACAAATGGTTGTTGAATCAACTCTATTAAGAGATTTAAATCACTACTACAATGGTTAGAGAGTAACAATGAATTGACCTGATTTGGATGCAACTGAACTATTGATTATAGATCTCTATTCTGGCTTGAACTTGATCCTTCCTAATTGAATATATCCTTTCAGTCTCAAAATAATATTCTTCTAATTTGCTTCCTCCTAGTATTATCAAATCTTTAATGTATTCACATACCACTTCGTACATTCTAGCCCATAACTTGACCTTCTACTTATATCATTCACATTGTCAAGTCGACTAGAATACAACTTAGAATAAATAATGTTCATCTCCTCAATCGACTAGAACCAATAGATAAATCAATTAAACTTAATATGCCAAAATAAGAAAATCCTTTGATAGCCGACCCTGCTCGGTAGAAACTAACTCAAAAGTGATTTTCCTATGTTAACCAAGTGAAGCTTAGTCAACACTGCATACTAGAAAATTCCTTTAGTAACTAAGTTAGCTTGATTAGCATTGGTTCCATCCAACATTTCCTTCATTAATTGAGTGAGCTCAATTAACACTCATCATTAGTAGACTTTACTTTGCCACTCAAGTGAACTTGGTCGATACTTCCTTCTAAATAGGAAAACTTTGGATTGCTCAGTAGTCACAAAAAATTATCTTCAATGCTAGAGTGAGCTCATCATACACTAATTGATAATGATATGACATTTGTGTAACATCAAAGACAATACACAATTAATCAATTGTATCCAACAATATCCCTCTTTTGCATTGATGGAAACACAACATATCATGACACAATGAAATTTTTGGAGCAAGAATAAACTAAGGAACATCTCCTTAGTTTCATTCTGATTCATATCCATGAGAACTCCCTTTGTCAATGTGAACTCTTTTGTTAGAAAAATTCTATCTGCAACAACTTCTTTTGATGGAAAGCTTCTCCCTCTTACAACAAGCTTCTCTATAAAAAAATTCTATGAGATATGACACTAAACTTCTCCCTCTTTGACAACACATGCCAAAGACAATGACTAGTAAATGTTAGTGTACCTTAAGTATTGATTCATTTTCAATATGCCCTTATCAATACTACACCAACTGTTTGATCTTCAACATGCTTTGGTTGATACATCACTAATCTTCATTTAGTGAGCTTCAGATAGGGGAATGACCCCTAGCTTACCTCTTAGATATAGAAATGCATCCTAGGTAATGGCTTGGTGAATATGTTTGCAATTTGTTCTTTTGAATTCACATATTCCAATCTAACTTCTTTATCTTGCACCAATTCTCTTAAGAAGTGATATTTTATAGCAATGTGCTTTGTTTTGGTATGCATTACTGGATTCTTTGATATATTAATTTCACTGGTGTTATCACAGTACATGACTATTGAATCTTTGATTTCTATCTTCATGCTTGTCATTAGTTGCTTGAACCAAACAATGTTAGAATAATTAACTATCGCTGCCACATATTCTACCTCTGTTATAGATTGAGAAATGCAATTGTGTTTCTTACTTGTCCACAACACTAGCCTTTTAAGAAGAAAGAATGCTCCACCACTAGTGCTCTTCTCGTCATCAATACTTCCTGCCCAATCAACATCAGTAAATACTTTTAGGTCCAAATTGCCTTCTATTTTGTACCATAAGCCGTATTCTTTAGTACCTTTCAAATATCTCATGATTCTTTTGACTATCATCAAATGATTTTCTTTGGGTTTTGCTGAAAGTCTTGCCACCGTACCAACTATTAATGCAATATCAAGCCTTGTATGTACTACATATTACATTTTTCTAATCATTGATCTATATGTAGTCTAATCTACCTATTTAGAATCATCATTTTGAAAAAGCTTATGTCTAGCAGACATAGGGGTTCCAACTGGTCTTGAGTCTTCCATTCTAAAATTCTTTAGTATCTCCTTGATATATTTGGATTGAATAATGTAGATACCATCTTTCTTCTACTGAATCTGTAATCCAACAAAGATTTTTATCTCCCCAAACATAGACATCTCAAATTCCTTACTGATTCTTTTTGAAAATGCCTTGCACAATTCATCATTTCTTGTGAATAATGTGTCATCAACAAATATTTTAGCCAACACAATCTTCTTGTTTGGTCCTTCTTTGATATACAGACTACTATTATCATTTGTTCTTTGAAAACCAATTTGTACCAAGTAATTATGAAGTTTTTCATACCAATATTTTGGAGCTTTCTTGAGACCATATAATGCCTTGTGTAATTTGCAGACCATATCTCTTTTGGTTGGATCTACAAAACCTTCTAGTTGTTCAATGTAGACTTCCTCATCAAGAATTTCATTCAAAAATGTAAATTTAAAATCCATTTGATAAACTTTAAATTCATTGTGAGCTACATATTCTTAAAAATAACCTTTACATACCAACCTTGCTTTGTTTCTAGATACTTTTCCATCTTCATTTATATTATTTATGAACACCCATTTTGTGTCAATTACATTTTTATCCTTGGTCGAGGAACAAGAATCTAGGTTTTGTTCTTCTCTATTTGTTATATTTCTTCATTCATTGCTTCAACCCAACTTTCATTATCCAATGCATCTTTAAAATTTCTAGGTTCAAATTCAACAAGTAAACATGTACCTTTCAGTTTTCTTCTTGTCATTATTCCATCAAATTTGTTGTAATGCCCTGCCAAGGGATCCAAAGAATTAACCTAAAGTTTCACTAAGTTTGGTAACAATTTTTTTTTTTTTTTAAATCATGAAAGTAAAAACTATTTACAACTTATACATAGTAACGAAAGCAATAGCAACAATTCAATGAAAGTAAACATGACATACCTAATAGGTTACATTCTTCATGGATCCCTTAATGTTGAATCACGTCTAAGTTAACTATTAATGATTTCATCTAACATCACATCCCCATGAAATAATAATGATACATCCAACATACTTAAACAATATGCAAGTGTCCTTTTTGTAGTTTACATTTTAGTTTGCTCAATCATCCAATGTACATGTCATAGGGTATGAAAGGCTTAAAGAATATACATCCATGTAAATAAAGTACATCATCCTATTCTAATCCATAGTGAAAATGTAGCAAGTAAATGAAACCAAATACCATACATGATACATCATCATCATAAATGATATAAACATTCATCGTAACAGATAACCATAAATCACAACATAACTAATTAGGTGCATGGTTCCTCCCAACTGTAAATAGCATCATTAGAACATCGTGGGCCCTAGACATCCCTCCATGCATAACATTCCAAATCACCAAAGAGATCATCAATTATTAACATAGTAGGAATGTCACTCCAGAAATCATACCACATCATATGCAGACAAGAAATCTAACATGCAAAGTAAAGCATAAGATAACATCATCTAACATATGCAAATCATCAATATAAGGATACATGTCCACCATCATAAACCATGAATAGAATGAAGATAGATGCCAACAAAGAATGCATCAGCCATAGTGTCTCAAATGAATCTCAAATGATATGAGTGGAAAAGCACTACCACCCAACCACGTGAAACCTAAATGGTCCACTCCCACTGTGCTGAGGAGATAATCTCAAGTCCCAAATAGGTTATCAATTCACAAACACAAATACTCTCTAAGTCCAGGAATCCTAAAATTATACTAACTCAAATGTTCCAAATCACAAAATGACATCTAATCCCAGAGACACAACATACACATGTAGGAAACCTACTATGCAAGCGGGAAAGTGTCATTGCATGGATCATGCTAGAGTTACCCTGGTAGTCTCCCAATAGACCCCAGCCCCCTAGTAATCCCTATGCGGCTACTAGTATCCTCTCATACAGATGAGGCATACTATGGAATGCAAGGTCGCAACCAAGCATTCTCTCTACTCCCATCCTAGTCTGTACTAGCACTTGAGGCATGGGCGAGAACAAAACAATTATCTTTTTAGGTTCATTAAGTCAGTATTAGGTGTGAATTTTTTCACTTATTAAGAAAACTTACAATGAGTTACCTTGGTAGCCTCTTAGGGCCTCGGCCCCCATTGCAAGCCTCTTCTCGACACTACAAGTAGATAACCTACCCTAAGCTCATGGAATCATAAATCACAAAATCACCACAGTCCTATACAAGCGACTAGAAAATACTAAAATATAATTCATAATAAAAGCATCAAATCTCCATGAGAAAAAGAAAAGTATCCATAGATAATCATGACCATGACAGTTCTCTATTGGTAACTGAAGGTATCCCTGATAATCACAATAATCATTGGTTTTTAACAAGCAACCAAAAAGTATCTCAAAGTAATACTGATCGAAGACTCCAAAATGGTTGAGTCAAAACATGTCACAACATGACATCATCAAGATTAGATAACAATTCATTCCCATCAAAGTAACTGGAAAGTAATCCAATACAACTGATCGATAACTCATAAAAAGATTACATAAATCACATCTTAAACAAGAAGACTGAAGACAATATCAATCAGCATGCCATCACATAACCATGATTGAGTTTAAAAGATTGAGATCAAAAGACATCATCATGACATCACAATCATAGCACCCGAGCCTCTGAAAACAACCTAAGACTGGTCAACAATCTAGTCAACCCAAACCCAAAACAAGAAGTATAGAGAAAACACAATGCGAGCACATGTTTTGGTTTTGCTAAAATTTCATAGTTGAATTAAAATGTGGAGGTCTCAATTTTCATTTTCAAATTTAGATATCGAGTGGAGAAATATTTTGTACATTTTTTTTTTCCTAACCCATGTATTGTTTTGATGAATAAAAGTTTTTCCCTCTAACTCTTAGAATTCAATTTTCTAAATGTTCTAGGAATAAACATTATACGTTATTTTGGTAATGAGTTATCATTTTTCAATAACTCAATTTACGATTTTGAGAAGAATCAAAATATTTGATAACTTAAATGTTATAACTTTTAATTAACCTTAATTAGACTAAATTCTAATTAAGTAAATTGATTAATTTAAAACTATATTATTTATTTAAAATCTTGAATATTAAAATTTTATTAATATTATATACATACATACAAATATATATATATACTAATAATTAATATATAACAATTATTAATATATATATAAACTATCAACATTTAACAATAATAATAATGTTTTTTAAAATATCATAAAAATAAAATATAAAAATTTCAATTCAAAACACAATTTTTAAAACGTTACAATATATATATATATATATATATATATATATATATATATATATATATATATATATATATATATATATATATATATATATATATATAATTCGTTGTTGATGCGGCACATAGGTACCCTGCTGTCGCAGGGCCTACGACGGCAGTGGGTACATAGTATCTGCTGATGTCGCAATACCTGCAACGGCAGGTACTCTGCATAAAGTAAAGCACATGGGCACGGGATTTCGTCCCTCCACTGTGCATTTATATATATATATTTTTTTAATGCATTTTTAAATAACATTTTTTAAAAAGCGTTTCTCAATCGATATTCAATATTGTATATCCACTGTGACTCATTTTTAAATATATAAATTTCTCCACTATGCCTTCTAACTATATATATACGTATATATATATATATATATATATATATATATATATATATATATATATATATATGCATGTATGTATGTATGTATGTATGTATGTGTGTGTGTATATATATATATATATACACACGCAGTTCATTACCAAACATTACTGCGTTTAATAAACATATATGTGTGTGTGTGTGTGTGTGTGTGTGTGTGTGTGTGTGTGTGTGTGTGTGTGTGTGTGTGTGTGTGTGTCTATATATATATGTATGTATGTATGTATGTATGTATGTATGCAAATTTTATATGTATATATAAAAAGAGAACATATATCTAATTTTACACAAGAAGGGCTTTCCATTTTGATGAATTAAGAATTCCTCCTAAAAGGTAATTGTTCTCTAAATTTGCCCATTAATAAAAAGGTTTGTTCATATGCATCTGAAAACCCTAGCCCCTTAGTTTCCTCAGATCTACGCATATGAAAATTTTCTTATAAAGAATTTAACTACCCATGACAAAATGCATACAACCAAGATATGAAAATCCTCAGCAAGCATTTAGAAGACACGAAGAAGACAGAAAGTGCGAGAAGTCAAAATGACATATGCAAAAATCATGAGTGTCTACCTAGACACTGATGCTAAATCACTTCTCCTCATAATTCCGTAGAGCAAGCTCCTTCCTTCTCCAACATTCCCAGGTCCTCCAAGAACGCTCCCTAAACTTCTAGGAGTGCCTGAATATAAAGAACTCTCAGGAAGCACCTAGAATGTCTCTAGAAACAACCAGAAGGTGTTGACAACTAAGCATGAGTCTTTTCCAACCTTCTAGATGAGTCATAAGGTTGTAGACACCATGTACTTAATTTGTGTGCTAACTCTTGTGTTGTTGACATATGTGCAATCATGAGGTGCATTTACTCCTAAGTAGGCTTATAACTTTTATTTTAATTCTTTTATTACTTTTATTATTATTATTTATTTATTACTTTATTATTATTTTTATTATTATTATAAATTTTAATTTCTTTTATTTAATTATTTTCTCAATTAATTCTCATTTAATTAATTATAATCAAAATATCTAAAGGTCATGATATTATATTAATTTTTCCCAAATAATTAAATTATTAATTAAATCTTTTAATTTAAGACTTAATTAATAGAAAATTCACCATAGACCTCCAAGATAAAATATGAAAACCCATCATAGAACAATCCATACAAAATCAGTCTAAAGGGTTAAAAATCATGAATTATGTCATCCGACACATTCGGAAGGTAAAATATCTCGGATACTTGTCCTACCTCACTAGGACAAATGGTTTAGGGGTTTAGGATTTGGACTTGAGAATTTATCTCCCTTCTCTTACCATTGAGATATTGCGATAAGGTACGCTCATCCTAGCAATTTAGGGAAGTTGATACCCAGTACCTGCAACCTGCATAAAATCCATGCATGTACATACAATATGTATATATGCTAAGCTAAATAGGCAATGGCAGGAAGTGGTGCATCGTGTAGATTCCAACTAGTAGGTGATTGCGACTCCCTTCCTTAACCACATCAGAAATGCTATACATAAGAAACAAACACGCACACCATACACATGCAAGTATGGGGTAAGTATCCATAATAAAACACATGTGATAATAACCATCTAACTAATCATCATCAATAACTGAAAGCAATGTAATAATCATCATGCATACATGAAATGTAGAGTTTAAGTAATCTCATCATACATCAACTGAATCTATAATATAATATTTGATAGTCTCAAAAAAATACTACTAACCATCATCATAAACTAGTCTAACATAGTATGGAAATAATAGCAATAATGTGTCCAAAAGAATGTGAATGAGGGTAGGCACTAAATCCACCCCCCCTTGGATTAGGCTTACTCCTGGAAGCCTACAAACAAGTAGGGATATAACTCTCATAATCTAGTTGCATCCTCTCATGTAGCTGAAGAGCCATCAATAGGGTCCCATTGGACCCTTACCTACTCGATGGTTTGACCCCTAAGGGTCAACTCCCACTGCTCCAGAATACGAACCAGCTCCAAAGCTAGCTGCCCGTCCTCTACCTACAATGCATTCCAATCAAGAACATGTACAACATTAGAGATATACTGCCTAAGTACTAAAACATGGAAAACATCATGAATGTGAGCTAGGTTGGGCAGTAGAGCAAGGTGGTAAGCAACTGGGTCAATCCTCTCAAGAATCTCGAATGGTCCCACAAAGTGAGGTGCTAGCTTTGAACCCTTTCTGTATTGGATCAAACTCTTCCGCAGATGCACTCTCAAGAAAACCTTGTCTCCCACAGCAAACTACTTATCTGTCCTATGTGCATCAACATAATTTTTCTACCTATCATGTGCCGTAGTCAAGTGCTCGCAGATACGCACTACTTATTGTTCCATATCATGAAGCATCTCAGGACCCAACAGGATGTGATCCTTAAGACTATCCCAACTCAAGGGTGTACAATAAGGATGTCCATATAAGCCTAGAATGGTGTCATGCCAATAGAACTATGATACCCATTGTTGTAGGAAAACTCCACTAGGTAAAGATAGTCCTCCCAATGTGTCTACCTATCCATCACATACATCCTTAACATGTCTTCCAAAACCTGATTCACCCTCTCTGTCTGACCATCTGTCTTTGGGTGATATGTCAAACTAAAATTCAACTGTGCTCCAAGCTCATGTTGTAGTGATGTCTAGAATGTGAATGTGAATACAGGATCCCTATCTGAAATGATCTTTTGAGGAATGCCATGTAGTCTCACAATGTCATGCATGAAGACATTAGCTACAGAAGTTGCCATGTAGGAAGACCTGATTGGTGAAAAATGTGCCACCTTAGTCAACCGATCAACAGTGACCATGATAGCATCATGATGAAAAATAGTCATAGGTAATCCTACTATGAAGTCCATAGAGATGATGTCCCACTTCCAGGAAGGAATGAGATTTGGTTGCAAAAGTCTTGTCGAGTGCTGATGTTCTGCCTTGACTCTCTGACACTCAAGACACCTAGCCACAAAATCAGCAATGTCTCACTTCATCCCAGACCAATAGAATAAATGTCACAAAGAGCAGATGCAATGTCAATTATCATGATGTTATGATTCTTCTTTTCAACAATGTCTTAAACTGATAATGTTCCAATGGGAGTCTTGTACTTAGTATCAAGATATCTACAACCTGAATCATTTATAGTAGCTAGATGTAACCTCATAAGTCCTTGTCATGCTACAAAATTGCCTCTATTTAATATCTACAACCTAAATCATTGATAGTAGCTAGATGTAACCTCATAAGTCTTTTCCATGCTGCAAAATTGTCTTTATTTAACTTGGAAATCTCTCTTTTGTAAGACATCCTGATCTTTAGCTTAGGTCCTTGAAACCTTCTCTGCAAGCACCAAAAGCTTTGATACCAATTGTTGGAAATATAAGAGGAGTAACTGAGAGGGGAGGGGTGAATCAGTTACTACAAAATAAATCTCACAGCCCTTAGATGTCAGTAAAATAATTCTATAAAAACTTAATTATGGTGATGCTAGACAAACAAAGAAATATTGTATCTTGGTAAACACTGAGAATGCTTGGTAATTAATTAACATGTAGATCTTAAGATGTTATCTATAATTATCATAACTTTAACTTATTTGAAAACATATAAAAGGAATAGCATGAACACATTTGACACCAAGACTTAATGTGAAATCTCAATTTCGGAAAAACTACCAATTGCAACTACTTATTGTTTTCACTCTTCTGAAGTGAGCCCTATTAGGAACCAAACCTTTTAAAAGTTACAAAAAATACTTAGGTGTGACCTTGTTAGAGGATTTAATCACCCTATTAGGAGTGGACTTGTCAGAGGTCTTTAGACAATTCAATAGAATTGCCACCTTGTTTGAGGATTTACAAATGGTTGTTAAACCAACTCTATTAAGAGATTTAGATCACTACTACAATGGTTAGAGAGTAAGAATGAATTGACTTGATTTGGATGCATCTAAATTACTAATTATAGATCTCTATTCTAGTTTAAACTTGATCCTTCATGATCAAATATATCCTTTCAACTTCAAAAAAATATCTTGGTTATCCTTCTGATTCACTTCCTCCTAGTATTATCATATCTTCAATGTATTCACATACCACTTTGTACATTCTAACCCACAACTTGACCTTCTACTTATATCATTCACATTTTCAAATCAAATAGAATAAAACTTAGTATAAATAATATTCATCTCCTTAGTCGGCTAGAACCAATAGATAAATAAATTAAACTTAATATGTCAAAACAAGAAAATCCTTCAATAGCCAACCTTGCTTGGTAGACACTAACTCAAAAGCAATTTTCCTTTGTTAACCAAGTGAAGCTTGGTCAACACTGTATACTAGAAAATTCCTTTGGTAACTGAGTGAGCTCAATTAGCACTGGTTCCATCCAACATTTCCTTCATTAACCAAGTGAGCTCAGTTAACACTCATCATTTGCATACTTTCCTTTTTCACTTGAGTTAACTCGTTAGATACTCCCTTCTGAACTAGGCAAACTTTGGATTGCTCAGTAGTCACATAAAATTGTCTTTAATCCTAGAGTGAACTTAGCATACATTGATTAATAATGATGTGACATTTATGTAACATCAAAGAAAATATAGAATTAATCAATTGTATCCAACACTACCCCAATCTAGAAAATAAGAGAAGACATATAAAATTATTTTATAGGGGAGATAAAACATTATCTAAGATAGGACCAAATTCAAATATTAAATTTAATTAATTAATTAATAAGGAAACACTTTAAGATAAATAAAAGCCTAACCCATTTATATTAATTTTAAATTAATAAAGGTTCAATGGGGTGAAATGAATTATCTAAGTCGAGGACAAAAGAGGATAAATAGAAATAAATGAGGGAATCATGTTAATTCAATGTTAAACCATCATTAAATTAAGGTGCTTCTAATTTAATATGGTAAAATTTTAATTCCTATATGTATATATATGTATATCTATATGTATATGTATATATATATATACATATATATATATATATATGTATATATATATATATGTATATATATATATATATATGTATATATATATATATGTATATATATGTATATATCTATATATATGTGTATATATATACATATATGTATATATATACATGTATGTACATATATGTATATATACATATATGCATATATATATGTATATATACATATATGCATATATATATGTATATATACATATATATGCATATATGTATATATACATATATGTACATACATATACATACATATATATATATATATATATATATATATATGCATATCATACATATACATACATATATATATATATATGCATATATGTATATATATACATATATATATACATGTATATATATATATATGTATATGTATACATATATATATGTATATGTATTTATATGTATGTACATATATGTATATACATATATGTATATATATACATATGTACATATGTATATATACATATATGTATATGTACATATGTACATATGTACATATGTATATATACATATATGTATACATATGTACATATGTACATATACATATGTACATATGTACATATACATATATGTATATATACATATGTACATATGTATATACATATATGTACATATGTATATATTATATATGTATATATATACATATGTGTGTGTGTATATATATATATATGTATATATATGTATATACATATATATATATATATGTATGTATATATATATATATATATGTATATATATATGTATATACATATATATATATATATATGTATGTATATATATATATATATGTATATATATATGTATATATATATGTATATATATGTATATACATATATATACATATATATAGTATTTGTATATGCTCAGATTCTTTACAATGTTGGATTGTTGGCACACAATGATATTTCGTGTAACCTTATATGCTTATATGTTTTACATTTCATTTGAAATCAATCATTTGTATCTTATGGTATAATATTATCATTTGTATCTTATTATATTTAGTATAATCTTATGGTATCTATTTGATGCATAAAATTGGTTATTTTTAAGTTTCACTATGAATATTTATGGGTTATTAGCCACAAGAATATATCATTATATATAAAAATGCATAAGTATGATCAACACTTATGGTTTCACTTAACCAATATTGAAATACCAAACCTTCACAAGACTTCTAAGAGATCACTCAACACCATACCCACCTTGATTCATATATTCAAGGACTTTAACATCCAATACACTATGTCACATGCATATCATCATTTAGATAGCAATCTTTCATTCTTTGATTGGTCAAAACCCTAACAACCTAGGCAACTTTATCATAGTATAACTTTCTTGGAAATTAAGTGTAGCCCATATTGATTTGTTAGTTTAGTATTGTAGCACTTTCATGGAAAATTATGGCAATATAGTAAGGCAATTTTGTCATAGTGACACTACCATACTGAATTGTTGCCCCATTGCACTTAGTGCACCATGGTAACACCTAGGTCTGGCATGTTCCAAACTATTCAATTCAAAATTAATTAGAGAAGGTTCCCCCTAGCATTTACCTAGCCAAGTGAAGCTAACAGAGTTGATAGATTAATCTCAAGATAAATTGTTTAAAAGATGCACTATTTTAGCAACTTTTAACTATGTAATAATGCAATATTTTAAGCTAAGTAAAATATTCTTGCTAATATAAAATTGTGTTGAGTATTCCAAAATAAACCTATATGAAATCAGAGTAGCTTGACACTATCCTTGTGCACTTCAATAAACTCTGATAACTATTACAAGGTTCAAGTTATTACCCTCAAAAAATAATTGTCTTAAGTAACTTAGTACACCTTGGGAACACTTGGGTTCAGTATGCACAAAATAATTATCAATATTAAATAAATGAGAGAATTTCCCCTACTATTTACTTTGCTAATCAGAGCTAATGGAGTTGATAGAATGGTCCTAGGATAAATGATTTCAAAGATGCACCATTTAGAAACTTTTTTCACCAAGTGAATGTGCTCGCCAAAACCAAACGGATTTGAGTTCTCATAATGGAGTTACATGCACTTAGAGAGCCTTAACATTGTCCTTTTTCACTTTATAGAACTTTTATTCCCATCATGAGGTTTCATATATCATCATCCAAAAATCATTTTCCTAATTGACTTAGTGCACCTTGAGAATACCTAGGTATGGAATGTGCAGAATCATTGACAATTATTAGTGAGTGAAACAATATGTCCCCTAGAATTCTCCCAACCATTTGGAGCTAACAGAACTAACAAAATGATCCCACAATGAATGGATTGAAAGATGTACTATTTAACAACTTTTCACTTCATAACAATGCAAGTTTTTTTGTCAAGTGAAACACGCTCAAAAAAAAAACTATGTGGAGTTTTAAAAATACCCATCACAAGGTCTGAGATATCACCCTTAGAAAATTACTATCATAATCAACTTAATACACCTTGGGAACACCTAGTTCTAGCATGTGTGAAAGTGTTCTCAATTCTCAATGAGAAAAATGAGATGTCTCCTAGTGCTTACCTAATCAATTAGAGCTAACAAAGCTAACATAATGGTCCCACAATGCATTAATTGAAAAATGCACTATTTAGCAACTTTCCACTATACAATAATACAAATTTTTGTGTCAAGTAAAACATGCTTGCCAAAACCAAATCATGTGGAGTATCAAAAATGGAGCTATAAAAACTTAGACCTTGGGAACACCTTCCTTGTAAACTTTACAAAACTTTGATACTCATCATGATGTCCAACATATCACCCTCCAAAAATTATTGTATTATTCAACTTAGTGCTCCTTAAGAACACTTGGGTCTAACATGCACATAAGAATTCTCAATTCTCAATGAGAAAATGATATGTCTCCTAACATTTACCCATCCAATAATAGCTTAAAAAGATGACATAATGGTCTGATGATGAATGGATTGAAATATGCACCATTTAGAAATTTTTCAGTGTGCAACAATGCAAGTCTTTATGTCAAGTGAAACATGCTCACCAAAAAAAAACTTTGTGAAATATAAAAAAATGGAGCTATACACATTTATCCCTTGGGAACACTTTCCTTGTGCACTTCACAAAAATTTGATACCCATCACAAGATTTGAGATATCACCCTAAAAAATCATTATCCTAATTGAATTAGTGCACCTTAGGAACACCTAGATTTGACATGCATGGAAGTGTTTTCAAAGCTCAATGAGAAAAAAAAGATGTCCCCTAGAATTCACCCATGTAATCAAAGATAATGAGCTGACATAACGGTGCCACAAAAAAAAATTGAAATATGCACCATTTAGAAACTTTCTACTACACAACAATGCAAATTTTTGTATCAAGTGAAATGTGCTTGCCAAAACCAAACTATGTGGACTATCAAAAAATAGATCTACATAAAATTAGGCCTTTGGAATACCTTCCTTGTGCACTTCACAAATCTTCAATACCCATTACAATATTTGAGATATTATCCTTTTAAAAAAAAAAATTTAATCAACTTAGTGCACCTTGGGAACACCTAGGTCTGACATGTGTTGAAGCATTCTTGATGCTTGGTGATAAAAATGAGATATCCCCCAGTGTTTACTAAAATAATCAGAGCTAATAGAGCTGAAACAATTGTCTCATGATGAACAAAGAAAGATGCACCATTTAGAAACTTTCCATTGTACAACAATGAAAACTTTTGTGTCAAGTGAAATGTGCTTGCAACAAACAAACCATGTGAAGTATAAAAAATGGAGCTACATGAACTTAGCCCTTAGGAATTCCCTTCTTGTGCACTTTTAAAAACTTTGATATGCATCATGAGGTTGGAGATATCACCCTCCAAAAATTGTTGTCCTAATAATCTTAGTCCACTTGTAAACAACTAGGTTTGGCATGTGGGGAAGCATTCTCGATGCTTGGTGAGTGAAATAAGATTTCTTCTATCATTTACCTTGCCAACTAGAGTTAATGGAGCTAATGAAATTTCCCCATGACTAACAAATCAAAAGATGCACCATTGAGCAACTTCTCATTACACAACAATGCAAGTTTTTGTAACAATCAAGTTTTTCTTATGAACACAATGATCATTCCATGAATGTGTTATCTAATTATCATGGAATTATCTTATTTTAATTTGTAAATATATTACACTAACAAAAAATATAGATAAAAGTGGAAAGTTATTGGTGATCGTCATGAATTAGGTTTTTAAAAGGGCTTGGGCATATGTGTAACAATATAGTAGTAGGTAATTTACCTTATATTGGAATTTTTTAGCACATGTCCTATTTAAGGTGTTACAACTTAGTTTGAGTCTAGAAAGTTTTGGGAAGAAAGAGATTGAAGAGTCCTTAACTTGACAAGGGTTTGATGAGAGTTTAAGGTGCAATTTTGGGGTTTTACATCAAATAAGAGTTTAGGGTTAAATTTACTACAAATATATTTGATTGGAGTCAAGCGTTTCATAGGCTTCTTTGTAAATAACACAGGGATGGATGGAGAATTATGCCAAAGGCACATCTAACTATCTAAACACTACACTGAGTAAGAATAGTGGAAGCAAAGCACAAAGAATAACATCAAGGGGAGAGAGAGAGAGAGAGAGAGAGAGAGAGAGAGAGAGAGAGAGAGAGAGAGAGAGAGAGAGAGAGAGAGAGAGAGAGAGAGAGAGAGAGAGAGAGGGAGAGGGAGAGAGAGAGAGAGAGAGAGAGAGAGAGAGAGAGAGAACAAATGTCTTATTGATTCATCAAATAATTTGCAAACATGCTTGGTTGTGAGGCCTTCCAAATTATGGCCAATACAATGATTATATATGCATCAAAATGCATCCAACATAATATACATGCGATCATTTACCTTGATTCTTTCTCTCTACTCCATCTCATACCTCTAAAGCTAAACTAGACTTGCTACTTAGACTTGCTAAAATGGCTCACAAATAGATATTTATATATGAGAAAACCAACCTCATAATGGTCTTCATGCATCCCAATGCATGATCCTTACATTAAATTCACAACATAAACTAAATAAACAATTCAATTCTCACTAAGAACCAATCTTAAACAAAATTGGTCAAAGAAGGAACTAAGTATTAGAAGAAACCACAAGACCAACTTGATACATGAAGGAACTCGACGATCATAGGAGCTCGACCAACATAGGAACTTGAAAACAACTAAAACTTGACAACAAATGAAATAATGAACAAAGATGAGCAGGATCTCAAGACAACCCAGGATGCTCCTATATCAAAAAAATAGTGTTGAAATAAATAATTCTCCTAAATCATGGAGGCATCACAACCCAAGTTGAATCTAACTTGGATTAAGAAATCCATGTAGCATATTCAACTAGTCTATTCTTCCACTTCACTAAATATTCATGGTAATCTTTTTCTCATGCTTTTACCAACCCTCTAATCCAATGCTTGTTCAATCTCTTCAATCTTCTTCTTAAGATAATCACTTGGTGTAACAACTTCATCTTCTAACTCATGATACTCATATAAATAAGCAACATTAAATATAGGAGATATATCCATGTCTTCAGGTAACTCAACTTCATAAGCATTACCACTGTCAAACTTTCTAAAGATTCTATAATTACAAAACTTCTTCATTTTCAGCTTACTATATGTTCCAACAGAGAATCTACCTCTTTTCAAATGAACCATCACCTCATCACCAACCTAAAAAGAATGACATCTTCTAGAATTTTCTACATTCTCCTTATACTTCTAATTACATTGTTCCAACCTCAACTTTACTTCCTCATGCAAATACTTCATAACATCAGCAAATACTTCTCCTTTAGTAGTTCTCTTCTCTTCTCTTCATGAGAAATATCCTTCAAATCTGATATACCTTTAGGATGCATTCTAGTAACAATATGAAAAGGTGTTTTCCCAGTACTCCTATTCACATAATTATTAAATGAAAACTCAGCTTGTGCAAATATCATATCCCAGTTACTCAGCTTATCTCCAACTACACATATCAAAAAATTACCTAGAATTCTATTCACAACCTATGACTATCCATATGTCTATGAATGGAATGTAAAACTAAAATTCAACTTAGTATCCATCTTCTTCCACAAAGTCTTCTAGAAATAACCAACTAACTTACTATCTCGGTCAGAGATAATGATCCTTGGAAACCATGCAATCTAAAATTTCTTTGAAGAAGAGCTCCATAACATGCACTACATCATTTGTCTTCTTATATGGTATGAAATGTATCATCTTTGAGAATCTATCCACAATAATAGAAATAGAATTATATCCTCTTGATGTCTTAGGTAACCCAAGAATTAAATTCATACTAATGTCACTCCAACATTTCTAAAGAACATAAATAGGTGTATACAATCAAGTATTCTGAATTACACATTTTGCAACTTGTCAAATTCCACAACTCCTTACAAATTTCTTAACATCCTTATACATTCATGGCCAATAATACTTGTCTTTAATAAAACTCAATGTCTTATCAATTCCAAAGTGTCCAACCATTCCACCATAATGTTTTGTCATTAATCAAATTAAATCTTACAAAACATCTTGGTATACACAAATGAATCCCTTTGAACAACATACCTTCTCAAATAAAAAATTCATCATACTTACTTGGTTTCTCTAATAGATTTGGTGCTCTACACTCTCTCCATGACTCAAAAAAACATGGGCTAGTTTCATACAACTCCTTGATCTCATCAAAGCCAATAACTTCAATCATCGTCTTGGTCAATAAAGAACACTACTCAATACATATAAAATATGGTTAGTGACTACAATTTTATGTTTTATCACAAATGTGAAACTCTGCAAGTACTCAACCCACTTCGTATGTCTTTGATTCAACTTATGTTAACTTCCCAAGTATTGTGAAGCCTTATGATCACTATACAACACAAACTCTTTAGGAATCAAATAATATCTCCAATTTTCTTAATGCTTGAATAATAGAATAGAATTCTTGATCATACACAAAATACTTATTTTTAGCATCATTCAACTTTTCACTAAAGAAAGCAATAGGTTTACCTTCTTGACTCAACACAACTCCTATGCACTACCACTTGCATCACACTCAACTTGAAATATCTTAATGAAATCAGGTGAAGCCAATAAATGTAACTCAATAATATTTTGTTACAAGGTGTCAAAAATATTTTTAGCTCCATGTGTCCACTTGAAATCATTTTTATCTCCTCTCATAGTCTCATTCATAGCATTACAGGCAGATCTGAAATTCCTTGTGAAATTTCTACAAAAACTACCCAAACCATGAAATGATCTTACCTCACCCACATTATTAGGAGTAGGCCACTCTAGAATTTCTTTAACCTTCATAAGGTCCATTTTCAAACCATCAACTAAAATCAAAAATACCACATAAACAATTTCCTCTTGCATAAAGTAACACTTCTTCAAATTAATCAACAACTTCTCTTTTAGCCTCTGCAACACTTTCTTAATATACTCAAGATGTTCTTCCTTAGTCTTGTTGAATATCAAAATATCATCCAAGTTCATAATTACAAACTTACCCAATAATTTCTTTAGAACTTCATTCATACAACCTCAAAAGTACTCGATGTATTAGTTAAACCAAAAGGCATTACTAACCATTCATACAAACCATAGTTTATTTTGAAAGTGGTCTTTCACTCATCACCTCCTTTGATTATGATATAATGATATCCACTCTTCAAATCAATCTTGGTAAAGTATTTTTCTCCACTCAAAAAATCCATGATATCATCCATCCTTGGTATAGGAAACTTATATTTCACTATTATCTTATTAGTAACTCTAGAATTAGTACACATTATCCATTCTCTATTTTTCTTAGGTGACAATATAGTAGGTACAACACATGGACTCGATCTTTCTCTAATCAAAACTTTATGCAACAACTCTTGCACTTGCATGTTACAATCTTCATTCTCTATAGGTGTCAATATATATGGTGCTTTATTTAGAAAATTAGCTCCAATATTTAAATCATACAATGACTTATACTCCTTACTAGTGGTAATCCATCAGGTATATCTTCTACAACAATCTCATTGTACTCCTCAAGTAAATTTTCCATTCTACTTATACTCAGCTAATACTATCACAACTTGACCCTCTTGGAATTATAGAAAAGAAAAATTTGTTCTTCATGTCCATCTCAAATTGTTTCCTATTGACCATACAAACTCTAATAGTAGTATAATTTACCTTGTCTAGAAATTCAATCAAAGGAAACAATGTTTTCTTTCTTCCATTCACCCAAAGAGTATATTGATTCAATCTATCATCATGCACAACATTCCTATCATACTGCCAAGGTCTACCCAGTAGAATATGACAATAATCCATAGGCATAATATTACATAGAACTTCATCAAATTAGTTTCCAATCTTGAATTTCACAACACATTTCTCAATTACCAACAATTTATTCTCATCCTTGATCCATGAAACATGATAGGGTTTAGGGTGTCTCAACCTCTATAACTGCAACTCTTTAACCAACTCCTCTAATGCCAAATTTTCTAAACTATCATTATCAATGATCACTTTACAAGATTTTCTATCCATCTTGCATATGGTTTTGAAAAGACTAATCCTCAAGATAGGTTCTTCATCATTTTTCTCATTGTACAAGATTCTCCTTACCATCAAATTTTCTCTAGCCATAGGACCACTTGGTGAACCCTAAAGCTCTCACTGTATCACAACATTTTTGGCTACTACTGCCTTCATTCTTCCTTCTAGGATGTTTGCATTCAAAGGCTCAATGCCCTTCTTTATAACATTTTAAGTAGTTACCACTAAATCCTTCTCTTCCATAACTACCTCGGTAAGAACTAGTACCTTTTCACTCAGTCTTGCCTTTCCAATCATTTCTCCATTTAGATTTTCCTTTATTTGGTATTGTATTATCAAATCTACCATTTTATCCATAAGATCTACCTCTACCTCTCTAAAATTGTCCACCTCTACCTCTTTGTCTTTTTTCATGCTTCTTTTTCAAGATCTCCTCATCTTTCAAGGAATATTGATATGCTTCTTCGAGACTATCCAATTTCAAAAAACTTATTTAATCTTGAATTCCATATCTCAATCCACTCAAGTACCTTGAAACTTTCTCAACCTCATCATCAACATGTCTAGATCTGATGTCCAATCTATAGAAATCCTCAGTGTAATCCTTCATAGTCATGTCCTTTTGTCTCAAATTTTGCATCTTCCTCAATAAGCCAACTTGATAATCAACAAGAGGGAACGTCTTCACCTTGTTCACCATTTTCAACTAGGTTCTGATATTTTCTTTTTCTCTTCTCTTTCTATCAACCTACAAATGCTCCCACCATAGTAAGGCATGACTTTTCAACCTAGTAACTGCAATTTTCACCTTCCTATTATTAGGAGTGCTTTCAAACTCAAAGAACTTATCCATATCAAAGATCCAATCCACTACAACATTGGTATCCAATATGCTAGAATAAGAAACCACTTTAATAACAGGCTCATAATGTACCCTAAAAAAAACTCTCAATAGTCTTTCCTTATCTTAATCTTCCTTGGGCTTAGGATTAGGTTTTTGTGCCACTTCTTCATCATCACTCACATCATCAAGATGCACTCCTCTCCTTTGGGATATCTCCACAACATCTAATCTGGATGTAATTTGTCTCAACATGTCCATTTATATGGAATTATTAGCATTTCATCTTCCTCAAACAATCTTGACAAAAAAGTTCCTACAAGATCACAACCCTCTACAAGTTATAGGTTAAATCCTCAGATCTTTCATCCTACAACCAAGATCTAGGGTTCCACATGATCCAATCCTATGAGCAACCTTGTTATTATACCACATAACATAGGGATGGATGAATAATTAGGCTAGATGCACACCTAATTATCCAAATAGCATGCTAAGTAAATATAATAGAATCAAAACATAATGAACAACACCAAGGGGGGAGAGAGGACGAATATCTTATCGATTCATCAAATGATCCATAAAAATACCTAAAAATGAGGCTTTCTAAGTTATGACCAATAAAATGATTAGATAAATTCATCCAAAATCATACAACTACAATCAAATATCCTAATCCTAGCTCGCTAACTTCTACAATTCTTCTACTATCTCTAAACCTAAACTAGACTCGCTATGTATACTTGCTAAAATAACTTACAAAAGATTCTAGATTTTTACATAAGAGAAGGATAACCTCATAATGGTCTATGCACATCCCAATACATTATCCTTACATTAAATTCATAACACAAACTAAATAAACAAGTTGACTCTCACTAAGAACCAATCACGAAAAAACTCAATCAAAGAAGAAATTGAGTATCAGAAGACCACCAGGCCACCTTAGCACATAAAGAAACTTAGGGATCATAGGATCTCAACTAAAATAGGAACTCAACAACAACTAAAACTCAACAAAAACTGATAGAATGAAAAAAGATGAGTAGGATCTCAAGACAATTTAGGATGCTTATGCATTAGTAAAACTGGGCAATTCTACCCCTAAAAAAAGTGCCAAGTGGAACAATAGGGTATGGGCCAAAATAAGAATTACATATATTTTATCATAATTCAATTAATCTACAAATAAATTTTATGATAGTTAAATAAATCATTAAATTAGACAATAATAATCAATTGATAAGTAGGAGGTATTTTCCACAAGTCAAATTGTGATACTGCTACCAAGATTCAATTGTATATATTTTTGAGTCAAATTAATTGACCCCACACTTCATGAGTAGTGTTTCATAGAGTCCACCTCTTATGAGAATGAATAGAACCTTTAACACTCATTGGATCTAGGTAATTCACATAGAGGTGAAGCACCAAGACTTCTCAAGAGGTCACCCATCCTAGTACTTTTATAACTTGAACATTCTTAACTACAATTTTTTCTCCATAGTTAAACCCACTCTTATTGTAACCCCATTTTTAAAACATTCACCAAGTGTTGTGTCTTCTAAACCATTCATTCTTAACACTTGGTGATGGTTTTGAAAATTGGGTTGCAAGTAGAGTGGGTTAAGTGTGCTCAAGCTGGAGTAGTAATGGGATGAGTGACATCCTGATAAGTCTTGATGCTTCCACTTTGTGAGAATCACCTAGATCCATTATTATTAACTATTCAATTCATTCACATGAGATATAATTTATGTGAACCACTACTTTTAAAGTGTGGGTTCAATGATTTTGACTAAAAACTATACACATTTGAGTCCTGATAATAAAATCACAATAATATCCAACTCTTTATACTAACAATATTAAAGTATATTTACAACTTAGCTCTAAAAGGCACCAATAGGAAATACCTAAGGAAAGAAAACCTCCACTCTTGCCCAAAAATATATATGTTTAATATTAATATTATATCAAATTCTTTTATAACTACATTCAATCCAATGAACTAGCTAGATCTTTTCTATCATGCAACTATTGCCTCATGATCCAACTCACAAAACTTTCAAAGATTTTTTTTGTTTATTTTTTCTCCATATTATATCAAGTGGGAATTTTATGATGCAACAACAAGGGTCAAATAATTAATAATCTTATGTGTTTCTCTCAATCCTCAAATGACCATAACCTAGGGTTCTTCATACCATTGTTAGAAATGAAAGAGAGTAATTGAGAGGAGAGGGATGAATCTATTACCACAAAATGAATTCATTATCCCTAGATGTCAATTCAAACTTTCCAGTGATCATGCAATACTTCCCAACTCAATTAACACTAAAATATTACTGGCACTCTATTAATGAAGCAATCTTATGATTAATAAACTAATATAACCTTTGGTAACTTAGTTGCAAAAACTTAAAGCATAATGTAAATAACAGGAACACATATGACACCAAGATTTTATGTGGAAACCCAATTTGGGAAAACCACCTTGCAACTAGTCACAATATTTTTTACTCTTCTAAAGTGAGCCCTATTAGGAGCTTATTAGCAATTTTAGACATCACACACCACTGAAACTTGAGGCAACCACTTTCTGACAGAAGCTTCAAAATTACAACCCAAAAGTTTATGAAGCAATATTTAAGGAAGTGGATAAAATGTTAAAAGCCCATTTAATATATCCGATTCATCACTCAACCTAGATAACAAACATTGTTCCTATGAGAAAGAAAAATGTCAAAATAAGAATTTGAGTGGACTTTAGCAATTTGAACCAGGCCAATCTCAAGGACAATTATGCACTCCCCATTATGGATCATGTTCTACATATAGTCGTTGGCTCTAAATTTATGTTGATGCTCAATGGATACTTAGGATACAACCAAATCATTTTTGTGCCTGAAGATCAGCATAAAACAACTTTTATAACTCCCTAGGGCACATATGCTTATAACCAAATGTCATTTGGCTTGATCAATGTAGCAGCAACATTTCAAAGAGCATTGAATTCTTCTTTCAAAGATCTATGAGACAAAATAATTATGATCTAGTTGGATTATTTGATAGTCTACTCTAAGGGGAGGAAACATCATCTAAGGGATCTTGAAGTAGCTTTAGGGTGATATAGGCAGCATGGAATATCTCTTAACCTTGAAAAGTCTATGTTCTTTGTGGAAGAAGCTAAATTTCTAAGGCATATTGTTTTGAAGAAAGGTATAAGAATTGACCCAGATAGAATAAAAGTGATACAAAAAATAAGTTTGCCTACTAATAGGAGTGATTTAAAATCCTTCTTTGGTCAAATCAATTTATTAAAGAGTTTTGTTCCTGAGTTCTTGGAAAAAGTAAGGCATATGCTAAGCATGATGAGTGAGAAGCATCCTTTCAGATGGCAAGAAGAAGGCAAAAGGACTTTTGAAGATATCAAGGTTGCTATTTCAAATGCTTCTATGTTGGTAAGTCCACATTTCAAAAGGGATTTTATCATTTACTGCTATGCTTTAGAACACACCTTGTCTAGTATTTTAACCCAAAAAGATGATCAAGATAATGAGGCTCCAATTTCTTTCTAAGTATTCCTTTGAAAAAGCATGAGCTAAATTATACTCAGATGGAGAAACATGCATTTTCAATGGTGGAAGCAATGAAATAGTTCAAGTATTATATCTTACATTCTCATCCTATTGTCTATGTACCAGAATTAACAGTCAAAAGCATACTAACTCAACAAGAAATTGGGATAAATAAAAGAGCAGTGTGGCTATCTAGGATTCAAGAATATGATTTAACCATTAAACTTGGTAGTTTGGTAAGGGGTCAAGGTTTGTGCAAATTAATAGCTGAAAATAAAAAATCGCCATTAGAAATCACTAAGGTTACACCTTCTATTTTGTTGGTGAGTTCAACTAATCCATGGTTTTCTAATGTAGTATATTTCTTGACATACAATAAATGCCCTAAAAATATGAGTTATAAAGAAATATGTAACGTCAGATTGAAAGCACCAAAGTATGTAATTTTTTAAGGTGTATTGTACAAAAGAGGTATAGATGGAACCTTTCTAAGATGTGTGGACAAAAAACAACAGAAAAAGTTATTGAAGCTATATCATTTAGATGTTTGTGGTGGACATTTTTCATCTACTGTGACTACTTTCAAAATCCCCAAAAATTGCTCCTACTAGCCATGTATGTTTAAAGATGCATATTCTTTTATGAAAAACTGTAAGAAATGCAAACTTTTTAGTGATTGCCCTTAGTTAGCAACCTTGCCACTAAGACCAATAGTAATCGACGAACCTTTTCATCAATGGGGTATAGATTTTATAGGACCATTAAACCCTCCATCTAATTTTGGTCATATGTACATATTGATAGCCATGGATTACTTCACCAAATGGGTGGAAGTTGTCCTGACTAAGAAAGCTAATTCACAAGTGGTGTGTGAATTCCTGATGGGATACATATTTTCCAGATTTGAGGTCCCATAAAATATAGTAGCTGATAATGCAACCTACTTCTGATCTAAAGAAATTTCTATGTTTTTTTATGAGCATGGCATATATTTAGCTCATTCTTCAAACTATTTTCGTTAGGGAAATGGGCAAGTGGAATATAGTAATGAGAACCTAGTTGTTATAATTAACAAATTGGTCAATGATAATGCCCGAAATTGGCATAAAAAATTGTATGAAGCATTATGGTCTGACTGAATTACTCCTAAAAGGTCTATTGGCATAGATCCCTTTGAATTGGTGTATGGAGTAGGTGCTTAATTATCCCTGCCCTTGGAATTATCGGCTGCAAAGCTACAGTCTATAATCAAAGGTCCATTTTTCCAAGATTTCTTAGAGAAAAGGGTGTTGTACTTGACCAAACTAGAAGAAGAAAGAGATAAGCTTGTGGATCACATTACTAAACACCAGATGAAAGTAAAGAAGATTTTTGATATGAAAGCCAAGCCTCACAACTTCTTAAGAAGAGATGAAGTCCTCTTATGGGATAAAAGGAGGGAGCCCAAAGGACCACAAGAAAAATTTTATTCACTATGGAAAGGTCCATTTGTTATCACAGAGGTTGTTGGTCCAAATTCTTTCTACCTGAGTTATCCAGATGGTACTAGTTTTCCCCTTACCTATAATGGGCAAGACAAAAAATTGCTGAAATTTTGATTCATTAAGGAAGTCCTTCTCATGTATATTCCCCTTTTTGGCTTTCCAATTTGTCTTTCTATTTTGTTCTATTTTGGTGTTTCTTTGAGTCAGTCCTATTCCCAGCATTCTGAGTTCTCTATGTACTCTACGTACATAATCCCCAGTCAGAGCACCTATTATCCTTAGTTTTGAGTCACCATATTTTAGAAACTTTGTTCGATTCATTTTGAAACTCAAAATCATACATTGAAGAAGCCTTCTCAGTTTAATACCTTATAAGTATCACTAGGCTTTGCATGTATAAATTAATCTCATGATGTATTTCATAGTTCTTATTTCTTGAAGCGCTTTGAACCTCAATTTGAAGGAGTTCAAAGTAGTTCAACCAAATGATTTTGAAAATAATTGTTTTCTACAAGTGAGACCCACTGAGAATATAAGGGATGTTTGCTTGAACCTCTTCAAACCTCTTTGAACTTTAGTTCAAAGCAGTTCAAAGTAGTTCTATCATTTGTCATGTCCCCTTTTTAGCGACATAATTGTAACTGGGGATTTGCCTATCATTGACTCTCGTAGGCAAATAATTTTGGGAAGAGGGTCAATTTTGCCTTCCGATTAAGTAAGTGGGGGTCTACTCGTCCTAATATTAAATAAAGGTTGTACTCCAACTTTATAAAGTTATTTATTTAATTTTATAAAGTTTTACATCATAAAAGATGATTTCGAAAAACTTCTAGAAACTTCTCAGCGAAGGGAATAAATAGAAGACACTGGGCTCCCATTTGAAACAAGCGATTTTGTGGATTGGTTTTTAATTATCAGTTGGAGCAATTTGTAGTCCCCAGCCTGCAAATTCCCAGAGGTCTCTGAGAACGAAAACTCTCTTAGATCTGCATAACTGAGGAGGTGGGATATCTTTCGAAGGGTTGCACATTGGAGATGGTTTTCAGCCATTTCGTGTTGAGATTATTTGCATATTCGGATTAATGAAGGGGAATGTTTTGAAGTCTTGAGGATTGGCAAATTGGGACCAGGAAACCAAGACTCATCACAGCCGACAATAGTAGCACAAAAGATTGGGAAGCAACGAGCTGTTTATAGTTTGAACGCATCACTCCTACAGACAGACCGAAGGAGTTAATACAAATGGAATCACACCCGAAGGAGATTAATTCAATACCACCTGGGCCACCCGATACCGGAACAGTTTCGCATTGAGCAGGGAAGCATTTGGTCTTACATTTATCCTTCGCAATCCACCAGTTTGGCATCCCCATTGGGCGTACTTGACAATCACCATTTTGAAGAACGATTTTAGATCAAAACCCGACCAGGATTCTCTCACCATTTGCCATCAATATGGAAGACGCAGAATGTTGACCGTAAGCACCAATAATTCAGAAAGTTGAGAGATCATTTAGGAACTCCTGATCCATCAGTTCTAGCGTGCCCTTTCAAGACGCGATTTATCCAGATCCGTAACTAATAACAGCAAACATAAATGAAAATATTTTGCCATGCGATTCCCGATAATCACATGAGATCACGGGGTTGGCGGGCGGCCAAGGAAACGTTTCAATTCGATTGCAACCAGTTGGAATCCATGGGAATCGCGATCCTGAACAAGCTGTGGGTGAAAGGAGATGAGAGCGACCCTTGTCCGACCTATACAAGAGCTTGATCAGTGGAAGGGCGGCAACCTTTCAATGAAGACATCAAACTCAGGTTTTAATTTTTATATATGTCTGAATTGTTATTAAAATTTGTAAGAGTTGATTCTTCTTGAGCATTACCGGTATCATTACCCTTTGTTATATGACTTGACGAATAATATGCTAGAGCTAATATAAATTGATGGTTTCATGACAAGTATTTAATGAATTATCCTAGTCTAGTATTGGTATGCCTTTGACGTATATAAGAAGGACATTCTAGTGGTATCAGAGTAGTAGTCCTGCCATCCTGATTGGGTAAAAGTACTTTTATTCCCAGTGATTCAAAGGACGGAGATATGGGTGAAAGACAAACACAGAGTCCACCAAGATTTCCCAGAGTCGATGATAATGAAACTAGAGAATTTTATAGAATCATGACTACCGGACAACAAGAAATAACTCAGACACTACAGGCTTTGACTACCATAATGGAAAGAGTTATTCAGCCCAGGATTTAGGATCAAGGAAGAGGCACATCTGATCACGATGATAGGAGTGTGGCAGGATCACAAGGTGCTCCTAGGCGCAGATCATGGACAGCAAATAGGCCTACTCGTCCCACCTTCCTAAGGGAAGAGGCTCAGGAGATGGGAGAAGATGATGTACCCGAAGATTTCCAGGATGATCTTAGGGCTGCTACGGCAGAATGGCAGGCATTACCCCCGCATGTGCGTGAATTATTGAACTTCGATCGATATTTAAACCAAAGAAGGGAACATATGAGGAACAGCCGCCAGAATAGGAGACCTAGAGGAGGTTATGATAGCGAGTTACAGTGAGCTGTCAGTAAACTTACTTTACCTTTTTTCGATGGTAGTGGTCAGATGACAGCACAGGCTTGGATTCATAAGTTGGACACCTTTCTAGCGTTAAGGCCTATGTCTGAAATAGATGCCATCAGATATGCTACCTTGCATCTGGAAGGCGCAGCCCATGACTGGTGGTCACATGGAATGGTTACTTTGCAACATAATCAGGTAACAACGTATCAGGACTTTGTGGATAGATTGGTTGAACATTTTGATAAGAAGGATCCAAAAATTTATTTTCACGACCTTGCACAGTTAAGACAGACTGGCAATTTGGAGGTTTATATTAGTGAATTCCAGAGGTTGTCAGTCATGGTACCAGATGTATCGGAAAGGAGGCTAGTTATCTTATTTACAGAAGGATTGTCTGAACCCCTCAAGGGATGGATTAAGGCATTTGACCCATCAACACTGCAGGAAGCCATGAGGAAAGTGCGAAGTATGGAACTTACAGCCTCTTCTAGCAGGTTCACTTCCAGGAGTACTACCTTTTTCAAAGACAATAGGAAGTTTGACAAAAATAAAGGGAAGAGCATTGAAGCCAAAGGGAAATCTACCATACCCCTAGATACAGAGGCATTAAATGATTTGCGAAGGAAGAAATTATGCTTCTATTGCAAAGGTCCATATGACAGGGATCATGATTGTCCCTTGCGACCAAAAGGGAAAGCCAATAGGGTTATGTGGGCATATTACGAAGAATCGGATTCCGACAGTGCGGAAAAAGAGGATGAACACACTAGTTCAGAATCTGAGGAAGAGACAGGAAAGTCAGAACAAAAAGAAGAACCTGAATTGCATCTACAGCAAGGGCGTTTGTCTAGCATTCAACAGGAAGGATCTTTCAGATTACGTGGTGTTCTAGCAGGACAGAAGGTGATTACATTGGTTGATACCGGAGCTACACATAACTTCATTGATGCAAGATTGGTTGAGCGTCATGGTACTAAGATGGAAGAATTCGAAGGTCTTCGAGTACAGGTTGCTGATGGATACACTCTTAAGTGTAACAGGATAGTCAGAGACATGCCTTTACGCCTGAATAATTATGAGTTCAAAGCGGATTACCACGTGGTCAATATGGGTGACTTGGATATTGTTTTAGGGATGACATGGTTACGTTTATTGGGTGAGGTTACCTTTCAACTCAAGGACATGGAGATCAAGTTCAAAGTAGATGGGAGGCAGCATGTGTTGAGAGCTATTCGGAATAGTGATATTCGAACAATTTCTCTTAGACGATTGGAAAGATTGGTGAGACATGAGGATCTTGAATGGGCAGCCATGTGTACTCTCATGCCTACACAGGAGGAACAACAAAAGATGGAGTATCATCTTGATATACAAACATTGAGGGAAAAGTATAGTAAGGTATTCAGCGATATTCCGCCTGGTACACCACCTGATAGAGGGATTGAGCACATCATCGAATTAGAGGAAGGTGCTAAACCAGTCATGATCACTCCATACAGGCATCCAAAAAGGCTCAAAGATGAAATAGAAAAAACCATCAAGGAGCTCCTCGCGATGGGACACATCAGACCTAGTAAGTCTCCTTTTGCTTCTTCAGTAGTTTTGGTTAAGAAGAAAGATGGTTCGTTGCGGATGTGTATAGATTACAGGATGCTGAATAAGAAAACCATTAAGAATAGATATCCTATTCCACGGATTGATGAGCTAATAGATGAACTACATGGGGCATGCTACTTTAGTAAGATTGATTTGAGATCAGGTTACCACTAGATTAGAGTCAGAGAACAGGACATTGAGAAGACTGCATTCAGGTGTCACTGTGGGCATTTTGAGTTTGTAGTAATGCCATTTGGATTAACCAATGCACCAGCTACTTTCCAGTCCACCATGAATAGGGTCTTCCATCATCAGCGGAGAAAATTTGTGTTGGTATTCTTTGATGATATCTTGGTATACAGTCGTACATGGCAGGAGCACATGGCGCATCTAGAAACAGTATTGAAGACCTTGCAAGAAGAGTCCATGTATGCCAAAGAGTCCAAATGTGATTTGGGAATGATTGAGTTGTTATACTTGGGTCATATTATCAGTCGAGAAGGAGTACGGATGGATCCTGATAAGATTCGTGCTATTGTGGAGTGGCCTACTCCTGAGAACCTAACTCAGTTAAGAGGATTCCTTAGTTTATGTGGCTTTTACCGCAGATTTGTTTACGAGTATTCACGTCACGTGGCTCCTATAACAGATTTGCTTAAAAAGGGAGCTTTCGTTTGGACAGCAAAGGCACAGGCTTGTTTTGACAGATTCAAGGAGATCATGACTTCATGTCCAGTACTAGCGTTGCCTGATTTCTCGAAACCATTTGAACTTCAGTGTGATGCCTCAGGAGATGGTATTGGGGCTGTTTTGATGCAGGATAAACACCCAATTGCATATGAAAGCAGGAAACTTCGTGGGCTAGAGAGATCATTCAGCATTTACGACAAGGAGATGTTAGCTATCATGCATGCATTAGCCAAGTTCAGGCAGTACTTAGTAGGTGGAAAATTTTGCATAAAAACTGACCACAACAGTTTAAGACATTTCCTTGGGCAAAGGGATCTCAATGATAGGCAGCAGAAATGGGTCAGTAAGTTACAGGCATACGACTTTGATATATCTTATGTGAAGGGCACACAGAATGTGGTAGCAGATGCCTTGTCACGCAGACCACATCTTAGTTCGATGATTGAGATCTCTGAGGACTGGAACCATTTGATTATTGCAGAATATGCCAGAGATCCATGGGCATCTAGGATAGTTGATAGGACACTTGTTGATACCAGGTATACACTTGTGGATGAATTGATTATTTACAAGAGCAGGATATTTTTAGTCCCAGGATCGAAGGTGAAGCAGTTCATTATGCGAGCTCTTCATGATTCACCTATAGCTGGTCACCCTGGATACTTTAAAACATATAGATAGGTACGAGAAAGATTCACTTGGAAGGGACTCAAGACAGATGTATTGCGGTATGTCTGTGAGTGTCCTGTATGTCAGCAGAATAAGCAAGAACACACCTTCCCCGCAGGACTCCTACAGCCACTTCCTATTCCAACTCAGAAGTGGGAATTCATATCCATGGATTTCATTACCGGGTTGCCCAAGGCTCAGGGTCATGATTGCATTTATGTGGTGGTGGATAGGCTAACAAAATATGCTCATTTCTTTCCCATCACCACTACTTCTACTGCAGTACAGGTAGCTGAAGTATTCTTCAGAGAGGTTTTCAGGTTACATGGGATACCCCGCAGTATTGTCAGTGATAGGGATAGTAGATTCTTGAGTCATTTCTGGCAAGAGGTGTTTCGATTATGCAGCACTGAGCTCACACCCAGTACTAGTTATCACCCACAAACCGATGGACAGACGGAGATAGTAAACAAATGGGTGGAAGGCTACTTGAGGAATTACGTAGCTAATCAGCAGAAGGCTTGGGTAAGATGGATTTATTTGTGTGAGTATTGCTATAACACCACTTTCCACATGTCTATCCAAATGACACCTTTTCGAGCATTATACGGCTATGATACACCCAGTTTCATTGACTTATTGATGAGTGATGTTCGGGTTCCACGTGCTGGGGATTTGATGCAAGAAAGTAAAGATATTATTAGCTCTCTATGTGATAACATCGCTTGGGCACAGAATCAGTATAAGCAATACGCAGATCAAAAGAGGACGGAGAGGAGCTTTGAGGTGGGCGACATGGTTTACTTAATGCTTCAACCATTTCGACAATCTACTCTCAAAAAGAGTGGGTCAGAGAAGCTTAAGCCCAGGTATTATGGACCTTTCAGGATCATCAGGCGAATAGGGGAATTGGCTTATGAGCTTGAGCTTCTAGCAGATAGCAAAGTATATAATGTGTTTCATGTATCACGTCTCAAAAAAGCGTTGGGACAGAATGTGATACCTTCTGCAGAATTACCTCCATTGGATGATGAAGGGAAATTGATCCTAGTGCCGAAATTCATTTTAGAAAGCAGAGAAAAACAGCTCCGCAGAAGAGTAATCAGAGAATATTTGGTTAAATGGAAGGATCTACCAGTCAAAGATGCTACTTGGGAGAATGAGACCATTTTGCAGCATCCAGCTCTAAGATTGCTTAAGGGCAAGCAATTTCAGGAAGGGCGGACTGTCATGTCCCCTTTTTAGCGACATAATTGTAACAGGGGATTTGCCTATCATTGACTCTCGTAGGCAAATAATTTTGGGAAGAGGGTCAATTTTGCCTTCCGATTAAGTAAGTGGGGGCCTACTCATCCTAATATTAAATAAAGGTTGTACTCCAACTTTATAAAGTTATTTATTTAATTTTATAAAGTTTTACATCATAAAAGATGATTCTGGAAAACTTCCAGAAACTTCTCAGCGAAGGGAATAAATAGAAGACAGTGGGCTCCCATTTGAAACAAGCGATTTTGTGGATTGGTTTTTAATTATCAGTTGGAGCAATTTGTAGTCCCCGGCCTGCAAATTCCCAGAGGTCTCTGAGAACAAAAACTCTCTTAGATCTGCATAACTGAGGAGGTGGGATATCTTCTGAAGGGTTGCACACTGGAGATGGTTTTTAGCCATTTCGTGTTGAGATTATTTGCATATTCGGATTAATGAAGGGGAATGTTTTGAAGTCTTGAGGATTGGCAAATTGGGACCAGGAAACAAGACTCATCACAGTCGACAACAGCAGCACAAAAGATTGGGAAGCAACGAGCTGTTTACAGTTTGAACGCATCACTCCTATAGACAGACCGAAGGAGTTAATACAAATGGAATCACACCCGAAGGAGATTAATTCAATACCGCCTGGGCCACCCGATACCGGAACAATTTCACATTGAGCAAGGAACCATTTGGTCTTACATTTATCCTTCGCAATTCGCCGGTTTGGCATCCCCATTGGGCGTACTTGACAATCACCATTTTGAAGAACGATTTTAGATCAAAACCCGACCAGGATTCTCTCACCATTTGCTGTCAATATGGAAGACACGAAATGTTGACCGTAAGCACCAATAATTCAGAAAGTTGAGAGATCATTTAGGAACTCCTGATCCATCAGTTCCAGCGTGCCCTTTCAAGACGCGATTTATCCAGATCCATAACTAATAACAGCAAACATAAATGAAAATATTTTGCCATGCGATTCTCGATAATCACATGAGATCACGGGGTTGGCGGGCGGCCAAGGAAATGTTTCAATTCGATTGCGACCAGTTGGAATCCATGGGAATCGCGATCCTGAACAAGCTGTGGGTGAAAGGAGATGAGAGCGACCCTTGTCCGACCTATACACGAGCTTGATGAGTGGAAGGGCGGAAACCTTTCAATGAAGACATCAAACTCAGGTTTTAATTTTTATATATGTCTGAATTGTTATTAAAATTTGTAAGAGTTGATTCTTCTTGAGCATTACCGGTATCATTACCCTTTGTTATATGACTTGACGAATAATCTGCTAGAGCTAATATAAATTGATGGTTTCATGACAAGTATTTAACGAATTATCCTAGTCTAGTATTGGTATGCCTTTGACGTATATAAGAAGGACATTTCATCATTGAAGGCTTGCATGAGTGTTAATGATTCCCAAAGGATGATTAGCTCTTAAGGAATTAATTGAGATGTCAAGAGTAATGATTGAGGATCTTGTTTGAGTTATTTGTATTTGAGGTGAAAGATCAGTTGACATCATGATAAAAAAAGAGGAAAAATCTTTCATTTGGGAGCTGGATATTTGTCAAAGATTTGTAATTATTACAAGGATATCCACTAAGATGATCATTTAATGAAGGATTCTTGTCACACTTTCAAGTGTCCAAATCATACCGCAACGAAATTGCCATAAATACCTCATTATGAGTTTGTACTTTGGCCAATATTTCTCCTTTACTTTAAAAGCATTAGCCTCCAACCTAATTGTTTTATCATTTTAAGAGGCAAATTAAAGGTAGAACAACAATTAGAAATGAAAAGAGGTATGGTTTTCTCTCAATGAATTATATCTGAGAATATAAGAAGTCCCTTGCTCTTCCTTTTGTATGTATTTTGAAGCACCAAAATAGTGTTGGGTTTTTATTTCCTTTGCTTAAAATGAGATCTATTCTACATTTCTTCAAAAATATTTCCAGTCTAGAGTGTAAGAGGCCTATCATTTCTGATACTAATTTAGAAGTTGTCAACATTTGATCTAGAGGATATTTTCAAAATTTAATGCCATGCTAAAGTTCTCAAAATTTTGAATCCAACGCAACTTGAACTGATGAAAATAGAGTCTATATGCTTGAGTTATGGCTAGTCAAAGGTTGGTCACCCTAGTTCAGAGGCCATCAAAAAGGCAAAATTTTGAACTCTCCAAAACTGGTCAAATTCAACACCAAGTCAAAGGTCTCATTGAGAACATTTTGAGAATGTTTTTTTCATCAAAATTGAAGCCTGGATGCAAAAGTTATGCATAGTCAAAGCTAGTTGACTGATGACATCATCACGAGTCCACATGGTGGTGGAAGAAAAAAATTGTTTAAAAAATGTTGGGATAAACTTTGGTGGCAAATCTTGGTGGTCAGTAGGGGTCGAACCCCTAACCACTAGCCCCCAATACATGGTCAGTGGTCATTGCATCGTCCGTAGACATTAAATTTAAAATGTGTAATATTTTATTTGAAGTTTACAATGTTGTCGAGGTTGGTTTAAAGGATTCAGCCACCAACGGGATTGGAACCCCTGACCAATCAGCCCTAATAAAAGATAAGTCACCATTGTGCCATTTGCACACTTAGAGATAAGTATAGGCGATTCTATTTTTAAGCTTTAACTAATCACCTGCCAACCTTATAAATTAAGGTTTTTTTTTAAACCCCAAAATTTTTAAAAGCCAAATCTTTCAAAAATGGCTAAAGGGTTATTCCGAGAGGGGAATTAATTGGAGAGCCTATTCTTGTAAAATTTTGTTATAGCCTTATTTTGGCTAATTTTGTGTATAAAAAGGGGGGTTTAGGAGACTCTTGGGATTCATTCTAAAATGGAGAGAACATCCAAGTGCTAAGAAGGAGAGAGAGAGAGAGAGAGAGAGAGAGAGAGAGAGAGAGAGAGAGAGAGAGAGAGAGGTTATGAATGTGTGATCAGTCATGTACTTTGGAACAGCATGATGTTGTTGTACTTGAAGGGAGTGATTTTGTAAACACTTGTACCTAATTTTGGAGTTAATTGGATTGGTCCCCCTATTGGAGTAGGACCTGGAGATGTAGTTCATGTGGACAAACTCTAAGATCAAATTGTTTTGTGTCTTCTATCTCTCAATTTCCCTTCTGTCATATTAATTTGTGTTGTTCCTTTATTTCAATTGCATTAATTACTTCATTTTAAGCTTTAAAATTAACTTTATGTAATTAGTTAGCATTCCTCTGTAATAGTTCTAGATCCTAATCAGATCAAATTTGGTATCAAAGCCAGGTTGGACTAGTATTATAGATTTGAATGCTAACAAGATCCAAGTTAAATCAAGGTGAAGGTGACCTTGAAGAATACAATCCTAAGATCAAAAAATGAAGGACTAAACCATCATCACAAATGGAAGATGAAGGTGGTGGACAATTTTTTCAAGATAAGAGTATCTAGAAGACTCTTCAAAATTTGTAGACAATGGTAGAAGTTTTGGTATAGGAAAGAGAAGAAAAGATGCAAAGACATGTAGCTCGAAAGTACAAAGGGAAAAAGAAAGGAGGTGATCACGATCCTCCAAACACACCTCTGTCTTCTCCTTCTTCTCCCTCTTCTCCTTCTTCCCCCTCTTCTCCTTCTTCTACCCATTATGAGTCTTCTAATATTTTTAAGGGTGGAAATAAGCCTCAAATCAAGTTGGATGTAAAGTTTGACTTGCCAAAGTATTATGGGGAGTTAAATGCTAAGAAATTAGATGACTAGATTCAGAAAGTAGAAGTCTACTATAGAGTTCAAAACCTTGTAGAAGATGTTGATAGAATTTAGTTAGCCACTCTTTGGTTAGGTGGTGTAGCTCTAACTTGGTGGGAGAGTAGGACTCGAGATGAAACTTCACAGCATGGTAAGTACAAAGTGTATTGTTCAGAATTTGTTAGTGCTCTTAAGAAGCAATTATATCCCCTAGGCAAGAAAAAGGTCAGTTTGTCTAGGAGTACACCCATGAATTTTGAAAAATAGCTATCTTATTAAATGTTCCATTGTACTCATGATGATGTCATTAGTCTGTCTATCTTATTAAATTTTAGGCAAGGAAAAGGTCAGTCTATCTAGGAGTACACCCATTAATTTTGAAAAATGGCTATCTTATTAAATGTTCCATTGTACTAGGATACTTTACTCAAGTACAAAGGTGGTCTTCATTCTTACCTTAGACATTCTATTTTGGTTTTGAATCCATGTAATTTGGATGAAGTAAATGTACAAGTGACACACTTAGAGTCAAGGGGTAAGGGTACTTTCATTGATAGGGTTGAAAAGAAGCCATCTAAGTTTGAAGGTAAATCCAAAGACAAAGGGAAAGGGAAAAAGATAGCTACAGTAAAGAAAGAGGGCAAAAAACCCACATGTTCACATTGCAAGAAAGAAGGGCATGATGATTCTAAGTGATGGAAGCTACACCCAGAACAAAAGCCAAAGAGATATGGTGGAAATAAAGGCAAATAGAAAACTATTGTTGTAATTCAACAAGATCTTGGATTTGATTCTGGAGATGAAGCAAGGATCATTGCCACTAGGATCCAAGGTAAGGGAAAAGGTATATCTCCCCCATTAGCTACAAGTACTTCTAGCATAAGTGTAACTACAAGTAAAGAATCTACTCCCAAGAATGATAAGCAAAGGAATGAATTATTTCACATCCGAGTTGTTATCAAGCATACTAAGGTTGATACATTATTTGATACGGGTTCTCAAGTTAATTTGATATCTAAGGAAGTTTTTAAAAATCTTAATTTGACTACAACATCTCATCCAAAACTATATCCTCTTGGATGGGTTTGTGATGATGCACAATTATAGGTAACTAAGAAATGTAAGTTAAGATTTTCTCTCACTACAAACTTTGTAGATGAGGTAGAAGTTGATGTAGTTCCTCTAGATATTTGTGGTTTTTTACTTGGGAATCCCTATTTGTATGATTGATAGGCTATCTTCTATAGGAGGGAAAATAAGTATCATCTTTTTAAAGATAAGATTGAATACATTGTACGTGCACATAAGGTTAAGACTAATCTGGCATTAGTCAATGCTGGTCAAATGAAAACCTTAGTCAACTCTAGTAAGAATTTTGTGTTGATGATTGTAAAAGACAAAGAAGATGAAACATCTGAGGCATTTAAAGGATGTGATCCAAAACACAAAGCTAAATTGGTCAAATTAGTTTTCACTTATGATGACTTGTTTCAAGAACCAAAAGGATTGCCTCCTAAGAGAGAGATACAAGATGAGATTTAGTTGCAACAAGATGTGCCACTTCCTAATATCAGCATGTACTACTTATCAATCTTGTAGAATGAAGAAATCAAGAAGCAAGCTCAAGAGCTACTCGAGAAAGGAGTTATCTGTCCTAGTACTTCTCCTTGTGGTTCTCCTATAATGTTGGTTCGAAAGAAAGATGGAACTTGGAGAATGTGCATTGACTACAAGGCTATGAATAAGATAACGGTAAAGAATAGGTACCCTCTTCCTAGAATTGATGATTTACTTGATCAGTTGAAAAATGCAATTTATTTCACTAAGCTAGACTTATGTAGCAGATATCATAAGATAAGAATTGCAAAAAGTGATATTTGGAAAACTACTTTTAAGACAAAGCAGGGACTCTATGAGTGGTTGGTTATGCCATTCAAGCTTTGTAATGCACCAACTACATTTATGAGAGTCATGAATGATGTCTTTCATCCTTTTATTGATGATTTTGTCATAGTCTATTTAGATGATATTCTTGTATTCAGTAAGTCTTGGGATGATCATGTAATTCATGTAAAGAAGGTATTTGATATATTGAGAAAAGAAAAAAAAAATGTAAAGATGTCTAAATGTGAATTTGCTAAGACATCATTAGTGTACTTAGGCTATGTTGTAGGGGATGTTCAATTGAAAGCAGACCCTTTAAAGGTTGAATGTATTGTAAAATGGCCTAAGCTAAGTACAGTTATAGAAGTTAGGAGCTTCTTAGGTGAAGTTCAGTACTAGAGGAAGTTCATTGCAAAATTATCTTATATTGCATCTCTGTTGCATGCACTAACCAGTACCGAGATAACTTTTCAGTGGGGAGGTTCACAGTAGAAAGCTTTTGACACTTTGAAGGAAAAGTTGAGTACCATAGTAGTTCTAGTTCTACCAAATTTACATCAATCATTTGAGATTGAGACAAATGCAAGTAGGTTTTCCATGGGAGTTGTACTCATGCAAGGAAGTAAACCAGTCCGCTACCACTCTAAAACATTTTTTAGGAGTAGTAAGTAACTATCCCACTTATGATAAGGAACTTGATGCTTTAGTTTAGAGTGTTAAAAAATGGAAGCACTACTTAATGGGAAAGGAAACTATAATCCACATTGATCACCAGCCACTACAATATTTACACTCACAATCTAAGTTGCACCAAAGTAGGCACTTTAGGTGGATAAGGTTTCTACAATAGTTTCATTTGGTAATTAAGTATAAGAAGGGTGCCCATAACAAAGTAGGAGATATGCTCTCTAGGCCTCCTATTAAGAATGCCTTGATAATCCTTCAAAATAGTTATGTGGTTCATGAAAGTTTTCAAGGATAGTATGCTAATGATGAGAAATTTAAGGATATTTATGCAACTTTAATCCAAGGTAAGCATGTAGAAGAGAAAGATTACTATGTGCAAGATAATTTGTAGTACCACTTGGGAAACTTATGCATTCCTAAAAATGAACAAGCACATGTAATCCAAGAAGTACATACCTCTTTAATTGTATGACATTTCAAGGTAAGTAAAACATTGGTTCAATTATAGAAATATTGTTACTGGCCTCGTATGCAAGAAATTGTAACTAAGTATATAAAAGGATGTGTAATGTGTGCAACTAAAAAACTAAGTAATAGGAAATTGGGTTGTACACACCATTACCTGTATCATCTTTTCCATGTGAAAGTGTATCTATGGACTTTGTGTGGGGTTTACCTATGTCTAGGAAGGGTCATGATTATTTGTATTTAGTAGGTTATTGGTTCAGCAAAATCTATATTTTAATGCCTTGTAAAAAGAAAGTTACTACTGAACTGATACCTCATTTGTACTTTCAATTTGTATGGGTTCATTTTGGGTTACCCACTTCTATTGTATTGGATCAGGATTCTCAATTCTTAGGGGAATTTTGGTCAGCATTATGGGGCTTCATGGATACCAAGTTAAAGAAAATTATAGCATTCCATCCATAGACCGACGAACAGACAGAGGTAGTGAACAGGATAGTTATGCATCTACTTAGAGGATATTGTAACAAGCATCCTAAGTTATGGGATGAAAGTCTTAATTATGTGCAACATGTTTACAACCATGCAATACACTCTTCTACAAAGAGGTCTCCATTTGAGACTTGCTTCAGTTACTTGCCTAAAACACTAATGGATTTTGCTTTTGGGAAGGATGATATTATTGATGGATGCCATGATGCAAAAAGGGCTTTGAAGTTCATCCAAAAGGTCCAAGAAATCTATCAGGTAGTAGAAGCACAGTTAGAGCAGAGCCAAGAAAAATACAAAACTTACCATGATAAGCATCGCATCAATCACCATTTCCAAATTAGTGATAGAGTTTGGTTACATATCAGCAAGGAAAGAATGCAAGGTGAAGGAAGCAAGCTCAAGCCTATCAGGTATGGTCCTTTTGAGATCTTGAAAAAGATTGGTACCAATTCTTTCCACCTTAATCTTCCTCCATACATGCAAATTTACTTAGTTGTCAATGTTGAGAATCTGAAGTTGTATGAGCCTCCAATGATCTTGTATGAAGACATCAATGTTCAAGTTCCATCAGTTGATGATCTTTCACCAAAATATATGTCAGAATTGCTAGAAGATGTTATCCTTGACAGGAATGTCAGAACTTCATGAAGAGGACCAGTTGAATATGTCTGAGTGAGACTAAAGGGGATACATCCAAGAAAGGCAAGATGGATGGAGATTGGTAAAGTGAGGGACCTATACCCTCACCTACTTTCCAAGTAATCCAAATTTTTAGAGGTCTAAAATCTCTTTAGTAGGGAGGATTGATCCAGAGGATATTTTCACCAAAATTTGAAGTATCTTGAAAACTTCAAAATTTAAAACCATGTTAAAGTTCTCAAAATTTTAAATCCAACGCAACTCAAATGGACAAAAAAAAAAGTCCGTATGCTCAATTTATGGCTAGTCAAAGGTTGATCACCCTAGTTTAGAGGCCATCAAAAAGGAAAAATTTTGAACTCTCCAGAACTAGTCAAAGTCAGCACCAAGTTGAAGGTCTCATCAAGAGCTTTCTGACAACATTTGTTTGATCAAAATCAAAGCCCAGATGCAAAAGTTATGCATAGTCAAATATGGTTGAGCAATGTTATCATCAAGAGTCCACATGGCAGTGGAAGGAAAAAAATTGTTTTAAAAAAAATGGTGGGATAACCTTTGGTAAAAAAGCTTGGTGGTCAGTGGGGATCAAACCCCGACCACCAGCCCCCAAAACTCAGCTAGTGGCCATTGCACCACCTATGGACATTAAATTTAAAATGCACAATATTTTATTTGAATTTTACAATGCTACTGAGGTTGGTTTAAAGGGGTCGACTGCTAGCAAGGTTGGAACCCTGACTGATTGACCGTAATAAAAGATAAGTGACCACTGCACCATTTGCGCACTTAGAGATAAATATTGGTGATTTTATTTTTAAGCTTTAACTAATCACCTGCCAACCTTATAAATTAAGGTTTTTTATTTTTTTTAACCCCAAAATTGGTAAAAGCCAAATCTTTCAAAAATGGCTAAAGGGTTGTTTTGAGAGGGGAATTAATTGGAGAGTCTATTCTTGTTTTTAAAAAAATTATAGCCTTATTTTGGCTAATTTGGTGTATAAAAATGGGGGTTTAGGAGACTCTTGGGATTAATTCTGAAATGGAGAGAATGTCCAAGTGTTGAGAAGGAGAGAGAAATTATGAAGGTATGATTAGTCCTGTACTTTGGAACAATGTGATGTTGTTGTACTTGAAGGGATGGATTTTGTAAACACTTGTACCTAATTTTGTAGTTAATCAAATCGGTCCCCCTATTGGAGCAAGACCCAGAGATGTAGTCCATGTGGATAAACTCCGAGATCAAATTATTTTGTGTCTTCTATCTCTTAATTTCCCTTCTATCATATTAATTTGTGTTGTTCCTTTATTTCAATTACATTAGTTTCTATATTTAAAGCTTTAAAATTGACTTTATGTAATTAGTTAGCATTCCTCTTTAATAGTCCTAGATCCTAATTAGATCAAGGTTGAAAAGCTACAAGGAATTTCCCTTGAGAAAGCTAATAAAGTAAATGATTTTTTAGAAATTCTAACAAGTGATTTAGTTGAAGCTGTGACTTTTCCCTCTGCCTTTTTGTGCCCTAAACTAATCCAGCTATGCATTGATCATTATGATGTAAGAACCAAGAGTATTTTGAATAAAGGCAGGGAACCAGTGTTGTCTATTTCTAGGGGATACTATCTTATCAATATTTCATCTGCCTAAATGTACCTTTGTTGCTTTTAGCCCTACCCAATCCTTGGTTGAATCTCAAGAAATTCCAAACAAATACCATAACATATTGGCTAGGAAATGGATAGAGACTAATTATAAAGGTAGTTCAAGATTGCCCAAAATAATTACCAAAGATCATATGTAACCTTATGTTCATGATCTCATAGTTTTATTGCACCAGGTGAAAGGTTCTATAAACATTTTTCTCTTTTTGAATTAGATGTACCATTATATAGAAATTATCTTGAAAGGAGAACAACTATTGGATTGGGAAAAATTGATAGCCAGTTCATTAAGAAATCAACTTAAACACTCCAACATATCTATAGAAGATTTTATATATCTTCTTATCTAACATGTTGCATTGCATGTGTTAGTAATATCACTTCTCTTCCTCATGAAACTTGGAGGGAAGATGTGACTATCTATCAGTATTGTCTGCTACTTCAAAGAGATAGAGTACTAGAAGATTTTAGGAAAACACATGATGTTCTGATAGAAAGTGTGCATTTGAACTTTAGAAAAGCACTCGTGCCAAGGATATCCCTGAAGGCCCAAAAACTAATTCAAATGTATGGGAGCTATTTCATTCAATTTCCTAAGTTCACATACTTATGAATAGGGGGATTCCAAGAAGAACTAGTGAGATTACAGATCACAGGCAGTTGTTCTTAGTGATTAAGTATAATCCACCTCAAGAAAAGTGGGAATTTGGTTTTCCTGTTAAGCTTGGCTATCTAACCTATAGTGATATGATCAATGCCTTAGTGGTTGGAAGTAATTTACTCAGTTTCAATTTTGGATCCTATCACTGAAGGAGGAATTTTGATAGTAAAGGATTTGCAGCTAAAATACTTGGTTTAAAAGGTCAATCACCGATAGTTCCTCATTAGAAGATCTATGAAAAGATTGTAATGATGAGGAAGAAATGATAAAAAGGGATCATTCAAGACTAACACTGCCACAAATTAATTCTCTCAAATTGAAATTTCAACTAGAAGGGGTAATTGAGGATGGTTCAGACATTATTGAACTAGGATGGGAAGAGGCAGGTGAACTAAAGAAATTAAAAGTAGATTGGAGTCAAGGCGAAGAAGATGATATAAATTTGAGAACCAAATCTATTCTTACCCATACAGATAACTAGTTAAGAATAAGAAGCATGAATGTTGTCAATGAAAAACAAATAGAAAAATCCCCTAAAGTGGTTTCTTTCTCTGAAACATTAACTTATGACATCCCTATTTCATCTCATGTTGTAGGTGACACTCCAACTCCTAATAAGCAGAAAACAATAGCATCTCCTAAATAAATCATGACCCCTAGAACTAGGTATAGAACTAAATCCAAGGCACTCATGTAGCATGAGATTTAGAAGGAGAAAATGATGACTCAAGAGCAAGATCAAGGAGAAGAGCTTTCCTTCTTGATACTCAAGATAGTGATGTGCAGTTGATAGAAGCTCCTAAGACAGATCAGCCTAATTTCATGACCCCTCCTAGAGGAAGTCTAGGGACTACAACTTCTCCCACCATTCCATCATGGTTTTCTAATTCAATCAGTAAGAAATAGAGCCTCCAACCAGTGTCTACACCAATTAAAGATATCATCACCAAATATACAACTTGTGGTTCTAAAAGAAAAAAGAAAAAGAGTGATGCATGTTTGATCAAGGACCTGGTGACTAGAAAAGTAATGGTAGAGGTGGCTACCTATAAACAAAAATATGAGTCTAGGGAAATTGATGTAGAAGTTTTTAAAGTTACCACCATAGAATTGGGGGCCATTACTAGAGACACTGGTAATTACTTCTTCAAAAAATTTATAGACCACAAGTTGACTTAGTCTTAAAAGGGTAGTAAAGAAAAGAAAGAGCTAAAGACATTAGTTATCACCATGGCTACCTATATAGATTCTCTAGTAAATTTGGGTGCCCTCCCATTGGTTCAGACTCAGCAATATTTTGACCCCAATTCATCAAATAGCCAGCAATTGGTTAAACAAATGCAAAGGGGTAAGTTACTCTTAGATGCAGTACATGAATGGGTGAGATCTATAGTTAAAGAAGGTAGTGAATTTATTCTAGATTTCACTACCATGTATGCAGAAGGAGAAGTATTATTAGATGAAATTTAAACCATTGTGCTAGTGTGTGAGGTTGATTAGAATTAGTGCCAAGCTATTATTTTCCAAGTTCATGAACTTGAAAAAATATAGAGTGTTGAAGTTTTTGAATGAGAACCCCATGAAAACTATAGATTCATGCATGTTGTTTATCCTCAAAAGCAATATGGGTTGGAAAGAATCAATTTACAAAGGAGCCATTGAAGAAATGTGATCAGTAGAAGATGAAATCACAAGGATGCATAAAGAACTCATAAAGGATATGCAGATTGTTAACCCTATGGGGATTCTACAGTTTGAAGATGGCAATATGGACCCTAATGTTATAACCAAAAATTTCAATGATGTCGTGACAAGAATCAGCGATAGTGACACACCAACTTTGGGAGACTTCACCACCCTACCCAACATTTAATCAATGATATGTCTGAATAAGAACCTCATGCTGAGACAAAGCCATAGAATTAAAGAGCTTAAATGGCAAGGATGCTTGTAGGTCAAAGTTGCTAAGCTTTAAAAACCCTCACTCTCATGCAATGTAAAAATTCACAAATGCCTTCAAGAGCTAGAAACTAGTAAACAAACCATGGCCGAAGGAGAAAGGGGTGGAAAATGTATTAAATTGAAGACAGTTATTTGTTGTTTTATTTTCTTTAAAATTTTCTTTAAAACTATTTCTTTTTCCTATAACCATTTCCAACCGAAAGGCTAGGCTTTAATGGAGGCCTCTTCAGGTTTGTAAGGGAACTATAAATGTTGGAGTATTTGGTTAGATAGGGGTTAGAATTTTAGTTGTTTAAGAAATAGTTGTTAAAGTTAGTACTAGTTTTCTTTTTATATAGAAATGGCAATAGACAGATAGTAATGTATATGAAGATCTTCTCTTAATGACTTGGTGCTTGGAGAAGTCCTTTTGATATATATATCTATCACTTTTTGTTGTGCTTTAAAACTTTGTGTTTGAAGAAAAATTAGTCATGGTTACTTTGTGGGTTTGTGATGATTAATTATGTATGATATCTATCATAGTTTCCTTTGTTGTTCATCTATATTTATCATTCCCAAATTTTATTTTGAGTTGTTGCCAAATTGAAATTCGTAATTAAATCTTGCTTGCTTATGAAAAGATTGTGAGCTTTTCCATTTATTGATGTTCTCTAAATATGTAATTCATTACCTCTATTACCATGAGTATATGACTATTCCTTAAGCACTTTATGGAAAAAGTGTGCATTGAATTAATTTTGATTCTTTTGAATTCATTGAATGAATCATTTATAAAGGGAGTTGTACCTATAAAAATTCAGAGGGAAATGAATAATATAACATCTACACAACTATTTTGAACTTTATTGTATTTTCCCATCTTGGGCATAGAGTAGATTTTTGTTTTACGTTGGAAAAGGGAATTTGTTCACTAACAGAGCCAACCCTGCTAAAGGTTTCACAACATACTATTAAGTATGACACTATTAGAGGATTAAGTTCACCCTGTTAGGAGTGACCTAGTTAGAGTTCTTCAAACACTTCAATCTTGAAATGTCACCTTGTTAGAGGATTTAGTAAATGACTGTTAAGTCAACTTTGATAAGAGATTTTTTTCTGCTATAATGGTTGGAAAGTAACAACAATTTGACCCAATTTATGAAGAAACTATCTTTGTAGATCTAGATCTATGTTTTGGCTTGACTTCTAGATCCTTGTAGATCATATGTTCTTTGCATCTTGTCTTTCACACTTTTCTACTCCACCTTCGCTCACATATCCATCTCTTATTTCATGTTCAACTTATACATTTATTCATCACAACTTGACCTTTCTTATATATCATAATATAAGAAAAGTCAGCTTCTAATTATTCTGCATCTTCCTCATCTATGGTGCTATCACTAGATGCATGTTTCCCTTTTCTTCTTTTCTTGCTTGATGTGTCCTCCTCGGTCTCTTTTATTTTCATCTTGGCCTTAAAAGTAAATTCAAGGTTCTTAGGTCTATATTTGTCAAAATTGGATAGCTCAAATGCATTACGTCTTCCCACTATTCCTTCAAAGGTTAGTGTGTTCCCTTGTACACACCTCAGGTCTTGGATGGATGAAACTCTAATAGCATAGATAGGAAGCAAAGTTCTTAAGTATTTTTTGATAGTTGTTTCTTCTTCCAATTGTCCACTTAGAATTCTTCTTGCACTCACCACTTCTTTCATTCTTGTAGTGTATTAAGTAGCATTTTCACCTTCCTCCATCTTCATGTCATCAAACTTTCCTCTTAGAATTTCTCTCTTTACTCTCTAGACATTCTAATTTCCTCCATAGATTTTTTATAAGTTTTTCCACATTTTGAATGTAGTGTCATAGTCTTTAATGTCATCATATTCTGCATAGCTGAGTGCAAAGGCAATCTCCAACATTGCTTGATTATGCTCCTTTTAATTCAAATCATATGCAGTAAGAGGTCTTGTTGTAGTTACTTTTTTTGTTCCAATTGAGGTTTGTGCATAGTCACTTATTGATCCAAGGTGCAATTTCATCAAACTCTGTCATGCAACAAAGTTGTCTTTGTGGGAACTTCTCTCTAGGACATCTTGATATTTCTACTTCAATTACCTTGAAACTAAATTAGCAAATGGCTCTGATACCAATTGTTAGAAATGCTTTAGAATAACTAAGAGGGGGGTGGGGTGAATCAGTTATTCAATGTCCAAATGTCCTATTCAAACTTTTCACTAAGTTTAGTGAACCCATTCAACCATTCAAGCTTTAACTTATCTAATCAGCAAGTTATTGTAAATCAACAAGCAAGCATAACACATAAGGAATCAACACATGACATAGTGATTTAAGTGGAAACCCAATTTGGGAAAACCACCAGTAACATGCTACTCAATTCTCACTCTTCTAAAGTGATGCCCTATGAAAGGCCTACCCTATTAAAGGCTTACAACACACTGTTAAATGTGACCTTATTAGAGGATTTAACCACCCTATTAGAAGTGGGCCTAGTTAAAGGACTTTAGAACATTCACTTGGAATGCCACCTTGTTAAAGGATTTACAAATGGTTGTTAGGCCAACCTAAGTCCATAGTATTTTCAGATCTAATACAATTACCAGAGAGTATTAGAAAATCTTGACTTGACTACAACATACAACTTATCATGTAGATCTCAGATCACTTCTTAGCTCATACCCTTGCCTAGACTTCAATATCTGCAACTCTTGATAGCTTGTCCTCCTTACAAGCTTTGTCTCCTTGAGTCTCCACACTCAATGTGCTAGTGCAATCATCTCTTCATGACCACTCATAGAAGTAGAGCCTCTATGCTCTTCCTTCTCCTAGATGTCTCTTCTGTGACACCCTTCTAACCACTTTGCAAATTTGGCTCTTCAACAGCAACAGTATCAGCAGCTCTTTACTTCTTGGTCTATGACTTTTTAAATAGAAGTCTTGGAGTTCTAGCTCAATTCTTCCATTCTTAAATTTCAATACATATGGATTAGGTAGGATTCATTGCATCTAACCCATATTCTATTTCCTCTAGAAACTTCATGAATAATCCTTTAGAGTTTGCCCAAAAATGGCTTACATAGGATTCTATGTCTCCAACTCATCATCCTTATCTTCCAACTCATTCAAAAAATTCAATGTAACCACTATGTCGGCTTAGATTTGGTGAATCTCCATCTTTCAATATAATGCAGCAACTCGGCACTATTGAAATACTAGTGCTTGGCACATACTATGTTACTCAGCTTCAACTATGTTTTTCCTGATGCTCGGCACCTAAAGATCACTCAAGACCAACTAAAAATTTTCTAATGCTCAACACTTGATCTTTACTTGGCACATGAAAATCCTTGGCACACACTAGGAATATTTGTTACTCGACTTCTACTAAGAATTTTCTCAGCTTCAACTAAATTGTCTGGCACCCACTAAAGATCTTCGTTTAAGCTTTGCAATCAACCTTGTTACAACTTCTTCCTCCAATGTTTCTAAGTGTGACCACCCTATGTATCCTTGAGTGTGGCATCAATACATTACTTAACCATTGTCTTAACTGATCCTTGTACTTCATTACAACATCAAAACTCAACCTTTCTCTTAGGTGCTCTTGTTATATCTTGTTGATCAAATCCTCTTCATCAATCAACTAAGTGATAGTACTTGGATCTTATAAGAAAATATCATCCCTACAAATAGTAGGTTTGACATCAATGGCAAAAAAATGATTGAAAACATTCTTTTACAACAATCTTCCTCTTTGATCTTCAACAACAATGAGCTTTTTCAATCAGATTTCCAACAACCAATTCCCTTAAGAAATGATATTTGATTGCAATGTGTTTTTTCTTTGTGTGCATCACTAGATTTTTGGATATATTGATTGCACTTGTGCCATCACAATAGATAACCACTAGTTCCTAGATTTCCTCCTTTAATCCTAACATTAATTTCTTGATCCATGTTATGTTAGAACAATTTACTACTGTAGCAACATACTCTGCTTCTACTGTGGATTGATAAATACAATTTTCTTTCTTGCTTCTCCAAGACACTAACCTCTTTCCAATAAAGAATTCTCCTCCACTAGTACTTTTTATATCATCAATGCTTCCTGCCCAATCTACATCAATAAATGCTCTCAACTCAAGATTTCCTCCTTTCTTATACCATAGACCATATTCTTCAATTCCTTTTGGGTACCTCAAAATTATTTTAACTATCATCATGTGATTTTCTTTTGGATTAGTAGAAAATATTGCAACTATGCCAACTGCCAATGCAATATAATGTCTAGTGTTTACCACAAACTAAATTTTCTCAATCATTGATCTGTAAGTAGTTTGATTAACTTTATTTGTATCATCATTCTTTGAGATTTCATGTCCAGTAGACAAGTGTTTCAACTAGCTTGGAATCTTCCATTCCAAATACTTTTAATCTTTCCCTCATATATTTTGATTGACTAATGTATATGCCATCCTCCATCTGATGAACTTGTAGACCCACACAGAATTTAATCTCTCCAAATATAAACATTTCAAATTCTTTCCTCATTTCTTCAACAAATGATATTCATAACATCTCATGTCCTCCAAATATGATACCATCTAGTACAAATATTTCTGCAAGCAATATCTTTTCATGTGGTCCTTCTTTAATATACAAATTTCTATTATCATTTTTCTTTTCAAAACCAATTCTTACTAGATTTCATTTTATTCTTTCATACCATGCTCTAGGAGCTTGCTTCAATCCATATAATACTTTGTGAAGATTACATTCTATGTCTCTTTTTCTTAGATCAATGAAACCTTCAGGTTGTTCAATGTAGACTTCTTCTTCTAAACTTGGTTCACTTGATTCTTCAAGATCTTCATCCTTTTGATTGGGCTCTTTTGGCATGGCTAATCTAGTTGTAACTTGAGTTCCTCTAATTGTGACTCAAATTGTATTGTTTGTGACTTGGGTTGCATTTCTTATGGTTGCAACTCGAGTTGAACTTTATATGACTCAAATGCCTTTTCCTATGACTCAAGTTGAACTGCCAATGAATTTTTAGGTACACTTAGTTTCTAATTGGTTTCAACCTTTTGAGGTAAAGTCTCAAGTTCCTCCTCATAGTAAACAAACTCTCTATATTCTTCACATTCCTTGTTGCTTTGTTCTTCACTTCTTTCTACAAACTCATCAATCTTTACATGTGCACTTTCAATGACTTTGAGTAGCAAGATTAAAACATTTTTATGTCTTACTTTTATTGGAGTAACCTAGGAATATACATTCCTCAATTTTTGCATCAAGCTTTCCTTTCCTTACATCTTTCAAGTTATAGCATTTTCTTCCAAATACTCTAAGATAACAAACATTAGGCTTATACCCATACCACAATTTGTAAGGTGCTTTGTTTGTACCTTTTTTCGGTTGAGCTCGGTTAAGTGTATGAACTATTGTGCTAATTTCTTCTCTCTAGTATTTTGGTGCAAAATTCTTCTCATTCATTAGTGTCCTTGCACATTTCATGATGGATATATTCCTTCTTTCTACTATTCCATTTTTCTCTAGATTTCTAGTTGTTGATATCTATCTTTTGATTTCTCTTTCATTGTAAAACTCATTGAATTCATTTTAGATGAGTTTTCCTCCTCTATCTAATCTTAGGTATTTTACATTCCTTGTTTCTTTCTCCACTCTAGCCAAATACTATTTGAACTACTAAAAAGCATCAGATTTATCTTTCAAAAACATTACAGTCATCAACTTAGAATAATCATCAACAAATAGAATGAAATATATGTCTCTATAGTAGCTTTCCACACTTATTGGACCATAAATATCTATATGAACTAGCTCCAAAACTTCTTCAAAATTGTAGGACTTACTTCTAAAACTCCTTTTAATCATCTTTCCAATTTGACATTGCTTGCACTTGCCTATCTTAGGTTTCTTCAAATAAGGTATGCCTCTTACTCTTGTGTTCTTACTTATGTTAACTATGTTATCAAAGTTAACATGACACATCATTTTATGCCATAGCCAACTTTCCTCTATTTGAGCTAGTAAACATGTACTTTCAGTGAGATCTAGGTAAAACAAGTTTCTTTTTGTCTGGTTGCCAATTCCAACTAGGTTTCCTTTTCCATCCACTAGTTTAGCGTTTCCATTCATGAATTCTACCTTACATCCTATGTTGTTCAGCTGAGCTACACTGAGTAGACTATATCTTAATCCTTCAACCCAATAGGTATTTTCACATTGTATTCCTTCTTTTAATGCTATGATTCATTTTCCTTTAATATAACATGGTTCATTGTTTCCAAATATAACCCTTGCACCATCATAGTGTTCTAAATGTTCAAACTTAGTTTTGTCAACAGTCATGTGATGAGAACAAACATTATCTATCATCCATGTATCATTTTTGCTAACATGAGATATAAGTGCCATCTTTTCATTTTCTTCATTATCAAATTCATCTTTAACAACAATATAAAGTACTTCTTCATTATCATCACTATCAAAATCATTAGCAATATAACAAGATATCTTACTTTTGTCTTTGTAGTCCTTATAGCTTTTGAAGTCATTCTTTCCTTTGAACCTATAATTCATTTTCTCATAGTTGGAAATCTTGCAACTATATGACCAACATTTTTGCATGATAAACAAATCAATGCAATCTTACCTCTAAAATTTCCTTTCCCTTTTGCTACTCTTTTTGCTATAAGGGTTTCAATAACTTCAAGCTCTTCATCTGAATCATCTTCCTCGTCACTATAGACCTATTTTCCTTTTTATTTTCCTCCTTTTCTACCAAGGGTTAGTTTGGATTTTAAAGAAAATTAAAGATTACTAGAGGTAGAAGAAAATTTATCAAAGTTATCCAACTCAAAAGTAGTTAATCTTCCCACAAGTGCATCCAAGGTTATATCATTTTTAGGATTGCATCTCAACTCTTGAATTTCTGAAACTCTAATTGCATAAGTAGGAAGAAGTGTTCTTATTACCTTTCTAACTATTGTTTCATCATCAATTTTCCTTCTTGTAGGTTTGATTGCACTCACACTTTCTTTAATTATTTCTCTATATTGGACAATGTTCTCACCTTCTTTCATTTTCACTTGATCAAACTTGCCTCTCAATAATTTTCCCTCAGCTCTTTACACATTTTTATCACCTTCATAAACACTTTGCAACTTTTCCCACATATCAAATGCAGTAGGACAATCTTTGACCTCATCAATTTTAGAATAGTTCAAGGAGGAAGCTATATCCATCATCATTATATTGTGATCATTTACCTCTTTCATCTTCTCCATAGTAATATGTTTAGGTGGTAGCATATATTTTTTTTCCAAGTAGAACAAACCAATATCACTGATGCTTAATAGATGCAGCTTCATCAATTCTTGCCATGCTAAAAGGTTATCTTTGTTAAGCTTGTGAATCTCCCTTCTATAGGGCATCTTGATCTTTAGCTAAGGTCCTTGAAACCTTTCTTTCAAGTACCAATTTCTCTAATACCAATTGTTGGAAATATAAGAAAGTAACTAAGAGGGGAGGGCTGAATTAGTTACCAGAAAAACAATTCCTTGTCCCTAGAAGTCAATTCAAACTTTCCATCAATCATGCAATACTCCCCAATTTGATTAACACTAAAATACTATTGGCACTTAGCTAATAAAGAAATCTTATGATTATTAAACTGTTATAACCTTTAGTAGCTTAATTGCAAAAACTTAAAGCATAAAGTAAATAACATGAATATAGATGACACTAAGATTTAACACAAAAACCCAATTTGGGAAAACCACCTTGCAACTAGTCACAATTTTTTTACTCGTATGAAGTGAGCCTTGTTAGTAGCTAACCCTATTAAAGGTTACAAAACATACTCTTAAGTATGAACTTATTAGAGGATTTAGATCAACCTGTTAGGAGTAGTCTAGTTAGAATTCTTCAAACACTTCAATCTTGAAATGTCACATTGTTAAAGGATTTACAAAATGATTGTTAATCTAACTCTGTTAAGAGATTTCTTTTCTGCTACAATGGTTAGAAAGTAACAGCAATTTGACCTAATTTATGAAGCAACTATCTTTGAAAATTCAGATCTATGTTCTAGCTTGACTTTTAGATTGTTCATGATCAGATATTCTTTACATCATCTATTATTCAAAAAAATGTACAAGTATAGGAGGCAAAGGAATGTCTAGGCTTCAATTTTTTTGATAAAGTTGGATGGGAAGGAACAAACATTGAGAGATTTTGGGTTTCCAAAGACTATTAACATTAATAATCAATACATTGGAAAATGCTATTTTAGATAGAAGGTAGAAGAAAAAACAAAAGGTGGTGTAGACTGGTGTCCCAAGGATGCATGTGAGATGAGATTTTTTTAGTAGATCAAACTATTGATAACCTTTAATGCAACATTGAATGAAACATTGGTGTAAAAATCATATTCCTCTTCCAAATATAATTTTTTGATAAAAATTTGTAGGTCACTGATCATACATCTCAACAAAATAGACTTCTACCAAATGCAAAGTGGATCACCCTACAAAAACTAACACAATGATTGCATAATATATTTTGTCAACATAGACCATCATAAATAGATGTAAATTGAATCATGTAAACTTGTTAGTATGAAAGAGATAATACAAAGTACAATTACTTATGTCTTCTATGACTATCTAGTCGTTTATTTTTTCGATGGATAAAAAGTTTTTTCAATCCAATTTTCATTGTAATTTGGAAAAAAAATGATTTTTTTTATTTAGGTGGTGTTTTGTGTAACTGGATTATTTTATATTTTTCCATAAGAAGTTACTTCTTATAAAATAAACAACATATTCACTTTCAGCTAAAAAATAATCAACATATTTAGCAATTCACTTTCACATCCAAAAAATGATAAGTAGAACAAATAAAATGTATGTCATCATGCATATTGGGATTAATAAATCTATGTATGTAAACATATATACTTAACGTCTTGTTGTCAAATAAAAATGTGAAGCTCAATTACATACAGAGCTTTTTCTTTCTAATTTTTTTCCAAATACTATATACCTAGTATTATGATTACCTAGGAAGTTGATTGAATTGCTTTATATTATAATTATTATATCTATCAAGAACAATCTCCCCAATCCTACAAAACTCAAGAATCCAATACTCAATGGAGTAAATTTTGTCCAATATAGAATTCAACCCTCTCAATTTTATAACACCAAAATTATCATATCCTCTTGTTGTGTTCCCAAATCAAACCTCTCTATTCAAAATCTCTTGAAATCCCCTTCTACTATTAAAATTGGAGGAATCTTTATTGAGCCACTCCTCATAAAATATTTCCAACTAAATAATTTTTTTATGAAACAATATATTACTTTGTATAATATTGCACAAGTCATCAAAGTTTACAATGATTTTCAAAATTGAATTATGAGTAATATCATCCAAAATTGCATGTTCTAGTAGCCTTTGTAAACATACCACTTGAGGAGATGAGTTCTTTAAGTACCATTTTTTCCTTACCATGAATCTCATTAATTGAATTTAGCAATTCTTTATAAGTCGCCCAAATGAGTTTAGTGATTTCATAGATGTGATCATGCTACATTCGCACAATTTTTTATTCAACATAGATGAACCAATATCATCTATAACTAGTAGCATCAAAACAAAATGGTGGATGATAAGTTAATATTCTCTTCTTCTAAACAACTATCTCTCTTCTCCTCATCATAATTTAAACTTTTCTGAGACACTATGCTTCTTTTGATCTCATATTCCTACCTTGTTATTTCATGCTTGAGCACCATTATCTCCTATGATAATTGTTGATAGATTTGTCTACACCCATGCTTGGTGTGTTATCAATGGGAAAAGTTGTATAACATGGAAAAAAACTCTAAATGTGGAACTTACACTTTGCAATTGAATCTTCAAAGAAGGTTTTCTTTCTTACAACCAAGTTGCATCTAAACTAAAACTTTGAGGGAAATGGGGGAGTGATTACATAAATTAAATGTTGAAACAAAAAAAGGTGATGCACCAGATTGAAACACATTTACTAACTCTTCCTATAACTTCACTACACATCACTGAAACAACCAAATATACAATATTCTCAACTCTAATCTACCTTCCAAGAAATCACATGCAAGTTTGAACCAATCAATTGATGAAATGAAAGATAATTTTCACTATACAACAAATGCTAGTAGATTAAACACAACATATAAATTAGAAAAATAGAAGGGAAACATTCATGAAAAGGCACAAAAAAACATGCACTAGACAACAAAATGGAAAAAATAGGTAAGAAACATGAAATTTTATTAATGGAAAGCAAAGCAATAATTTTTTAGAGCATAAAGTGTTGCAAAAGAATTGGAGAATTGGACTCAAGGAGGAGTCTACATATAGGTTTTCTTTGATCTTCCTCTCCTACTTCTCCTAGAGAAAATCTTGGAACTCTTGCACTATGATGAGCTTGGTGGGGGAAATTTTAACATATTCATGGCCAAAAATGACATGTTGACTTGTAGTAAAATCAGCATCCTAGGAATTTAGGCAATAATTTTGATCATAACCAAGTTGTTTCTGAGATAGAGGATAGAGGAGCTAGAGAACAAGCTCTTCATGATATAGGGGAAAGTGGGAGGCATCTCTATGAAGTGGGTTCATGTTAAAGAATGTAAAAAAAACTTCATAAAAAGCCTAAAGAAACACAAAAGATCAAAAAGATGTTTACACATACTTGCACTATAATTTCTTGAAACCATTAGGTGCACTTATAGTCACCATGGTATTTGATGGAATGCCTCCAAAGAATAACTTGACTGAGAATAACACCCAAATTCTCAATGAATAAAGATCTTAGACTAGATATTCAATAGACTCATTAAGTTGAAATCTTATCCTACCAGGCATGCTAAAAATTGTTGACACAAAATTTTGCACCCATACCCAACATATTATCCTTGGGAAACCTCATATAAATGGAAACAACCTCAAAATATGGGTCTTGGCTTGTGAGGTTGAATATCTAGAGAATGTCAACTTCCTTACAATAGGGATGCATCTAAACTAAAACTTTGGGAGAAAAGGGTTGCTAAGGATTGCATAAATTAAATGTTGAAAGGGAAAGAGGGTGATGTAACATATTGAAGCATAGTTACTAACTCTTCCTATAACTACACTACATATTAATGAAACAACAAAATATACACTATTCTCAACTCTAATCTACCTTCAAAGAAATCACATGTGGGTTTAAACCAATAAAATGTTGAAAGGAAATATAATTTTCACTTTGCAACAAATGCCAATAGATTAAGTTCAACATATAAATTAAGAAAATAGAAGGGAAACATTCAGTGAGAGACAAAAAAAAAACATTCTCTATACAATAATAGGTAACAAATAGGAAATTTCATTAATGAAGGCAAAAGAATACATTTTCAAAGCATAAGATGGTGCAAAGGAACTAGAGAAGAACACAAAAAATATTAACTTTTTCCTTAATGGGGTTCAAGCATAACCCAAATTCATCTCAAAGTTCAAACCCAACCATGGTGGAGTTAAAGTTACAGAGAAGAGAAATAAATGAATTTTAGAATAAAATATGATCTTGTATGCAACTTGATCTTGGAAGTGACAAGAAAGAGCTACAAATGAATGCTTCGAGCAAATAGAAGGATAATTCTGAAGATATCTTCTCCTTGCAAGCAATAAATAGGCATGGAAATGCACTGGCATCATGCAAAAAAGGTCCAAAAAATTTCCCATCATTAAATAATTGGCTTTAAAATGTGTCATGCATTAGATAACTAAGAGGGTGGGTGAATTAGTTATATCTAATTATCTTACAGGCCTTTAAAATAATCCAATACCAATTCAAACTTCTCAAATCACACTTTTAATCTTTTAGCATCAAACTATTATCTTCTTGTCCATTACTTTATTGGGTATTAGAGATATAACTTAGCTTATATTGAGTTACAAAAATATATAAATAACATTAAAATCAACTTGCAACACAGATATATTAATGTGGAAACTCTGTAAAGGGAAAAATCATCTGGGAACCAACAACCCAAATATTTCACTCTTCTAAAGTGAACTCTGTTAGGAGCCAACCTTCTTGAAGGTTACATGCACATTTTAGTGTGACCTAGTTAGAGATTTTAACCAAATATTATATAAACCTTATCACTCTTTTTCATTACAAAAGAGTGGCCTTCTCTAAAGGACTTACAAATGTCACTAATTGATGTTACCTTATAAGATTTTAAAGAATTGTTAGGTCCAATCATTTAGGAGATTGTATCTACTACAATAGTAAGAAAGTAACAATCATATGATATGTTAAGTTTATCACTAACTTTCTTATTCAAATCTCTATTTTTCTATGTCCTTTTTCTTCTAATCTCTTTGGGATGATTCACACTCTTTCTTTTTTACTTTACACTTCCTCTACTTGATCTTTCTTCTTCTTCTCTACTTGGTTCACCTTTTTCTAATTGCTCCTTCTTCACCTTCAATAGTTTGTGATTTTTCAACATCTATTAGCAACAATCAACAACCAAAAAATAGCTTCAATCATCTCCTTAAATAGTTAACTTTTTCCTTCTAGATCCTTACAAATTTTTCCTCTTAATCATGATTGTAGATCTTAGATTCATTGTATTTATTCACTCAAAAATATAACTTCCTTGAACTTTGTGCTCATCCTTATCTTGCATAAATATCCTTCATCATATCTTGCATAAATATCTTTCATCGTATCTTCATTATATTTCTCTAGGAATAGATCTGGTAACAAACTTTAACTTTATCATTTGGAATTTTTGAACATTCTTTATTTTCACCATAACTTGGCCTTAGAGTCAATCTTTCTTAACTCATTCTTTATGTTCATACTCAGTGAACATTTCAACTTACTTAGGCAATACATCACTCAATTAACACTAGAATTACTTGGTTAACACTAAACTTCAATTTTTTTTTATCAAGCACTTGGTGATATTTGTAATCACTCGAGGTATACTATATCTCTTCTTTAACCTAGTTGCTTGATACAACTTGTGTAGCTTGATGAATACATGAACTTCATCACAACATTACATGATTGCAAAAAAATATTAGCATAATATTGAACCAACTAAGGCTTGACATCAATGACAACCTACCAACTTTTATGACTCTTTTACATACACTAATAACATTATTAGTTACATCATCAGTTGGGGATATCAATCTCCCCCTTTGGCATTGATAGAAACACGTAAACATGATATTTTACATCACAAAATATTACACATTAGATAATTAAATGTATGCATTGATAATAATACAATTTTTCAACTCTCCAACTTTATTCAAGTTCTCTGCTATAGATTTCAACATCAAAATTTTCTTGGTTTGTATCTTTAGCAACTTCACCTACACAATTTCTCAATTTCTCCCCCTTAGGGTGTACTTCTCTATTCAATAGTAACTCCATCAACATGTGTCTCCCTTTGATGATAATCTTCATTCTTCTCCATAGTATATCACTCCCCCTTTAGTCATTCTCTCCCCCTTTGGAAAAAATCCAAATATAAATATAAGTTCCAATGTGAAACTTATAAAACCTTGTAGTAATACTTTTTATCTTGCATGTACTATTTACATCAAGTTCCTTACAATCACTTTCACATCTTCAAAAAATGTCCCTAAAGAGTGAACTATTGCATCAACTCCATAAAGATATATATGATCATCCATGAATTTATGCAACATGCATCTTTTATTAAAAAATCTTGGATAGGGGAAGGACCTCTAGTTTACCTCTTAGATACTAAAAATAATCCTTAGGAAATGGATTGGTAAATATGTCTACAATTTGATTTGTAGACTTCACATATTCAAGCTCATTTTCTTATCTTGTACTTTCTCTCTCAAGTACAGATACTTGATAGATATATGCTTGGTTTGTGCATGCATTATTAGATTCTTTGGTATGTTTATTGCACTAGTAGTATCACAATAAATAGTAACAAGCTCAGTTACCTCCTCTTACATTCCCTCCAAGAGTTTCTTAATCCACACAATATTAGAATGGTTAATTTTAGCAACAGCATACTTAGCTTCAGTAGTAGATTTTGAAATGCATCTATGTTTCATGCTTAATAGTGTAATCATTCTTTCTCCTAAAAAGAAAGCTCAACCACTTGTACTTTTTCTATCATCCACATTACTATCCCAGCCTGCATCAGTGTACACTTTAAGTGTAAAGTCACCATCTTATTTGTAGCAATTTCCAAAATATTTAGTTCCTTTCAATCATCTAAATATCCTTTTAACATCAATCATGTGTATTTCCTTAGTATTTGAGGAAAAACTTGCAATAATTTCAAGTACATGAGCAAAATCAGGTCTATTATGCACAATATAGTGTAACTTACGAATCATTGATCTATACTTTATTTAACTTACCTCAACTATAGTATCCTCTTTTGTTAATTTGCATCCAGTCACCATAGGTATACCAACTAGTCTTGATCCATCAATTCCAAATGTTTCCAGCATCTCCTTCAATACAAAGATTGGGTCACATATACAACATCTTTTGTTTGATTAAATTTTAGGCCAATTAAAATTTTGATCTCACCAAACATAGGAATGTCAAACTCTTTTCTCATACAGATTACTATTCTCACTTGTTCTAACAAATCCAATCTTAATCAAGTATGAATGTAGCCTTTCATACCATGCTCTTGGTATTTGTTTCATTCCATGCAAAGCTTTGTTCAATTTGTAAATCATGTGCTTCTGATCATGTTCAACAAATCCTTCTAATTTTTCTATGTACTCTTTTTGAAATATTCTATTAAAAAATGCTTACTTAACATCCATCTGATATACCTTGAATATTTTGTAAGTAGCATAAGATAACAAATTTCTAACTCCTTCCAATCTTGAAATAGGGGAAAAAGTCTCACCATTTTCAATATGTTCTTCTTGGGCATAACCTTTAAAAACTAATCTTTCCTTGTTCCTCACAACTTCACCATTTTCATTCAGTTTGTTTCTAAAAATCTACTTTGTTCCTATTAAATTCTTATTAGTTGGTCTCGGTACCAATGTCCATGTATTTTTTTTCTCAATCTGATCAATCTCTTTATTCATGGAATTTATCCAATCTTCATTATCAAGTGCAACTTTAATAGTTATTGGTTCAAATTCAACAATTAAACAAGTATTATCTATCAACTTAATTCTTGTCATGACTCCAACACTTTTATCAAAAATAATTTATTTAGGTGAGTGGTTCCTTCTCATGAGTTTTTATATTATAGGTTCAGTTCTCTAATTTTTAGCATTATCTTCAATTGGTGGGGGCTCTCCATTTTTCTTAGGTCATACTATCTTTGACTCAAATATTGTAAGATGACACTTAGTGTCTCTTTTTTATTTCTCGGGCATTACTCCAAAATAAACTTCATAGATATCTACAAATTTGTTGTGCTCATCTGGTTCTTTTTTTCTTTCCTCATTGTTCTTGTTTGTAAACTCGTCATATGTCACATTTTCACTTTCAATTATTATGTTAATATCCTTGTTCAAATATTTGTATACCTTTCTCTTAGAAGAATATCCAACAAAAATGCCTTCATCATCTTTTGAATCAAATTTACCATTCCTTTCATCTTTAAGAATGCAGAATCTATTTCCAAATATCTTGAAATAACTCACATCTGGTGATTGACCATACCAAATTTCATCAGGTGTCTTGTTTGTTCCTTTCTTTAGTTGAGCTTGGTTGAGAGTGTAGACTACAATGTATATAGCTTCTCTCTAGAATATTTGAGCAATTCCTTTTTCAATCAACAATTGATTAGTTCCTCCAATCAACAATCCCATTATGGTGTGATGTTCTTGATGTTGACAATTGTCTCTTAATACCATGGTCAACACAAAAGTTAGTAAATTCAAAAGACATGAATTCACCACCTGTATCTGATCTCAAATATTTAAGTTGTTTACTAGACTTTTTTTCAACTCTATCTTTATACCATTTGAACATATCAAAAGCATGTGACTTCAACCTCATGAACATAATTATCATCATCCTAGAATAGTCATCAACAAATAGTATGAAATATATATATCACCATAATATTTTTCTACTCTAGTTGGTCCACACAAATCAATATGCACTAATTCTAGAATATCATTAGAAGTATGGATCTTACTTGAAAAACTTGATTGTTTCATCTTACTAGATGACATTGTTTGCACATAGCATTCTCAAGTTTACATGAATTTCGCAAGCTTCTAACTTTTTTCTTTCTATTTACCTTCACCCTATTTTGAAAATTTACATGACACAACCTCTTATTCCACAACCATACATCCTCGACTCTTGCAAATAAATATGTATCAATAGTAGGATCAAGATAAAATTGATTAAATATTAGTTTTCTCACTAGTGTCATTTAGACCACCTTCATCATCATAGATCTTAACTCTCTTGTTCTAAAATTCCAACTTACGACCTGTGTTTTTCAACTGAGTGTTGGAAATATTCAAGATTATGCTAAGTTATTGAGAGGGGAGGGGTGAATTAGTAACTTCTAAAGTTTCTACACCAATTTCAATTTTGAATTCAATAAACCATTTAACTTTTAATTTATTACATTTGATCTAATTGCATGCATATGAAAGTGAAAATATAAAAGCATCCACAACACTTGAACACAATAATTCGGTGACCCAAAAACCTTCCAAATAGAAAACAAAACTGGGGTGGGGATGAAACCCACTAAAAATCAATATGATAGCATAAAGTTGGCTTGTTAAGGCTTACACTGATCACTTCTAATGATTTTCCTTGTTAAGAAAAATTAGGACTGCTAGGTCCACCTTGTTAGAGGTTTTACAAACACACAATAAAGTATGCACTCTATTAAGAGATTTAAGAAAGACTATTAAGTCTACCTTGTGAAAGGATTTGATTGGTTCACTTGTTAGGATGAAACAATAGATCTCTGACTTACAACTAAATTACTGATAAAGATTCCTTAAATGTACTAATCACCCTTCTGTGACAGATTTGTCATTGTTGCTCCTTATGCTGATATGGCCTTCAAAATTTGTATCTATTGCTTATATTCACATTTATGTACTTGCATTGCATACAGTTTTCATTATCTTACATTTTGATGTGATACAATACATTACATATATATACTAATCCAAATTACAAAGTTACAAAGTCATCCATCATACAAGTTAACACCAATATTACAAAGTTGGCCCAAAGGAAGAAACTCGGGTTTAAAAGATTGACTTGGTGAAGTTCTGATACTTAGCATCTATTATCATTACTTGGCATCATCATGCACTTGGTATATGTAGAAGCTTGATCCATATTGATCACTTCAAAGTAGTCTTAAACTCAATCTACATTGGTGACTCGGTAGATACTGTGTAACTTGTTATAAACTGAATCACTCGGTAAACACATAAGCTTGGTTTACACTAGCTTCACATTACATGAACGACTAACTCGCTAGAAACTACAATACTTGCTAACCATTAAATTGCTCGAGTTGAACTATCAGACTGAATCTGCTTGGTTTGAACCTTTGGCTTCACATTAACTAAATATACTTGGTAACCACTGAAATGCTCGAAAGATGGTGGATTACATGGAAAATACTGTAGACTATTCAATGAGATTTGTAGCCATACAAAATCTGAACAAGTGTATGTCACTAATAAAAAACTTGATTGATATGTCAACACTGAGCAACACTCCATATATTGCATTTTAGTCCTTGCACATCATCACATCTAATTTTATCATTCAACATTAATGATCCTCTAACTTTCATTGTACATGGAACATAATTACCTAATTTAATGATTTCACCATTGCATTCCTTAAATTTGTCAAACTTACCAAGATCTCTACTCATATGTGTAATCACCTAAAAATGGTCAACTAGACTATTAGCCCCCTTCTCAGCATTTTGGCTAATTTAATTAATCATTACCTAGACCAAATTGCTAATAATCAATTAATTTGATTATAACCTATAGTTTGACTATGTTATCCTAAGTTAATTATTTTATTAAAAGAACATGTTCCTTTTAATTAAATAAAATCTCCCATTCTTCTAACCCACTTAAAGTGCACACATAAAGTCCTTTTTCTATATTTCAAATTAAAAGAAAAGGCTTTGTGACTTTTGTCTTATATGGGAAGTCAACTTCTATTTTATTGGTTTCCTTGTGTGTGCACATGGATCAACTTCACTTTCAAACTCCATCGTTGATCTTCCATCATCTTGACCTTGATCTCTACCATCCATATGACTTTAAAAGAGAGAAAGATTTCCCCCTTAAAGCATCCATCCATATTTTGAGTATTGTTATGTTGTAGGTTTTCTAATAGGTTTCCTTGGAGCTGTGTGGATAACTTCTTGTTCCTTGTCTCATTCTATCATCACCATTGCATACTAGTTTAGAAACATCTTGCATGATAGTTTAGTTCTTTTTTCAATAGTATAGTTCACATAGCATAATTAGCTTGGATCTTGTAATACTTTCATTCTTTTTAACATAGCTGCACTTTACATTTCATATTAGCCTACTTCATATTTGCATTACATTTTGAGAGTTCTCCTTGTAGACACTTGCATTGTTGCTCTTGTCTCAAAGAACCTCCCATTGCATGGTTTACTAACAAGAATCATATCTCTAAGGCTCAAGTGAGAGCCTTCATATTTGAACCATACTCTCTTACACTCCATGGATAGGAAGCTCTAAGCTAGCATCCAAGCATTTTGAACTCAGGGAATCCCTTGAATAGAATGGTTTTAAAGTGTGATACATTTTTGGTGTACAATATGATGTGATCATATACTATTAATGATCCATTTATATTTCTTACTAATATGTGAAATAAGAGCATTATCATCCTCATACCTTTCCTCATTCAAATATTCAATAATTGTAACATACACCACTTCCACTCCTTATTTGTCATCTTCAATGCCTGATTCGATGTGCTCTTCCTCATGTATATAGTAGCATTTCCTCCCTTCGTTCTTGTAATCTTTGTTCTTTCTATACTTGTGATTCTTCTTATCATTTCTGTCACTTTTGGTCTTTTTAGGAAACCTAGCTATAAAATGACCTTCATTAAACTTTAAAAATATCAAATGTAATTTGCATCTTCCTCTCGATATCCTCCTTGGAAGAAATGCTTCAATATCATGCATATCATCTTGAGATTTAGACTCACTTTATTTTTACTACTCTTCTCTTTCTTTGAACTACCAGTAGTTATTGAAGACTTGAAAAATTGCTCAACTCAAATGTAGTCAACTGACCAACTAAACCATCAAGTGTAAGATCATTACCAGGCATATCTTTGACTTCCTAAACTTCAGATACTTTCATATCATAAATAAGTATTGTAGAGACCTAAATCTAATTACATCACTAGGTAATCTTATTTAGTTATCTCCTAGGACATTATTGATTAAATATTTATTATTTAATTAATTAATCATCATCCCCTAGTTAATTAATTAATTTAATTAACTATAGTCCAATTGATAAAATCAAATGATAAAATCCCCATTCCTCTATTAAATTAAATAAATCCTCAAATCTATTTAATGTGATCCCCTATCCCCATTTTATTAAATAATTCATTTAATAAAATATCTAAAACCCTAAAAACATCCCTAAACCCTATCCTAACCCCTAATCCAACCCATCCACCCATACTAACCTCACTTAGCCACCTAAATAACCCATCCCATCAAAGCTAAGCCACTTGCCCCCTAACCCCCTTTCTAAGCTAATCCTAATCCCCCTCCTAAACATGTGCACAACTTTAAGCAAGGGTTACGACTTTCTAACCCAAGATAAAGTCAACAAAAACTCATCCTTGCCCTCACCCTCCAACATTTATGGCTCTTACATGTCATTAGTTCCTCTTACATGCTCAACCTCCCTCATTACTCTCTTGATCAACTCTTATCCTATCCTCTCACACTCATCCTCCCTATGACAAGTGTCACTCTCCTATTGGCCCCAAAGAAGCACAATCCATGTGCTCCTCCTTTGAATACATCTTAACTCTCTCTCACCATCCTTCCATCCTTGCATCCTGACCATCCATTTCACTACCCCCTAGCCTATAAATGAAACCCTCTCCGTTCACAAATATAATCCACCTTCCATGAAAAGTTATCATGCTATTTTGAGAGCCTAAAAACTACCAAAATACCATCATAATGTTGAAATATGTCCACAACTCCATTGTTGAAACCCTCATCCACCCCCATACTTGATCATTATCCATCAATCAAAAGCTTGAGCACATTGTGAGCACACATCTCCATCCATCAAGGACACATCCACTTCATCATGGGTTATACCATAAGTAGCATACCATTCTTGGTTTGCCTCCTTTTGTGGTGACAACCTTGGTCCTATATTAAGTGTTAACTATTTAGTGTTGTTAATACTTTTATTATTAGATTAGTATTCATTTTACACTACTAGATTATGTGATACATTTTTTAAAACTACCAAAATACCATCATAATGTTGAAATCCCTCCATAACTCCATTGTTGAAACCCTCATCCACCCACATACTTGATCATCATCTATCAATTGAAAGCTTGAGCACATCGTGAGCACACATCTCCATCCATTAGGGAAACATACACTTCATCATGAGTTATACCATAAGGAGCCTACCATTCTTGGTTTGCCTCCTTTTGTGGTGATAACCTTGGTCCTATCTTAAGTGTTAACTGTTTAGTTTTGTTAATACTTTCATTATTAGATTAGTATTCATTTTACACTACTAAATTACGTGATACATGCTTTTGGTCATCCTTTTTGACATCCTTTTAGCATCCAAGTCTGTATCCCCCTATCCTTCATCCAACCACTCTTCCTTCCATATAATCCCTCCACCTCCTCTTTTTCCAATTCTTATCCACTAACCATAATTATCCCCTATCTTCCTTGCTCATTCACCTTTCCTAACCTAGCTTCCCTCTACCTCATTATCCTCTTATCATCCAACCCTCTCATCCTATCTCGTCCCTCATTAAACCTCCTCTTTAATAACATATGATAAATGGGGGCACTATATTCCTTGGAGACTACATCGTGTCCATCCTTCCATCCCCACCATTATAGCCCTATTTTCATCTTGTCATCCACAAAACCAGTCATCTCCTTTTCTTTTATCCTTCAACTTCTCACTATTTCTTAATCTTTCCATTGCCTGCTACATCCCTTTTCATTGGTATCTAGCTCTAGGCTAGCCCCATATACCCTAATGCCATCCATTCACATCCTAATGCTCCTAGAAATCTACCATCCACTACACCATCCCATTGCACATATTTTTAATTCATCCAATCACCTTCTTTATCACTTGCCCCTCATTGTTGGAAGCCTTGGTCATAGTCCAATAATCATCATTGGGATCCATCCTTCCCACTCCTTGTCATCAGGTATATCATTCCCTTATCCACATCACCCTATCCACCCTCAATCCACTATCTTCTTATCCCAAGCTTTTTATCCCTTCTATCTCATCATCCTAAGATTTTCATCACCTTTATCTCCCCATCCTGAGCTTTTTACTCCCACTATCTCCTCATATTGAGCTTTTTACTCCTGCTATCTTAAGCTTTTCACAAACTATCTTCTCATCTTGAGTTTTTCATCCCCTTTATCTCCTCATCCCAAGGTTTTCCTCTATCTCCTTATCCCACACTTTTCCTCTATCTTCTCATCCCAAGCTTTTTATCCATTAATCTCCTCATCTGAAATCTTTCATCCACTATCTCTTCATCTTTATCTTTCCCACGGCTATCCTATCATTCTTAGCTTTTTTTTGGTAATCCATTAAAAATCCTTTGATCTATCAGTTGTATATTCCTTATGTGTTAGTCCTTAGCTTGGTCCCATTTTGTATCTTTCATCTCTTTGTGTTTTTTCATGCTTGATCACAACTTACAATTATCTTGGTTAGGTGCTTTAGCGAATCCTCGTACAAGCTCCCTTGTCATCAAAATGTTTTCCTAAAGAGTTCTGATTGTCCAGCTCATCCTAGTCCTTGATATTACTAATCAATCCTTGTAGGATCCATCCTTCCTCTCATCTAATCTTGGTCCATCGGTATCCAATCCTACTGATCTCTTTGGAAAAAGGTTACTTTTTCATAGATTCACATTTTCTTTTGATTTATTTTCTTTTCAGAATTTCATGTTTGGTTCTTAATGCATCTCTTCCAAGCAATTTGGATTGTTCCCTCCTCAAGGTCACCACAATCTTTTATATCATGGTGTGCTACAAATGGGGCAATTCGAGGGCAAGGTTTTGATCTCACTTTCATCTTCTCTTTTTTGCTTGTGAGTTAGTCAGATATGACCCTTGCATATTACAAACATGTGATCACTTGTGGTTGTAGGGTGCAATTAGGAAATATCATTTTCTTGTGGGTTACCTAGTATCATTTCTACTCTAATTCCTCCAAGATTCATGTGTGATGTTGGAGCAATCCTTGCATGTTTGTTTCATGTTAGTCTTATGTAATATTGGTACAAAGGCCTTGATGTTCATAATAACCTTGGCATATCTCCAATATTCCTATATCAAAATAAGTGCTCAACTATATAATGATGCTCCCCTTTGGAACACCCCCACACTCAAGCTTCAATAGATTATTTCACACTTCTATCCTATCCAAGCCTCTTATCCTATCCAAGCATCCCAAACATCCCATCCTATCCCAGTATCACATTCTATCAAAACATCCCATCCTATCCAAGCATCCCATCCTATCACAGCTTCCCATCCTATCAAAGCATCCCATCCTATCCAAGCATCTCATCCTATCAAAGCCTCTTTTCCTATCCAAGTGTCCCATCCAATCAATCCTACAATCATGATCCAACCAATCTATCAATCCCATAGTATCCCATCTTGCATCAATCATAATCATAGCTCCTAGATCAATCATAATCATAGCTTCTACATCAATCATAATCTTAGTCATCACCAATCACAATCCTTGAATCATAATTTCCCCCAACCTTACCATCTTCCAAATCACTTCCCTGAGCTCAATTTCAAACAACTAATCACCCCCCCCCCCCCCCCCCCCCTGTAACTAGTATTCTTACCCATTGCGTATCCTTGTGCACAAGGTTTTCCTTTGGATCATTCTCCCATAGTAAGAGTATGAGCTTCCTTAAACCCCCTCTCTTAGTCACTCTCAGTCCTCCTCCTCGCCTCAGATTCTCATACTTTTCAAGAACTTGTCAGGCTTCACATTCTCTCCCTGCCACCTTCTTGAGGGGGCATCACACAGTCCATTCTCTCCTCTTCTACTAAAAAATTCATTTATATTCGAACTTCTTTGAAATAGTGTTGATCCAACACTATATCAAAGAGGGGCAAAATGTAGACACCTAAATCTAATTACATCACTAGGTAATCTTATTTAGTTATCTCCTAGGACAATATTGATTAAATATTTATTATTTAATTAATTAATTATCATCCCATAGTTAATTAATTAATTTAATTAACTATATTCCAATTGATAAAATTAAATGATAACCTAGAATCAATTTATCAATCAAATCCCTATTCCTCTATTAAATTAAATAAATCCTCAAATCTATTTAATTTAATCCCATATCCCCATTTTATTAAATAAATCATTTAATAAAATATGTAAAACCCTAAAAAATGCCCCTAAACCCTATCCTAACCCCTAATCCAACCCATCCACCCATACTAACCTCACTTAGCCACCTAACTAACCCATCCCATCAAAGCTAAGCCACTTGCCCCCTAACCCCCTTTCTAAACTAATCCTAATCCCCCTCCTAAACATGTGCACAACTTTAAGCAAGGGTTAAGACTTGCTAACCCAAGCTAAAGTCAACAAACTCATCCTTGCCCTCACCCTCCAATATTAATGGCTCTTACATGTCATTAGTGCCTCTTACATGCTCAACCTCCCTCATTACTCTCTTGACCAACCCTTATCCTATCCTCTCACACTCATCGTCCCTATGACAAGTGTCACTCTCCTATTGGCCCCAAAGAAGCACAATCCATGTGCTCCCTTTTGAATGCATCTTAACCCTCCCTCGCCATCCTTCCATCCTTGCATCTTGTCCATCTATTTCACTACCCCTTGGCCTATAAATGAAACCCTCTCCCTTCACAAATATAATCCACCTTCCATGCAAAGTTATCATGCTATTTTGAGAGCCTAAAAACTACAAAAATACCATCATAATATTGAAATCCCTCCATACCTCCATTATTGAAACCCTCATCCATACACACACTTGATAATCACCCATCCACTTAAAGCTTGAGCACAACATGAGCACACATTTCTATCCATCAAGGACACATCCACTTCATCACGGGTTATGCTATAAGGAGCCTACCATTCTTTTTTTCTTCCTTTTGTGGTGACAACCTTGGTCCTATCTTAAGTGTTAACTATTTAGTATTGTTAATACTCTCTTTATTTGATTTGTATTCATTTGGCATTACTAGATTAGGTGATACAGGTACAAGAATCCTAATAACTTTACTTATAACTTTTGTATCGTTGATGACTCCTCCACTATATTTGATTACACTCACAACTTCCTTGATTTGGTTTACATATTAAACATCACTCTCATCTTCTTCCATTCTCATGTCATCATACTTGCCTCTCATACTATTTGCATTTTCCCTCAACACGTTAGCATCGCCACTATGTAAAAGTGTCAACCTGTCCCACATCTCTTTAGCAGTAGTATTGTTTTTTACATCATCAAACTTGACATCATTTAGCATAGATGAAATCTCAATCATATGACTATTATTTTCTTTATTTTGTGGCATATCTTACACAGTCATAGGAGGGGTAGGAGAAACATAAGCATTGTCTAGCTAGTGTGTATCATTGTCTCCAAATACAGATAAGTGTGGCCTCATTTTTTTCTACCATGAGGAGAAATTCTCCTTGTTCAACTTAGGTACCTCTCTCTTGTAAATATTTTAATCTTTAGCTCAAGTCCCTTTTAACTTATTCCTCCAAGAACTTAGTTGCGATACCAATTACTAGATAATTAAGAGGGGGTGAATTAGTTAAATCCGGTTATCCTACAAACCTTTAAAATAATTCAGTACCAATTCAAAATTCTCAAATCACACTTATAATATTTTACCATCAATTTGTTCTCTTACTATCCATTACTTTACCAAGTATCATAGATATAACTTAGCTTATACCAAGTTGCAACAATATTTAATTAACATGAAAATCAACTTGCAACACATAATAAATCACACATTTGACATAGACATTTTAATGTGGAAACCCTATAAAGGGAAAAAATTCCTAGGAACTAGCAACCCAAATATTTCACTCTCTAAAGTAAGCTCTACTAGGAGCCAACCTTGTTAAAGGTTACAAGCACATTTTTAGTGTGACTTGGTAAGAGGATATTTAACCAAAGATCATCTAGACCTTATCACTCATTTTTATTACTAAAGAGTGGTATGCTCTAAAAGACTTGTAAATATCACTAATTGATGTTACCATATAGGATTTTAAAGAATTGTTAGGTCTAATTGATTAAGAGATTTTATCTTCTACAATTGTAAGAAAGTAACAATCAATAATCTGCTAGGTTTACCACTCCCTTGCTTATTCAGATCTTAGTTTCACTCAATCTTCTTCCTCTTGATCTTTGTCTAGTTGATTCATACTCATTTTATTTTATTTTGCACTTCCTCTACTTGATTTGTCTTCTTCTTTTCTGATTGGTTCACCTTGTTCTTCTTTCTTCTTCACCTTCAATAGTTTACACTTTTTCAACGTCTATCAGCAACAATTAGTAACCAAAAATAGTTTCAATCATCTCCTTAAATTGTTAATTTTTACTTCCAGATCCTTTTATATTTTGTTTATTAATCACAATCATAGATCTCAGAATCATTGTATTTAGTCATTTAAAAATAAAAGTTCCATGAGCTTTGTGCTCATCCTTATCTTACATAAATCTCTTTCATTGGATCTTCATTATATTTCTTCAGCCATACATCTTGTAACAAACTTTGACTTTATCATTTGGACCTTTTAGACATTTTTCATTTTCACCATAAATTAGCCTCATATTCAATATTTCCTAACTTGTTCTTCATATTCATACTCAGTGAACATTGCAACTTACTTGGGCAATACATCACTCAGTTAACACTAAACTTCAAATTTTCTTTATTAGGTGCTCAATGATAACTATAATCACTGGATGTATATTGTATCTCTTCTTTAATATAGTTTCCTGGTGTGGCTTGTGTATCTTGGTAAATACATCAAATTCATTACAATATTACATGATTGCAAAAAAATCAAACCAACATTATACTATCTATAATGCCCCGCCTAGAGATCCTTGGAACAAGGTTTCAATTCAAGCCAAGATTTATTTTTATTTTTACAAGTATGAATGCACATGACAACATCATATAGGGATCACAAAGATCATAATGAAAGAGTTCACCATAATCTTGGCAACCAATGAATCTCTGAATGTCACTAACAAACTGACACAAACAAACAGAGGCCAATAATGACCACGCACATGATGAGGGCTCGAAGAAATGACCACTCATCGAGTATAAATGCAAAATCCTAAAATTTGGCTAAGTCTGAAAACGTAAAGCCTTGAAATTTGGCTAAGTCTGAATTTATGAAGCCCTAAAATTTCCTAGATTCTTTACCTTATCTCAGAGAGGTCTAAAAACCTATCTCAAAAGATTTCTCCCATATATTAAAATATATCTTAAGTATAAGTCAATGTAAATATACATCAACTTATACTTAAATGATATATTTTAAACCCCTAAGAAAGACTATTTTCAACTAGAAAGGTGTGAAATCCAAAAAGGTGTCCAAAACCAACATTCAAAACTTCCTCGGCCAAGCCTAACTCCTCCTTGTTTCTCACGTGAGAAAGTATACTGGTCTTGAGTTTTGCATGAGACTTTACATCACTGCACATGAAACCTTGCATCACTATGCACGAGAAAATGCATTTCTCCATGTGAACTTCTGCTTTCCCTATGTGAGGAAGTGCATTTTTGTGCAAGGAAGTACATTCTCATGCAAGGAACTACCTTTCCACATGAGAAAACACATCAGTGCGGTAACAGAGCAAGAATAAATAGCATAAAAACATGAAAACCTCTGTACCAGAAGTACTGGATCCACATAAATCAAGGAACAAACACTCGAGTGCTAAAACAACAAGAAAGAGGAACATCTATCCATCTAAACCATAGCAGTAAAGAACATACTGAAAGCAACATCACAGTGAATAGAATTAACATTATAATGTGCAGAAATAACATCACAATGTACAGAAATAACATCACAATAACTAAATAACCAAACTAAGTACACGGTTCCTCCCAACCATTAATAGCATCATAAGACCATCATGGATCCTAGCCATCCCCAATGCGTAACATCCCAGGCCACTGATCAGATCATCAGTACTATTGTAATAGAGACCTCACTACTAAAACATGCTACAATATAAGCATAAGGAAATCTAACATGCTAGTAGAAAACAATAAGATAATCCTACAAGTATATAACATCACCTATCACATTCTAATCATCATAATAAGGAAATCTAACATGTTAAACCAATAAGAAATTGATAATGCAATATAGAAATTTACATCATCTAGTCATTTACTAAACATCATAATATGGGAAAGCATCAAATAAACTAACATCATTTAAACAAGATCTACAACCATTCCAATGAAAGCATAAATCACAAGAAAGCATACTTTGGAACTCGAAGCATCTAGTGAAAACATCTAACAATGATCGCACTAGGATAAAAGGTTGTCTCTGTACACCAGTCCCTAGCAGTGGTGAAGGTAGCTATGCCTCCCAACCATGTGGCACCCATAGGTCCACACCCACCATGCTGAAGGAGATGATGATCCAACCATAAATACAGACAAAACAATCATCCATGGCTAACACTCATGCTAGACAATATGATGGTTGTAACCAAGAACCTAACACAATGCAAGGAGTATAGGTCCTAGTTAGACACTCAATAGGCTACTAAGTAGGGGCTAACATCATGGAGAGTCACTTGGCATCGACAAGCCCAAGCTTGGATCATGTGAATACAACATACCTCAACAAAAAGGCTCTCACACATACATTTTATTATCTTAAGCTTTATTACCACTCACACATTTTATTTAGTTATCACTTATTTAAAACTCCCTCTGCCAACCCATGGCATCATGATCGTTGGGTTGTGAGATAGGAGCCCCCTCCATATGCTACCCCACCCTACCCATGCTCATCCTATGACAAGGGCCTGTGGGCATGCATATTCCCAACCCAACCCCAATGATCATAGCTTTTGGAAATACCACAGAAGATCGAGACTCACAAGTCCTTCGACAAATGTACGTGTAGGTACTTGTGTGTGGCACACCACCATCATGAAGATCATAACACAAGGACTAGATGAAAACACAATACAAAAAAACACTCAATTGAAAACAACTTAGGAGGATGGATTCTACACAAATCCCAAGAACCATTAAAACCATACATCATAAAATCACTCAATCGGCCTCAATCCGAGAGTATGGATTCTACATGAATCCTAATGATGCAACAAGACCAAACATCATGAACTCACTCAACTCACCTCAATTCAGGAGTATAGATTCTACATGAATCCTAGTGTCCATGAAACAACAACAAAGGTCCAAAAGAAACCATAACATCAGGTATAAAATCACTCTATCGAACACAAAGTTGGAAGTACAGATGTGACACACATCCCAATGCAAATACAAAAGTGCAACAAAGGTCTGACTGATATCTAAACAAATAATCTAGGTCCACGACCCAACTCGCATGAAGAAAACCTAAGAAAATAGGGTGGCACGCAAAATGAGGTAAAAACCCCAAATTTTGGAAAAAAATCTGAAATCAAAACCCATTTGGCCTTTGGGTACATGAACTCCAAAAATTCAAAAATAATTAAGTTAGAACACCATATGCAAAAATGGCCAGCATAACGGTGCAAAACCCCAAACCCTCATCTTGAAAAATATGGAAATGCTCATACCCGACCAACCAGGTAGAACTAGCAAATAGAAATAGAGGGGAACACTTGTTCTCAGCCTCCTAACAAACGGCTACCAAAAATAGAAGCAAAAATGGAGTAGAAACAATAAAATGGGAGAGCCCTACCTCACAACCAAAAGGGAAAAATAGAAATCTAAACCAGAAAATAGAACATCCATAGAAGTGGTTGAAAATTGAGGCAATCCAAGGCCTCCCCGACTTGGATCCAACAAGCTCAATCTTGCAACAATCCCATGCTCATAGCTCCCACAATGAACAAAACGGTAAATCCTCATGAAGAGGATTTTGGGTTTTACTCTCCAACTTTCTAATTCGAAAGTGAGAAGTGAGGAATTAAATTCCTTTTTGGATACTTATTCACTTTTTGAGTGAATAATCAATTAGGAAAATTAACTAGCCAACCTAATTAATCCCTGAATCGACCCAAATGATAATAAGATATTCCTATAAATAGGAATTCATCTATGAAAAAGCTGCCAAAAATTAAAATAAATCAATTTAAAAGCTCAAAAACCCAAAAACACATAAATTTCCTTAACAACTTTCACGACAAAGTGAAACTCTAAATGCACAGACATGCTCACTGGTCTAATCACATAATACAAATGAGTTTAGATTTTATAATCACCAAAAGGATTAATTAGTCAATTAAAATAAGGATATGTCGACCATATAAGCACGACATTGGTATAATATGAATAGTTGAATCATTAACTCCATGTGCCACTGCCAGGGATATAAATCCTGCACATTAAACAACATGATCAAGTGCAATTAAATATAATAATATAGCTGAAGCAATAAATGCATTAAATCACCTAATTTAACCATTTATTTAATTATATCAAAATAACCTATTTACATCACTCACGTTTGCATAAAGAATAACAATGCAGGAATGAAGTAAATAATCATAGCATTAAATCCATCACATAACATAATTAGAGATATGTCCAAATACGGGATAATCAGATATCATCATAAAACACACTATCATCTCATAATGGCATCATCATGCAAATATGATCAAATGAATGACATAGTAGTTCAAAATCTATGATATTGAAATCAAGGTATAACACCTGACCCTCAGGTCATCTCAACATAAGTAGATATCTGCAACACATAACCAATGAATCCAACAAGGAGAATCCATTTCTAATTTTTTAAGCATTTAATAATGGTTGTCTAAACAACATGAAAAGGAACTTAAAATACAAAATGAACATAGTCATAAACATGACTAACCACTACTACAGGAACCTAGTCCAGTGTAGCATGATAATAATACACAGTGCAATCTCTACACACATATTAGGGTAATCACAGAATAACCTCATGATACCACATTGATCTTGGTAACCACTAGCACAAACCTCAGTGAACCATAAATCACATCATACTCTCATAAATCAGTCATAAGCATACTCAAATCAACTGATACAAAAACATAAATGAAATCACCTCAATGGTGTAGACCACTCATGGTCACAATCATGATCCATCACAACAAAAGATCAACAAGGTTGTATCCATCAAGATGACTTATAGAAGTCAAATGGGAGAGGCACTACACTATCATATTACATTTCATTCAAGTACCCATTAAATACCAATACTCATCAACTCTATCATCATGCTTTCTTCAAATCCCCTTCATCAATCAAACAATATGGTACTCTACTAAATTAGCACAATGTCTAACCAACTAGGGCTTGAAATTGATGACAACATAATAACTGATATGACTCTTTTACATACACTAATAGTATTATCAGTTACATCATCAATTGGGGCTAACATCATGACCATAAAGAAATCAAATCATGTTGTCAAATATATGTATGGGATAACATGAAGTGTTAACCCACCTATGTACACCTGTAAAGTTGACCTATTGACCTTTACAATCCAAAGGCAAAAATTCATTTGTGAAAATGCAAAATAAAAATGGATTGATCATGAAGAAATATGTGCACCACAAAACCTTGGAAAATGTGACATAAGCATGGGCTAACAATACTTGTTGGCAAAGAAAAGCCCCAAAAACCCAAACATGGCACATTTTTCCATGAAAAAGTAGTAAAAGGAGCATGAGAATGGATAACATGAAATGTTAACCCCTAACTCATGGCATATTTTGGGGCCTTTAAAACTTTCTAAAAATTGCATCAGCCTTGCTCACCAAGATGGAGACATGTGGCGGGGAAAAACACAGGAATACAAAAGGTTAACTCCCACCATATGGGCCCAATTGTATTAACCACTTGAAAGATGCATGTCATGAAAGATGGGACACATGGAAATAGTGCAAATATTTAAGCATGATAGAATAAATAATTACCATCGATCCACCAAAATGGTGATGCATGGAAATAGTGTGGTAAATGTTAACACAAAATGTTAACCACAAATTTGTCATGTCAACCCACTATTATATATCCTAGACCATTGAATATTTCTTGTAGCTATCTATGATGGGTTGAATGGGGGAAAAATATCCAACATATCTGGTGAGTAAAGGGGGGTGTTTTTCTGGTAAGCATAAGATCGGTAGCATTATATATTGGGCATAGGGTCACTGGAAGAGAGTGATGTGTTAGCCCACCTATAACTTCATGAAATTATGCAACCTCTATAACCAACAAAACTTGCTATCTCCAAAAGGGAATAGTTGTGCTTGTGCATTTCTTAGAAAGATGAAAAAAACATATTCTACTATGTATAAGTATTTACAAATAAAAGAAATCAAATAAATCCATTAATTGGCTTGTTGAATAGTTTCCCTTTCTAAGTAGTTGAGTATTCCTTTCATGCATGTGGGTAGTTGAACATATCAAAAAGAATGACAAGCCTATTGTTGCATATTGAGAAAAATGAAGCTCTCCAACATTGGGACATCTTGATTTTGAGCAAGACCAACTTTCTCCTTCTTCCAAAAAACATCCTTATGCTCTGAAACAAGCATGAATGAGGGAGACATGGTGTTTTTTTGCTGAGCTAGATTCCTTGTGGGGCATCCTCTTGAGCTAGATTCCTTATGAGGCATCAATAATGGACTATGCAAGGATACTAATGGTGGAAAAGAATGTGTCAAATAAATATTGCAGAGAAGTAGTTAGTATTGTTGTATATACCCTAAATAGAGTACAAGTCAAGAAAGGTACAAATGCTACACCTTTTTGAACCATGGTATAGATATGCTCCCAATGTTAAATATTTCAAAAAATTTGGTAGTAGATCTTATATACTGAAAGATAATAGGAATGAAAAACTTGATGCAAAAACTGATGAAGGCATATTCCTAGGTTATTCCACTAAAAGAAAATATTATAAGTGTTTGAATTCTAACACTAACAAAGTTGTCGAAAGTGCAGATGTGAGAGTTGATGAGTATGCAGAAAGAGTTGATACTACATGTAATAGAGAACTTGAATACTATAGTACATTCATCCATGTGCATGATAATACTCCCAACACTTAAAACAAATAGACTAGTTGAGTTGCAAGCTCCCATCAGACAGGAAATGATGGAATGCAAATACAAATTTCCAAACAGCAGAGAGTGGGTGTCAAGCAACAGACTAAAGATGTCAAGTCATAGACAAGAATTGTCAACCATCAGATAATGCATTCTGAGCATTCAGAACTTGAACCTAAACCTAAACAAGCAAGAGGAAATGAGATTGAGATTAATTTTCCAAATGAACCTAAAGAAGAACCAAGAAGTAAACTACCTATGTTAGCAAAATATATAAGAAGACATCATAAAGTTAATCATATTATTGGAGATGTTGAATCAAGTGTAATGACAAGAAGAAGACTCAAAGGTGATACATGCTTATTATGTGAGTTTTATCCCAAGTCAATAAAGGATGCTTTAGACAATGAACATTGGATACAAGAAATGAACAAAGAAATTGACTAGATTGAGAAGAATAATACTCGAAATTTAGTTCCAAGACCTAAAGAAAAAAATGTCTTTGGGACAAAGTGCATTTTTAGAAACAAGCTCAATGAAAATGGTGAAGTAACAAGAAACAAGGAAAGACCGATATGCAAGGGTTATACACAAGAAGAAGGAGTTGATTATGGAGAAACTTTTTCTCCTATGGCCAAACTTAAAGGAATCAAAACTTTGTTTGCATACTCAGCTTACAAGAATGTCAAGGTATATCAAATAGATGTTAAATGCATTTTTAAATGGTACATATACTCAAGGAAGAAGTATGCATTGAACAACCTAAAGGATTTGTAGATCCGAACAAAAGAAGCATGCTATGTAAACTAAACAAAGCTCTTTATTGATTGAAGCAAGCCCGAAAAGCATGGTATCAAAGATTACATAACTACTCAGTTAAAATTGGTTTTGAAAGGACAAATGATAACAACAATTTATATTTGAAGAATGGTAAGAACAATGGAGTATTGTTATTTGAGATATTTTTTGATGATATCACATTTGGAGGAAGGGAAGCATTGTGTAAATCATTTGCTAATGAAATGAAAAAGGAATTTGAAATGTCTATGTTTGGTGAAATCAAATTCTTTGTTGGATTACAAGTATGTCAATGAAGTTTGGTATTTTCATTTCACAATCCAAATACATCAAGGAAATATTAAAGAATTTTGGTATGCAAGATTCAAGTTCAGTGAGTACACCTATGTCTATAGGACATAAGCTATCTAAGATTGATGATTCTACTAATGTGAACCAAACCCTATACAGATCTAGGATAGGAAAATTGCAATATGTTGTTCACAGTAGGCCAAATATTACTTTGGTAGTTAGGAAGGTTGCTAGATTTTTATCAATTCCTAAAGAGAATCACATGATGGTTGTGAAAAGAATATTGAGATATCTAAAAGGTATAGAAGACTATGAATTATATTAAAAGAGAAGTGATAGATTTGAACTAAAGGTTTTCACTGACTCATATTGGGCTGAAAATATTGATGACATAAAAAACACTAGTGGGGGTACATTCTTTCTAGGAAAAAGATTGGTATCATGGGAAAGCAAGAAGAAAAACTATATTTCCCAATCAATAGTTGGAGCCAATTATGTGGTAGCTTCAATTAATTGTTCAAATATGATGTGGATTAAGCAATTTTTGAAAGGCATGAAAGAAGAGATTATAGATCTAGTAGTTATCTATTGTGATAACATGAGTACTATCAACATTTCAAAGAATCTAGTGATGCACACTAAGAAAAAGCACATTTCTATCAAGTATCATTGCTTAATAGAGTTAGTTCAAGAAAAAGAAGTCAAGCTAGAACATGTGAATACAAAGGAATAGATTTCTAACATTTTAACAAAACCATTACCCAAAAATGCTCATGAATATCTTAGAGGTAAAGTAGAGGTAATTCCCCTAACCAAAGCTACTTAAGTAGACAAGGTGCATTATATCACATGTGCTAATCAGAAAATTCTACACAGTGGTGCAATACAACTCTACTTTGGAACATTGCTAAGGTAGAATACTTCTGTACAACATTAACAGATTAGTCATAGACAGATGGCAAGTATCAATTAGACATGCAAAATCTACATAATTCAAATGTATGAAGATTTTTGAAGCTGCGAGAGCTACAAGTCTTTTGCATAGTTGTTAAAGAGGGAGAGATTTCTAAGAAAAGTCAAATGGAGAGATTACTGAGAAAGGAGGTAAGATAAACTTTAGAGGGAGAAAATCATGTAAGAGAAATTGGCTAAGAATCAAAATGAAACTAAGGATATTGGTCACTCATGGAAGATAAATCTTTTGGATTATGTGGTAACTTAGTTGTTAGAAACAATAGTCCACCAAGATAATAGAGGGAGGGTGGGGGTAAGGGTGGGAGTGTCAATCAGTTATCCAACAATTAAAATAGTTATCTTCTTCAAACAAACTTAACCATTCAACCAAAGTAAATAGAAACCATACAAAGATGCACATAAGCAATTACACCAAATATGTTGACTAGGGAAACCCTTGATTAGATTGAAAGCCTCAGTGGGAAGGATGCCTATAAGATAATGTACTAATATGAATATTCCTTGTTAGAGGATGGACCCTGTTAGGAGTCTATTACAATATTTAGTATAATGAGTCCCTGTTAGGAGACTTTGAATCCTTGTTAGGAGATTCCTATGCAAGAAGAGCCCACTACCCAAACATGCAATTTCAATTACAAGAAGAGCTCACTGCTGAAACAAATAGTTCACTATTATTTTCTTCTTTCCTTTTTCTTTCCTTTATCCTATCAATTGTACCAATCATTATCAGACCTTGTAGACTAGATCACGAACCTCAAATCTGAATACCAAACCTTGGATCACTCAGTAAAACCTTGGTAATGAAGTTTCCTTCACTTCTGCACTACTCTACTCAACTTTGCATTCCACACTCCCTACTACTTTTCGAATATTCACAATTCGCATATATCCATACCATGATAAAGGAAAATATATTTCCTTTATACCAAGTCCACTAAAAAATTCCTTGAGTCAGTTGTTATTCTATCTCAGTTAATTATTATAGGACCACATTAAGAACATGTTACACTTAGTGATAACACAAATCTTTTGCTTTGCAACTTGAATAACTTTTTGTACATGCAAAATTATGACAAGCGATCTTAGCCACATCATCCTCAACATGTCTTCTCCATTTCCTCAACCTCAATCCTCAAGATATCAACTCTTCTAAGAGATATAACAAATTTACCATAACATGCCTTTGTAAACTCTATCTCTGAATAGATATCACCAAAACTTACATAAATTCTTCTAGACTTATCCTTCTGCTTCTGACATTAACTACATATGCAAGATACTTAGAAGTATCTCCCATAACCTCAGGTGGTTATCATGCCCAACTAGTCATCTATATCAATTTGATCTTTCTATTGTTCTTTTGTCGGATACCACAAAAGACATCAAACATGCTATGTTGACATCAGTGAAAAACTCAGTCATAAATGTAACATATCATCATCAGACCAATTCAAAAATCTCTCCAATCTTCCAACAATCTCCCCCTTTGGCATTGATGGCAACATAAATGAAAAACATCTAGTTCCAAGAATACCAACAAAAGACTATCCATCTTCAAATTATTTTCATTAATCATACTCCCCCATTGATATCCTCAATGTACTCTATACCAAACTGTTATTCTACATATTTTGCTTATGTTGAACATCTTCCTCAGCATACTACCAAACTTTTCTTCTTAGCATAATACTTCTCCCCATTTAGCATAATGTTTTTCATGCCAAACTTCTCCCCCATTGATATCAATTTCGAAGGTTTTTGCAACCAATATCTTTGCATCAAACTCAGTAATCAACTGATACTTATTCAGCTCAAGTGTCAAAAGACATTGTTTACAATAATATCAATCAAGAGTCCTAGATGACTCTATCCATCATGGATACTCCCCCATACAAGAAGCATTAGCATCCAGCCCAGAAAAACAATGGTGCTTAGTTACCCTAGACTGATGCATTCTTTCATCTTCTACTTTAATGTAGGAAGGGGCATAACCCCGAGCATTCCTCACAAATACTCAAAAGTCTCTTTGGGAAGAGGCTTAGTGAATATATCTACAATCTTCTCTTTTGTGCTCACATACTCCAATCTAATTTCCTTTTTTGCAACTTTTTCTCTCAACATATGATACTTAAGAGAAATGTGCTTAGTCTTTGAGTGCAATACTAGATTCTTAGACATATTTACCATGCTTGTGTTGTCACAATGTATAACAATAGGTTCGCTAATTTTTATCCTTATATCCTTCAACGTCTATTTCATCCAAACAACTTGATTGAAATTATTTGCTACTACAATACTCTACTTTTTTTGTACTTTGAGATATACAATTTTGCTTCTTGGTTAACCAAGAAACCAATCTTCCTCTAAGAAAGAAGGCTCCTCCACTAGTGCTCTTTCTATCATCCATACTACCTGCCTAGTCTGCATCAGTATAAGCACCTGGAGTAAAGTCATTAGCTCTGTGATATCATAATCCAAATTCTGAAGTTCCTTTCAAATATCTATCTGAAGTTCCTTTCAAATATCTAAATATCCTTTTTATTTCTACATAATGTGTTTCTCTAGGATCAGCCTAGAATCTTGCAACAATTCCAACTAGAATTTTTGTATCTGGCCTTGTGTGAGTCAAATATTGTAATCCTCTAATCATAGATTTGTACTTCTAATCAACAATAAGTGTCTCATCCTTTGTAGATAACTTGTGTCCAGTTACCATAGGTGTTCCAACAGGTTTACATGTTTTGAAACCAAACCTTTTCAGTAAATCCTTTAAATACTTAGTCTGAGAAATAAAGATTCCTTCTTTATTCTATACTATTTGCAATCCTAGGAAATATTTCATTTCTTCTATCATAGTCATTTCAAATTCTTTCTTCATTTCTTCTACAAACTTTTTTATTTTTTTATCATTACCTCTAAATATAATGTCATCAACAAACATTACCAAAATCATCAAACCATCACCAGTTTCTTTCCAATACAGATTATTATCTACCATACCTTTTCTATACCTGAGCTTTGTCAAATGCTTGTCTAACCTTGCATTCCAGGTTTTGGGTGCTTGCTTCAATCCATACAATGCTTTCCTCAGTCTGCATACAATATCCCTATCATCTATTAAAGGATATCCTTCAAGCTACTCAATGTATACCTCTTCTTCAATTTCTCCATTCAAAAATGTTGACTTGACATCCATCTGATACACTTTGAATTTCTTGTGTGTTGCATAGGCTAATAATAGTCTTACTACTTCTATTCTAGCCACTGGAGCATAAGTCTCACCATAATCTATTCCTTCTTGTTGTGAGTAACCTTTACATACCAATCTTGCTTTGTTTCTTACAACTTTTCCTTGTTCATTCATCTTGTTCTTGAGCACCAATTTGTTTCTATCACATTCTTGTTTCCTAGTCTAGGGACCAATTCCCATGTTCCATTCTTTTTATATCTGATCCAATTCCTCTTCAATGGCTTGTTTCCAATAATCATCTTTGCGTTCTTCATTTGCATTTTTTGGTTCAACTTGATATATCAAGTATAGTTCTTCATTTACTCTGCTTCTTTTCATCACACCTTTGTATTTGCTTTTGATGATCTATTTGGATGGGTGATTCTTGATCATGTTCTTTCCCAAAGTAGGAGTTGCTATCTCAAGTCTTGGCTCTACTGAAGGTTTCATGCTTTGTTCCTACCTTGGTTCTCCTTCATTTTGTAAATCATTGTTAGTCTCAAGAAATATCTCATTATTCCTTGGCTTAGTAACAACATCATCATCTAAATTGTAATCAACTATTCTCTCTTGTATTCTGAACTTCTCATCAATTCTTACATTTACAATTTCCATAATAGTCTTAGTTCTCTGATTATGACATATGTAAGCCTTTTTTTTCAATGAATAACCAAGAAACATACCTTCATCACTTCTAGAATCAAACTTACCAATATCATCATCTCTCTTTATGTAACACTTAATTCCAAATATTCTAAAATACTTAAGTATAGGTGAATGACCAAACTATAGTTCATAAGGTGTCTTATTTGTGTCCTTCCTAACTTGTACTTTGTTCATAGTGTAGACAATTGTATTCACAGCTTCTCTCCAAAATATCTTTGATCATCATTCTCTGCTAACATAGCTCTTGTAGCTTATGTAACAAAATTGTTTCTTCTTTCTGCAATGTCATTTTGTTCAAGGCTTCTTGAAGCTAATAGTTTTCTTTTAATTCCATTTTCTTCACAAAACATGTTAGACTCATTTGAAGTAAATTCTCCTCCTCTATCTGATCTTAAACATTTAATCTTCATACCAGATTCATTCTTAACTATATTCTTGAATATCTTGAACTTGTCAAATGCCTCAAATTTCTCTTTAAGAAATGCAACCCACATCATTCTAGAAAAATCATCAACTAGAATCATAAAATACCTTTCACCATAAAAATCCTCTAGTCTTTGTAAGACCACTGAGATCTGTGTGTACAATCTCCAACTTTTCTATACTAGTAAACTTTTTGCTAGGAAAAGAAGTTTCTTTATGTTTTTCCAAAACACACTCCTTACAAATTCTGTTAGTAGGCTTTACAATCTTCAAAAAATCTCTAACAGCAAACATTCCACTTATCCTCACTCACAATACTATCAAAGTTCATATGGCAGAATCTCTTATTCCATAACCAACTGTAATCTACCTTTGCAACCAAGCATGTCATTTCAATAGGATTCAACTGAAATACATTACCTCTAGATTTGGTTCCTATTCCAATTACCTTTCCATCTTTATCTCTGATCATGCATGTATTTCCTGAGAATTGAAACTGATAACTATTGTCTACTAGTTGTCCAACACTCAAAAGATTGTGCTTTAAACCATCAACAAGGTATACATCCTCAGTATTAGTTTTACCATCAAGAGTTATATATCCAATACCTTTTACTTGGCATGCTGCATTGTTCCCAACTCTGACAATTCCTCCATCCTGACTTTTGAAGTCAACAAACTTGTTCATGTCACTAGTCATATAATGTGAACAACCATTTTCAATTATCCAATGTAATTTCTTCTTCAATTGCCACAAATTCAATTTCATCATCACTAGCACTCAATGCTTTTTCATTAGAATCATAATCTTCATTTTCATACAAACAATCTCTATCTTTTCTAGGCTTATGATTTTCCTTATACTTTTTCTCCCTTTTAGAAAACCTAGATGCATAATGACCATATTAGTCACAAGTCCAAAATCTAAATATTTTCTTACCTCCTTTTTCTCATCTTACCAGAAGGGCTACTACTTCATCAATCTTTTTGTCTTCTTTGGATTTGTTGGTGCTAGAAAAATCTTCTCTAGCACTTGTTCTCCTTGATAGGTTAGTTCAAATACTTAAGGCACTAAAAGTTGTCTCTATTCTGGTCAATTCTCTAGACCATCTAAGTTCATTCTCAACTGCTTCAAGTCTTCCAAGCAATGTTTCCTTTGGGAAATGTTTGGTGTGTGATATTAACAATTGTATCATCTGAACTGTTGACTTGAATGGTGGTGTTAGAGTCTTCAATATCTTCCATATAACTTCATCATCATCCTTGGTTTCTCCTTGAGCTTTAATACCTACAGTAATTTTTGATATCCTACATATATATGTTCTTACAGATTCATCTTCCATCATCTTGGCATCTTGAAACACACAAATCCAATTTTGCAGCCTCAACTTCTTAGAGTGTTCATTACCTTCAAAACTATTTTCCAAAGCTTTCCAAATCAAATGTGAAGTAGCAAGTGATTATACCTAATTGTACTCAATTTCAGGAAGTGTAGTCAATAGTTCTTCTCTAGCTCTCATGTCACACATGAAAAGATCTCTTTCTACCTCGGTCCAAGTTTCCAAGTCCTTTTCTTCAATGAATTTCTTCGTTGCTTTTGTCAAGATCCAATATCTCAGACCCATACACAAAAAATGTATCTTCATCTTTCCTTTCCAGCTATGATAATTTTTTCTATCAAACTTTGGACTATCTTTCCTGAACATGCTTGCCATGGATCTCCCAAAGCTATTAATTTTTTTCTTCATGAACCTAAAGCTCGGATACCAAATGTTAGAAACAATATTCCACCAAGATAACTAAGAGGGGGGGTGTGAATCAATTATCCAATAATTAAAGTACTTATCTTCTTCAAACAAACTTAACCATTCAACCAAATTAAATAGCAACCATACAAAGATGCACATAAACAATTACACCAAATATGTTGACTAGGGAAACCCTTGATCAAAGAGAAACCCCAATAGTAATGATGCCCACAAGATAATGTATTAATATGAATATTCCTTGTTAGAGGATGGACCCTATTAGGATTCTATTACAACATTTAGTATAATGAATCCATGTTATCCCTGTTAGGAGTTGTAGTACAATGTATGCAAGAAGAGTCCACTACCCAAACATGCAATTTTAACTACAAGAAGAGCTCATTGCTCAAACAAATAGTTTATTGTTATTTTCTTCTTTCCTTTTTCTTTCCTCTATCCTATCAACTGGAGCAATTAATTTCAGACCTTGTAGACTAGGTCATAAACCTCAAATCCAAATACCAAACCTTGAATTACTCAAGAAAACTTTGGCAATGAAGTTTCCTTCACTTTTGCACTACTCTGCTCAACTTTGCATTTCGCACTCTCTGCTGCTTTTTGAATATTCACAATTCACATATATCCATACCATGATAAAGGAAAATATCCTTCCTTTATACCAAGTCCATTAAACAATTCCTTGAGTTAGTTGTTAGTCCTTCTCAATTAATTATTATAGGACCAAATTAAGAACATGTTACACTTAGTGATAACACAAATCTTTTGCCTTGCAACTTGAATAACTTTTTGTACATACAAAATTATGATGAGTGAGCTTAGCCATGTCATCCTCAACATGTATTCTCCATATCCTTAACCTCGATCCTCAAGATATCAACTTTTCTAAGAGATATAACAAGTTTACTAGAACATGCCTTTGTAAACTCTATCTCAGAACAGATATCGCCAAAACTTACATAACTTCTTCTAGACATATCCTTTCTGCTTCCAACTTTAACTGCATATGCTAGATACTCAAAAGTATCTCCCATAACCTTGGGTGGTTATCATGCTCAACTATTCATCCATATCAACTTGATCTTTCTATTGTTCTTCTGTCAGTTACCATAGAAGACATCAAACATGCTATGTTGACATCAATGACAAAATCAATCATGAATATAACATATCATCATCAAACCAATCTTCCAACAATCTCTCCAATATTCCAACACTAGTCACTACTAGTATTTAGATGTTTGAGATGTTTCCATCAATGTCAAAAAGGCAGATTGTTGAAAACTTACAATTGGAACAATTGTTGTTTTGTCACTGATATAAAATCTATAGATGAGACATATTGCTACCTAATCTAAATGTCATATGTATTTGATTAATGAAGAGGATTTGTGAATTACTCATAACTATATCACCTAGAGGAAAGGTTGAAGTTATGAAAAATGAAGTTAAAATGTACAATTGATTAGATAGAATTTGATAAAGCAAAGTAATTGTTTATGTCAAGAAAACTAGGCTAAGCTGAGAAAAATACTAAGGAATATCAAGAAATGCTAGTGTCAACTGAGCTACACTTAGTGTCAAGAAAATCTAGTATTGACAAAGTATTAGCATTGACCGAGAAAGTTAGTTGATGCAAAGAAAGAATCTTTATAGAGAATAAGTATCAGAATTAAGTGATTATTGAGTGAAAAAATAAGATCAAATTCAAAGAAATCATAAAGTCAATCAGTTGATTTCCTGGGAGAAGTAAAATATGTTGACGATAAAATTGATGGGTTGGATTATTAAATTCAAGGGGGTGATTAGGTAAAGATCTAACAGATAGATTCTATAGAAGTTTCCAGGGTATGATCAAGAAGATGAACAAAGACATTGAATTGAGTTAAATTTGATTGTAAATCCTAAGAACTATAGTGGATGTAGAAAATGGTAAAGCATGAATTGCTTATTTAAAGACATACAAAATGAATCATTAAGCATGATGTCCAGTCATGTCTATTCAAGCCAAGATGAACCCATCTAGTGTGTGTATGAGTGAGTTTGTATGTGAAAAGAGACATATAAAGAAAGGTTTATCAAAATCACACAATGGTGTAAATGTGAAGCTAAAGGAGAAAGCCTGTAGATATGATGTTGTTGTTGATAAGAAAATTAGAGAAGAATGCTTAAGTGTTGATCAGAAGAGTGGACTGATTGATTGAAGGTTGACCAAGCTGATCAATATCAGAGATGATAGTGAAAGGCTTAACAATGAACCAACATAAGGAATGAACAACGATCTAAACCAAAAAAAGTGAGTTGTAATCACACAAATCAAACCTATTATTTTCTTTCTTATCATTGTAGACAATTTGTATTGAAATCCTTTTAACCAAGTTCGACCTAACAGTCATTTGAAGACTTAATAGTCTGTGTAAATCCTTTAACTAGGTAACATTCTAAATGGAATGATCAAAGTCCTCTTACAAGGTCACTCTAATAGGGTGATTAAATCCTCTAACCAGATTACATTTAAAAGTGTGCATTGTAACCTTTAAAAGGGTTGGCTCCTAACAAAGTTTATTTCAAAAGAGTGACATGTTGTTGGTGGTTTTTCCCAAATTAATTTTTCACGTAAAATCCTAGGATCAAATTGTGATGAATGTTTTATGAATGTTTTCATTATGCAATGCAAGTTATGTTTATGGCATTTTTATAGTAGTGATCGAGCAATAGGAGGATAAGCAAAATAGTAAAGTGATTAATGTTTAATTGTTGTAGACCTTGAGTAATTGAATCAACCCCCCCCCCTCCCCCAATTATTCTAAACATTTCTACCAATTGGTATCAAAGCTTTTTGCTTGTAGAGAAAATTTTGAAAGTACTTAAAGCTAAAGATCATGACAAACAAGAGAGATGTACCCAAGCTAAATAAGGAGAACTTTCTTACATGGTAGACCCTGATGAAGTTGCACATATCTAGTATCAGTGATGTCGTCAATTTTTGAAGCAATGAATATGTAGAAGTAACAACTACTCCTCTGACTACTGAAGAATAGAGATAGAAGTTATATCACAACCAAGAAATTTTGTAGATTGCCTCAGTCCTAAGCTATGTAGAGTTTGATGACCTAAAAGATTGTAATATTGCAAAGAAGATGTGGGACAAATCGAAGACCATAAATGGAGGCGATGATAATGTTTTTAGAGCCAAATCAAAAAGTCTGAGAGGAAAATTTGATGACATGAGAATGATGGAAGGTGAAAAAATAGTTCAATACTGCACAAGAGTTAAAGAGGTCGTTAATGTTATTCCAGGTGCAAATGGAGAAATCAAAGATGAAATAGTCATAAGCAAGGTATTGAGGACTCTACTCCCTATCTATGCCATTAGAGTATTTTCAATACAAGAATTGAGATGCACACCAAATAAAAACTTGACCTTAGAAGGTGTAATTGGTAGACTTACTGCTTTTGAGATGTCTAACTTCGATAACTATACACCTACTACCATTGAATCTTCCTTCAAGTCACAACTTGTTCTTAGCAAGAAGAAAGGAAAACATGTGAAGAGTGAAAGTGATAATTCTAATGATGAGATTGATGAACTTGAAGCCCCCATTTCAAAAAGGTTTGGGAGAAAAAAAGGTATATTTAAAGATAAATTACCTATCATTTGTTTTTCATGCAAAAAAGTTGGTCATATTGTTGCTAAATGCCCTGACAAAGAAGATAAAGATGAAAGGAAGGAAAGCAAGTACAAAGGAAGAAGAGATGACAAATACTAGAGGAGAAGTAAGGATGAAAAGGTAAGAAATCATATTATGTTGCTGAAGGAAAGACTAATAATGAATCTGAGAGTAATGATGATAAAGTTTTCTATGTTGCTATGAAAGAAGATTATGATGAAGATGACAAAACCACATTAATTTCTTATGTGAAAAAATCTTATAGATGGATAATTGATAGTGGATGTTCCAATCATATGATTGATGATAAAGAAAAATTTGACGATATAGGTCCATACAATAGTGGATGTGTTAAATTTGGTAACGATATCCCATGTGTTATAAAAGGTAAAGCCACTATTCAACTGACTGACAAGATAACATGTGATAATGTTTACTGGGTTGAAGGATTTAACTACAATTTGTTGAGTGTTTCACAGCTGAATAAGATAGGTTACATAGTTGAATTTCACAACAAAAAGGCAAAAATACATGATGGTGATGGTAAGCTAATTGCGATCGGTGAGAAGAAGAGAGGTAACTTATTCTACCTAGACCTATCAAGTTAAACATGTATGCTTACACTAAAAGAAGATGTTTGGCTATGGCACAATTATGTCATGTAAATTTTGACAATTTGGTGAGTAGAAGAAAGATGAATAAAGTAAGAGGATTTCCTAAGCTAAAGAAGCCTACTAATGCTATGTGTAAATAGTGTCAATTAGGAAAGATGACAAAGTCTAGTTTCAAGAGTAAAACATATACTGCTAGTGATATTATGGAATCAATTCATACTGACCTATGTGGATCCATTGGTGTTAAAAGTTACTATGGAGATCAATATTTCATTCTATTTGTGGATGACTACTCTAGAATGATGATTGTGATGTTTCTTAAAGTTAAATATAATGCTTTTCAGTTTTTCAAGTGGTATTGAGCGAGAGTTCAAAAAGGAATAGGGAAGAGTCTGAAGTAAGGTGGTGAATTATTTTCACATGAGTTCAATACATTCTGCAATGGTAGAGGAATTAAAAGATAGATCTCAGTATCAAGGACCCCTCCTCAAAATGGGATAGCTAAAAGGAGAAATAAATGAATAATGGATTGTGCAAGAACACTAATGATAGAAAAGAACGTGTCACATAAATATTGGAGAGAAGCGGTTAGTATTGTTGCCTACACCCAAAATAGAGTACAAGACAAGAAAGGTAAGAATGCTACACCTTTTGAACTATGGTATGGCTATGCTCCCAATGTTAAATATTTTTTTTAAAATGGTAGTAGATTTTATATACTGAAAGACAATAGGAATAGAAAAATTGATGCAAAAAGTGATGAAAGTATATTCCTAGGTTATTTCTCTAAAAGAAAACCTTATTAGTGTATGAATTCTAACATTAACAAAATTTTAGAAAGTGTAAATGTGAGAGTTGATGAGTTTGTAGAAAGAGTTGATACTACATGTAATGGAGAACCTAAAGACTATAGTACATTCATCTATGTGGATGATGTTTCTCCCAGCACTCAAAGTGAATAGACTAGTCAAGCTACAAGTTCCCATCAAACAAGAAATGATGGAATTCAAATACAAATTGTAGAACAATAGAGAGTAGGTGTTGAGCAATAGACTGAAAATGTCGAGTCACAGATAGGCATTTCCAACCATCAGATAGTGAATGTCAAGAATTCAAAACCTAAACCTAAACCTAAACCTAAACAAGGAAGAGGAAATGAGCCTAAGATTAATTTCTAGATGAACCTAAAGAAGAACCAAGAAGGAAACTACTTGTGTTAGAAAAATATGTAAGAAGACATCATAAAGCTGATCAAATTATTGGAGATGTTGAATCAATTGTAACGACAAGAAAAGTACTCAAAGGTGATACATGCTTATTATGTGAGTTTGAGCCCAACTCAATAAAGGATGCTTTAGATAATGAAGATTGGATACAAGAAATGAATGGAGAAATTGATTAGATTGAGAAGAACAATACTTGGAATTTAGTTCCAAGACCTAAAGAAAAAAAATATCATTCGGACAAAGTGGGTTTTTAGGAACAAGCTCAATGAAAATGGTGAAGTAACAAGAGACAAGGCAAGATTGGTATGCAAGGGTTATGCACAAGAAGAAGGAGTTGATTATGGAGAAATTTTTTCTCATTTGGCCAAATCTAAAGGAGTCAGAACTTTTCTTGCATACTCAACTTACAAGAATTTCAAGGTATATCAAATGGATGTCAAATCTACATTTTTAAATGGTGTACTGGAGGAAGAAGTATACATTAAATAGGCCTGGAGGATTTGTAGATCCATACAGATGGAACATAGTATTTAAACTAAAAAAATATCTTTATGGATTGAAGCAAGCCCCAAGAGCATGGTATGAGAGACTACATAACTACTTAGTAAAAAAAAATGTGAAAAAACAAATGATAATTGTAACTTATATTTGAGGAATGGTAACAACAATGAAGTACTATTATCTGGGATATTTTTTGATGATATCATATTTGGAGGAAGGGAAGCATTATATAAATCATTTGCTGATGAAATGAAAAAGGAATTTGAAATGTCTATGTTTAGTGAAATCAAATTCTTTTTTGGATTACAAGTATGTCAAATGAAGTTTTCTATTTTCATTTCACAATCTAAATACATCAAGGAAATATTAAAGACTTTTGGTATAGAAGGTTCAATGTGAATGAGTACACCTATTTCTACAGGACATAAGCTATCTAAGACTAATGATTCTACTAATGTGAACCAGAGCATATACGGATCCATGATAGGAAAATTGAAATCTTTTGTTCATAGTTGATCTGATATTACTTTGATAGTTGGGATAGTTGCTAGATTTTCAGCAAGTTTAAAGAGAATCACATGATGGTTGTGAAAAGAATATTGAAATATCTGAAAGGTACTAAAGACTATGGATTACATTATAAGAGAAGTGATAGATTTGAACTGAAGGTTCGCATTGACTCAAATTGGGCTGGAAATATTGATGATTGAAAAAGCACTAGTGGAGGTGCATTCTTTCTAGGACAAAGATTAGTGGCATGGACAAGCAAGAAGTGGAATTGTATTTCCCAATCAATAGTTAAAGTCGAGTATGTGGCAGCTATAGTGAATTGCTCAAATATAATGTGGATTAAGCAATTGTTGAAAGGTGTGAAAGAAGAGATTATAGATACAGTAGTTAACTATTTTGATAACACAAGCTCTATCAACCTTTCAAAGGATCCAGTGATGCATAGTAAGACAAATCACATTGCTACCAAGTATCACTACTTGAGAGAGTTATTTCAAGACAAAGAAGTGAAGCTAGAATATGTGAATAAAAAAGAATAGATTGCTGACATTTTCACAAAACCATTACCCAAAGATGCTCATGAATATCTTAGAGGTAAACTAGGGGTGATTCCCCTAACCAAAGCTACTTAAGAAGACAAGGTGCATTGCATCACATGTGCTACTCAGAACATTCTACACAATGGTGCAATACAACTCTACTTTGGGACATGCCTGAGGTAGAATACTTTAGTATAGCATAAACAGATCAATCATAAACAAATGACAAGTATCAACTAGACATGCAAAATCTACATAATTCAGATGTATGAAGATTTTTGAAACTATGAGAGCTACACATCTTTGGTATTTTTGTCAAATACGGAGACATTTATAAGAGAGGTTAAATGGAGATATTACTGAGAAAGGAGGTAAGATAAACCTTAGATGGAGAAAATCATGTAAGAGAAATTCGATAAGAATCAAAATGAAACTAAGGATATTGGTCACTCATGGTAGATAAATCTTTTGAATTTTATGCTGATCTAGTTACTACTAGTATTCAAATGTTTGAGATGTTTCCATCAATGCCAAAGGGGGAGATTGTTAGAAACTTATAGTTGGAACAATTCTTGTTTTGTTATTGATGTCAAATCTGTGGATGAGACATATTGCTACCTAATCTAAATGTCATATCTATTTGATTGATGAAGAGGATTTGTGAAGTTACTCATAACTATAGCACCTAGAGGAAAGGTTGAAATTATGAAAAGGAAGTTTTAGATTACGATAAAAACAAGTTTTGAAGGGACCCCAAAACCCTTTCACATCCTCAAAAAGGAAAAAACAAGATAGCCATCAGGAAAAGAGTCCTTAAACCTACTAGAAGTAGCACCAAAATTAGGTTTTACAAAGACTTGAAACCACTTACATAGTCCAATTAAAGAACCCAGGTTTTACAAGGACCTAGAACCTCCAATACAGTTTTAAACTAAAAACCAAAGAACAGGACCAAACACAGGAACTACATGTAACAACCAGCAAAAAGGACCTAAATAGGAACCCAACCAGCAAAAAGGACCTGAATTATGAAAAGGAAGTTACAATGGACATTTGATTAGATAAACTTTGATAAAGAAAAGTAATTATTTATGTCAAGAAAGCTACGCTAAGCCAAGAAAAAGAGGAAAATACTAAGGAACTTTGAGTAATGCTAGTGTCAACCGAGATATGGTTAGTGACGAGAAAATCTAGTGTTGACTGAGCATTAGCATCAACCAAACAATTAAGTTGATGTCGAGCAAGAAGCTCTAAAGAGACTGAGTATTTAAGTATTGACCGAGTATCAGAATTCAATAATTAATGAGTGACAATAAAAGATCAAATTCAAATAAATCGTAAGATCAAGTCGACTCAGTTGATTTCTTGGGAGATGTAAAATGTGTTGAAGATAAGATTGATGAGTTTGATCATTAAATTCAAGGAGGTGATTAGGTAAACACCTAACAAAAAGATTCTAGAGAAGTTTCTAGAGGATGATCAGGAAGATGAACAAATATATTGAATTGAGTTGAATCTAATTGTAAACCCTAAGATCTGTGGTGGATGTAGAAAAAGGTAAATCATGAATTTCCTATTTAAAGACATGCAAAATTGATCATTGAGCATGATGTCTAGCCATTTATAGTCAAGCTCAACTGAGCCCAACCAGTGTGTGTATAAGCGAGTTTGTATGTGAAGAGAGACATACAAAGTAAGGTTGATCAGAAGCACACAAGTGTTTGAATGCAAAGCTAATGGAGAAATCTTGTAGATATGATGATGTTGTTGATAAGAAAATTAGAGCAGAAGACTTAAGTGTTGATGAGAAGAGTGGACTGGTTGCTTGAAGGGTGACCAAGTAGATCAAGATCAAAGATGACAGTGAAAGGATTATCAATGAACCAGCATAAGGAATGAATAGAGATCTAAACCAGCAAAAGTGAGTTGTAATCACACAAATCAAACCTACTATTTTCTTTCTTATCACTGTAGAAAATTTGTATTGAAACACTTTTAATAGAGGTTGACCTAACAGTCATTTGAAGACTTAATAGTCTATGTAAATCATTTAACCCGATGACATTCTAAATGGAATGATCAAAGTCCTCTTACAAGGCCACTCCTAATAGGGTGATTAAATCCTCTAACCATGTCACATTTAACATTGTTTATTGTAACCTTTAACATGGTTGGCTCCTAATAGAGCTCACTTTGAAAGAGTGAAAAAGAGTGACATGTTGCTAGTGGTTTTTCCCAAATTTAGTTTCCACGTATAATCCTAGTGTTAAGATGTGATGATTTTTTTTTATGAATGTTTTCATTATACAATGCAAGTTATGTTTATGACAGTTTTACATTAGTTACTGAACAACAGCAGGATAAGCAAAATAGTGAAGTGATTAATGTTTAATTATTCAAGTGGTACATATAGACCTTGAGTAACTAATTCATCCCCCTCCCCCCCCACCTCTCAATTATTCTAAACATTTCTAACAAAAAACATACTCCTGAATCTCCTTATCATCATGTAATTCCTTAAGCCATGAAGTCATAAGGAGCATAACAAAAAACAAATCACACAATCTGTATCCTCATAAGGATTATAGACATACTCAAAAGTCTTTTCTAAGTTAGAAAATCCAATGCCCGAATTTCCAATACAGTCAAAGAGGTCTCCTAGCTTTGACATGGGATCATTGTAGGGTTCTATGAGAGACTGAGCAGGCTAGTCATTTGATATTTCAAGGGAAACTAGACTCAAGGAGGATTCTATATATAAGTTTGATTAGATCTTCCTCTCCTGGTGCTCCCAGAGAAAATCTTGGAACCCTTGTGTTGTGATGAACTTGGTGAGGAATATTTTAACATATTCATTGGCACAAATGACATGATTACTTGGAGTAAAATCACCCTCCTGGAAATTTAGATAATCATTCTGATCATAATTAGGTAGTTCATGAAATAGAGGATAGGTGGGATGAAGAATAGCCTCTTCATGATATGGGGGAAAGTGAGACTTATCTCTATGAAGTTGGTATATGTTAAATCATTTAAACAAAAAACTTCATAGAAATCCTAGACAAACACAAAAGATCAAAAATATCTTTACACATACTAGCATTGTAACCACTTCAAAGAAGTAGATGCACTTAGGGTCATCATGGTGTTTAATGGAATGCCTCCAAAGGCTGATTTCACTAAGAATAACAGCCAGATTCTCAATGAATGAAGACCTCAAAGTGGCTAACCAATGGACTTATGAAGATGAAAGCTTGTCCCACCGAACATGCCAACAAAAAATTGACACAAAATTCTGCACCCATGCCTAACGTTATCCTCAAGTGACCTCTTGTATCATAGAAACAACCTCCAAGTGTGGGACTTGTGTTCTAAGGTTGAATCTTCCAAGAAGATCAGCTTCCTTACAATCAAGATGCATCTAAACTAAAACTTTGAGGGAAAAGGGAGAAGGACTACATAAATTAAATGTTGAAAGAGAGATGGGGCAATGCACCAAATTGAAACACATTTACTAAATCTTCCTATAACTTCACTACACATCAATGAAATAAGCAAATATACAATATTCTCAACTCTAATCTACCTTCCAAGAAATCACATGTGTGTTTGAACCAATCAAATGATGGAAGGAAAGATAATTTTAACTATGTAGCAAATGCTAGCAGATTAAACACGACATATAAATTACAAAAATAGAAGGGAAACATTCACTACAAGGCACAAAAAAACATGCATTGTACTATAGAACAGAAAGGATAAGTAAGAAACAAACAATAAAATCATTAATGGAAGGAAACAGAATACATTTGCAGAAGATAAGCTTCTACAAAGTAATTGGAGAATAACCTAGAAAATATTTACAACTTTTTCCTTTATAGGGTTCAAGCATAATGCAGATTCATCTTGAAGCTCAAATCTAAACCTTGATAGAGTTAAGTTCCAAAAGAGCAATAATTGAATATCAAAATCAAATTTTATCTTTGTATGCAACTTTCTCTTGGAAGTGATAGGAGCCAAAAATGAATGTATCCAACATATAGAAGCATAAATCTAATAGATTTTCTCCCTACAAGGAATAAATAGGCATGGAGATGCATTGGAGTCATACAAACAAGGCTCCAAAAGTTTCCCAGCATTAATTAATTGGCCTTGAAAATATGTCATGACCGCAAAGAAATCAAATCATGTCACTGTCAAATATTGGGATGGGATAACATGAAGTGTTAACCCACCTACATACACTTGTAAAATTGACCTATTGACCTTTACAAACCACAATCAAAATTCTATTTGTAAAAATGCAAAAGAAAATGGATATTGATCATGAAGAAATAAAGAAATATGTACGCCACAAAACCTTGAAAAATGTGACATTAGCATGGGCCAACAACACTTGTCGACAAAGAAAAGCCCCAAAAACTTTAACATGGCATAGTTACCCATGAAAAAGTAGAAAAAAGGAGCATAGGGACGAATAATATGAAATGTTAACCCCTGACACGTGGCATAATTCTAGACCTTTTACCCTTAAATAAAATATATTACCCTCATTCACCGGCATAGAGACATGTGACGGGGGGAAACACAAAAACACAAAAGCTTAACTCCTTCCATATGCACCCAACTCCATTAACCGCTTGAAAGATGCATATCGTGAAGGATGGGACATATGGCAACAATGTGGGCATTTAAGCATGAAAGAACATAGAATTACCATCACTCTACCAGAATGGTGACACATGGAAATAGTGTAGGAAGGGTTAACACAAAGTATTAATTGCACATTTTTCATGTTAACCCACTATGACATATCCTATCCCATGGAATATTTCTCATATCTGTTATCTCTGATGGGCTGAATTGGGGAAAAAATAGCCAATAGTAATCACTTAATCTCTTCTCCTCATTATAGTTTGATCTTTTCTTAGCCACTTTTCTTCTTTTGAGCTCTTCTTCCAACATTTTCACTTCATCCTTCTATGCCTTTATCTCCTATGATAATGTATTATTCACTTGAACCAAATCACTTACTCTCCTCCCTTCATCATCATTTTTATTTTGTCTTGGTCATTTTGTTCCTTTTTAAATAATCTTCTAGCCACAATCCTTCATCCTTGAAAACATTTATCTCCTATGACAATGTATCATTCTCTTGAACCAAATCACATATCTCCTCTCTTCATCATCTTTCAAACTTTTCTCAACCACTTTCATCATTTTGGCTTATAAGTTCAAGTAGGACGTGGAAAAGGTAGAAGTGTCACCACCTTATTATACTCCTACAACAATATTTTGTTTTGAAGTTTTAACTTACTTATATCTTATAGAATCTTGATAATGTATTCCTAAGAATTAATTATATTGTTATTAAGAGAATTATAGATTTGTCATGGGGTCTATTTTCATAATAGTTAATTTATTGATAAAATCTCCTACCCTCTATTAAATCTGCGTCTTTTGACTCTAATCATCATTAAATATTGACCACATTGCCAATGCCTCACACTATAGGTTATAACATAGTTAAAAATACAACTCATGAGCCATCTCTTGTATTGGAAAAATTGACAAGTTTGAAGAATATAGTATCCAATACAATTACAGAATTGAGATCCCATACTTCAAGTAACAAACACCAACTTTTCCTTATAAATTATCTCTCCTCATTAGGGGTCATATTTGATATGTAATAATTAACCTCCTTTAAAAATTTAACTATAAATCTGTCAATATCATTGTCTCCCAAATTCTCTGATGCTAACCTTTCTCTTAGGATATTACAAAATTACTCTTTTTTATAGACAAAGTCCCTGTACTCTCAGGACTACAAAAACTTATCAGTAGAAAAAAATGTAAATCCTACATGACAATGCTCTAACGTCACCCCCTTCCTTTAATCTATCAAAATTTATGACATTTTGTTCCTGCAATTCACTGTGTACCACTTTATATGGTGTATCAAACTTCTTTATCTATTCTTCTACCACGTGTATCGTCATCTAAACTTCGACATCTGACCAGAGGATCCAAATTCAATCCTAACCTTGATTTGATCAATAAAGTATTCTAGATCACATTTTCTAAACTTACAAAATTCATCTTATATGGCAGTAACCTGAAATATAATAGATCTAATTCTCATTTTCCTAATATCTCAAAACCATAGTAAAATATTTTTTTGCGGGGAAGGATTCCTCATTTGCACCTGAGTTTCTTAAATCAATCTTGTTAGACATTCAACTGCCAAATTATTTCTAAGAAAACGATTATGTCTGGCACGTATCTAGGGAAAAAACGGGGTTTAACTAGTGCACTGTAAAATTTGATGATAGCGTACTTTTGGTAGAAAAGATAGTTTCTCTAATTATGGTATATTACTAGCTTGGGCTTTATCTCAAGAGGCCTAAAAAATGTCCTCGCCTTGTCTGTTAATCTCCAATTGATTGGGTAACCACAATTTTTCATCACAACTTTGACAAAGTGTTCCTCAAACATGACATAACTAGAGTTTTCAGAGTGCATGTCCCATAAATACATCCAGTATTGAATAAGAAACCTTTGGTTTTATTCATCTACTTTTCTCAAATTCATCTCTAGGCCTGAAGGAATAGGATAAATCTTGCTTCCACCATACTAAATAATGTAGCGCAATAGAGAATACCACTTGAATTGAACAAAAGGCTACCATTTTTATATCCAAAAGGGCTTCATGAATAGCATTAGAAATGAACAAGGAGAAGTCAAAGAAGGTGTTTCTATATGTGTGTTATGTTCCAGTGATCGACATAATAAGAAGCTTAGGAATAGGGGATTATGCATAGATTCCAAATACTCAACAAAGTGCAAAGTACGTGTACTTGAAATAATCCTTAAAAAAATCATAATCAAAGGGATGACTCAATATCTATTTTTTTAAATGAAATTGGTTTTTTTTCCTCCTTCTTCCTTATATGAAACGGTTTCCATTTAACCTTGAAGATAGCATTGTCCATGTCATATTCACTACCTAGTGATGCAAAATCAATGGTCACTTGGACATTAGAATTTGACATAAACATTTCACAAATAGATTCTCTATCAAACTTGGCCAACAAAACACCCTTCTCTATGAAGACAGAGTTGTGTGGATTACATCTTTTTGTCATAGCTTTAATAATATCTACATTGAAAAATATATTTGAGATGACAAGCCTTTTCAAATCCAATCTTCATGCATTGTTCAATTGAATTATGGCTCTACTATTATTCTAAGAATACATGAACAAATTACTTCTACTAAATTGGGTGTAAGGGTCTCCATGACATCTCACCTTATCCATAACTATATCAAATAGAATATTTATAGCACAGGCATGACTTCCCCCTTTTTAAGAACCTAGTAATTGAGAAACAACATCTATGTCCAAGTCCCCCTTAGCTAAACATATTCTTGAATTTCCACTCATTATATTTAAACTTAGGGTATTTAAGAAATGTGCAAACAATGCGTCCAAAATTTAATTGTATGTTCCAAATTTCATCTCACAAATTCACAGTCAAATTACTTATTTTCTAAAACCAAACACTAAAATAGTGAGAAAATTCTTTTGCAGATAGCATCAATTGAACCAAACTATAGGATGTCAACTTACTTCATATTACACTTCAAAAAGTCAATGTTCCAACCCTTATTGTTTTGTTAGATGCTAGTGCTCCAAGGTTTGAATTACACAAATTCATCAACTACAGTTCATAATTATTGAATTATCTAAAATTGGATGTAATTTGTTCAATGAGAAACAATGGAATCTATCACTAAGGATTGTACAAGCAAACCAACAACATAAAACAAACCCCGCACTATATTTTTGAATGTCATATGTTGATCTTCATCAATCACAACTCACAAAAAAATGTAGTACTAAATCAATTTTATAACATATATGTTTCTAATAAAATAGGTTATTAGTGGTATGATCCACCATGTAAAGAATGAATGTAAATTAATTTGTTATTTTTTTATAAGATTGTCCCACAATGCTATGTGGAAAACTATGGCTTTGTCACACTGTGGTAGTAGGTCCATCTTGAACAACATGAGATAGAACCATCTAATCATGTAATACCAAACCTACATGGAATTGTCTTGCACCATCTCATATTGCTTGAAGGAAAAATACTTGAACACAAAATTAATAAGTTAAAGCTAATTCATAACTTGAATAAATATTAACATGATTTCAAAATTTAGTTATAATTGTTTATAAGAGTAAGATGGTCCCACCAAGGTCTGTGGCAAGCTATGGCTTTGTCACACTATAGTGTTAGGCCCATCCTAAATAATATATGATAGAACTAACCTCTCATATAGTACCAAACTTGGGTGGCATTATTTTGCATCACTGCAAAATAAATTAATATTTTAGAGCTTATGCACAATTTAAAAATATTTTTAAAATTAAATAATTACAACTTTTATTTTATATTATTTATGATTCAAAAAATATAAAACTTTTTAATTTTTTAACAAGTTTCATGCACATAAATTAGAAATCTAATAAATCAAAATTAAAGATAATGTTTACAAAGATTATACAACGAAACATGGAAACTTGCACAGTAAAACTAAAGCTTCTCAACAATTGTAGAGAATTAATAAATAATTTATAAATGTAAAATAAAAAAGATAAGGTGAGTTTCCTCTTATTAAAAAATCATTTTGGATTTTACAATATGATTCGCAATTCATGTATTACAGTAGAAAGTATAAATAGATAACAATAGTCTGCGACTTGATAGCATCCTAGAAAATACTAAATCTCACTAACTCACAGTTAACTTGTCATGACTGACCCAAATCTAATTGCCAATCCATATCCTCAAATTGAACTAAACTTTCTTTTCCATTCTTGCCTTCATTTTGATCACTTGAGTTCATCTCAACATGACTAATAGAACTTGATACGAACTATGATTTAACATTGTCATTGTGATTTGAAATGTTGTCTAACCCTCTCCTTTCACTTATGGAAATCCAGTGTGTGAGTTCCTCTCGTAGGGAATAAATTTGACATTATACTAATTGGTAAAAACCCTCTAACAAACTTATAGGTTCTTGACAAGTTTGTGTCTAGTCTTTGATTTCAAGAACCCTAATGCATTGAAAGCTCTCATCCTCAGCATAACCCAATATCATTGTTTGACACAAGTGCAAAAGTTTTAAGTATTCTAAAAATTCTTCACGCAACAATGGCCTCTAACTTATTTTTTACCAAAGTCATGTTATTGAACCTAATAGATACAAACTATCCAAATCCTTAACTTATACATGTATTATTTCTGCAAAATAGGTAGATTGTTTTGTTGGCCTAGTTCTACTTATAGCTCTATCTACTTCCTTTCCATTGACTTTGATGTTGGCATTGTTATCAAAATAATTCACCAATTCCAAGGGTCTCCTATGGAAATCTTGTGGATCAAGTGTTCTCCAAAAATTAGGATATCCAATAGACATGTATTATAATAGTTCCTCCTCAGTGAATCAAATTAAAATCTTTGTTGAAATAAGTTTTTCATTCTTCTATAAATTGGCTTTCACATAACTCATGATGTTGTTGAAATATCCTAGTTAACAGATACATATCTCATTCTAGTAGATAGTAGAACACAGGTATCTAATTTCTATAAATAGAGACACATAATTCACCTTTATCATTAAACTATAAACAATTCTTAATACAGGTCAAATTTGTACTATATTTCCATCTATTAAATTATTGATCATTGAGTGGAAAATCATTTAGACATTGATCATCAATGGTCATGACTGTCATTCTACACAACATAGCATATTCTTGGACAAGCATTTTTTTAATCTTGGGCTTGTTTAATAAATTAGTTTATTTTCTCATGCAAGGGAAGAATACCAGTTAAGGTCACCAATGTCTCTACATCAGTTAACCTATGTAAAATCTCAATACATTGGAATTCTTTTTTTGTTTGTCTATTGGACCAACCAGGGTTTTATATTATGAAAAACTTTTTTTGTTGGTCCATAAATTACAATTCATCTAGTCTCAACATCCTAAGTATCTTGTTCCCATTGGTTATTCTATCGGCAAATTTCTAAAATTCTAAAACATGTTTTGGAATTTGACAGAAATATGTACAAATCTTGTGAATTAGTTGATCGAATTTGGATACATGTTCATATTGTTGCATAGTTGTACATGAAAAATTAAGTTTGTTCACCATACAGTGAATGGGAACCATGTGCGGTGCAATGCTCATTTGTAGTTTTACACATAAATTGTTCCTATGACATTGCATCATTGTAGACTCATCTACTCCTACACACCATCTTTCTATCAATAGTAAAGTCATCCATACTGATGATTTCATATACATTTATTAGCTAGGTCAAACATGCTTTGCATTGTGGTGTTTTCCATCTCAAGAGAACATAGTAGATGAGAGTGGCAAAGATGGTTCTACATAGTAAACACATTTACACACATCTAAGTAGTCTTTTCCATTGTTGTAACTTCATCTACACATAATGCAATATAGTTAATTTGACACCTTTACTCTTCTTATAAACTGGTCATTCCCTCTTCAACGAGACAACTCACAAAATACCATCTTAGATATCTTGAAAATTTTAGAAATTTAAATAAACCAATAATACTAGTGTATTTTGTCATAGGACGACCTCTTCTCAAAATATTAAAAAGGGTAGTCAATTGAGTAGTTTTGGCAATATATGAGTCATTCATTACCTTTTTAAATCGAGCTTCAAGTGAACCCATGTGTTTTGGTTTCTCTTGGTTTTATTTATTCTCATAAAATTCCTCTACATATCTAACATTTTTAAATTCTTCCTTTGGTTTCCATTCAATCATTGATTGTTCCACTTTTTCTATGGTTTGTTTCTCATACACTTTTCTAATATTTTTTCTATTGTATCTAGCTCCAATTGTATTTAATTATCCTTATCAAGTTTCCAAGTATAGATAGTACACTTGAAATTTATTAGAGGTTTTACTGGGTCTAGATTTAGCACTAGATAATGGATATTTACTTTGAAACCCAAGAAATCTGAAATGACTTTGTAAAGTCCCACTCATGCCCTATATTTAATATAACTTTTCCTCTACTCTTTTACACATTTTCAATAGAATCGTTATCAAAAAAATTCAATAGCATCATTCAAAGGACTGTTAGTAGAAGATCAAAAATATTTACACCAGTATTTGTGGCATTGTAGGTAATTTGTGTTTTTGTTTTTTCTCCTCTTCAATGCATTGGCATCACTAGCATTACTAGCATTGTCAGCAGCAACATCACTAGTGTTGTCAACAGTAGCATCATCAATATTATAGTGGCAACATCACTAACATTTACACAAGCATCTATAGTATCTTCACCAACACCATTACTAGCAATAGAAGCATTGTCAGCAACAACATCATTGATGTTGACAACCAAGTCAATTATTTTAGTTTGGCTTCACTAGGTACCCATTGGAACATTCTCTATGACAGAGGCATTGGGTGAAAGTGTTATTGTGTAGCTTCATTTGATGGAATGAGAGAATATAACATTATATTATTATTATTTTCTTTTGATAGCCTCCATCCAATAGGTCCAAATGTCCTACTACTCAACATCACTTACTAACAGAAACTACAAGAAGGAATCTAATTTCTACAAAATACAGTAATAGATAAAAATAGGGAAAATAAACTAATAATTTTTCTTGTAACAATTCGTGTCATGAAAACAATAAAAGATTAAAATAGATATAACTAATTTGTAACAACTAAGCTTCAAGAAATTTCTAAAATTAAAATGACAGGCAGTGACAACTAAAATAGAAAATACTAACATTAGTGGTCACTTACCCTTGAATTTTCATAGTGATTGGGTCCATCAGCAAGAGCATCTAAGGAATCTCCTGGAAAATTTTGACTAGATTGTAAATGAATCTGAATAAGGTGTTTTCTAACAACTCAAAATGGAAAACAATAACATCAATCTTATATCCTTCTTCACTTATTGTTAATTTCTCATGGTGACAGGGTCATTTAGTGAATCAACATGATCTAAAGAATTCATTAGCAAATTATGTCCATAGCCTATAGAAGTACAAACTAATCTAAACAAGGTATAAACTATAAAAGATCACCTTCTCAGGTACTTATATCAAACAAAATTTGGCAAATTTGGGTGGGATTGTAGCTGTGGTGTTCTAAATTTGAAGAATAATTATGGAGCTGGCATTACTGTTTAATGGCCCCTACTAGAGAAAATTGGGGAAAGCCTAAAGAAAAGAAAATAATATATGCTATTGGTGATATGGTACATTAAAATTCAAATAAAATGTGTATCGATATTGGCAAATACATGTGTGTCAATTGGCAATTTCTTGCATCGATATGGAAACTCTAACAAAAAGCACAACTGAGCAATATTCATACTACGTATGACTAGTGGCAAACAAACCATACTTAGAAAGTATTTCTCAACCAAAGGTGAAGAATAAACCAATTAATGAAGAAATATTGTGTGAAAAAAAAGTTATCCAACTAATTCTCATAATTTTAGATTTGTCAATACTCACGCAATCAATACTTGCAAATCACCAATTGGAAAAAAAATTTCATTAAAAAATTTATTGTTCTTTGCTATTATGAAAGACTTTGTAACCCAAAACCATAGATGTTAACCTAACATCAAGTTCAAATATGTCATTGATAGTAAAAGTATTTTTATTCCACTTATCCAATCTAGCTCATCGAATGTAAGAAAAATCAACATTTGTGAAAATGTGTTTTCCTCAAAAACCTTGTAATCATCCTTCAACTTGGGATCCATAGCTAATTCATTATACAATTTATCAATTGAAATATCTCCTAGTTATTCCAATTTGTAATGTATGTATACCCTAACATCCTCAACATGCAGTACATTGTAAGGAACATAAGAAAATGGACCATTTGGATCATCTTCCATTGATTTATAAGAATGTTTCTTAAAATTCATCGTAGCTTGCTCAATGACATCAAAAATATGTAGTGTATTCATGATTTCAAACTCTAAATATCAATTTGTGCAATGAAAAATACATTTTTACACAACCAAAAGTTTGATGTTAGATCTCTGATAAATGCCATCAATCTTTGTCAAAATTGTCTTTTAATGCTCTGCAATCACTTCCTCTAAGGAGTGTGATGATTAATGAAATATGAGAATGTCCTTTTTAACCTTTTCAAACCAAAAGTGAGGAATAATTAATGCTTCTTACCCTAGATATCCTTCTATGTTCAAACTATAAATCAAAAATCCATTTGTGATCCCTCCAAACTTGTTCAAACTCCATCAAAGATGATTTTATCATGTTCCCTACTCGTCACTGCATCTGAATATGTTGATTACATTCATCAATTTGATTGAATTGAGGGATTATTAAAAAAAAAATTGCAAACTCTCCTTTAGGCCAAAGACTTTATTGAATTTTCTGATAAAATTTCCACATCAGGAGAAATTTTGGATACGCCATTAGAATCAATATCTTTTTTCCTTACTCATCTTTATAACTTCTTCAACAATTACTCATCTTCTTTACAACTTCTTCAATGATTACTCATCTACTTTATAACTTCTTCAACATTAACCTTTATTTGTCCTTGTCATATTTCTACAAATATTCCTCTCTACTGAGTCTCCCATATTCATGTTTACATTATTGATTCTACAAATATTAGCAATATGACTTGGATTGTTACATTTGAAACCTATCACATTAGATTTCCTATGCTTGAGGATTTTGTGGTTCATCCTCAATTTGCATTGGTTTTTCATGTGCCCAAATTTGTTATATTTGTAGCATAATATGTTCCCTTTGTTCACATAATTGTTCACCTTGAATCTACATTCATTTGATTTGTGCCCATATTTATAGCATGTGCAACAATTACCTAAAATATATGCAACATTAATTTTGTCTACAATGAACTGACTTATGACCAAATCTATTACATAAAAATTATCCACTATCTAAGTTTTGTGTATTAGGTTGTCTGGCAAGTGTCCTCCTTGGCTTCTCATTATGGATGTTTGATAAAGGATTATTTTGGCCTAATTTAGTACTTTCTCCTTTTTCACAACCAAGACCTTGTGAATCTCCTACAATCCTATGACTTTCAAGTTGTGCATCAAGATTCAAAATTCTAACCATGAATTTTTATGTGATCTCATTTACAACAACAAGTTCATCCTCAAGATTCTCAAATTGCTCCTAAGCGCATCACCATGATGTTTGGAAATTTAAATAAGATAGTCTTTGTGCTCCTTCTTTCCATTTCCTCATTTAGTATCCTCACCCTAGTTTGCATTCATGAGATAACTTTTCATATTCTTATGTTTTATTCTCCAAGGATTGCTCAAGATTTTATTCAATCTCCTTGGTCATCTTTTCCATTTCATGTCTTAGGTTTTCTTGTCTTGTGCAAGCTACTCACATTCATATAATTTATCTTTCAAGGCTTGTGAATCATTATTTATTCTTTTCTATTATAACTTATGAACAAGATCTTTCCTCTTCTCCACAACTTTATTCGACTGAACTTTCTATCTATGAATGAAGCTTTCAGCATCTTTGAGTTTCTTCTTCAAGTGGAGGACTCTTCCTTTGATTGATTAAGATCTTCAATTGCAACCAAGAGTTGTTGATGTACTTGATACATTGAATCCCCCATCAAGATCTTCCTCAAGTTGTTAGGCTTCCTCTGAGGCAAAAGGATTTGATATCAACTATTGGTACTAAGGAATGCCTAGAGCGGTGTGGGGTTTAATCGATGTTGTACAATTTTTAACCTTATATATATTTATATATATATATATATATATATATATATATATATATATATATATATATATATATATATATATATATATATGACTCTTCAACCTTAAAACAAGTGCAATAAAAAGTAAAAAATTACACCAAAATACAAGCATCCATAGTATCATAACACATTGACTTTTATCATGGAAACACTATGAGGGAAAACAACATTGTGGTTTCTTGGTTAATTGATTTATCCTAAACAATAATATATGTATTAGATTCTATAACATTTTTTAAGGAACAATATATATATATATATGACTCTTCAACCTTAAAACAACTGCAATAAAAAGTAAAAAATTGCACCAAAATACAAGTATCCATAGTATCATAACACATCCATAGTATCATAACACATTGACTTTTATCATGGAAACACTATGAGGGGAAACAACATTTTGGTTTCTTGGTTAATTGATTTATCCTAAACAATAATATATGTATTAGATTCTATAACATTTTTTAAGGAACAAATCAATAAGTAGCAGTTGAATAACTAGCATTAGTTTCCTTATGAATTGAGGTACATCTCCCTTTCAATGATATTAAATGAATGGTCTCTGCTAAGAAGATTTTAGGTATACTTTTACCCATAAAGTAATAAAGGGAATCTACATCCATACATAAACATGATATGAATGTGATCTTTAATGTCTATTTTCTCAATAGATAAAGCACATATACTTCATTTTGATATCAATAAATTTAACTAAATTGAGTTTATAAATCAATCATATCCAATGAGATGCACGATAGATCTTCAAAAAGATAAACAATCCTCAGGATGAAAAATAAATTCACACAAAAATCTACTCCCATCTTCCCAGTGACACATATTTAAGTCTATGATAATCATACATTAACTTTATTCATAGATAGAAATATATTCAAAGCATCATGCATCAAAATATAAGTATTATGTATCCAATAATCCTCATACCATTCCATTGTCATTTTAGAACATATATAGAACCATCACAAGGCTAATTATCTTTAAGACTCGAAGTTACATAATCTACCCCACAGTAAATTTCAATTTTTACACAACTGAAAAACTAATCCATAATATATCTAAAGAAGCTAAAACAAGATAAATAAGTCCAATGGCATGCTCATGGCTATTGTGTTGTCATGGATCCTCCTAATTGGTTATACTCTCCAATAGCAACACATTGCACTTTCCACTCCAAATGCATTGCGAAGAAATTTTGAATCACCTAAAAGTTGAGGAGTTCAATATGGGTAATTTATTTTTTCCATACTTCCTTGTCCCTTCTAACTTGTGCCACCTTATTCACCTAATTTTCAAGATGATCAATACAAAAGGTTAACAAAGATTCAACCTTGGCTACTCAGAAAAAGTCCTTTGTCATGAAAGCCTTTGTTTCTTTCTTATAATCAGTAATTTCCTCTAAAGATTGAATTATAGTATCAATTGCTTCCACATTTTTACCATCATGCTTCAAACATTTAACATTGATTTTCTTCAAATCATTTTGCATTGATAGAATGCATTTTGTCAGTTCTTTCAATAACTTGACAAATTCTTCATGGCCTTGTTTTACTATTGAATTGCCCTATTCAATGTTTTTCATACATACTTACAATATATTGTCGTCTAAACCAGCCACAATCCGCTCTACTAAAAATATGATCAAGCCATATTTTTGAACTTTGTTCATCTGAGGAACAATCACCATCCAATTGGTCTCTTCTTTCTTCCAATGGGAAATTTCCAATTCTAGTTTTCTAATTACGGCCACAAGATCATCATACACTTTGTTTAGATCACTCATGTATTCTTTACATCCTTGGATTAACCCTTGTAACCAATTATTGGAGACTTCAGTGATCATTTTTCTCCTTTGACTTTAAGCCATTATTTTTTTGGTTGATTGAGGATTTAGGATCAAAGGATATAGGTAGCTAAGACAAAGTGTGGGTAAGGATAATGAATGGCTTCAATGTATCTAGCCATAAGGCACAAGGTTTTCTTCAATTCATTCTTATGTGTTTCATCCTTCCATTAACTATTGACCATCTTCTTGGTAGAGGCTTCTAGGAGGTGTGCATTTGCGGCACTTGAACTTGTCCCAAGATCAACTTCTCCCACTATGAAATCCTTAGCCATAGTCTACCCTAGCAGTAGTGTTTAATTTTTTAGACTTTTGTGCTTTTCCAAAACATTGACTTACAATATCTTTCGTATCCAAAGACATCGAAAAAAAAATCTCTTTTCGCTACTAGAAGTCTACAACCATTCAGGATGATAATTGAATCACTTTTTTTCTGAAGGGGTCTAGCTTTGTGTCACATTCAACACTACCATGGGACCTTCCTACTGGGGCTCTTCTTGGTTTTTTTCTTACTCAAACAAGTGATGCAAGCAGGTGAATGGTTTACAAAATATTTTTTTGATCTTTTGGAAATTGAAGCTTCAATATTAACCTTGATGGTACCCACAACACGAGTGTCAAAGGTAAATTAGAAAATTTGATAAGGGCTTATGAGAGGCAATTAGCATCTATGTTTGTGAATGTTTCAGGATCACTAATCATTATTTTCCCTAATCTTTGTTTCCTTAACCATTTCTCAGTCCTTATTACTAGAAAGGTTCAGATCTAGATTTGATCTTCACCATATTTGTCCCAATCAATCTTAGGAATAGGGTGCCCCTATACCTTTTCACTATATTGTGGGTCTTCACATTCTTTCCATCATCCCTAATCCCAATAATGTTCATTTTCAAATTAAGAGTACAACTATTGGTTCAAAGTGAACTTGGACCACATTTTTCTTCTTACCTCAAACTCAACATAACAATCTCCCTAGATTTCTTCTAAGGGATATGTGAGAACTTTGCTACTAGGTTCAAATGAGCTTGTGCATAACCTTTACCATCAAACTTAGGTTGTACTGTGTAATATTGCAGATTGAAATTTTAAGCTTTGTTTCTTGGGTCACAACATCTGAGAAAGGTTTTCAAATATTATGACTCAAATCAATAGGGAGGGAAACATGTGAACTTTGCCTTATTGCTAATTCCTTAAAAAGATGGGTTAGTTGTCTACAAAGCTCAATTAGTATAAAGTGGTCTAGGACATATCATGGTAACCTGAATGGATCACCCTCAAAACCACCAACTCTGGTGTATATAAACCTGGGAAATTGAATAAGTAGCAGTTGTACGCACTCACTAGCTACATAGCCTCGTCTAACATTCTCTTGTTAATATTCCCCTATTGGACCAACCTTCCAAAGAAAACATTATTAACCCTTCAGTAATTCTTGTAACATCTATGTTTTTCCAAGTGAGGGTGAAACTCAAAAAATATCATTATGTAAATCAACAATTTATGATACAATCCCTGCCATTGCCTTGTTCGCACTAAATAGTAAAGAGGCAAGAGGGCATTAAAAAAAACCTAAGAACAATTACTTAAACCTTGGTGTAACCTTTCAACTATATTATATGCCTATACTAAGTAAGTTCTCCTTTTAGCAATGCTTGAATGAAAAAAACGCATTGAATCCTCCTAGGTAAATGCATGTTTGCTACCCTTAAGTCTATGCAACAGAATGACAATATCCTTGATCTCCTTTGTGAGGTATTCTCAGGTTAGTTGTCTGGGTAGCCTTAAACTACCTTTTTGGAATCTCACAAATTCTAGTAGTCACACTTTTTTATTTTTCTTTCTTTTCAGAGAAGAAGCAATAAGATGTTGTAATAGTCCAATCTCCATGGGCCTCCTTTGACATGATTTTCATTGCAATCATTATAGTTCTCATGTTAATGTTCAACAATACACCACCATCAATAGACTTAATACATCTATGCTTTGGGTTATATCTATTGATACACTCAAAAACCAGTTTCAGACACTGCACGCTCATGGGAAAAGGAACAGCTCCTATAAGGCCACTATAAACTATTTTCTCCATCATAGAGGTGTATGTGGGGTTTCTAACTCTTTCTATGAAGTCCTCTAAACTACAATGCGCTAAAGAAATGCCTTAAGATTCCAATATGGAATACGAGACCAGAACTCCATTGTAAACTTTGACAAGCAAGTCTTATGGCGACAACTTTGAATGGACACAAAAATGAAATAATGTACCTAGCTAAGAAATGCAAGAAAATAAAATAACTTCCTTCTAGAACAAAGAATAATGATGGTAATAGGAAGTTTCAGAATTCACCCTTTCATGGAAGTTGAATTCCTTGCTAACTCTAAAGCAAAAAAAAAACTCATTACCTCCAACACAGTTTTCCTCAACAGCTTTTGGCTTTTCAATGATGAAACAACTCATTTGATATTTATTTAAAGGCAAAAAATTGGGATACTTGATTGTCATGCTCTAAATATCAATTCATTGATATTGGAATAATCTTGAAATGACATGATTCTGACACTCGCATTAATTATTTCACTTCTACATAAGTGTAATGATTGCTCTGTCAATCATGGGGGCTTTTAAAATTTTAATTTCTGTGATTCCCATAATATTCCATTTCCTCAATCATTTTCCTTTCTTCATCACCTGCCTTTATATTTCCATGCATAATGAACCTTGTACTTTGAACCAAATGAGAGGTACAGTGGTTCAAGTTCAACGCTTCCAACCTATTTATCATTCAAAAACTTATATTCAACAAGGACTCAAGACACAAAAGGGAGATGTGATATAAAAGATCAACCTTGAAATAATGAACTAAATCGGCCGTATAGAGTTTCAAGTTCATTATTGACCAACATTGCTCGACACTGGTCAAGTTCACTTTTAACAAAAGCTCAAGATTGCAAAGAATCAAAAAAGATACATAAACGCAAACCGCGAACCAATGAACTCTTGAAATTTACATATGGGTTCAATCTAAAGGTTCAAAAGGAAACACTTTGGCATACAAAGGTTGAAAGAAAAAGGAATTTACAATGATAAAACAATGACTTCGGAGAAAAAAATCCCAATTGAAAGAGAATTAATGCACTCTATTTTTGTTTGAAGGTGGACTTACAAAAACCAATTTAATGTCCACAAAAATGGGGATAAGAGGGTTGAAACTCACAATAAGACTATATCTTGTTAGAATTACAACTTATTATAAATGCACATGCATTCAAGCAAATTGCCTAGCACTCACTACTCAATTACAAAATTAAGAAGGGTCATTGTTTTATAGAATAAATGGACTACAATCCAAAATGATGAACTAATATATAGCTTGTAAAAAGTCAAAGCAATTCCATGTAGGTAGAATACAATGTCTCTGATCTTTTGTCAGTTAAATCTCTAATTACATGTCTTTCATATACATAACATTTACATCCATCGATGTCATATTTCAAACATCCTCACTATCTCAAATCAACTCTAAAACTCAATCTTATATACCCATCATCAAAAATAATATCAGCATTGTGTCAACCTCAAGAGAATGTAATGTGACGTGTGACATGTTAACCAAATCCATAAACAAAATATTATGCTAACCTCCAACAACCACAAAGATCCATTCTCCCATGTCGAGTCTTATCATCTTGAACTCAAAAATATATCAGTAACGTGTGATGTATCAACCTAATCCATAATAAAGAATTGTGCTAACCTCCAGCAACCACATAGATCCATTCTCCCATGTCGGCTCTTATCGTCTCAAGATCAAAAATGGATTAACCAACTAATTTGACTTTGTCTTTGTTCTTCGTTGCTACCCAAATAATAGTTGATAGACATATCTCCATAAATTGCTCACCAAAATATTAGTTGTTGAGATCTTAGATTAAAGTACACTATACCTCTATGAAGTTCCACCTAGCATCACATCTTTAAACTCTAAACTGTGTCTGTACCAAAGCAATTACTTAACATAGTCAACTACATTAGTTATGTCATACTTAGTCCATTTGATCCTCTAACCTTTGGTATGATCAAGATATAACGAGTGATCATTTGGAACATATATAGTTGTCATCAATAACAACATACAAGCCATCAAGAGTAGTCTCTCTTGACAACACTTTTCTGCCCTGAAACTTAGACATATGCAAGGCAAACACATGTCAAACATCCCCTAACACTAGTACTTGAGACGAGAATGAGAAATCTTAAAACTCCAATGAGCACCATGCAAACACTTACACATGCCTTCGGGATTCTACAAATCTAATAATTAAGTCTCAATGTTATTTTGGAGGGTGAAAATAGGCATGCAAATTTTGAAAAAGAAAACAACAGGTTCTAACATCCATGCTCCTTCCCATTAAGTTAGATCAATACTAAGCTTCTTAGAAATTACCTAAAGAAATGTATGTTGATTAAAAAGGTAGGATCAACTGCATAAAAATTGATTCCAATGAGGGTGAAAGGGGGATGAATAAGTGATGAATTTGTGTGGATTGGTACAAGAATGAAATAGAGATGTATAGGGATTAAGCCATGAGTCAAACCTAACATAATAATGCTACTTGATATATTCTTCCATTAATTCTATTGAGGTGGCCACAAAAGTAAATGGTAGACAGCATGAATATTCTGATTCCACGCGCGCACATACACATATACAATATACATATGTAAATGTACATATATTATTTATTTATTTATGTACAACCCTCTACCCAAACTCTCCTGAACTTTGAATGGGAAAGCTATTAAAACTTTTGGAAAACACTACAAAAACATAAATTTATGAAGTTCACTACAACAGAAAATCTAAGTTTCAAATCTTCCCAACTGTAATACAATAGAAATTCCTAAAATTCAAAATCCCTCAAATACACTACAACAGTAGTATCATTTAAATCTTTAAGCTTCACCGTTGGGCTGGGGGCTTGGCTCAATTTATGGAAGCTTCTTGTGGTAGGTATAAGGGCATGAGGTCCAGTCTCCCCCAACTCGTGGTACTGGAGGGTGTGTTGTGCAAGCGCCACCACCTTAAAAACTCTATCCAAAACACAGTGCAGTTTATAGGAGGGGCTATCCCATTCCTGCAGTCTGAAAAGAAAAATCAAGCCCCTTCAACTAGCCTAAAATAGCAATGTTGTTGGGATACCTTATCAATAAGCTTCAAAAAACCAAGTAAATGATACTGCATTGTATATGTATGCAATTTCGATTTAGCAATAAAGGTCCTTTCATCAATAAAGTTAAGCCTAGCAGGCCAATGACAACATTAAATCTTATTGTTACCTTATACAAATAGCTGCTGCACACAAATCCTCAAAAAATATCTTTGAGTCATTTCTTAAAAGGCTTAAACGCACTTTGTACCCTTCCTAAATGCATGTGTATAATTACATGGTGATAATTGTGTGCATCAGTTATTGTGCTAAAACACAAGATCCAAAGAACACTTCTCTCCTCATTCTCTGTGTTCTTCCATACTACATACTCTCAATGTGTATGTCTGTGCATATCACTTGTACACATGGCTGTTCTAGCAGGTCAATATCCTTTTAAGATCATTTTATTTGTCAAAAAAGGTCACAGTACATACACTTTTCATGGCCAAACTGCTAGCCCAGTAAATCATGCATTATAATACATTACAAATCCAATTCCATCACAGGGTATGTATTCATAATTGTACGGGTTATGGATCCAGTCTTGGAGATCAGGATCAATAGTGCTAATATATATATCCCCCTATCCTAAAGTTTTGAGGTCTTTACTTGCATGTACATACAATGAATTAATTTCTCCCATACTGACTCAACCTGGTAGTTAACCATTTACAAAGTTACAATAATTCTTTAGCGTAGGCTCCTAATATGGCTCTTTGAGCCTGTAATCAATGTCCATTAGTGAAGGCCCTGTTATTACATTGCCTGGATACACAGCTAGCAATTGGAATTATAATGAATAATCCAAACGATTCCTGCCAACATGCTTAACTTTATATTGATTTGGTGTTATTTCCAAACTTTGACTGCACCATCACGACTGCTGGAAATCAAAAACCTCTGATTTAACTGGATTGATGCCATTGATAGAATGGAATCACGGTGACAACCTGCAGAATCAGTTGCAGCTGCTGCAAGGGATGCCTTTGATGTCAACTTGATGGAACACCTGTTTGTTTCCTGTTGGAAGCATACAACTGATTTAACAAAAATTGCCACTAAAATTGTAAAAATTCACAACTGATCCAAAATCTGTATGTCAATGTCTACCATATCTTGTCCTTACCTGCACAACCTGTACTCCATGAATGGACCGTGTATCATAATATTCTTCCCCAGCTGTCTTCTTTATTGGAGGTCCACACACACAATAGCTGCGATCAGGCCTGCCACATGAATGAGGTAAGTGTAATCAGATAAGTTTCCCAGTACTGCAATTACTTCCTAAAATAATTGTCAAATTAACCATCAGCAGAGATGTTTTCAGCTAAACATTGCAACTATTTCAATATACAATTCTGCCTACCCCATGAAAAACAATGGCCCTGCTTGCTTAATGAAAAGCAAAAGCAACTAGCACATCCCATGCTAAAAATTCATGGGTTCAAAGACAAAATTGAGGGTTTACACATTCAGAAGATACCCAGATCATAGATTTTCATCTAGCTAGGCCATTCTTCCCTGTGATTAGGCTAAAAGCATAAGTCCTCCTGTAGTGCTTTATAAACTTTGTACAGATTCCTCAGGCATATGCCAATCATTGCCATTGGCCAAAGGCACTTGGAAACTAGTTTTATCAGGATAAATCATCTGTTACTTCAGGTATGATGTGATCATGCAAAAAGCTTCACAGATGTTTTGACAAAGATATTCCATTGGCTGGGGGCAGTGGATCTAGTTTTTTCATGTTAGCATCAAGTTATTAGTTTTTGTACATGGTCTATCTTACCATATTAAACAAATAAACATGAATAAAGTCTGTCCACATTGCCTCGGATAATTAAGATACACTGAAACACATTGTGTGTAACCACAATTCATTAAGTGGATCAGCAAATTTATGAAATAAGCTCAGCAGGATGTGGAGAAGACAACATACTCGAGGTGTGTAAGCTTCGCTTACGAAATCGGGATGTCACCCAATGCAAGGTTTAGTGGGACCAATATGCGAGGAAAATGCTACTTGGGAAGATTATGATGAAATCTTCCAAAAATTTCCCCATCTTTTTCCAATAACATGAACTATAGATTAATACTATTATATTGTGATTTAAATTGAGATATTGTGACATCATCTCATTATGGTGTATTTAATTGCAATATTCATCGGGGACAATGAAGCACAAAGGGGGTGGGGGCATATGTTACATCCCCTGTTTTGTTGATTTTGAAAATTTATTTAGGCATTGATATTTCAAGCTAATCCAAAATGGTTGGTTAAATTAGTTAATCAATTTGAATTCATATGAATGGAAATATTGGTTATTTGTAACGTTTCATGTGCAATGGAAGATGTTGATTAATCATACACTATTACATGAATTGAAAATGATTAGTTAATATGGTTATTAGTTATGATAACTAATTTTCATTTGAATGATCTTGCAGGAGCGCAGCAATGGGGGGGAAGCATTAGCAGAGAGGGAATAGGGCACAAGTGTGCCAACCTGCCACTAAGCTAACATGTATAAGTCTAAACCACCATGGTCAAGGGAAAGTAGGCTAGACAAACTAGATTATGCCAAGTGTCCAACATGAGCTAACTAGGTCATCTAATCTAAAAAAATACATAAATATAAATTCACGTGAACATTAAGCAAAATAAAAACAATTGCTACCTTTGATTAGGGATCTAGATGCTCTGTATTCTTCTTGTGATGCTAGACACGACTTATTATATAAATAATACCCATAGTACTTTCGAACATTTGTACATGTTACTTTCGAACATTTGTACATGTTACATATATGTATGTATGCATATATTTAAATATAATGTATGTGCAAATATATGTATATTTGAAATATATGTATGAATGTGTATAAATAACACGTACAAACATGCATAAATAATGAGTATTATTGATATAATAAATTATAGGATGGATTGTATTTTTTCTTCTTTTCTTACGTCAAATTGATTTAATGCATGAAGTGTATCGGCCTCTTATAATTTCCATATTATTTTGGCCCCTTTGCATTTTTCAAGTTCTATAAAGATTGTAACTCATGCTCGCCACCTTGCATATATTTCATACATGTAACTCTTTCTTGACCGAACATTATTCCCTTGTAATCGAACGTTGTTCTATAAGATGGAAGATCACAGCCACTCAAGGGCTTGCTCTCAAAATGCGCTTACAAGTCTATTCTTCTATATGCTATATTCATATCAATAAAATTTCATCTTATTAGTGGTGTCAACTGAGGCAAGTAACTCTGATATTGGAGTTCATAGCTTGGATTCTCTGGAACATTGTGTGCATCACAGCTCCGTCAGTTTGTATTTTGGAAATGCTTTTGTTATTCCTTATCAAATCTCAAATTGTCTAGTGTTGTATCCAAGTGTTCAAGTTGTACGTTTGATGATAAAGTTTATATTTATATCTTGAAATCTTTGCCAGTTGGTAATCAACCATTGTGTCAAATATTTTATTGTTTTAATGATCCAATCGGCCTAATAATTCCTACTAGCCAAGCACAAATGAATGAGAAATGATGACATCGGCCTTGCATAGAGCCGTGACATATAATATAGCTAGTCATTTTAAAACAAATGAGGTTCTCGTACTAAATTAAAGCGGATAATTTGTACAAGTTGTACACCCTTGTACAAAGGCATTAAAATTCACATATCACTTAGACAAGGAAGTGAACCCCCTTGCACTGTAATATTGAATTCTCTTGAAAGCCATGTTTTGCTCTTGACACAATTGTCCTCTATAAAGCAAGGAACTTATTATTGTATAAACATCCTGGAAATTCCATGAAGGATGGATTGTTACACCAAGGATCATCAAGGATTGCCGAGCACGACTGAGATGAATGGTGTAGTCTGTGAACAATGGATTGTGGAAATACCCTTGCAAATTATGAGATTGAATCAATAATAAATCAAACAAAAGAAAGGAAACTAAAGTCTGGAATTGTAAAACCGAGTAAGCTCATAGTGGGCAGTTAGGTCATGTAGTCTTGTTTGTCAAGTCGAGCGGTGGGTGATCAAGCACATAGTGTCCATGTAAATACCTAGCCAAGGTAGGTTTAGCGGGAAATGATGTTGTTGTGATCCCTAGAGGTCAGGATAACTTGCAGTCGGATGGATAAGCTGATAAGAGGGTTCCACGGTCTAGCCGACTATGTAGTTGACACTCTAATACTAGGATGCTCATGTGGCAGGACGAGATGGTGTTCCCGTGCCTTATCTCATATATAGTAAGGCCATTCTCAGTTGAGAATGCGAGGGGAATACACTAGGTCCATGGTTGGGTGGTTAAGCCTCTGACAGTGCTTCTCCTCTCCAACAAAGCCAAGACTTGCACAAGACAGAATGGGTATGCATCCTTAGCCTAATATAATTTAGCGGGTATATGTATTTCCATTCATGTTTCATTTCAAGTTCAGCTAGATAGGTATTTATTTATGTTTGCAGTTACAATTATTTCTTTTCAATTATATGAAGTGATATTTAAATGTATCAGTTAGTTGATGACTCTCTTTTCTACGATTTAATCTTTATTGTAATTAAACAAAGGAAATAAAACTCTAATTGTTAGCTAAGGCATTTCACAATAATTAGTTAATCCGTTGTAATTGTTACTCCCATGCATGTGAATATGTAGATAGCTTACTTTGATTGTTAAAATATAAGGAAAATAAGGATTAGGAAAGTTGGTTGTTACATTTGGGGAGTCCATTAGAGAAGGACTAGAAGCAAATAAGTGGGATGAAGAGTGTGTAGGGATGGAAGGGAAGGAGCGAAACAAAAGAAGACAGACAAACCTTAGATAAACAACATAAAGGAAATCATAAAGAAGATACAAAATACACCAAAAAAGATGCAAGAGACAAAAGTATCTTAGGAAAACCCTTCAAGAATGAAGGGAAAACCAAACCAAACATAACAAAATATCATTTTAGGGATAAAGAAATTCAAGTGTGCAATGCCTATCACTAGATGCTATATATATAACACGAGAGACTCTTCACTTCACAACGAAGGTCTCTTGAAATTCTCAACAATAACTTTTATTACAAACACAACTCTTCATATTTCCATGCCTTAACGCATGATGAATGACACGTCATTATATTCAATATTATAATTATCATAAACATTGTTTTCAGCTAAAGGTAACTATAATGGAATTAACACCCAAAGATAATGATTTCTATCGCAGCTACAAACTCCAACACTCCCTCTTAGCTAGAGATAAATCTTTAGCTGAACCATCACACAAGACCGCAACCAAAATGTCAATGACAAAATCTAATCACATAGATCCTATAAAATTTCATGGAATCGCTCAACATGAAAACTCTACAAGACATACAACCAGATTTTATCGTGATGTTGTCATGACACTAAGAGAATAATATACTCGTTAATAATCATGGAATCACTAAACGTGATACTTTTATAACAATTACTCATAATCATGGAACCACTCAACATGAAAGTCCTTTATCAATTACTCATAATCACGGAATCACTCAACATGATAGACTTGTAACAATTACTCATAATCATGGAATCATGCAACATGATAGACTTGTAAGAATCGCAGCAAAGCCTTTAATCACAGACTCTCACAACATGAACTATCATGGAATCTCTAAGCATGACATTCAACTCCCATCACGAAATCTCTCAACATGATGTCATCATGGACTCTCTCAAAATGGTGTTCACTTCCCAAAGTAAGAATTATCATAGCTGATTCTTACAATCTTATTTATTCACACAAGAATAGAAATAGGTATAACAAAAACCAAGACTTAGTTCCATTTAAGTCTCAAATTTTACAAATACCGCAAGCATTACAAGCATATATGAGCATAAGGGGATTCCACAAGCACTCCCTCTTAATTATGAAGCCTCTCTCTGAAGCTAAAATCCACCTCTAAATATTAAAAAACATTCTCAAATAGGCAACTAAATCTCTCATCATCCCATACTGTTCAGCTGCAATCAAGAGAGATTAGTAAAAGAAACTTGTCATACATATTATTTAAAGTAACCAACACGGAACTTTCCAAATCTAATTATTCATAGATTTTACAACCATTGTATGTATGACAAGGTAGAATATGGCTTCAGATAGGAAGATAAAATAGGAAATACTTAGCTTTTTAGAAGCTCAATAATGTGTCATTTATTACGATAATAGATAATAATCTATTATTAGTGAATGGTAATCTATTGTATATATTTAGTTAGCTTTAGTTAGCTGTAGCCTTTTTAGCTTACTTTCAGCAAAAATAGAATGTTTCTATTCTTTATGATCAAAAGGAAACATCGTTCCATTCTTTTGTATATAATGACCTCTTGTCTCTGTTAATAACAAGCAAATATTTTACAAATTACTTTGTAATATGGTATCAGAACGTGGTTGAATTTTTTTCAAAAATAATAATTTCTTAATTGAAATTTTTGGATCATTATATTTGAAATTATTCCTCACATACCTAGTTTTTGGCTAGGGTTTTCAAAAAAACAAGTGTTTGAAAAATCGTGTTTGTTTTTTGGGTCGGAACAGGAAAATTTCTTCTACAACTCGCATTTTTTTTCATTGGAAAATTGTGTTTCTTGGGTCCAGATCCCTAACTTCCAAATCATCCTTAGACATCACGGGTTTCCAGAGTTTTGTTTGCAAATTCGTGTCTGTTGTTGAGACTTGTTCATTTGACAAATCGCGACATCCATTGATGTGTTTCTCCTAAGGTTGCATGTCTGCTAAAATCGCGATTTAAGGGTGAAGAATCTATTCTTTTTGTGTCCATTCTTCATCGTTTGTGTTGTCTCAGCAAGAACGCCTCTATTCATAATAAAAAAATTGGTCATTCTTTGGCTGCAAACTCCAATTTTTTTGCACTTTTCCTCCTCGATGGATGTCAACTAGGGTTTTCATTGAAACCCTAATTTCTGAGCTCGGAAAAAAATTTTGATTTCAAATTCTGTGAGTTTTTCAAGAGCTCAATTGGGTTGTCGTCAAATTTTATTGGTGCCTTGATTTTCAAGCCAGCTGATCCAGAAAATGAAAACATTTTCCTCCTCGATTTTTCAAGCTCTCTTATGGGTCACTCCAAATTTTCAAGGACTTCTGTTTTTTTGCCTTGAAGAACGTGTCTTCTCTAATTTTCACATTTTTCATTTAAAAACGTGTCATGGCATCTCTGACATACATTTTGCTTGAGCACAACTCAAAATTCAATGGTCGAAATTATAGCACTTAGAAGCAGAGGACCATAGCATTTTTTAAATCATAACACCGATCAACTTGTTCTGGGTGTTTCAAAGCATCCGACTGCTTCTAGTACTGATCAAGATACTTGGGATCTAAATAATCAAGAATCGGTGATGCTTCCCAAATTATCCGTGGTTGATGATCAGCTCTCTCAAATTCCATTCGACAAGACAGCTACCGAAATCTAGACACATCTCAAAGGTCTTCATGAGACTTGTGACAAAAGTAGAGCTTTCTATTTGAAGAATACTTTGTTTTCTATTGTCATGGATGAGCGAACCTCGCTCCAAGCACACCTTAATAGGATTCAGGAGATCTGTGATCAATTGCTTGCCATTGGTCGCAAGATGGAGGAAGAGGACATTGTGGTTATCACTCTTTGGAGTTTAGCAAAGTCCTATGAGCATTTTATCGAGACTCTCAACATCCCTTCTTTTGGTGTTGATCTTAAGTTCACGAATCTCTATACACTTCTACTTCAGCAAGATCAGTGGAAACAACAGTTTGGTAGCAGCTCCACCTCCACTTCCACAGAGCAAGCCTTCGTTGTTAATCCTTTCAGAAGGATAAAGACAAGTTTCAGCAACCATCTCAACAGAAGTCTTCTGCTCTAGCATCAGATTGTTCCTGGAAGAAGAACATTTATTGCAACTACTGCCACAAGTTTGGGCACATGAAGGTTGAATGTCAAAGATGCTTAGCCAAACAATCTAGAAAATCATGTTCACAACCCAAAGCAAACAATGTAGAGCACCCCAAGCAAACAAGATCTACCTTTTACGCCTTCATGGCTAAAAGACCTTTAGATCATGTGAAGTTGTCTGCCTGGTACATTGATTTAGGTGCCTCTCGTCACTTCACCCACCATAGAAACTAGTTTACTAACTACCAGCGTTACACAGATTCTGTTATTTTGAGTGGTGGAGAAGAGTACACTATTGTTAGCAAAGGCAACATTCAAATTCAGTCTGCTGCGAGGAATCTCATTTTCCTCGATGCGTACTATGTTCCAAGAATGGAACTAAATCTACTCAATCAGTCAGTTACTGCGACGTTCTCCACACATGGATGTCACCTTCAATTCACATCAGTTCACCATCACTAATAGGGTGACTCATTCTATTGTTGCAGTGGGCCTTGAGGATCATGGTCTTTTTCAACTTAATAATTCTAGTGATTCTCAGGACTTAGCTATGGCTTCTTGGCGGTCTTTTGTTAGCACACTTTGGCATCAGCGTATGGGCACTTAAATGTGCATTATCTCTCTCAGCTTGCTCGAGATGAGCTTGTTCTTGGATTGCCAAAGATTCAGACTCAACAACTTGGAGTTTGCGATGCATGCCAGGCTAGGAAGCAACATCGTACACCTTTCACAAGTGGCAATTCATGGCAAGATTCTCAAGTACTTCAACTTGTTCATGCCGATATCTGTGGCCCTATGCCACTCCTTTTGTTCTTGGGTCCAGGTATTTTGTGTTGTTTGTTGATGATTTCAATAGAAAAATGTGGTTGTATTTCCTTAAAAAGAAATCAAATGCATTTCCTGTATTTTAGAAATTTTAACCTTAAGTTGAAAAAGAGTCTGGGAAATCTATTATTACTCTTAAATCAAACAATAGGGAGGAATTTTGTTCTAATGTTTCCTCTAGCTTCTTGGATACTCATGACATCAAATGCTAATTAACCACACCCCACACACCACAACAGAACAGTGTAGTTGAACAAAGGGACAAAACAATCATCGAGATGGCTCAATCCATGCTTGAACACAAACATATTCCGAAGAAGTTTTGGGCAGAAGCAGTTAACACTGCACTTTATCTGTTGAACCGGTCACCCGCAGTGGCGAACAAAGGTAAAACTCTGAAAGAGGCTTGGTCAAGTTGCAAGCCTAGAATCAGTCACCTAAAGGTTTTTGGCTCCCTTCCTTTTGTTTGGATCCCTGTTGCATCACACACCAAGATGGATGCCAAGAGTCAGAAACTCATGCTTGTTGGATACAGTAGTCTTCACAAAGCCTACCGCTTGATCGACATTGAGACATCTCGTCTCATCTACAGTTGTGATGTAGTCTTTGATGAGCACCGAGGACCTTCCATGCCTGTTTCTCCTGTTCTTGATTTAGCAGACCAGCCTCTAAAGGCTCATGATTTGGGAGTTAAGCTTCCATTAGTTCCACCTAATGGGAGGGTTTCGTTAGCTCCTGCAGCTCCAGTTATACCAATGATCCTTGTACAAACACCTCCAACTTCTCCTGCAGGATCACCTCGATTTGTAGATGCTTCACCTGAGTTTGATCCTAATTCTTCACATGACTGATCACCGTGCATCTCCTGATACTAATGTTAGTCATTCTCCTCTCTAGCCTAAGTGGTGGGCTAAGATGCTTGCTGATCTTCGTGATGATGATGAGCTCATTGATGGGAGAATTGCTCCGAAAAAAGAGCAAACTTACAGAGTCTATTAACTTTGCTCTCATGGCCAACATTCACACTGTGTTTGAAATTCAAACATACTACGTGGCTAAAGGGATTCTAGAGTGGGACCAGGCCATGACTTCTAAGCACCAGAGCCTACTAGAGAATAACACCTGGGTCGTTTCTGATCTTCCACTAGGGAAGAAACCCATTTGGCTGCAAATGGGTTTACAAAATCAAATACAAATCGGATGGTACTTTGAATAAGTGCAAAGCTCACTTAGTTGCGAAGGGCTACTCTCAACGTTAGGGCATTGATTATGAGGAAACCTTTGCTCCTATTGCAAAGATGAGCGCCATCGGATTAGTCCTAGCCATGGCAGCACAGTTTAGCTGGAAGGTCCATTAGATGGACGTCAAGAGTACTTTCCTAAATGGTGATCTCCATGAAGAGGTCTACATGGCGTAGCCTCCTGGTTTCAAGGTTGTTGATAAAGACAATCAAGTTCTCAGATTGGTAAAAGCTCTCTATGGCTTGAAGCAGGCCCCTCGGGCATGGTACATAAAAATTGATAAGTACCTCGGTGATCAAGGTTTCAAGAGTTCTTCTAACTCCAATTTGCACATCAAGACTACTAACAGTGACATCATCCTTTTGATTATTTATGTGGATGATTTGATCATCACTAGCATTTTAGCATCTTTGATTCAAGGAATCAAACAAAATTTATGCTAGTGTTTTGACATGACTAACCTTGGGCTCATGCATTATTGCCTAGGTGTTGAGGTTAGGCAATAATATTTTGGTATATTCATCTCTCAGTCCAAATATGCCAGGGCTCTATTAGAAAAATTTTGTATGCAAGATTGAAAGCCAACATCTACACCCATAGAGAAAGGTCTCAAGTTATCTGCAAAGTTTAATTCTCCTCCCGTTGATGATACTACATACAGGCAACTAGTAGGCAGCCTCATCCACCTCTCTGCTACTAGGCCTAACATCAACTTCGCAGTCGGCTACATCTCATTCTTTATGACAGCTCCTAAGGCTAATTTGGATAGCAGCAAAGTGTGTCCTTTGTTATGTGAAGGGCACTTCAGAGTATGGACTTCTTTACTCTCGAAGTTCTACTCCTAGACTCTGTGGATTCACACATTCAGATTTGGCAAGCTATGTTGACAATAAAAAGTCATCTTTTGGATATGTGTTCAGTTTAGGATCAGGTGCAGTCACATGGACCAGTAAGAAGCAAGAGGCTATTTCTCTCTCCTCTATAGAGGTCGAAAAAAAGAGGGATTGTTAAGGTAGGATGTGAAGTTGTTTGGCTTCATTTGGGGATATGCAAATGTCACTAGCAGGACCGACTAGTCTGTTTGTTGATAACGAAGGCATTATCAAGTTAGCAGGAAATCTAGTCTTCCATGAACGAACCAAGCATGTGGATGTTCACTATCACTACATACGACAACTGGTTGAAGACAAGACAATAGATTTGCAATATGTTCCTACCACAATTCAAACTGCAGAGATTCGCACCAAGCCTCTTGGTCCTAATAAGTTTGTCAAATTCAGAGGACATCTTGGTGTTATAGATAGATTAACCATTAAGGGAGGGTATTACGATAATAAATATTCGTCTATTATTAGTCACTGGTAATCTATTGTATAGATTTAGTTAGTTTTAGCTAGTTGTAGCTTTTTAAGCTTCCTTTAAGATAGAATAGAATGTTTCTATTCTTTACGATTGTTTCCTAAGGAAACATCATTCCATTCTTTTGTATTTAATAACCTCTTGATCTTTGTTAATAACAAGCAAGTATTTTACCAATTACTTCGTACTATCCTTCACGACATCAATCACCTTCAAAGCTCTATTTTTTTTCTTTTTCGTATCTCCCCAATCCTTGGGATGTCCACATATTCAACCCTTAGTGCGATCAATCATGACTACAACTAGGCAAAGTCCTCACAATTCCTATCTAGGAAAAAAGGTGAACATACATGCGAGTGTTGCAAACTTAAGAGAGGATGCAAGGCAAAGGAATCCACATCCTCGTAGCAGACAAACATTGCATAGGAATAGAGACACTTGAGAGAAAGTAGTCATTGTAAAAGATTCTGGAAGACGCCAACTGGTGTAGCAGTTACTTCAAACGTAATTCCTACAACTCAACACCGCACCTGGATGTCAACATTCCAAGATTTGTTTAAGCAACTCCATTAATTTCCAGCCCCTCCAATAAGCTCCACCAAGCATTACATCAATAATCGATTAAAATTCCTTCGATAGACTCCTCTATTATTACAAACACCACTCCTTCCATTTCTTTGAACATCACGATTACCATGTTCATCGGATTCCGGCTTCAGCTTTGGCCCTGACCATCTTTGAATCTTCAATAGCATCCAAGCAGTCTCAAGCCAAAAAATATCCCATAGTCATGCCAGCCACATGAGATGACTGGACTTTCTCTTCTTCATAAATAGATCATGTTGACAATCAGCTCTAGAGCAGGAGTTATTTGAGAATAAATTTCAGTTACACAAACGGTAAAAGATGAAACGATGAATTTGATAACAATACCCAGAAAATAATGACTCTCCACTGATGTACTCTCAAAAATAAAATAAATAAACTGCCTACAATAGCTACAAACTGAAGGCATCTCCATTTGAAAGACGCTATGATAACAAATCTCAAGTTTGATTGACTTTTTCTTCCAGAGATAGAGATTTCCCCCCATCACAAAAGAACCTCAAAGAAGCTAAATTCCCAAACACAAAGAAGACCTTCGCAGAAAGAGGAGATATAGAATTGCGAACAAGAACATGAATTGCCCACTGAAAAAGAAAATGAAGAGAACATAATATGCAGCGATATTTCATAAAAATCAAATGGTGCAGAAGACCAAAGACTCGTCAAAACAAATATTAATCAAACACGATATTGATTAAAAAAAGACCAAAGTCTTTAATAAAAAGAAATCGTTGGTCATAAACAAACACAACTACATAGGCTTTAGACAATGAAGAAGATCAAGAATGAAAAGGTTGAAGATACTATTCATAAAGCCAAAGATAAAGACACGTGATCATAAGAATAAATAGAAATTGATGCATAAAGAGTAACTGAAGTGGCTTGACAACAGTCTTGAAACAAAACATGACCATAGAGAAGATAAACTCAAAAGGATAAATATCGGCACTGGAAGAGATAGCCAGGAATGGACAAACATGCGAGCCACCTCAATCATGAAGTAACCATTGTGCCATGACATCCTTCGATAGAGAAAAGAAGGGGAATAAAGTAATGAAACTGAATTGGAAACAAACCGAAGGCCATAAAACAGCCCCAAAAGTGCTAGCACACAATATCACAAAGTTTGAAGAGAGCAACAACAAAATCAAACGATATCAATTGAAACAATAACTTTCAGCAAATAAAAACATTTAAAAATCAATAGATACGATGCCAAGGCAAAGCATGTAGAGACATGCATAATAACACAGAAATTTAAAAAATCTCAACATGGAATGGAGAGAGGGCATGCAAAAACTGAACTGATGTCCAGAGTCAAAAGCCACAACCAGACATCCCAGAGAGAAAATAATGGTATACAGAAATCTTTACACAAACTTTCAAAAGAAGCAAAAAGCTCTGAATAGATACGGGCATGACCATAGCTTAAATGATAACCATTAGAGGAAGATTACCTCGTTGCTGATATCAACCTGGCTCTGATACCATGTTGGACTTTAGCCGAAAGATCAGATAAACAACATAAAGGAAATCATAAAGCAGATACAAAATACAATTTTAATATTACAAGAATATGTCCTTGATTTCCTAATGTTCCAAGGGGACACAATATGCTGTTGATAAAAAAGAATTCTTCTTTATGCATTTGGAAGAGTGAAACAACTGCCTTTATTCTGCTATTACCTATTATGAAAATCATCCCACTAGAAATTGACATGTTCTTTTTCATTCCTAAATTAACAGAGGTGCAACAAATTAATATGTAAGGAATTCACTTTTTGACCTACAATGTGTAATGAATTCTAGTTTTAATCAATGTACTAAGTAAATCAGTAGCATGCCCCCTGAATTTAGTAATATGCTTTTCTTCAAAGAAAAAATTTCCAATTAGTGGTTTTTAATGTTCAGAAACTTAGCCAAGCTTTCCTCGAGTTTTTACCAAGCCCAACGCTCGTGAAAATTTGGGTCATTTATTGCCAAATCTGAGTTTTCCAACTATAGTCTGAACAATAATGTTGAGACTCAGACTTGCCAAACTATTTTTTCACTTGACTCAAATTTGGTACCAAAGTTCAGTAAAATCTTGGCAATTGAAAATATTATTATATTATACTACACAAAAAGAATGTTATTAATAGTTTTTTGTTTGAAAATTTCAAGTTCTCTCTCTCATTGATATTGCAGACTCGACTGGGTCTTCAAATCAAGGCTGCAGACATGCCATGAGAGGCTCAGACTTGCTAAGTCTCAATACTATGGTTTGAACACATACACTTCAAGAAATATAATTATTTGACTAAAAGGTAAATAAGTGATTTGGTTGTTCACCACAATCTCCAACTATGGCTCAAAACAGTTTTTAGGTCAAAAAATGGTACAAGTTGAACTGTTAAACTATAATTATTGTTGCAAATCTGAAATCAATGTGATATTCATTCATAATGTGTATGATTATAGATTACAAACTTACACCTTGATTATAAAATTGAAGCGTGTCGTAGTTGTCGGGTGTGGCTTGTTCGCTGGGATCATACATCAGCATTTGATGTTTTGTTTTGTAACAATAATTAGTCTGTGGCATTCTGTTCAATCGGTATCTATTGTTTTGATTTCTGCAATAAAACGAAGTTCCAAAGCGTATTGTGTAGCATGTTCTGTTATGCAGCATATAGTGCGTGTATATTGACTATTGAGTGTTTTTTGGAACTTGGCTCTGAGAACAAGGCTGTCATTAAATTGACCCATCCTTGTCCGCATCAAGGAGTTATTTGATAAACATGACCACAAGAAAGTGCATGCGAACCAAGACAATATAGCTTCAACATCATGTTTTGTAGCCTCCTAGTTGACCGTAGCCTTGTCAGCTCCAACTCTATTTTGTTACTTTGCATTTTGAAATTTGGAATATTATATTATTTGATTATTATTCTAAGTTAGCAAATTCAAGTTATAACTGATTTATAGGTTTTGAACTTCTAACTTAGACGTGAAGCATGTGACATGCATTGTAACCAGAAAATGAATGAATGAACATATTTCATGTCTCAGCAATCTCATTTCATTCTACTTTTGCCTAAAATGCAATTCAATTTGCATGAAAAAGAAAAACTAATATGTTGTTCTTTATCTTTTCTATATTAGGGCTTTTCAGCACTTTTTGAATCTCATTATTAGTTCCATGTAATTACAACTATGCTTTAGGTTTACCAAGTGAGTCCCAATCCCAATTAATGTTATTATGGTCCATACATCCAAATAGATGATCATCATCACACTTGGACCATTCATTCTACTCAATTTAATAACAGATGAGCACACTCAGAAGAAAGCTATCACTAATAGGACAACAAAAGAGATCAATGCATAAAGAGGAGCCACACCTGAAGTGGTTCCACAGTCGTATCCTCAAATCTGTTCCTCCAGTTAACAAATCGCCACCTGACAATGGTAGCAATGAGCGGATACCAGGAAGTCGAGGTGGTGGTTCATTCAACTCATCCACTCCATATTTTGAATTTGCCGCTCTTTTAGAATTAGGGCTGACTCCAGACTTCAGAGCAGATTGACTTGAGGGCCTGGCCAATGCAGCAGGAATCTCAGAAACATCTGCACCAGCTTCAGAGCATGGTACTCGAAAGACCTGTAAAATTAATTTCAAAAAGGAATCTTTCAAAAGTGATAATTTATCGAACAGACAAGATCTTGAAAGAACTGCATAGCCAATACCTTCTGACAGCTACCATCCTTTGCATTCCACAAAGCCACCTCATTGATCCCTGCAGCTACATATATCAGGGGATCACCTGTTGTACATGGGAAAGAATTTGAAGCTGCTGCATGAAGACACATTTTCTCTATAAAGCAAGCCATAGGATGCTGCCATGTAATTACAGGGATATGAAACCGCACATCCCATAAGGTTAGCACCCCTCTGGATGAACCTGAAACAAGCCAACTCTGCAATGGATCCACCACAACTGCAGAAATGTAGCCCTCTTTTGGACTTGCTTTCAATGTCCATGCATTTATCTGTGCCCTTAAGTCCCAAAGATGAATACCATTATGTTGGGTGCTGTAAAGAATCATCGGAGGACCTTCTGTACCAAAACTTTGCAAACTTAGAACTGCTCCTTCCTTTGTCTCTTTCTTTGCAACATCTTCAGTGCCAGTGTACCTGTCAATGCTGCCATCTTCTCTTAAAAGATAGTTTACAGAGAAAACATGTATCCTGCCACTACTAGATGCCACAGCAACTTGTGGCCCATTTGCAAACATTGCAACATAAAGTGCTCGGCCATCACCTACAGAGTAGGTCAACCTTGACCGAAAAGTAATGTCTTTTTCTAGTCTTCGGCTATCCCAGATTTTAACTGTGGAATCATCTGATGCACTTACAAAAAAGTTATGATCATGTGAAACTGCAATGTCATTGACAGCTAACTGATGCTCTTGAAGATGTGCCACCAAAATTCCACGTGGTCGCCATGCACGATCTGGGACAGATGCTCCAGGGTAAGATGACAATACAGATGCATCTGCTAGTGATGGCGAACCTGCAGTTACACTTGATGACAATAAAGAGCTCTTAGAATCATCAGAAATAGATATATCTTTGAACTTATTCATCACGTAAGTTATGTCATCATTTTCTCTTCCAACAGAATCTCTCGGGACTTTGTTCACTTGTCTAGTAGAAGCAAAACTACCACTCAAAACAGAACCACTAACCAACTTGGGAGGAAAAGAACCTCCCATACTAACAGATCTCTGTATTATCTCTGCTGCAGGCATGGATGAGTGACCAGCACCCAAAGTCCACTGTGAGGAAACAACAGAACCAGCAACTTGTGCTCCAGAAAAATTTGTCATCATAATAGGTGTTGCACCTTGCGGACCTACAACATCCTTGCTTATCTCTTCATTAAAGGATGATCCTATCGAAGACATTAGATTTTTTCCGCTCTCATTTTTCTTTTCAGCAAGAGGGTACACATAAATTGGGACACCTTCATAAGATGGCCCATGGTTGGAACCATTGCCTGTCACAGAATTCAAAGGCATTCCTAGAACAGAAGCTTGAAGATTCTCATGATTTTCCAACTCTGAAGTATTTTCTCGAGACTGCACTGTACTGGAGAGATTTAGTATGTAGCTTTCCATTGCTTTCATCCTTGCACAATCTTCTGGCTCAGATAAACTTATATTCTGACCAAAGGATTCTATGTTTGGATGTAGATATGACTTATTAATTAACCAGCTTTTGGCCACAGCTGGATCAACTGCTACAGACGAAATAGATGAAATCTTTTCAGGTATTTTTTTATTAAAAAAAGAAGCATTATTTGAGTTTAAACTAGGTTCAACAAGCTTCTGAGAAGCTGAAAGTTGCTTAACTTTGCTCTGACGGTTGCCTTTCTCTGAAACCTCTAAACACTGTGTATTCTTGGCTTTCTCTAGGACTTCATGAAATATCTTTCTTGACATTGGAGATTTCAGACATGACAATAACTCAATCTCTGAAGTCAATGATGCTGGCTCTCTGCGAAGAAAAGGAAGAAGAACTGGTGACAGGTAAACATAAGAGTTAACTGGCTGTAAACTCTCACTACCTGCAGCAATAAAATTAACAGCTGCCCTTCTAACCCATTGGCTAGGATGACACAATAGTGGAGCAGAATGTGTAACTGTTCCAATCACTAACCATTTTCCTAGTAATTTACTTTTTGACAATGCTGCCAAACATTTCAAGGCATTCACAATAACTTCTTCCACAACATCGTTTAAAGCCTGCTCGATGTAAGGAAAAAGATACTGCTCCACACTAATCTGACCAACAAAATAACATACATGAATAATCTGTTCAAAGAATACAGCTCGTAACTGTTCATCACGATCATTTAGAAAAGCTGGGAGAATAGGCAACAAGAAATCATTACTTTGCTTCTTTCCGAAGAAATCACACAATTCCTTTATGTGCTCTAGCAGTGCCCTCCTAATGATTGGACTTTGCTTTGGTCCCATTACCAATTCTTGTATAACATGAGCTATTGTCTGCCGTAACTCTGTAAGTTCTGCATTGCATTTACTGTTCTTTTGATGACCTGCAGCTTGTGAACCTAAAGTCTGAGCTGAAGCCAAAGGACCTTTGCCAGCCTTATGTGAAACATTTGATCTATCTAAAATATCTCTCTCATTCAAAACTTGTGAGCGTATAAGAAAGTGTGAGGCAGTTGCGGCAATCTTGTATATGTTATTAGCATAACAAATACGAACACTCTCCTCGGGATCATCTGGTAATGTTGAAAGCATAGGAAGAATATATTCTGGAAATATTTTTGCATCACTTGGGGGAAATTCATTGACTAATGAAAGTACATCGCAAACAGTTTGCAAAGCAGCACACCGCACAATAGCAGCTGGATCAGAAAGCATTGCAATGACATAAGGAAGAACATGCTGTAACCGATCTTCATCATCAATGTAGTATGAAGAGCGAAGCAATAACAGTATAGCTCCTCTCCTTGACTGTGTAAGTGTCCCACTTCGAACACATGCACATAATAATGATGCAATTAACACCATTCCTTCACACTTTGTGCCAGACTCCACTCTATCTAAGTGTACAAGAACTGAGTCCACATTTTTTTCTGTCCCAACAACTGAAGTGACTGGATCTTTATTCTCTTTTCTTTCAGAAAATGAGTTGTTTTTTATCATATTTTTATTAACATTTAATTGCAAAGAGTCAGAGCGTTTCCTGATTTCATGACTGGATCTAATTGCCTGATTATCATTCTTCTTCATAAGAGAATTTCCAACATAATCTAGCTTAGCTTTTTCACTTACATGTGTTTCATAATTTGGTTGCAACAAGTCTCTCTGCAGAGTACCAATATCACCAATCAACCCTGAATATGAACTTCCAACATTATTTCTTACAGATTGAACATTCTTCTCAAAGCAAACTTTAATATTCTCCTGTACACCAATGTTCAGACTGGGACCAGCTGACATAGCAATCTCATTGGCACTGGTGCCTGATGCTTTATTCAGTGCATTGTTTCCCTCTGAAAAAGTTGGTGCCATTTGCTTGAGAATTTCAGGAAATGCACTTTGTATGACTGCAACCTGCAGTCAGCCAAATTAGGGCTTCTGAAAACTTTTCTTACAATGTCAGTAGCCTAGGATCTTAATAGAATAACTTACCCTTTTATCAGTGTCCAGAGGTGTTATCCAAGAAAACAGGTTGTGGAAAAATGGAAAATTGCTTGGAAACACAATGTAAGCATAGCTTTGCAAGTAACTGTCGCATGACAAACGTGCCTCTGGATCCAATTGGATCATATGTAAAATCATACTGCGGATTCCATCATCAGATATCTGATATCAATTCCACAGAAACTATTTTTAGAAATGTATTCAGTTGGCAAATTAAGAAAATTCAAATTTTCATTTTCAAATCAAAACAATTGTTACTCTACAATGAAAAATGTGGGAAAAATAAAAAGAATAAACCTTCTCCAGGTATGGTCCAGGGTCATACTGTCCTCTTCGGTAAGCAAGTAGCTGTGATAATTCAAATAATGACTGCCCCTCAAGAAAAAGCTCGGCAATAACACACCTGCAGAAACATGCAATAATTCAATGGACTATAGTGATGTGACAAACTTATGCATGTCAATGTATTTTATCATATGAAATATACACGTACATGTGTATACAAACTATTTCATTGGTAGTCAAGAAGCTGTATATGGATGTACGCGTATGACACACATAAAATAGCTCAGCAATAACACATATGCCGACAAATCAATGGGTTATAATGATAAAAGGAAGTCAATACATGCCAATGTAGTTTATTTTGTATAGAGGGGGAGAAACATACATCTCTCTCTTTGGAGAGCAGTGTTGAACAGCTGAAAACTCTGTGTGTGTGTGTGTGTGTGTGGGAAGTCAATACATGCCAATGTATTTTATTTTGTATAGAGGGGGAGAAACATACATCTCTCTCTTTGGAGAGCAGTGTTGAACAGCTGAAAATTTTGTATAGAGGGGGAGAAACATACATCTCTCTCTTTGGAGAGCAGTGTTGAACAGCTGAAAATTGTGTGTGTGTGTGTGTGTGGGAAGTCAATACATGCCAATGTATTTTATTTTGTATAGAGGGGGAGAAACATACATCTCTCTCTTTGGAGAGCAGTGTTGAACAGCTGAAAATTGTGTGTGTGTGCGCGTGTGTGTGTGAGCAGTGTTTCTCCGAGTTTCCAAGACAAGGATACGTGGGAATGGCAACCTTTTACCAAAATTTGAGGATGGTGGAGGTGTTGGAGTAATTAGGACATTATCTAATTATTAATTAATTAGATCCTTATTACTTTATTCACTTAAGCTAAACTTAGTTGTTTTTTATCTTTTATTAGATTAGGTTAATGATAGCTTCACTTAGTTCAGTTGATCTTTAGTTCTTTGAGCTAATTTTAGATTAGACTTCTATTGCTTTCAAAGAAGCAAGTCCTTCATTCATTGTAATCATCCAATTTCATTACACCTTTATCTCAATATTGGCTTCCTCTTTTGTAATGTCCCCACTGCTAGTGTTAACTTTGGAAGAATAGAACCTGCAAGGAAATGTCAGATTTAGACAATAACAAGCTTAACTATAATATTCTAGGTGCAGAAGCTACCCCAAGCCTTAAGAATGTCTCCAAATCGGGTTTCCTAAACCCTTAGCTATTTCATCGTCATCTCTGGAGTGCTCCACCTAAGGTTTCTTCTTGGAAGAGGCATTCCCTATCTAAGGCTAATCACATATAGATATGTTGACTCGTCAAAATATATTGGCACTATTATGACAATCTCATCTAGCCATTCATACCGGGTTATACTAATCTCTCGCACTAACATTATTAGCCATTCGTACACAGATTGTACTAACCTCTTGTATTAGAACTATGAGGTTCCATTTATCTGATCTTAGCAATTCATATAGAGATGACCCCAAACCTTATACTACACATAGCCATTCATATAGAGATGAGTACAGTCCCTACACTATCACTATGAGAGTTTGATCAATTACTTCTTTGTATCCAATTAATGAACATAATATTAAGGTTAAATACCCATTACTTTGAATAAATATAGATTTCCATATATATGTGCTTACATACACAATTACATATAAATATATTCATATAGCCAATCTTGTATTTATTGACATATCATATAATAGTGTAAAGAAAACTTTGAATATATAACATATCTTTATGATGTCTTTACCACCTTTTAGAAATGTCTTGTTTCTCATATTAATTATAAGCCAAGAGGTGTGCAATTATATCTCTTTTGTTATCTTACTCTTGTTTGACCCTTTGATATGATTCTCCTTTCTTATTCAATGGTGATTTATAAATTTTGTTTTATTTGTAATCTATATCCTTCCAAGCAGTCACAACCCTTCATAATCACAATCCTTTTGAAAAGTCATAACACTTCATAATTACAATCCTTTCAAAAATTCACAAAACTTCATATTACAACATTTTCAAGAGTCACAACTATTCATAATTACAACCTTTTGGAAGAGTCACATCCATTCATCATTGCAACCTTTCGAAAATATCCCCATTTTTGTTCTCATTATTTTCCTCTTCCATTAATCCTTCTTTAACTCCTATCTTCTCCTCGTCTTCCTCCCTTCCTCTTTCAAATGAACTCTCCTCCCTTACACACACATATATATAAAGCCAAGATTTATTATTCTGTTTTGTTGAGATTAGTTGTTATTATTTGTAAGCTCAAGTAGACTCAAACCCAAGACCTCCCACATGAGAGAATCACAACTTGCCATTGTGTTGTAGGGCATTCCCTTCCTCCCTTCTATACATTATTTTGAAAGTCACAAATCTTTATTAAATATATTTTAACCTTTCATTAGATTTACTTAATTTGTATTAGTTTATATTCTATTATTTATTTTATGTTTTTTATCATTTATTATTAAATCTGATTTAGAAAGGTAACATACATTTTGCAATATTGTTTCATATAGGTACTTTTATTTATTTATTCATTCATTACAATTTTATCATTATTTAACTGATTTATTTTTAAATCATATTTTAAATAACATTTTATTGATAATAGATTGTAACATATGTTATTATTTATATAATGATAATAACTTATTATTATTTATTATTTTAAATATTTTAATATATGATTTTATTATCATTATTTATTTAATAATAGTCTATTATTTAATTATTATTAAAATCCTATCTTGAAATGGGGACATAACTTTGGATCAAACCCTCTTAAGGTTGCAAAGCATTAAACATGGTTTCTTCTCTTCACATATGAAAGGTGTTTTGCTTGCAAGTGGTTCATGGGCTTGGGGTGTTGAACAAAGAACTCCAACAGGAGGAACAACCAATTATATATGATATTAAGTTATACTAAAATGTACATAAAATTATAATAATCAATATTAAACATATATTATAATGAGCTTATTTTTTAAAACATGTTATATACTAATAGTTTTTATTCAATATCTAATACTTACTAATTTATACTATATAAATAATCAATATTTTGTATATACGAATTTTAATCTTTCAACATTTTAAATATTAATAATCAATATCACAAATAAATTATAATTGAATCCACAAAAACTAGAGTTTTTAACCTTATAGGGTATAGTTCTTTTAAAATGACAAAATTATAGCTAAAGGTTTTTAAATCAATTACATGGCATTTGCCCAAGTGAACCTATAGACATAGTGTTTGGTTTTGAGACCAAAGGAAAGAGAAGTGAAATTGGTGCAAATCTTTCTCTAAGGTTCACAAGTAAGTAAACTCATTAAAGAAGAACAAGATCAATAGAAGAGGGGGGAATAGCACAAATCATGCACTAAGGTCCCTAAGCAAAGTAACGTAGAGGATAAACTAGAAATTTCAGAAAATTGACTATAAAAAAATACAAAACCAACATCAAAATACAAGCAAAATGAGATCTATATGATTAAAAAATGGTGATATTGCAACCAAATGGATTTTAAACATGAATGACAATGTGATGATACAACAAAAAAGGGGATGGGTTTCTAGTAATGCATTTGAGGGGTTTTTGTTTTCTTTTAAAAGTCATTAGGACGTTGAGGGCTTTGCATCCCCAAGGGATGCTCCCCTTTGCAAAGCAAGAATCCTTCATATCAAGAACGTGGTGGACATGTCCTATCCCCATATAGGTGAATGTAGGAATACATAGATACACATACATATTTAGAAAGATATATACACAAATGCACACCCATACATATGTGTGTATGGATAACACATTCAATTGTGACAGTCTCTAAGTGTTCATTTTGTTATTGTAATTGTGCTAATAACATTTGATATCAAAGCCTATCAATCTTAGCCTCTAGATATAATCAACTCAAGGTTTTAGATATTTTACACCTTAATAAGATTAGCACAATTAGGCTTCTTATGATCAAGGCCTTGAATCTTGACATTTAAAGGGCTAATGCCTCTTAACCTTGGTTTAATCTACTCTCTTCAACGACTTATGGATTTTTAGAGTTATACACCAAGAACATTTTGCATCCCATAAAAAATTTGCCACAAGCTTCTCAATGCATTATGGTCTTCTTACTAAATAAACGAGAACCTAGAAAATTTGCAAATTACTACATTTCAATCTTCTTCCAAAAATTAATAGTTTTTAAGAAATCAGGGTCAATGATGTTCAACAAGGTTTTCCATGCTTGGTTTGTGTTTATAACGTCTAAATTGCATCTGAATGGTAGGGTAAACAAATCTAAGTGCTTATCAATTTCATTTTCCCATTTTAATGTGACCCAAGATTTTTGAGGCTGTTAGGATTTTTTCTGCATTTCAATCATTTCTTCGACAAGCTTTCATTTCATTCACTTCATTTTTGGAAGGACAGATTTAAAATATGGAAGCAGCCCTAACATTTTACTGCTTTCTTGGGGTTTCGGGTTTCACCCACAACCTAGTCATTTTTTTGATATGATTTTACTTCATTGACTACAATTTTTTTAAAGCAATATTCACATTTAGAAGTGGTCGTAACGTTTTACAACTTTTGAAACATATGAGAAACTTGAAATGAGGATTAGATGCCTAAAGTGTTTTGTGAGTGTTAAGGGTTTGGGAGGGGCTCATAGGCCATTGGGGTTATGGTTTATGGCACAAAAATCATAAACACCTTTTGACTATTTTTAAAATAATTTAGTTTTACATTTTTCCCTCCATTCAGGACACCTACGAGTCCGCAACAATAATCAAGAAATCTTTGAAATATCCTAGAGTCCTCAAGTCACCCGCACACTAGGAGGTCATCTTAGAAATGTCCTTGGGTTGGTAATGGATGTTGGGACAATGGGGGAATGTTTTCCCCAAGTCCCTATGTCCAAGAAACATCACTAGTCCAAAAGTACAAAGATTTAGTGTGGAGTACCCATATTTGTGCGAAACACTTACATACTATGATTTTGTTCTTTCAATCTACGATTCAAACATGGTCGGACATATGCATTTTAGCACACTTAGTTAAAATTCGCAAGAGCCATTTCAAAGTGAGAATTTACAATTCAAGTATGCTTCACGTTCATGTTATAGAGGGTGAATGTGGCATCCTAGACTTTTACTTCATCTCCAACTTTTCTTTTCTTTTCAATCCTACATACTCTAGAGAAGCATTGCCCTATTTTACATCCTTAACTTTAAAAATAAAAATAAAAATAGAATACGCTGTAAAGATTTATATTGTCTCAAAGGCTTTGATTTCAAGCAAGACCCCAAAGCCCATGAACAAGAGTTCCTTGACATTACTTATAACCTTATATACTCAATCAAGAAAAATTGACTTACTTCTTGGCAATCGAAGAAGTTGGTGTTTAATGAATGCCTTATAAATGTAATCATATGAAAATTTAAAATTTCCCTTAATTTTTTGATAGTCTTCCTCTAACATTACCTAAAAATGGCCTGCCAAAAAAATTGTTCAAAAAAGGCATCGCCTCATCTCCTACTAATTCCATCCCAAGATGTAACATAAATTAAACAAATATTTAAGCAAAATTGTGTAGTGGTAAAAATAAAAAAGAATATATAATATGAAAGAATACTAAACATGAAAACAAATCTTTAATATTGTCTAAAAACAATTGTGCAATTATTTTTTACATCAACTTTTGAGAATATGCTAGATGATTGAATCATGAGATTTCAACCACACAGCAATGCACAAGATATCCAAAGTAATTTGTTTTGTCCATAGACAAGTAAGGCAGATGTAAGGCAGGTTAAAAAGGAAAGCTCCTAAAAATTCAAAAGCATAAGAAAAAATCATGCACCATTGACAATGAAAAGTCAATTGACCTTGATGCCATCAATTCAAATTCTACGTGGATTGTAACAGATGATGTTCTTCTCGATCCAAATGATTTTAATATCCTAACAGAGGTCAACAATCGTAATGGTGTGGCCAACATTGATATTGATGATTTGAACAACCTAGAAGATGCTTTGGTGCAAGATTTTCATCATTAGGGGTTGCATCCCTCTAATGTAGCTCTTTCATAACAGCAACAGCCATTGGCTACATCTCGAAATGGAAATTGCATAATTTACAAGGAAAGAAATACTACTTAAATAGAGAATTACAAGGAGATCTTTCCACAATGGAAGTGATCAAGAACTAAAATAAGGAGAGGAACCTTACTAAAAAGTAACTAAATGACTAACATGGCCATTGCAAGCTAATTATAACTTTGTTAATTTAATACCCTTGCCCCCTAAATTTTATAAACTTGTCTAGGCTATGATACTTGGTTAGAATGTCTGCAATTTGATCCTCAGTTCGAACCATAGTAACAAGAATCGATGAATCACCGGTTTGGTGATTTGATTCATGGTTCATGATTTCTTTTTAACCGGTGAACCATATCAGCGATTTCATCACATGAATAGCTGATTCATGCAAAAAATCACCAAAATCACCTTTGTGAATCACAAAAAATTTAGAAAAGTGAGAGGATGATGATGAGGATTGAGCTAGAGCCTTATTTTTCATTTTGTTTATAGATACTGATAGACATACATTGCATGGATCTTCATCTTACATACATTTATGGTTTGATGTCTTATGGCTCTTAATCTTACATACATTCTATGATTTGACTCATTATGATCCTATGATTTCTATTTACTTCAGCTACAATTTACATTTTACATGTAACGTAGTTACGTATGTGATGGATTTATCATTTATGTTCCATGTTTATGTATGTTAGCTTCTATTTAATGATGTTATAGTGTGTTTAAGTTATATTCAATAAAGGGTACATGAAATAAGTTTTAAATTGTTAAAATCAATAAATTTCAAGGGTATTTTTAATTTGTCGATTCGTGGCCGATTTGATTCCGATTCATGGCCGATTAGCGATTCAATTCGGCCTTGCCGATTTCGATCTGATTCTGATTCTCATTACTTTGGTTGGAACACACTACAACATAACAGATCCATCTTCAATAAGCTTCATATTAAGTAGCAATGGAGCTCTACATGCTTTCTTCACTCGTGAAAGACTAGATTCTTGGAAAGCTTTAGCACCCCTTAGTTATCACATAATAAGGGTGAAAGCTCTACTTGAGGCATTTTCATGTTAGAAAGCATCTTCTAAAGTCATTTTTTGCCTCACATGTTGCTCTCACATTTCATAGATACTCTACATTGATCAAAGAAAGAGCTACTATTTGTTCTTTCTTACAGGTCCATGTGATTGCACACATGGGAAGATTGGACACATACCCAAAACTAGATTTCCTAATATTAATAGGACATGCAATCCAAGTTAGTGGAAGCACTCAGTTGTGGCCTTTTTCTTTTATTAGGTCATATGTGGTCTTTTGCTTTTATTAGGTCGTAGACATTTTCTATTCAAAAAGGACCTATTTTCCCGAAATCTATGGTTGACAATAGATAAGGAGGACGGACAATCATCCAAGACAATGTGTCTCTCCACATTCCACCACTTATGTACACCCAAAGCTTTAGCTTGCAGAGGCTAATATTAGGACTCTTTATGGGAGAAGAGACGAAACGGACCACCTTCATTAAAAATATTTCTACTAAATGTGAGATGATCATTATCAATGTTAAGCAATGGATAGGCTTTACAATTGTTAATGTAGCTTGTATGCAGCAATATCTAGCTTTTGGAATCCAATTTGGCCCTCTTTACATCAAGACTCCAAACATATGTTGTCGAACCAAAAACCTTGAGATGGGTTAGCCTTTAAATTCCTCTAGGGTCATCTTCTTGACAACCTTTGTACGAGACTAGTTAAGAAGATACACTGCAATATACACTACCTCAGCCCAAAACTTCTTCAAAACATTTATTTTCTCCAACATACAACAAGCCCCTTCCATAACAATACAGAAGTTGATCAATTTGTTTGAACAAAACTCACCCCCATTATCTGACCTATGAGTGATCTCCCCTTAATGAGTACCAAAGGTTAATTGAGTCCTAATGATTATCCCTTGATTCACAACACAATATATCCTTTCAATGATCGGAATGAACCCTCCTTCATACTTTATCGGTAAAAGGATCACCACCTTTCATAAGGATTGAGTCACTACCTTTCGTTGTTGCCTTTGAGAACAATATATTATTCCCCAAATTCATTTCCCGGGGATGTCCTTAAATGAAACCTTCACCCTTTCATATCTTCCAAAGTGGGGGAAGAGTCGCAACTCTTCATGATGTCTACCCCTTTGCAATTTACAACCTTTCACAATTGCTACCCTCCAAAGGATTCACAACCCTTCAACATTTTTGCCCTTTGAAAGAGCCACAACCCTTCATAATTGTCCCATTATAAAAGAGTCATAGACCTTCATAAGTACAACCGTATTTGAAAGAGTCACAACCCTTCATAATTACAACCTTTTGAAAGAGTTACACCGCTTCATCATTGCTGCCCTTTGAAAGAGTCACTTCCTTATTTCCTTCACATTCCTTTCTTCTTCCATAAGTTCTTTAATTCCTATGCTCTTTAATTCTTATGCCCTCCTCTTTCTTCCTTCCTCCAAACCTCCTTTCAAATGAACACTCCTCCCTTGTATATCTTATGTTGCGGAATTCACAATGCTTCATTAGGTATCTGTTGACCTTTCATTAACTTAACTTGTAATTATATTTTTAATTTATCAATTTATTTATTTATTTATTTATTTATTTATTTACATTTTAATATTATATTATTTATTATTAAATCCTACTTCATAAAAGGGACAATAGAATCCTAATATAAAGGCATTGTTCCCAATGCTGGAATAATGTTCCCCATGCCATGATACAAATATCTACCAAAAACTTGTGGATTAAAAAAGTGCCTCAAACGATAGAAAAAGGATTACTTTAGGAACAACTTTAATTAGAAACAATAAGTGGAAAAAGAACTAACAAAGTCAAAATTTGAATTCCCCTTTCCACTTAGGACTAGGAAGCTCCAAAAGAAAAAGGCATGGATTTGACAAAACTCAAGGAAGCCTTTATCATCGAATCTCCAATTGCAAAGAATACAATTTGAAAGGAATTTCTCGAGGACGGCCCAACTTCAAACAAAATGATTATGGCCCTTAATCTTCCTCTCCAATCTCATGCATCTGTTTCAGGATAAAGGCATAACCACAACTGTTCCAAACACCTACAACCATAAGGTCAAAGGAGGCACTTAAGCCACATAGCAAAGATCAAGGATTTCAAGAAAAAAGCATTTCAAACAAGTGGTGTGCACTGGTCACTTTCTCTTCCACAATGCTGCCTTGTGTGATCACAAAGAGGCTCCAAAACATACCATTATCAAAGCGAAGAAAGTCAAAAGGAAGCTGAAGTGAGCAAGTTCCAGCAATTGCAACTAGCAGTTAAGGAAAGGTTCTAACAACACTTTTTTGTAAGCTGATTGGGGACAACCCTTCTAGTTCATCCTTGCTCAAGGCAATGCCATGTATGCTTGTTTTCTGAGTTAACACAATGGCTGTGACCCCCCATGGAGAATTAAATTAAATAAATTTAAAAATATTGATATTCAAATATATAAAGTAAAAAATTATAAAATATTAATAGTAAAATAAACTTAAAAATATTGAACTAAACAATTATCTAACCAAGCTCAAGGTCAAAAACAATATACCTAATTTATAGCATACAAGCCCAAGGTCAAATTTAGCACACTGAAAATTCTAAACCAGGCAACTCAGCAAAGATGTTATTTATAGGTGCTAATCACTAATGAGAATATACTCAAAAAGAGTTTACATATTTATAGCATACAAGCTTTGGGTCAAATTCAGCACAGTACCAAAGTTCTAACCTAGGCAACTCAGCAGACTAGTTATTTATGCATGCTAATCCCTGATGAGAATAGACTCATAAAAGATACTTAATCAAATGGATTGGATTGACCAAAGTTCACATATTGGTCTTTCGCAAAATATAAACAATGTAGCAGATAAATCTTGTATATTTTGTGCAGGTCAGAAATTGTTCTTATAACTCATCCCATGTATTACATCAATCTCTTATATTGTTAATTTAAATCAACTTTGTGAATCGAATTTTCCTTCACTATGGGAGGCCAAAAAGGGCCAATGAGATTTGATCTGTGATATCCAGAGTTAAATAAAGTATGATCTGCTGAAGAAATATTCAGCAGATGATTTTCAAATGATCTGCAACCCTATGCTGACTCTGCTGCAGTCTACAGTCTTGAAAACCCTCCACAAACTGTAGAATCATGTACACAGGAATGTGCTAATGATTTCAAACTTATTTTTTAGTTATTTTAGTAGTTCACTGGATTTTAAATTTTTTGGTTGAAATGTCACAAACCCTATGACACTACATATGTGCGAGTAAATGTAACCGCAGCCATCATTGGTTTATTTCCTCCACTCAAACTACCAATCATAATCACCAAGTCACTTTTATATGTCAGATAAAAAGGAACACCCCAATGAACACTTCATGTAAATCACTAAAATAAACCTGTCTTTAATGTTACAAAATCTCACTATTTGACACTTGAGTGATTCCAAAATGGAGACATAGTTTCCTTATAAAGAGAAACAACTGAGAGCAAAATAGAAACTTTCTAAGAGGACTTAAACAAGTAACCGAAAATTTAGAAACTACCTAAAAGACTATATATTAAACCAAATACTTAAATGACCATTAATATAATGTTAATACTTTACTGCCCTCCCTTCATAGTCATATTACTAACTACCTGGACAGAAAACAAACTTTTCAAGTTATTTGACCATGAACATATAGAAGGTTGATTCCTCCCTAGAATGCTCCACTACATAAGCCTATGGCTAAGACTCTCCCTGGTTGGACATCTGATCAGCCGACTGCTTTTTGAAGAGCCTCTGAATATGAGTAAGCTTCCCATAGTAGTGATAGGTGATACTCTTCTTGGAATCCTTTTGTTGTCCTTTCTGCTGAATGGAGATGTCTTTGCCTTTATCTATGGCACTAAATGCCTATTCCACATTGACCATGTCATTGGTGCTACCAAACTATTGTCTCCACCTAGCCTGTTGCAATAGCTTATTGCACAACTCATCAATATTCTAAGTCAAAATTAGTGGAGGTAATGTTGAGCATCTCAATAAAGTGTTCATAGGATTGTGGTAGACTCTCTAGCGTAATCAGCACAGTGTCCTCTTCTTCCATCTTGCGATCAATAGCCTCCAATTGATCATGTATTTCATTGATCTTCATAAGATGCTCCTGAAGAGACATTTTCTCATCCATCATAAGAGAGAACAACAAATTCTTCAAAAAGAAAGCTCAGCTTTTATGCAACATTTCATAGAGACTTTTCATATACACCCAAATCTTTGCAACAAACTTGTCAGGTGACAATTCTAGAAGCATCTCATTGGTGACGGATAACTTCAGCAACAACCACTTCTTGGTTGAGTTCATAAAATTTGCCCTGGTCTTTGCTTGCCGCTATAGGGTGAGTAGAGTTACCCAGAACAAGTTGGTCCAAGCACCAATACTCAAAAATTGAGTGCATCCTTTGCTTTCACGCATTGTAGTTCATGTCATTTAACCATTGATTGCCCTCCAACATTAAGTCGGGCAATGATGCCATCCCTCCCATTTTCTTGTGCACAAAAAACGAGGTAAACTCAAGCTTCAAAAGTGTATGAAATTTTCTACCAAAAATAGTAAAAGGCTTCAACAATAGCTGGCGCAATCTTCGAAAATTCTGATTTTCAGGTCACAACCAAACAAACCAAAGAGCAAATCCATAAATTTGCAAAGAGTACAAAGCTTTACTTTGGAAGAAGAAAAAATGAGGAAAATAGAAAATTCCTAGCCAGCCAGACCACAAGAACTTTCTCAAAAATACCCTTCTCAAAAAATAAGTTTTGCATCTTGAAACGCCAAAAAAACACAAAACGTGAGACAAATCTCACCAAACCCTCTTGCGAGCATGGCAGATAGGCAAAAACAAGGTGTGAAACTTCACACACAAGTCAAAGGAAGTCTGAATGTGTGCAAAGGAAACCCTAAAACTGTTGAACAGCCACCAAAAAATACACAAGTGCAGGCCAAAAAAGTCACAGCTCAAAAAAACATGAGCCAGAAATACTGAAGAAAAACCCCTCTACAATCACAAGTATGAATAGATGCCACAAAAAAACACTTGGGCACAGTCCTGTGAGTCAAAAACAAAACAACCTGCAGCCCACAAACACTGCCTGAAGCCCTCAATCTCTGAAAAAACATTGAATGGCACCCAACAAAAGTTAAAACCAAAAGAAATCATGTGATTGTGAGTCTTCCCTCTGAAAACATCCACAAGACAGTCATGATGCACTAGAAAAACTCTGCAACCAACCAAAAAAAACTCTTCGCAAACACTCACCTAACAGAATTGTTTCCAAAAAGAAATTGAGATGATAAAGTCTTTGTAAAAATTTCCAGATGGTAAAGCTATGAATTTTTATAAAACATTCACCAAAATGGCATAAGCTTCAATACTATGTATGAACTTTACTATTTGATAATTGAGTGATTACATCATGGAGTCATAGTTTCCTTATAAAGATAAACAGCTGATAGCAAAATAGAAACTTTCTAAAAGATTTAAAACAACTAACTGAGAAATTAAAAACTACCTAAAGGACTAAATAATAAACTAAATATCTAAATGACCACTATTATAATATTAATTACCATATTATTTAGCGAGGAAAACAATCATAAACAGCAAGAACAATTTAGATTCACACCAAAGAGCAGCTCATAATATGTGATATACAAAATCCAGGAATATAGGACTTATTAAGTATTATAGAAGATACAAACACTGGAAAATAATCTCTTCTCATATAATGAATTTGTCATTTCAAAATTGCTATATAACATTCTAGTTTTCTAAGTATCACCCTATTAGATATTCTAAAAGAACAATCATAATATTCTATCCATTTCAATAAGATTCCTAAATCACGACCACCACCTAGATAGATTTCTTTCAACATTTTTTCCCCACTGATATTGTCATATCACAAAAGATCATGCCATAGCCTATCTTGTCTACAACACAAATTATTAGCAATTATAACTTCCCTCACCATAAAATATCTAACAATTTGCAACAATGCAGTCACAAAAACCTTTATTATGATTTTTTTGAAAATAGATTTAATGGTGCATACAAGGCAACATAAATATTTTGGCATCATGTGACCCAAAGCCATTTCACTGTAAGGCATTTTATGAGCATTGATTATGATACTTCCAAGTCAATGGATCTATCTATAAGACAGAAGTCAGCAAGAGAACAAGTAAATCAAGGCAAGAATCCTGCACCCATGTTACAAGATCCATTATGCATTCAGTCACCAAACTTAAACAAAACCTTACCCCAGGGAAAAGATGTCCATTGATGGCTTCAAAGTAGTATCCAGATTTAGTTGACCATCACCTCCCGGCTCGTGAAAACGCTGTATGAAAATAGAAACGGATTAGTTATTTAGCAAGAGGGCTATGGTCTTTAGAGCTTACAATGTATAATTAAAATGACAGAATTCTTAAGGGTCCTATAATAATATTCAAACATGATAAAATAACTCTTAACAAATTTGACCATAATAAACAGCATGAAGGCCTCCAAACTTAAATGATTTGAGATCAACTTCTTGTTTGTGATAATACTAAACCTTAATTTATTAATGATGAACAATAATCATTTTATAATGATATCAAAAAGTTAAGAAAAAAAAAAAAATCAAGTTAGAAAAAAGTATATTACTAATAGATTAAAATGAACAAGACTGCAAGAAGGCATAGTAAAATGTTAGCAATTCCTGTGTGCTAACTATTAGGATGCAAACAAATTCTAAAAGGGCAGTTACAACATCCATCCACAAAGCACATATCAAAATCAGAACAGAATTGTTCTATATGTATGACTTGGCAGAAAATATGCTTGCTATGAATAATCATATTAGTGAATGTATGTATTTAATGGTTAACTACTGGAATGTTCAGTACATTAGATATGCATCAGAGATGGTCTTTAAAAGGAAATCTCTATATCAACCCGATCATGCAAACAACAATGAATATGGGATCTTCTAGACAAAACAAGCCCTATGCTCCACGGGAACACATCACCTGTGCTTTTATCCCCGTTCCCATACTGGGGACATTATGATATGCATATTTGAAATTTCTCTATATTTTTAAAAATTACCTATTCTTCAACAGCCATTCCCAGCCGTCCCTTAAAAACTGGGCCAAAAAATGCCCATACCAAAAACACATCCCGCTGTCCCCTGTTGTCCCTCCCCCAGAAATTCAGTGCAAAGTAGAATGCTACACCTTCCATGTAAACTCATTATAATTGACAAGGGCTCAGTTTTTCAATTTGTGTGAACAACCATGCTAGCTTGTAATGTGCACATTAATGAGTTCAATATCATTCAGGTGAAGATTAAGAGGCTTCGTCATTCAGCTAAAAAATCTTTATAATGCTATTTCTATTATTTTAGACTGGTTAAAAATTAAAATTCATTTTATTCTGTTATATTTCTGTTAACAGAAATATGCCTAGAACATCCCCAGTCCGTTCCCTTAATGTTTTGGGGGCATCTAGGCATCTCAGGTCTCCCAATATTTAGTTATTGGTTTACTAACTAATCCAATTATATATAAACATTCTTCTGATACCAATGATGTCTGCAAACAGTGTTTAAAGCTAAAGGCCTTGCCAGCCTAACTCAATGTAATGTCCTCACCTCAAATCTTTTAAAATTAAAATGATTTCTGCTAAAATTAGCCACTACTAATGTCAGGCAGCAGCAGACAGCCCATTTTAATATACCAGCCTACCCGCCCAAGGCAGCTAACCGTCTATATAATATGGGACTTTACTCTTAACCCTACAATTTCTTTAAAATAGAAAAGAATTTAATTAAAAGTTATCCGGGGCAGCAATTAAATAAGAAAGGTTGTTACTCTTTAAAATGTGAAAGGTTGTGACCATAGTTCCCAATCTCAGACTTGGCTCAGACTCGGCCAGGCCAATTCAGCTATGACTTGGCAACAACTTGACTACGACTCTGAAAAATGAAAAACCCTTGAAATTTAGAGATTTTTAACAATTCAAAAATCATTTCATGCACCCTTTATTGAATAAGACTTAAAGACACTATAACATCATCAAATAGAAGCTAATTTGTCATTACATACATGAACAAGAAACATAAATGATAAATCCATCATATTCATAAAATGTAAATTGTAACTAAGTCTGCCAAGAATATGGAATTGAAACTAAAGGGATTTTGGATGAAATGAGTTAAAATCTCAAATTTAAAATTATTTGTGCTAAAATTAACCACTGCTAATTCAGGCAGCAGCAGGAAGCCCTTTTTAATAGACTAGCCTACCCGCCCAAGGCAGCCAACTCTCTATACAATATGGAGCATTTACTCTTAATGTTACATTTTCTTTAAAATATAAAAGAATTTAATTAAAATTAAATTAAAAGTTATCAGGGGCAGCAATTAATATAAGAATGATTGTTACTCTTTCAAATGTGAAAGGTTGTGACCAGAGTTACCAAACTCCGACTTGGCAAGGCCAACTCGACTTGTAACTTGGCTATGACTTGGTAACGACTCAACTACGACTCAGAAAAATGAAAAAACCCTGAAATTTAGAGATTTTTAACAATTTAAAACTTGTTTCATGCACCTTTTATTTAATAAAACTTAAAGACACTATAACATCGTCAAAAGGAAACTAATTTGTCATCAGATACATGAACAGCGAATATAAATGATGAATCCATCATATACATAGAATGTAAAGTGTAGCTAAATCTGTTAGGAATATGGAATTGAAACCAAAGGGATTTTAAATGAAAAGAGTTAAAACCTTTAGACAATCCTTGCTCTAGCTTCAATTGACCTTAGAAAGCGAGGAAACATTATGGGGGATTTGAATGCTGAAGGCATCTTGAATCTTGGAATTTGGGTGAGTCTAGGATTTTTTGGAAAATCCCAAAATCTAAATTTTGCATCTTAACTCCTACAAAGCTGAAACATGACTCAGACATCCTGACAGTATTTATACGAATATAATTTAAGTATAAGAAAGGAAACTTATACTTAAATGTTATATTTGTATAATCCTGCCCGTCCCCTAAGCCAAGTGTTGAATTGCAGAGTAAACTTGCAAGTGTACGCCCGGACCCAGACGAGTTGTGCATGCTTGAACTCAGTGAGTTGGATGAGTTATTCCAGCTCGGCAAGTTGGGCAATTCATGCCCCAAAACTCAGTGAGCTCAGTTGCCGAGTTGACATAACTTGGCTGGGTTGACCCAGCTCACCAACTCCCCTGACTTATGTCTAGTTCGGAAACTCTGGTTGTGACTCCCTCAATCAGATATGAGAGGATAAAATCTCATTGTGGAGAAGAAATCAAATAGAAAATATTAAGTGATTAGCTTATAAACTACTAAAGCCAAAGAGGATGCAAATCCTCCATGGCAAAATCAAGAGATTTAAGGACGTAAACATTTACTTCTCATATCAACTTATTTTACGAAAACCCATAGCTTGACCAACAACTAAAAGATAGTCATTCAAGAAAATAGCTGCAAATTAGAAGAAACATAGCAGAAATTCAAAACAAGATTACAACCAGGATCATTTGAATAATGTAGTAAAATTTATGACTTTATTTATTTTATATATATATATAAATGCATATCATTCTAGAATTAGAAATCTTATTTTAAGACAAAAATAAGCAATGTCCTAGAAAGGGAACCTTTCACTCACTAACTTATATAATCAAGTATAAATATATAGTAGTAGACACTGCTATAGACAATCAAATCAAAATGATCATATCCAAGACACAAGTCAAGACTCATCTCAAGTATAACATCTACCCTATCTACTCTAACTGTCAAGCTTGGGTATATTTGGTATTTGAATAAGCAACAAAATCTCAAAATATGTTTGAAGAAGAAGTGTCTTAAACTAGCGTCCCTATCCTTAATCTCTCATCAGCTCATGCAACCATACCTTCCATTTTTAGCCTCAATTCTATTGTCTCTGCAACCATGAGGGTGTCCTTCCATAATTTTTTGGTTTTATCAATTTATCTTCATCTATTAATGTACCTCACCTAACAACATATATTTCTCCTCATATTCCCAAGTTTTCTCTGCACTATATTGCAGTGTTAGTTCAAGCTATTCAAGATCGTGGATCAAATAGAGATTGACAATAAATTGTTATCCAACTATTCAACTATGACCCGAGCCAAAGTATGGAGGGCAGATGTTACCCGTAGCAGACTATGTGAAGGAAAACGTCATCTGTAGCAGACTACATGAGAACAGATGTTACCCGTGACTGAGTATGTGTTATGTGTCGATGTCTATGAGAAAACCGTCGCTAAAGATTACACTGGATACAAAGGTAATATTATTTCTGATTTCAATGTGTTCCCAACTATATGAACTTAGGATATATATGATGTGAAAAGACCCCATGTAGGATCATGACTGTAAGTGGCTAATGTGATCCGAGCCAAAGTATGGAGGACAATGTTACCCCTAGCAGACTATGTGAAGGAAGATGTTATCTGTAACCAACTATATGAGAACAAACGTTACCCGTGACTAAGTATGTGTTATGTGTCGATGTCTATGAGAGAATCATCGCTGAAGATTTCATTGGATGCAAAGGTAATATTATTTGTGATTTCGATATGTTCCCAACCGTATGAACTTAGGATATCTATGATGTGAAAAGACCCCACGTAGGGTCATGGCCTTGCGTAGTTTCAACCTAAAACATTTCTGTTTAATAGCCTATGAACCATCGAGACTTTAGCAAGTTCATTTGATATGAGACACTAATGAAGTTTATTCAATCGGATATAATAATTTGATTAGCATATGTGTGTGTGTGTGTGTGTGTGTGTGTGTGTGTGTGTGTGTGTGCACAAATATATTGAGAATATATATGAATCCATGATTTACAATATAAGTCAATCTGAGCGAAGCTACATTAACACTTCCTCTTAGCTAGGGAGGATTGTCACAATACAATCATCTCAAATTGATTTGGGAATATAATCATTCAATTATCATAGATATATTCTTGGTACGTGCACAGGCATCAATTTCGTGATGCCTACCAAAAAAATATATTATATCTTTAAAGGATATGAGTTATATGATCTCCGGCACACTCTGGGACAACAACTGAATGTAGTCTATCTGATAACAATGATCTCAAGGACATAACTTAATGTAGTCTCCATCATGAATAGTAATCAGTTTGTCGTGATCTCAAGGACAGCAACTTAATGTAGTCTATCATGATACATTCATTACCATGATCTCCAACACATTCCGAGACAACAATTTAATGTAATCTATCATGATAATAGATCAAGAACACAAGAACAACAAATGTAGTATCATGATCTCTTGCACATTCTAGGATAGCAATTTAATGTAGTCTATCATGATATGTTCATTATCATGATCGCCAACACATTCTGGGACAACAATTTAATGTAGTCTATCATGATAATAGATCAAGAACACAAGAATAACAAATGTAGTATCACGATCTCCAACACATTTCGGGACAACTTAACGTAGTCTATCATGATCTCTAGCACATTCCGAGACAACAACTTAATGTAGTCTATCATGATAACAGGTCAAACCATTGCTAAGATCATCACCTTACAATAGCAACTTTACAAATACATCAATTGAAAGATCCTCACCTTTCATGACATGATCCACATATGCAACAAAGCACATCTCATTATATCCACCATGAACCAAGTCAGAGGGTGGATGCACCATAGCTGCTCCTAAAGGGAGGAACAAGGGCTTTCACCTCAAAATTCTCTCTCACAGAGAAGAATGTATTACAAGGAATTTCACCTCGAACTTCTCCCTCTCAATCTGTTGGCTTTTTCCGTTCAAGGTTGCCTCTGGTGGAATATCAGACTCCCTCTAAATCCGATATCAACTCGTACAAGGTTGCCTATGATGAAGTGTCAGATTCCCGTTGAATATGGTATCATCCTTCTTACCTCTTGGCAGCAAGTCATGTCATGCTCCTTGGTTCAACAAGTATCCATCTATCTAGGGATGTTATAGTCTAGCATGAACATCAAATGACTAATGTATCCTAGATCAAAACCTCTTTGAAGCTACTGTCATAAGATTTATTCCTGCACAGTATTTGGTAGCATGCCCAATGTACCAATCTTCTTTTCCTGCAAGAACATACCTACAAACAAAGAAAAAGATCAAGGTAAATAGTTCTTGTAGCACGTATAAAAATACAAGTTGAAGAGAGACTACATTGAGTAGATAAATGTAACACTCAAGGATAATAAGTACTTATCTGCACATCACCATACTCGATACAAGTTTCTCTAATCAGAAAGCACTTTCATATAAGTAGTTATTAAACAATGGGAATGGTACGTTGCTTATTTCCCCCCCCTACAATGTAAAATTCCCAGTTCTATTTTATAGAGTTTTCAGCCGTTGTCAACATCAATGAGAGATAATCATGTATAAAGGATATCAAACTCTACCAGTGTTAGTCAACTCAAGTCACATGTCAGCAATTACTAGGTTCTTGCTTTAATACAATCTCTTATGCTCAAAGTAACAAGATTCGGACCTGGCTCAAACTCAGCAAGGGTAATTCGACTCATGACCTGGCTCGGACTCAACAGTGACTCAGCAAAGTGATAAAACCTTTGAAATTTAGAGATTTTTTTAGATTTAAATTAATTCCATGCACCCATTATTGAATAAAGATTAAAGACACAATAAAAACATAAAATATAAGGTAATTTGATCACATACATAACATACATCGATTACGTAACTACAAAAGCAAAAAAATTAAAAATCAGCCGAGTCAAATGAGTCAGCTAGGCGAGTCAACTAAGTCACCCTACCGAGTCAAGCGAGTTAGCTAAGTCAGCTCAGTTGACCCGCCGAGCCCGGGTCACGGGTCACTTTGACCCAGCTAAAGTAACTTGACTCACTGACTCGAACGACTCGCAGCGAGTCTCGTCACTATGCTTATGCTTCTTGATCCATTTTATTATGCCAAAAAATTTCAAAGAATTCTGACTACATAAATCTTGTTCTTGTCATCAAATATGAGGGCGAGGATAATCATAGCATGCGTAACGCACTACATCATAACCACTTCTGCAAACCCTTGTTTATATTCAAACTGTGTGTGCAAACTGCAGCATCCTTAGGCATCATGGTTTCATATGAATTTCATAAATAACTCCACAATGGAGACCGATTTAGGGTTTAGTTGATTTAGAAATGATATCAATAATCCTCTCAACTATTAGAATGTGGGAAAGTATATAAAATGCTAATGTACCATGGAGGTGAAGACTTCAATTTTGCATCAATGATTGTTTTGTTTCTTCTATGTTAACTTGGATGTCCACCGAGTATGCCTATTGAAGTCTTATTTACTCTAGGAATACTAGATTGAATGCCTTTTTAATAATTATTCTCATCTATTCTATTTGTGTGAAGATAATATCTCTTCTAATTTGACACTTATTCTCCTCAATGTGGAGGCCCGATAAATGGTTGTCATTCTCTTGCTTGTTGGAGAAAATATATTTTATTTGGGTCTCACTTTCCCTTCCTAAGTTCCTCCCCAATGGATTAGAAAATATAAGATTTTGAACTCCAACATATATAATTTCTGGCACAATTTAGTTATCTTAGGTATGAGGAATGTCCTGCGTACAGTGATATATCTACTTTCTTTTTGTCACTGGTTGTGCATTAGCCTTTAAAACACTGCTCTGTATCAATTGCCATTATTTTCTATTGGTCACTTTTGCTCTATTATGAGCAGTCTACCACTGCATATCCTTTCATATTAATCGTTATTATCTCTAAGTATATTTTGCTCGTACCTTTGGTTTGCATGAAATTGCAAGGTAATTAAAAAAAAATTGGTCTTTTATATTATAGAGAACATTAGATCAACAATTGCTCCCAAATACCAATGTCTACCAAATCCAAATACTTTTAATAGCTTGAGAATCATATAGTGCTATGAATAGGTGGGGTGGTTCCACTGGTAATCTTCAATATCAAATCTTTTAATGCACTAGGACACCAATTCCATATGCCAAATAGGCAAATAGAAACCATCACAATACCAGCATCCTTCAAACCAACTCCATCTTCCATGTTGTAATTTCTATGGCTCACACAATTAACACTTCTTTGCTCAATAGCATTTTGTCGTCCAGTTTGGTGATCGTTCTCAAATTGAGCACCAACTCAAAAGCAGTACTCTATAACCCCTTTTTTTCAGCAATAGCAGAATAGTCAAGCGATCTTTAACTCCTTCACTAATCACGCAAAAACATATCTAGCCCAGTCACATACGAAACATCAAAACTAATATTCACTTATAAGGTATCTCTTCACAACATGATAATGTCCTCGATGCCAAACACATATTTTGAAAAAATATAATCAACCTTGTATAACTCGTCCACTCATGGCAATAGTAAATATCGTTTGCAGGAAAAATAAAAGGAAATATTGCATCTGTAGATTAAAACCAATTCCATTAAGTCCACACTTGTATAGGAAGGACCCACAATAGACAGCATAGTTAGATCTTTGCTAGATTTAGCCTACCAAACAGATATTACTCTCTAATAACGCACAAGAATTGACAAGTTGAGGATTCTAACTCGTCCTTCCACTTTCCCCAAATAGCATGATAATCTGATTTAATTTCAACACATGCACACAAATCTCTGTCTATAATGGTCGTATGTAGAGCAGGAAAACAACATGCACACAACCAGGCAACTAAGATAAATATTCTCCAAATCAAATGTTTAAGCAGAGTTTCTGAAGTCTGCAGGAGTAGGGATTTTCCATCCAGGAGCAGATGACCCAACATTTATGAGCTATAGCAGGGTACTCAGATGACAATGCCTATAGACACATCCTGCATCGGTGATTGTATATTGCTCACATAACAGTCCCTTAATGCATGATTTGCACAAAAATGACACATCCAATTGAGATCTTCAACCAATGACTCCAGGTATAGCCAACCAAACCAATTTTCAATCAATACTGCACGTTGAGAAGCATAATCTCGGCCTTGCAGAGAACCTGGCTCCAATACCATGTTTAGGATCGTGGATCAGATAGATATTGACAATAAATTGTTATTCAACTGTTCAATTGTGACCCGAGCCAGAGTATGGAGGGCAAGTGTAATCCGTAGCAGACTATGTGAAGGAAGACATTATCTGTAGCAGAGTATATGAGAACAGACGTTACCTGTGACTGAGTATGTATTATGCATCGATGTCTCTGAGAGAATCATCACTGAAGATTGCATGGGATACGGAGGTATAATATTTGTGATTTTGATATGTTCCCAACCGTATGAACTTAGGATATATATGATGTGAAAAGACCTCACGTAAGATCAATGACGCATCATGACCCTGCGTAGTTTGAACCTTAAAACATTTCTGTTTAATAGCCCGTGAACCATTGGGACTATAGCAAGTTCATTTGATATGAGACACTAATGAAATTTATTCAATTGAATATAATAATTTGTTTAGTATATATATGCATATATATATAAGCACAAATATATTCCAAATATCATATGAATCCATGATTTACAATATAAGTCAATCCGACTGAAGCTACATCATTAACACAACCACTCCAGAATATTGTGAAGAATCCTCCTCACCCCCTAATTACAAGCAGTCGTGACATTCTTGAAATGGCAAGAAAAATCCTCTAAAGATAACCCCATCCTTGCTTTATACTCATTAAGCAAAAAAATTATTTTATTCTTCTAGAATAATTAAGAATTCTTTCATTACTTTATTTGATTCATTTTATTTACCTATATTTGGTGTATGCTTTATTCATACCCATCTTACTACATAACATAGCTTATGCTTTATTCTCAGCCAATCTCCTACAATAAATGTAGGCATATCTTGTTTTAGGCGTTCTTAAAACCATCTTAAATTCATCATTAAAACCATAAAAGTATATTCACTCTACGTTTTTAATTATTTTTTTATAAAACATATTGAATTGATGACTGTGAGGACTTTATTCATTGATCTCAAGATCATTGAACTTGCTTATAAGTTTAAAATTAATTTAAAATGGGATGGAATCAAGAAATGTAATTGCACGTCTTCCAAAAAGATTATTTTCATATTTTAATTGCAAAAGTACATCAGACTATATTTTCGAGAAAGAAAGAAAACAAAGAGTTAATCGTTTTCCAACCCCTAGGAAGTGCTACTGGTGTTTTGGGAAAAAGCTTTTGCCTGTGAGAAGATTTGCATTGCTTGAGATTGCTTGATATTTGCTTGAGAATGTAAGCCGGGCAACAATTTAAGCTTTTCTGTGCAAGTTCAAGGTTTTCTTTAAGTTTAATACAATAAGGAGAGACTGTGTGTTTTTCTTTACATGTCCAAAAATAGAGTTTCTATCATTCCATGTCTGTGCTAAAAGCCTTAGTGACTCCATCAATGGAGGTTATGTATATTTTATAACATTTATAGGAAACAGTTAAAATTTGGAATGTTAATTATATGGTTGATGCAAAATGGAAAGGTGGGGGGAAAGCTAAGGCTTAAGATAAGTTTGTCGATTTCTGTAACACTCAATGCCCTTTCCTAGTAGGTATATTGTAGATTTGTCATTTGTAGTGTTTTAGAAATTGAGAATACTAGGACCTTAGAGTGGTTGTGCTTTCCCTAACTCTAATGGACTAATTTATGGTCTGAAGCAAGAAAAAGAATCATTTAATGGATTTCATAACTAATTTTAGAATTGCAGTTGAGCCCCTATCTAGACTTGTGGCTGTCAAAATATTTCTACTAGATCAATTTGAAGATATGCAGGTGTAATGTGGAGCTCATGGTTTGAATAGTTGACACCCCTGGTTGTAAGGTCAAGATTCTCCATGGAGAATTAGATACTGATGCATTCATGTGTTGAGGCACTGTTAAATTATCAAACCAGAAAATAAGAATGCAATAATCAGAAATACAAAAACAGATGACACAATATCCTGCAAAAAGCCACCTTCTCAGAGAAAAAACCCAGGCACACCCGAAAAATGGTTCCTCCATTATGTGCTCAACATGATTTCAGTATTCTCACACTTATGATTGATAACTCTCAACAGTCAATCAATAAGCTGTTTTATCTCCCAGATACAATCAAAAAGAGAGTGACCCATACATACAAATCTAATGGTAATCAATCATATGCAGAACTATGTTTTAGCAAATATTGCACATGCAAAAAGATAACTTTGCTCTTCAAATATGTAAATATTAGAACTGTTAGAAATAGGGAATGCTGAGCGGGGGAGGGGGTGTGTGAATCAGTATTCCAAAACGTTTTGCCCAATTATGGATTTCAGCAATTAACCATATACTTGCATAAATAAACAAGCTGAAAAGTAAAGTGCATAATGCAATGAAACTCATAACACCATATTTTGCTAACTAGGGAAAACCCCGATGGGAATGGTACCCACAAAATGATGCACCAACCAAAAATACAGTGTAAGGAGTGTTAAGCCTGTTAGCAAATACACTTTAGTATATCTATCCTTGTTAAAGGACTAGCCTTGTTAGAGGTCTCAACCCTATTAGGAGTTGTATTACAAAAGGATCTTACTACCCATACAAAGAGATACAATCTATATAAGAGATATAGATACTGTACCAAAACTGACTATACTGATATCTTCAATATCTTATTAGTCCTTGTGTGTTTCTCACATTTGATCATGCACATATAACATCTGATTGAATCTGATCATTCATACATAATTAAAGCTTGCATATCATAATCATAGCATTATTGTAATCATAGCATTGTCATATTTCACATATCCGAGATGTCTTTTTATATACCCTTTACATTTACTCTGTCCAGTCAGCCTGAATAACAAAACGTGTATAACACTTATCAATACTTTTTATCACAATCTGCTAAGTTAGGGTTAACATCTACAATGTCATCACTACATTGCCAAGGTCTTGAACTGTCAAGACAATTCAAATCCTTAGCTCAATTATGCGATCTTGGCCTCATACTCTAATTCTACTATAACTAATTGACTTCATCATTTCCATCCAAAACTCATTCCAACAGTCATTAATATTAGCGAACATAGATATAGCATGTAGTGTATTATACCATATTCCAAAATTGCGTCCATATATCTGCTTCTACACTTACTGACTATAATTGCTCCTCTTCTGACAGTTATCATTTACCATACTTGGCCAATATTTCCATCAACTCTAACCAAAATTGTACCTTTACATTAAGCAACCCTAACTGATAAGAGTGTTGCCATATATGCTAACATTCATGTAATCACATTAGCCAACTTGCTTATCCATTGTACATTGTAAAACTGTGGCTTATCCATGCTTAATTTACTTCAACAACTGCAATTGACAATAGATAACAACTTCGCAATATGGAAAATACCTCACGAGGATCCCATTAGGGCTTCCAACAAATCTTCTGAAAACACTTTGAATTGCTTCCAACTCTTCAATAAGGGCTCTCTAGCGTTTTCTATAGCTCGAATGGTGATAATGAACTCTAATTTACCCTTTAAATTCTTAGCATAACACTCTTGTCATCAATTTGTTTAGTGAAGTACGACAAGTTGATAGAGTTTAACAAAACATGCTCAAACTTGCAACGATCATCCAGATCTTCAAATAAACATCTGCAAATTGAGCTATAGAATCTATGATGTCTGACATACTTTAAGTTAACTCCACATGCCTTAACTCTTCAAATCCGAGTCTGATAGTTTTCTGGTGAAGTGCTCCCCGTATATCTTATCATAGCTATTTAGGTTGAAGTAAAGGGTTCAGTGTTTTGACATTGCTTCCCTTTTGTTCTATGTGCTTACCTGATCTTTTTCTTTCCATACCTTGTTGTTAGCAATATTGCCTTCCCTTACAAAAGTCTTGTCAATGCTTTCATACTGTGTTTTGTTGTTCTTTCTTCTAGTATAGTTGTTCCTTCTGACATTAGGTGTTCTCATGTTGTTCACAAATCCAACGAATCTGCAATACCTAGCTGTATGTCCCAAATTATTACAATTGTAACATGTAACAACTGAATTTCCTTACCTTGGTCCATTCTAGTTAACTTGCAATCTGCAATCTCTGCTGATGCATCCAAAGTTATTACACTTGTAGCATGCGACATCATTGTTAATAACACTATTTATCCCCAAAGGTCTCCGTGCTGTCATGTTAGTTCTTTAATATGTTCTTAAATTAGATCTTTGGTTACATTTCTTGCATTCATGTGATTTATCTCCATAAAGCCAACAATTGAAACAATATCCAATAGGTTTTGTTTCCATGTTACCTTTGCAATCTTTCTTCATGTACCCATATTTGTTGCATGCATAGCATCTTCCTTTAAAAGATTTCCTTTGTTCTCTAGGTTCTTCAATCTGATCAGATATCTGATTTGTATCTTGTTCAAGTTCTTGCTCTACCAATATCTCAGTTTCCTTAAAACATTCTCCTTCAACACAATCCATGTCATGTCTCCTTTAGGCTTTTGTAACATTAGTTTCTCGTCAAGTTTGTCAGAACTTTCATTTCTTATCAAGATATAGCTTTGTCGTCTCAAGAATCTGAGTGCTCAAATCCCTAAATTCAAGTTCATGCTTCAATTATTTATTTTCCTTCTTTAATTTTGCAACCAAATCTGATTCCTTGATCTGTTCATCCAACTCTTTTCTTTTGGCACTTGAAGCATATATCTAATCTTTAAGCTTCTTAATATAATCTTGTTCATCCTTGAGCTTATTTTTCAATCTTTCCTTCTCATTAATTGCTTCATGCAATTCTTCAAATGTTGCTTCATAGTTACTTTAAAAATCTGATGAATCCAATGTGATCTTCCTAAAGTTGTTAAACTTCTTTTGAGTAACTAAGCTTGAATTCCAATTGTTAGAAATGGGGGGGAGGAGGCTGAATCAGTATTCCAACATTTTTTGCTCAATTATGGATTTCAGCAATTAACCATGTACTTGCATAAATAAACAAACTGAAAAGTAAACTGCATAGCACAATAAAACTTACAACACCATACTTTGTTAACTAGGGAAACCCTAGCTAAGGGAAAACCCCAATGGGAGTAGTATCCACAAAATGATGCACTAATTAAAAAACTCTATAAGGAGTATTGACCCTGTTAGGAGACTATTACATGCACTTTGGTACATTTGTCCTTGTTAGACGACTAGACCTTGTTAGAGGTCTCAAGCCTATTAAGAGTTGTATTACAAAAGGAGCTCAATGCTGATACAATAAAGTACAATCTATAAAAGAAATATAGATACAGTACCAAAACTAACTCTATTGATATCTTCATTATCTGATTAGTCCTTGTGTATTCCTCGCATCTAATCATGTCCATATAAAATATGATTGCATTCAATCATTCATACATACATATACCAACATACATAAAGTTCACATATCATAATCATAGCATTGTCATACTTTGCATATTTGAAATGTCTTCTTATATACCCTATACATTTACTCTGTATAAGTGACTTAAATAATAAAATGTGTAAACACTTTTCAAAACTTTTTATCACAATCTGCTAAGTTAGGTTTAACATCTAAGTGTCGTCCCTACATTGCCAAGTTCTTGAATCATCAAGACAATTCAATTCCTTAGCTCAATTATCTGTTCTTTGCCTCATAATCAGAGTCTGCAATAACTAATTGACTTCATGCTTTCCATCCAAAACTCATTCCAAATATCATACTAAATATTAGCGAACATAGATATATCATCTACACTCTACTATACCATATTCCAAAGTTGTGGCCATCTATCTGCTTCCAGTGACACTAGTTGACTAAAACAATTCCTTTGATGACAATTATCCTTTGTCATATTTAAACAATTTCTCCATCAACTCTTACCAAAACTATAAATTTACTTTATGCTACCTTAACTGATAAGAGGGTTGCCATAAAATGACAACATCCATGTAATCACATTAGCCAACTTGCCAACAAGAACATTAGACATGTTGAAGTTCCTTTCTCATGAAAAATTATGACCACCTAAACACCAAAAAATGATATTTGTTTTATATGAAAGAAAACGGGAAACAAAGAAGCTCCACCGAAAAATTTAAAGGGTCTCTCAATAAAGTCCAATCGAATGCCATTATAGAATAACGGATACCCCAAATATGAAATTGATGCTCCAAAATGAACCAAAGGCGACAAGGCTCAAAGATAACCAAGAGTTGACGCCAACAAGGCAAGAACAAACAAAGCTCATAATTCAACCCTTGGAAATTCATGTTTCATTAAACAACAATAGCTCTATCAACAAAACAGAGATGATACCGGAGCCATGTCAGCACTCATAAATGCTAAGTATAAACTCATTTGAATGCAAGAAGGCTACACAAGAGAACAAAGAATTATTGAACTACTTACAACATAAAATTGGCATGTCCACCTTGCTCATAACCATGAGTGACCTCAAACAAAGGAGCCATAAAGCCAAGACAATCCACACACGAAGCCATGTCACACATCAAGCAATGAGGAATGATGTGCACATAGACATCTACATTAATCAATTGATGGTATGAACTCTCTTGCAACTACAGTATCTCTAACACTCCTTCGTAGCAAGAGAGAGATCAAATATATCATAGTGTGCCTTACCTTGACAAACACAATGGAACTACAACCAAAATAAATGTCAATAATAATCTAATTATTGATATTTCTCAATAAAAAATTGATATCTTGTCATAACAATATTCACCATAGCTATTCCTAGAGAATAAATCAGAAAAACAGGAAATAAAGTCATCGAGTCGCATACAACTTCCAACATGGTTGCTCCTAGACCGTATGTCCACTATAGCTACTCCCAGAGTGTAGAACAAGGGATTTCACCTCAAACTTCTCTCGTATGAACTCATTAAAAAGGGATTTCACCTCGAACTTCTCTTGCAGAGATCTCATTATCAAGGGATTTCACCTCAAACTTCTCTCGCAAAGAAGAACTCATTAAAAGGGATTTCGCCTCAAACTTCTCTTTCAAAGAACTCATTAACACAAAATATCAAATGAATGTTGAGACTCCCTCTTAGCTGAGACTCTCCCAACGGGAGCAGCGTTCTCATAGCTTTGATTAACATGATATTAGTAAATTAACTCCAATGTTTGTGCAACAAAGAGCTTTTGCAAGCACACTACTACACAAGCTTGTTGATCCTCTGCAAAAGACATGGCATTCTACATCTCCCACTCAAGCTCCCTTTGTATCTAATTTCTGCACTTAGACTTGTCTACCTCTACATGTCATTTCTTCCTCTTGAAAAAAACTAATTATAATGACAAACTGTGTAGGTGGATCTCTTTAATAGGTTATGTGCTATCAATTCAATCTCATGACTGCAATCAGAGTCCTTATGATTGATCATTTCTTCAGCTTGAATGAGATCTCTCATTATCTTGTTGCTTCTTGATCCATCTTGCAACCAAGAGAGATTTATAATAATTTATAGAATCAATCTATCATGAAGAGAAATATCTAGATCAATGCTAAAAGAATTCATGTTATGTCCACTAAAATAACATTAATTAATAATGTAACATCCACTTTTCTCAGATCTTAATTAACAACTATCATACTCAAAGAAATACAGTTATTACTTCAATTTCATAGGAAGTCAGTTAAGTCAGTTTCGTTCATATGAATGAGATTGACGGTTAAAATCAATTAAACAAAATTTCTTAACTAAGAATTGAAATACCATAAATGAATTTTCTATGGAAGTTTAAATCTACATACCATGGAATTTGAACCAATAATCATTGTAACAATGCTTTTGCAATCATCCAGATTAGTCCACAAATCATGTAATGACTACCATTCAATACCGTTATATCAAAATCAAATGACGATTACTATTAAATACCACTATATAAAATTAGGGCATCAAATACCACTGTATCAATTTGGGCATGATTACCATTGGATCATTTAGGGCTTCAGATACCACTGGATCATTTAGAGCATCAGATACCACTATATCAATTAGAGCCTCAAATATCATTAATTAGAGCTTCAAATACCACTGTATCATTTAGGGCTTCAGATACCACTGAATCAATTAGGGTTTCAAATTCCATTTTATCATTTAGGGCTTTAGATACCACTGAATCAATTAGGGCTTCAAATTCCACTGTATCATTCCTTTCCTTGTGGCAATAACATAAGATTAGAAGATATGCTCATATTTATTATTCATCTAAATGAAAGATTGATATAACATTCCATCAGATAAATCTTTCTCTCGCAACTAAATGTAAACTGTATCGATGATAAAACTCAATTAATCTTACCTTAGTCTTGCATTTACATCTTAAAAGTAAAAGTACCTGTTTCAGACAAACAATTGAATGTAAAGCTTATCTTTGTCTGTGGTACGTCTGACAACTTGGGAAGAGGTGAAACATTGTCAGGGGCTTAACCACCCAACCTCGAACTTTAACTTATTTCCCACACAATCTCCAACGAGAAAGGCCCTCCCTACTCGGAATTGGACTTGGAACATTTGTCATCTACTGAGCATCCTAGTATCTAAGATTCTAACCACAGCACTAGACTTGACAGCAGGAGTTACAATAATAGAATCATGCATGAGCTATTAAATGATATTATTCTAGATTTAGTGTATCATATTTGACTTTTATTTTCTTAGTCATTGCAAACTCCATCTCACCTCTTCACCCTTTTCCATCGCTATACAGCCGGTGAATCCTAGGTGTTCGGATCTCAGAGCAATCGACTCTATCTGTTGATTCTCAACATATATGTTCCAGCTTATCAAAATGTTTGATTTGAAAAGGACATTCTTAAAGATTGCAAAATTTGTTGTTTAGTTAATTAATTTAATCATATCTGATTTCTCTTCTACGTTCTTGCAGAGTCATTCCACCTCTTCACCATCTCATGGCTTCATTGCCGGTGAATCCTAGGTGCCTGAAAGATTATGAACTTCATTGCCGGTGAATCCTAGGTGCCTGAAAGATTATGAACATTCTGTTCTTTTTTTTATTTACACCTCTTCACCATTTCATGGCTTCATTGCCGATGAATCCTAGGTGTTAGAAATTTGTGAGCATTCTGTTCTTAGTTTTTATGGATTAAGACAGCTGTTAGCCGACTGGATGGTTTCGGCGGTGTTTCTGTATTCTGTAGCCGACGGTCTAGCAGTGTTTTGTATTCTGTAGCCGACGGTCCGGCGATATTTCGGTATTCTGTAGCCGACAGTCCGGCAGTGTTTCTGTATTCTGTAGCCGACGGTCCGGCGGTGTTTCGGTATTCTGTAGCCAACGGTCCGGCGGTAAATAATTTGTAGTGGATAGAATAATTGTGGCCGACAGACTCCTTCGGGAAGGTTCGGCGGTAGTATTTATAGCCCGTCTGGGATCATTGTAAATCATCAATCACTTACTATTACGATTATTATTCTGCTATTCATGGTCATTGTCTGTATGCGTTAATTTCTTTACTAGTACGGTAAACAACAGCATGATTATTCCCATTGATATCCGTGTTATTGGATAAGCATGCTACTCTTATATACATTTAACATGGTTTCAAAAAAAAATAGTATAATTATTGTTGTTGATATCCATATTGTTTGTGATGGTTCATATTTCATTTTGAGACCCCTAAGTTACCATCAACTTCTTTATTGATGGTCTGAGATACAATGAATAAAAACATTTACAAACAAAAACAAATATGGAAGGCTCTATGTGATTTGAAGGCAATCAACAGTAGTGCTACACATGTTAATCTCTATCCTAATACTGATTTACCATGCCAAGCCGGCTACACTATGTCTTACATTCAGGAAAAAGGCAGTACATAAAATGTTGGAAGCATTTCATAACCTGGTTCATTGAAGACTTGACTTGGATTCGGCACCCTCACATCTTCCAACTGGAACTCTTGCACGGCTTAGTAGAAACACACAAATTCGATCAAGCTGGATACGGCGATTTCAAGGTATGGGCGGATATAGGTAATATATTGTGATATCTTGGAAACTCGGCTTGTTACAAAGCGTGCATACGGAAATGATAGCAGAAAGACAGTAAGGCTGGGAGTTGTGTTGCCTGACTTCTAATACAACTTCTATAAAAAAGACTAGTCGTGGCTTCTCGGTTTCCATCGGTTAATTAAAGATTTAAAACCATTCGGATTCCAATTATTAATTTAATTTATCATGCCAAATGTTAATCGGTTAAAAGCAAGGATATTAATATGAAAAGAATAGAGTTGGAAGATTATAATTCGAATATTATAATAATTCAAACATTATTATATCTTGAATATTATTATTATAATATATACTTGCATACGTTCATGTAAGTATATCAATGCGGTGACATCATTATATTAAGTTATTATAATATAATGGTGTCATTTCATTTTTATATTTATATGCACGTATATAAATATTTATTATAATAATATAATGAAAGATCAATTAAAATCCTTTGAGGTATGTTTTATATTTTAATTCAATTATTTATTTAAATAGCTCATGCGGGTCCCACAAATGTATCCTGTTTCAAGTCGCTAGGTCCTCGACCCATCTGCCTAGTGATGGTGATGCTCCTGAGCCTAATTCTTTCTGACAATGCTCCCACCCCTTCAACGTGTTTCCTGCAAGGAAATTCTCTGCAATTAAATCATATTATCGTAACAAGTTATAAATAATCATAACGGCTAGCTACCTTTTCAATTCCATGGATTCGTGATAAATAATCAACTAGCATGTTATCTTCAAATGAGATTATAATGACTAACCATCTTATCATTTCATAGGATTGTAACCAATTTAACTGTCAACTGACTTCATAACCTTAACAGCTATATTTCAAATTAGGTCAAAAATTGGAATGTAACAAATAAGAGTTACATAGAACTCATGATTCATATTCAAAGATATAATAGTTAAGTGTCTGGAAACCCCACGGAAACAACCCTAATTGGCCAGCAACTGTAACTACCTAGGCCAAACACTGAACTAATCCCAAAGAACACTCATTTAGCCCTCAAGACCAAGGCAAAATAGGCTAGCACGCAATTAAATTCACTAACCTGGAAAAGAGGACATGACAATCAACATGATTGCAATATTCCCATGCTTATGATTGATAACTCTCAATAGTCAATCAATAAGCCTTTTTCATAGTTCTCTAAGCATCTCCCAAATACAATGAACAAAGAGAATGCCTCGCACATACAAATCTAATGCTCCTTAATCAAATACAAAACAATATTGTAGCAAATATTGCACATATTCACACAAGATAACCTTGCTCTTCAGTCACAGAAATATCAAAACATCATACACGTAGTTCCTTTCTTATTGAAAATTATAACCACGCAACCATCAAAAAATGATGTGTTTTCATATAAAAACAACAAAATGAAAAATTGAGTTCTTCCAAAAAACTGAAGGATCTTTCAATAAAGACCAATTGCATGTCATTATGGAGCAACACAATACCACAAATATGAAACCAACGCTCCAAAATGAACCGACAATGACAAGGCTCAAAGATAACTACAAGTCTAACACCAAAAAGACAAGAACTGACAAAGCTCATAATTAAACTATTGGAAATTAGTGTTTCATTGAGAAGCAATAACTCTACCAACAGAACATAGATGACACCAAAGCCATGTCCGCACTCATAGACACTAAGTACGAACTCCTTTGAATGCAAGAAGGCTACACGAGAGAACAAAGAAACATCGAACAACTGGTGTGTCCGCATTGCTCATATCTATGAACCACCTCAAACGAAGGAGCCATAAAACCAAGACAATCCACACACAAAGCCATGTCACACATCAAGCGGTGAGGAATAATGTGCACATAGACATCTGCATAAATCAATTGATGGTTTGAACTTTGAACTCTCCCGCAGCCACACTATCTTCAACAATCACATGGGGGTCCAGTTGGACCAATTTGACCATGGATTTACTCATGACTTTAAACCATGGTTCGGAAAAGTATTTGTTGTTTCTTAGGCTGTCGATGCCTAAATATTGGATACTTAGGATGTAATGTTGTTTTGATGACACTGTAAGCACATGCCACAATTTATCCAAACAGAAATATGAGTTCCTTGGTACAGAAACATATTCTGATTGTATTGTGATTCTTTTAATGTTAATGATCTACAAGATTGATTGGTCTTGTCAAACTACAATCTTGCAGCCTTAACATGTCATCTAATCCATTATATGAAAACAAAATCTGAAACAAATCTTCATTGCAACTTTCATTTATATAATCATGCAACAAAATACCTCAATACAATTGCATGCCTTCACATGCTCATGGTTACACTCCTCTTTCAAAATTGATATTAACTTCATTCTACAGCTCTCATGGCTGCCTAAAAAACCACCAAGGCAACTGCAAACTCATTCTTCTCTTTACTCTATTCCTCTTCCATTGGTAAGCTGAAATCAGACACTTTTCTCAGACAATCCTCTACATCTAGCTGCAAGTTCTCTCTCCAAATTGTGTGGCTGTTTATTGCTGCCTTTTAACATGATTATATACTGCATTTTATAAAGATTATAACCCTTGTAAGGCACCCACATATGCTATTTCATTTCCCTCCACTTGATCTTTGAAATGTCTCCAAAAACATGAAACAAACTATGGTTCGTTGCTATACCACATCCAATGCCTTGCTGTTATAATGTCTTTGGAAAATGGATAAAACCATCAACTAATTCATGCACCACTGGAATTTGAAGTCATTTATTTTAGTTTTTTAGTTTTTTTATAAATGCGCTATCTTTTCCATCCATTTAGGGACTTGAATTGAAAAAAATGAGACAAAAATGGAATGCCAAAAGCCCCTTATCTTTTGAACACTATCTAGGCATCAAATGACAAAATTAAAAAAATAAACATTAATTATTCTTTAAAATTTCCTTCTAATATGCCAATGGAGCCCTTCAACCCTTAAAACCTTGAAATTATGCTATACAATAATTTTGAAGCCACATTAAACACACTATTCGCCTTTGATTTTTTTAAATGGAAGCCGAACATTGTTAAATGAAGATTTTATCCTGACAGTACTCAACAAGAAGTTCTTGGAGCTCCAACCTACACCCAAAATGCAGAAAAAATAACATAAAAATGAAATTATTTTTGATGGAACAGGATTGCTTGCTCCTGCAACACATAATCATAGAGGTACTATCTTTTGCTGGATTTTTTTATAAAGGGTTTCATAGATACATAGGATGTAGTGTGGTCTTGTATGATGGATATATGTCACAACTGATGCTATCAGGATCAAAAACTCCTTGATAGCATGGACACAGATAACTTTAAGATACCTTCCTTTGGGAAAAAGTATAAAACTTTGGGGAATCAAACATTAGTTCTAGGGGAAAAAAAAAATTCTATTGGCAAATTTTTATTTTAAGGAGGAAATTTTTTAATTTTATTGGCAATTTTTTCAATTGTATGAAAAATCTATAAAATCCTAACAAATCTTTCATTATTGATGAAAAACACATTCCTAGAAATCATGATTTTATTATTATTATATGGAGCGTGATTAATTATCAAACTTTAAGGTTAAATTTATCCCACTTTTATATCATTACATTTTCCCTCCAAATTATTGAATGGTGGTTTAGGGATAGCACCTCTATTACTTATAACCAATGGATGATCCTAAATCAATGGCCTAAATCCTATTTTGAGCCAAACTTTTATAAGGATGCCAAGTTTTAAAGAAAGATAACAAAATAAAGGCACGTGTCCCCAATCAAATCTAGGATAAAAACTTTCATGAAAAGCCTTCATACTAGAAACACATGTAAAATCTACGTACTTAATATGTAACCTAAATTAATTTTTTACCAAATATTGGTGTATATGGCCATCAATTAAGACAAGCCATGGAAATTTTGGGCGAAATATTTAATTTACCACGTAGAAAAATTAGATTATATTGGCGAAGTCATCACTAAAATACAAATACTTATGTATTATTATTGGCGATTAGCCTAAGAATGGGACCCAATTTTGGTAAAGTGTAGGCAACACGGACACCCCAAAAGTGCAAAAAAATGGGCCAAATTTGGGGTCCCCAATGAGTGAGATTAGCCAATTGGCGAATATTAGCCACTAAAGTTTTCCCTGAGCATGGACACATTCTCATTGTATTGTGACTATTTTATTGTTAAAATAATCATTGTGGTGCTATTGTTTATTGGGTTTTTCCTTTAAAAGATTTCCTAAAGTATATTCTCTGTTATGTGCCACTATTTGTCAAAATGTGTAGATTTTGTAACTTATTTGAATTGTTCCTCTCTTTAATTTAAACTAGTTTCTTTCCAAGAGAAACGTAACTACCTTTCCATATCCTGTTAAGAGAAAAATGGCTAACAAAAACTCTTGGTAACAATTATAGGTTTACATGCATATATATAATATGGTTTCTCAATACGTCTCAATAATCTACTCCATATATCAATCTTAATGGTACCTTTGCAGATTTACATCTTATATTACTTCTTTTGCTACTATATTAATGAAATATCTTAAATAGCATCATGAATATTCAGGACTTGATGAGAAAAATGTGCCTCATAAAAGATCCAATCAGCCATAAGAGAATTCCAAATACATATAATAAGAGACAATCGAATCCAACACCATAGTAGATTTAAATTTTCAATTTACTTCTTGAAATCAAATTTACCAAAGAATCTCCACATCACACATACAATATAACCTATATGCGTATCTCATATAATTTTATAAATTACTCCATTTCTTATAGTTTACAGTGTCAGCATGTGAAATTTTTCTCCAAATTGTTTTGCTGCTATACTATTGAACTATCTTCACCTGTATCATGACATTAATACATTCTAGGGGGAAATAATCTAATTTACTTTAAATTAAAATCCAATTGGCCATTAACCTATTCCAAATACAGATTCAACGATGACTGAATATATCCAACACTGTCATACATTTCAATTTAAGTTTAAGTTTCAAATTCAAATATCAATAAAAATCTTTACACAAAATAAAACATCTTAATTTGTATATGGCCATACTGAAAGCCAGAAAAACAGAACTTGATTAAGTTGCAAGCAAATGATAAAAAGGTAGGCAACAAAATATCCAACAGTCATGGGTAAAAGTTCACACTAAGAATTGTACTATAAAAAAGAGAAATAGGAAAAAACTAATTGTGATTAGGAATGTCCAGGTAATTGTGCAATAGACACTTCCGTGAAATAAGCATGCTAACGGACAACTAAAAATTTCAGCTTTAAGAACCACATTATGCCATGACTGAATCGAGCATACAAAAGTTGCTGTGAACTTCACATTAATTAGTAAAATACACTTCCTTTCCCTTACATGCTAGAAAACCAGAATGTAATTAACATCAACTGAACAAAAGCACTGAACTCAAACCAGCCACATAAGATAACCAACAACTCTTGATATACAATACTGCACCACCATGATAGAAAGCAGGTTTTTATTCAGTAATAATTACAAAGCAATAAAAAACAAGGAAGGAACAAAGTACTACTTCAACCAACCTCAGGTGCAAGATAACAGCGTCGTCTTCCCCCGGTGTCAAAGAAAAAGGAGAAATCTGATGGGTCATCATCAGGTATATATGTTGGCTTGAATGATGCATAATCCGCAAGGTACACCCAATTCCAAGAGGTCAAAAGTACATTTTCACACTTAATATCACCTACAAAAAAACGGGTATAAGATTTTGTGAAGTCAAATCATAGGATTCTAAGATATTACAGGGAAATTACTTAAGGTCATAAGAGATTCACCGTGACAGACCCCATGCTCATGACTTTGCTTCAAAGCATACAGCAGCTGCATAACCAGAATGCTCTTGTGGGCACTATGATATGAAAAAAACAAAAACCAAACTCAACCTAGCCAATATTGCTAAGTTGCAGTAGTTTCAAAGGTAACCTACACGCAAAACTCCCTCATAGAGAATTAAAACATAAAGAATAACTTGACCAAAATGGTGCACAATATTGGCTGACCTGAAAGGCGATCCACTTCTTTTCAATCATGTTGAGAAACGGCCGGGTGCTTAATCGATCATGTAAATTGCTGAAGAAATATTGGCGAATAAGGTATGCAGCTTTCTCAGTCTCAAGCCAACACTGGGTATATGCTCAAATGTCAAATTATTTATTTAACATTGAATGGCCTTCACAATTAAAAACAAATGACCATAACATGCAATGCTAAAAAAAAATTACTTACCTGAAATGGCCAAACATGAGAGTCTTTAATCTTTTGAAGCCTCTCCTTAATCTCATGCAACCTTCTTTCATATTCCTGTTAAGTTAAACAAAACTTAAGAGTGTTGTAGATAGAAAAGAATGAGCACAATATGTCTTACTATTGCCAAAAATTGCCTCAGGACGGAACACCAACCATTGAATGTTTTCCATGCACAAAATGTCGTGCAAGAAACATTCAAGTCCAACAAAAATCAATATCTCTATGCTCCCTATCAAATGCATGTTATAAGCACCAAATTCTATATTGTCACTAATATCTTCCTCCTTTTCATTTGATTGTATCTATTCGATGAATATTTTTTTCATTCTATTTATCTTAAGTTTAAACCATAGAGGAATTGTGCTCTTGGAAAAACATGTCACCACTAATGTTACTATAGGTTAGGACTCATGCATATGGATATAAGTAACGTTCAAGACCTAAAGGCCAAGTGCATAAATAACCTTTATGTAAACAACCTAATGGAAGAGTGCAATAATGATTTCTCTCAACCAGCAAACAAGGACATGGACAATGTTAGGCATTTTTAATAGTGCACCTGATTTCACAGGAATATGGATAAACTAGAATATTTGTGTACAAGCATAAATCTTATTATTTACAAAGAAGCTATGCCTCCTAAATATGCTCATTCACTAATCAAAAACCAAAACTATCATGTAGAATGAGTAAAACTAAAAGTTCTCAACTTCAAAAATGTTTTTTTTCATTCTATTTATCTTAAGTTTAAACCATAGAGGAATTGTGGTCTTGGAAAAACATGTCACCATTAATGTTACTATAGGTTAGGACTCATGCATATGGATATAAGTAATGTTCAAGACCTAAAGGCCAAGTGCATAAATAACCTTTATGTAAACAACCTAATGGAAGAGTGCAATAATGAATTCTCTCAACCAGCAATCAAGGACATGGACAATGTTAGGCATTTTTAATAGTGCACCTGATTTAGGATAACTAGAATATTTGTGTACAAGCATTAATCTTATTATTTACAAACAAGCTATGCCTCCCAAATATGCTCATTCACCAATCAAAAACCAAAACTATCATGTAGAATGAGTGAAACTAAAAGTTCTCAACTTCAAAACTATTATTCATGATTACTCAATTTTATTTCTTTATTGATGATTCTATTATGAAAAGCTCCCCTCACATTCTGATCCAAACTGTCTTGCGTGCAGTTTTTTCCTAATGTGAGTCCTGTTGTGAGGTCTTCACACCATCATTAGGCATGGGGACCCCCTCTGTTTCCTTTGCTGTCAGTAGCTTTAGGTATAGAATAGATTGGCAGTAGTTTAAGGTTTTGCAAGTCTCTTGAAATTAAAAATCATGATGAGGAAGAGACTTTGAGGTTCCCAAGCCTTCCAAATTTGATCAAGTTCAAAACTCGGTCAAGGACAAAAGTTTCTAATTGGAAATCATCAAGTCCATGCTCAAGGGTTATTAAATGCATGATCAATGTTCATCTGGCACCTTGCCAGGTCAAACCTAAATTTCTAAGTTGCCTAATGTGGCACCCCACCACATGAGCACACAAAATCCAAGTGGCATTCAAGGGCAAGGGCCTGCCTCATGAGCTTTTGAAACCCAAATTATACTTGGTGGCATTTGTCACATCCCTTTGACAAATTTACTGGACTAACAACATGACTAGGCTAAGTCAACAAGATATTCATGTGGCAAGGTGCCACATGAAGCCTCTATTTCTACCCCGCCACATAAAGGCCTCAATCCTGCCCTGCCTCACGAGGGCCTGATTTCCAAATTGCATTTGACACATAAGGGCTTGATTTCCATGGCCAACGTGCCACATAGGGCTCCCAAATCCAATCTTCAATTTGCCACATGGAGCTTCAAATTGACCTCGCATGTTATCTTGCAATCTACTAGATCAAATTGTCATATTAGGGCATCAAATGCAAACTTTGTTTTGCAACATAGACTTGAGGATTCCAAATTGACCTTACGAAAACAAGGTGTGAAATCTGAATTACCCTCGCCACATCAAGGTGTAGAAGAATTGCTATTAACTCATGGAGATATAAAACCCGAGCTCCTCTGGAGACTTGATCCAAAATCCACCATAGTGGCAATTGCCACTTGAAGCCCTAAACTTTGATTTTACCTGTAGGCTAGGGTCTCCAATTCAACTTGATGCATCAAGCCTCTAAATCTGCATTGACTTATCAAGGCTGGATATCCAAACTTTGCAACTGCCACATTAACATGAAATTTTTGTGTTTCCTTGCCACGTGAGGGTTTAAATTCTGATTTTCTCAAGTGCCTACCCCATCAAGCCTCCAAATGATGCAGGAACATACTAGGGTAGTTGGCAATCCTATATATTCGAGTGGTTTTGACCTTGGAGTCAGTGGACTCGGTTGAAAGGAGGTGATGCTCAGTCACTACTGTGGTAGTTCTTGGTTGTAGTTCCACTCGAGGAACTCGGTGATGCTTGTTGGTGCTCAATTAATGATCTATTGGGTGGAACTCGTACTTAGTGAATAAGGAGCTCGATGGACATGCTTACTCAATGTGCTCAGTATATACTTGGCGTGCCCGCTGATTGTTGTTGATACTCGATGCTTTTTCTCACCAACTAGGTGTTCTTGGAGATTTGATCAGCCAACTTGGTGCATTTGATATGAGTAGCATGAGATTGTGACATGGATCGAACGTGAGATGTATGAGGACCAATTTTGGGTCTTGATTTTTTTTCATGTGTGCATTTACTAATTTTTGTAAGCAGACTAGGGCATATTATGTTTATTTGGGTTCTAGATGATTCTATTTTCAAAAGGCCGACTTGTGGCCGTGCAAGTATAAGAGGAAGGGTTGGGTAGAGTTGTAGGCATGCATTAAGAATACAAAGATTCAAGAAGGAATCTGAAGTTGCGAACTTGGTAGAGTAGAGTTAGTAGTTGTGTGGGCATAGGAAACAAGAAGGTTGCTTGGTGGCTTGCGAGCACAAGTTTAGATCTCTCTTGGTGTTTCTACCAGATTGTTGTAGTGTTACAGATTTGGACTAGCTAAGGTTTGTTTGGATCTTGCGAGGTCTTGCAAAACTGTTATTATAATTGCTTTGTATTTGGCCGTAACCGAGAAGGCCTTATAGCCCAACACATTGCACATAACCAATTGTTTATGAATAAGAGAGTTGGATTTTCTATCAAATCTTGTATCTAGTGTTGTGTTTTCGTTGTGTGATTGTTTGTTGTGGGCTTGGTCACCATCATTGTGGGTTCACTCAACCTTGCACTAGATCAGGTGGTATAAGAGCAAAGGTTTGATCTGGTTGGTAATTGTCAAAGCGTGGGTTGCAGAGATTTCGTGCGATTCTTGTCAATCTATGTTCCTAGACTTGTGAAACCTTTCTTTGTTGTTCACATGAGATGGTAGGTTGCAATCTGACTTGCAAACAACTTGGGTATGTCACAAGATGCTCGGATGGGATTTGTTGCAAAGGGTTTTCGAAGATCTTGAAGGATGCCTCCGAGAAGATTGGATCCTAGGGTGATTGCATATCTCTATGATTCTGTGGAGACTAAAATTTTAGAGAAGGTTAGATCAAATTTCAGATCTGAGATGTAGTTGATGAAGAATGATATGATCGTTGAGATCATGAGAGATATAGCTACTGTATCGAGGAACATGGGTACGGAAGATGGTTATGAGGAAGTTGCTAAAGACTTTGAGGCTGCAGGATCTAGTGGTGAAGATAGAACCGATTGCATGGAGAGATCTGTGGAAGACAGAAATGGTCGGCTGGATAGATCTAAAGCTCGGTTGAAGCTGAAGCATAAGATGATGTTTATAATTTCTCAGGTACTTTGAATCCAAAAGACCTGATTGATAGGAGTCGTGAGTTGGAAGACTACTTTGAGTTAGAGGATATTGGTGATCTGCTTAGAGTAAAGGTTGGCTCAAACTAAGTTGAAAGGACATGTTGCTTTATGGTGGAAATAATTGCTGAGAGATAGAAAAGAGGAAAGTGAATAGAAAATAACTAGGTGGAGATTGAGGGTGGCAAAACTGAAGGCTAAGTTCATTCCTGTTGATTATGAACTTGAGTTGTTTAAGAGATTGCAAAATCTGAAGCAGAAGGTTATGTCTATAAAGGATTATACCGAAGAGTTTTACAAGTTAACTATTTGATCTAGACATAGAGAACTTTTGAAGCTGAAGCATAAGACGATGTTTCTAATTTCTCAGGTACTTTGAATCCGGAAGACCTGATTGATTGGATTCGTGAGTTCGAAGACTACTTTGAGTTAGAGGATATTGGTGATCCGCTTAGAGTAAGGTTGGCACAAACTAAGTTGAAAGGACATGTTGCTTTATGGTGGAAAGAATTATAGAGAGACAAAAAAGAGGAAGGTGAATAGAAAATAACTAGGTGGAGATTGAAGGTGTCAAAATTGAAGGCTAAGTTCATTCCTGTTGATTATGAACTTGAGTTGTTTAAGAGATTGCAGAATCTGAAGCAAAAGGTGTTAAGAGTAAATAATTAATTATTAATTATTTATTCTATTTACTTAAGCTTACTTAGGTAAATGCATTTCATTTATTAGTTGTAGTCTAGGAGTTTGTGATAAGTTGTTGACAATACGAGAGTTTGTTCTCTCCTAAGTCATACTTATCCTCTCACATTGTTCGAGGATTTTCCACCTCATGTGGATGTATGCTTAGTTGTCACAATTATCTCCTAGCGTTTGTTTGTGCTTTTTTCTTCAAATCGGAGGAACAGCGAATTTTCGGAGCACATTGGGCCCAAACGGATGCTGCCATTGGATCCGGAAGGTCGTTTGCAGTCAGGATTCATATAAAACTTTTCGTTTTTGGAGACAGAGCTCCAAGAGGCAAAAAAAAATTCAAGTTGTAGGTTGCCGTACGAACTATACGAACGATTTCGGGCTTTAAAAAAAATTTAAAATATATATTTGAACCGGCCGCCAAGAGGCCACCACCGCGCCACCCAGCAGCAGCCCGCACACAGCTCACCCCCGCCTCAACCAGCTGCAGCTCCTCCGTCCGCTGCTGAGCAGCCGCCGCGGCTAGGTGGAGCCCCCATCTTTCTCCGCTCCGCCAGCAAACTTCTGCCGTTCCATTGCCATTGCGCCAGTCTGCAACGTCCGCTCAATCACCTGCCCACGTGGAGCCTGCATGTGTCCTACCCAGTCAGCACCAGCGGGTGACAATTTGCAGTCAGCCAGTGCGAGGGTGACATGTGGCCACGTGGACCCACCATGTCACCCCTGCCATGTCAGATTTTGCCACATGGCCTCTTTTTTTTGCTGCAACGGTCTCCAAGCTGTCAATTTTAATGGCATGATTCGCTGACATCATCCTGCATCATCCTCTTGCACCTCTCCAAAGGTCATTTTGACCTACTCGCGGTTTTTTAGCCATAACTTGAGCATACGAAGGTATTTTTCCGATCCAAAAGAAGCGCCGAAACACTAGTTCCAAGATGGAGACATTGGTGCAGGTATTTTTAGGTTTTGATGCATTTTTGTTGCCCATTTTTTCAGTTGAAGTCCAAAGTTCTATTTTTGACTCGAGCATGCATATCTTTTGCATCCCATGTCAGTTTTTTGAAAACGTTATATTTTTGGAAAGCTGGTTCTGTCATCTTTTCATAAATGTAGTCTTTTCCTTCAATTTTTGGCCCATGTTCTTTCTATCATATTTTTGCCGTTTTTTCTCTATGGTGGATATCTTGGGTGTTTTAGGTCCGAGGATCGTTTTCCTGGCATGGTTTCTTTTGTTTTGAGCTGTCCTTTCTTTTGTGTCAGCTTTTTCCTTGTTCTGATCATTGCAGCTATCACTTGCAAGCACTTTTCTATACGCACTGAGATAAAGTGTCACTTTTGCATTTCGGATTCATAAACGTTGTTTTGAGTCAGTTGTACATGCACTATTTTTATAAAGCACCATGGGGGGGATAGTTGTTTGCTGTTTTAGGCCTTCTCCCTTTGTCAAGTGAGTGTCCCTTCAACGACATTAGCCCCATGCAGCATCGTTGTGACCGTGTCTTTATAGGTGTTTGTACCTCTTCCACTCTCGTTGTTCTTGGTTCATCTGTAGGAGATTTTTGGCCCATCTTCTCAGTTGCCTGTCATCTCACCACATCTACATTAAGGGGGGGTTATGCTATTGTTCTAATGCATCTGTGGTTCGATGGTTCAATAGTGTGCACTATGTATTCAATGGTTGATCCTATATACAAGGCAATTGCAGTGGCTAGCTACCTATGCATTTCGGTGAGATAGATCATCTACCATATAGACACGCTCGGTTCATGCCTTCTTCTTCCATGGAGGTTCTTCAGATCAGCAGTTTCTTCTTGATGGCAGAGTTTTTGCAGCTTCTTCATGCTTCAGTGATGCTCTTCATGATCACTCTTTGTTCCTGTTTTAGGGGACATTCCCTAGTTGGAGGCTTCTTCAGTTCTTTACTAGGTTCTTACCTCTTTTTGAGGTAGGATTTCGTGATCTACACATTGGTGTAGGTGGTTTGAGATCTCTGTTCCTGAATTTTTCTGCAACGCAATTCTCGATTTTTGCCATTTCAAATCACATAATCAGGTTCTGTTTTTTTTTTAAAGTGTATTTTTTTTGTCTACTTTCCAGATCTGCGATTAGATTATAGGTTCTGTGGACAGAAATATTACTTTCAGAAATAGGCCCTAAATTGGCTATTATAATCACACTAAGTAAAGAGTGCCCAATTTATACATTGTGGGGGGGGGAGCATTTTCTTTTCTATAATTTACTTCAGAATAAGACCCATTCTACATTTTCTCTCTTTCCCCGTTTTCAGAGGTTGCATCTTTTGCATTGTACATGGGTACCTAACACGGCCTTGTTGTCGAGACCCATTTCTGCATTTCTTAGTTTTGTGAGCTTAAGGCATTTCTCTAAGTTGCACTTAAGGGCGGGTGTTAGAGTCAATAATTAATTATTAATTATTTATTCTATTTACTTAAGCTTACTTAGGTAAATGCATTTCATTTATTAGTTGTAGTCTAGGAGTTTGTGATAAGTTGTTGACAATACGAGAGTTTGTTCTCTCCTATGTCATACTTATCCTCTCATATTGTTCGAGGACTTTCCAACTCATGTGGATGTATGCTTAGTTGTCACACTTATCTCTTAGCGTCTTCTAACTTGTTCTAGGAGATTCCTTGAGCTCTTTATATTCGAGCTCCCTCATTGTATTTCATAACTCAAAATCACATTTTGCATATTGTAAATACATATTTTCTTGTGTTGCAATATCTTTTTCTCTCTCATGTCCGTTTAGGGTTTTTCCCTTGCTCCATGCTCTTCTCTCCTTGGCTTCCCTTTGACAGGTTTTTGCATGCAGGTGATCTTGGGCGTCTTTGGAGTTGGATTTCATCAACTCCAACAAAAGGATATGTCTGTAAAGGATTATACCGAAGAGTTTTACAAGTTAACTATTTGATCTAGACATAGAGAACTTTCTAAGGAAAAGGTGGCTATATATATTAATGGTTTGAGATTCAATATTCAAGATGAGATTGATATGTTGAAGATTGATTCGGTTGAAGGTATTTGATTGTGGATAGTGGTAGTATTGATAACCTAGTTGTTGAGGAGATGATTCGGAAACTTGGTTTGAAGAAAGTGAAACATCCTTGTCCTTATAGGATCAGTTGGTTGCACGATGAACATGCTTTAGAGGTAAAGGAGCAATGTCTTGTTGATTTTCAGATTGGGCAGTATGTGGATCAAGTGTTGTGTGATATTGTGGATATGAGTAGTTGTCACATATTGCTTGGTAGACCTTGGCAGTATAATTGCAAGGTAGTGCATGATTGTGTCAAGAATGTGTTCACTCTTGAGAAGGGTGGCAGGAAGTTTTCTTTGATTCCTTTGCACAATGTATAACTTGGTAGGAGGAACAAATTTTTGGTAGGTAAGTTGAGTTGAAAGATTCCTAAGGGGTTCGAGATCAGAGTGAAAAATAGACATGTGGCACACTAAGGAAGGATGTGAAGAAGCAGAGTAAGAAGTTGTCTATTGCAGGAAAAGATTTGTAGAAGTGGAACAAAGGCAAGAGTGTGCAAGTTAAAGACTTGGAGGACATATGCGTGAAGAACCGGTATGGGAGTTATGTGCTAAATCCCAAAAGATGTTCTTCCAGTTACTAAAAACATCTTTTCGTACCTAGGTGTCTGATGTAGGAGCATCCTAGGATAGTTATCAATCCTATATGCTAGAGTGGTTTTGACCTTGGCGTTGGTGGACTCAGTTGAAAGGAGGTGATGCTCGGCCACTACTGGGGTAGTTCTTGGTTGTAGTTTCACCTAAGTAACTCAGTGATGCTCGTTGGTGTTCAGTTGATGATCTACTCGATGGAACTCGTACTCGGTAAATAAGGAGTTCAGTGGATGTGCTTGCTCGGCATGCTTGGTGTATACTTGGTGTGCTTGGTGGCTGTTTCTGATCCTCGGTGATTAGGCTCACCAACTAGGCATTCTTGAAGATTTGATCAGCCAACTTGGTGCATTTAATATGCGTAGCATGCAACTATGACGTGGATCGATCATGAGATGTGTGAGGACCTATTTGGGGTCTTGATTATTTTTCCTGTGTGCATTTAATAATTGTTGTAAGCCAACTAAGGCATGTTATGTTTATTTGGGATCTAGATGATTCTATTTGCAACAGGCAACTTGTGGTCGTGCAAGTATAAGAGGAAGGGATGGGTAGAGTTGTAGGCATGCATTAAGAAGCAGAGATTCAAGAAGGGATATGGAGTTGCGAACTTGGTAGCAGAGCTAGTAGTTGTGTGGGCATAGGAAACAAGAAGGTTGCTTAGTGGCTTGTGAACACAAGTTTAGATCTCTCTTGGTGTTTCTACCAGATTGTTGTGGTGTTACAAATCTAGGTTAGCTAGGGTTTGTTTGGAACTTGCGAGGTCTTGTAGAATTGTTACTGTAATTGCTTTGTATTTGGTCGTAACAAGGCCTTACAGCCCAATACATTGATTGTAATCAGTTGTTTATGAATAAAACAGTTGGATTTTCTATCAAATCTTGTATCTTATGTTGTGTTTCTACTGTGTGATTGTTTGTTGGGGGCTTGGTCAGCCATCATTGGGGGTTCACTCAGCCTTGCACTACATCATCGAACCCGAATTGAGACATCAAGCATACAATTCCAATAGGAAGTTATGAGGTAATTGCCACATCGGGTCAAAATTTCCTAATTCTCCAAATAGTCTGCCATATGAACCATGTATTTCCAAAAATCAATTGAAGTTCGCACAATAGGGCTGTTAGATCCAAAATGACCAATAGCCCTATAAATTCCGGAAAACAGTTATATGTCTTGCCCAATCAACCTTTGAATTCTGAATTTTTTCATAGTCTTGAAAAATTAAATAAACAATGCTCAAGAAGTTGGCCCAAGAGAATTTTAAATCATTAAATGTTTAAATGCCAGCACTAATTGTTGGCAAGTATTAAAGGTTTAATTTTATCAATTAAAGGCCATGAATTTAATGGAGAGCATCAGGTTGTTCTATGGGACACAATATTGTGGTCAAGTCACTTTGTTGGTGTCACGGCAACCAAGGTTCAAATCAAGTTGGCTTAGTGTGCTTGCAAGCCTTGAATCTTCACTGGGCCAATGTGCTCACGGGTTTGAACCAGCGATGTGACCCTCTGCAGCCTCTAGGTGGCTGCGTCTTTAGTATCAAAATAAAAAATAGAGAGCATCTAGTCAACTTGCCTATGCAATGGAGAGATGCATTTAATTAAATTTCCTTCATAAGAAGCCAGGTCGACCCTTATCAAGAGACATGATTCTAGGAATCAAAGGCATATATATATTGGGTGTTGAATTCAATCAACACTCACTTCAAAGCAATTCTCTCGAGAGAAGATCGAACTACACAAGGCAGATTGAATTCATCTCCAGAAGTTGAACTTACAGCGGCAACAAGAGAAATCTCATCATCCATTCAAATCTTGAAGGAGATAACAGTACTATTTGGAGGTTAATTCAAAGCACTCTTAAATCTGGGCACTTGAGGGCCATACACATCAGATCCAACCAATCAGGCCTGTCCAAACTTTAATCGCTTACAAATCAGAGTTTTTTTAGACTCAGAAATTTTTCATCAGCAGCAAGGTAAATAATTTTTTAATGATATTTTCATGTTGCATTGAAGGCTATAGAAGCATGCTTTGATGAGGATTTTGAATGAAGTCAAGTGATGGAGAACTATGTGAATCAGAGCTTTAATTTCACTTGAACATAATCAGACCTTCAAAATTTGAAATTCAATAATGTATCTCAGGTTTAGGAGTTTGATTAAGTTAAGACTCATCAGCATTTGTTGTTATTTACTCTATCCTTGATTTGAAATTCAATTTAAAATGCAAATGTCTAATTGGTGATGTTGTGTGGAAGGATAAGACATGACTGGAGCTAGGGATGGAAAACAAAGAAATGGAAATGGACAAGTCTACAAGTAAAGAGGAATTATCATCAACTTGAATTCCCTTTTAAAATCCAAGTACATGAAGGACTCCATCACTTTAAGAATATCAGAACATCGAGAAATATAGAATTCCAGAACAAACAAAGCCAAGTCATGTCTATAAGGAGATTTCAAGGTGAAGAACTTTTAAGGATAGAGAAGAATACAAGAAGATGGAGCAATTTGAGAATATATCCCATCACAATTGAAGGGTTGACAATGTAAAGCATCAAGAGATATTTTCTCATCATAAGCAGATATTTATCAAGTGTGTAAGATAAACAGGCTAAGGTGGCGCTTAATCATCTTTAACCATTCATATTATGCCAAGCATCCCATGGAAGATCAACAATATTATGTTCAGATTCATTGAATTTGCCAAAAGGGAAAAGTCAAAGAAAATTATCTTCTAAAAGAAGATTTTCTGTAAGCCCATGTGGCATTTTCTCATTAGCCCAGTGACTGGTACCTTCTTCTATAAGCTTCTACCTCACCAATTTTCATATTGGCCCTTTAAAACAATGTATTCTTTCTTGGTGGCCCACAAGGTGCTGCCCAATTGTAATTGGCTAGCATTTAATGTTTGTAATTGTTCGGTAGATTAGAGCTTTGGTGGCATAATCTCGGCGCTTGATTTTAGAATCATCCTGGGCACTTGTTGTATTTGTAACCTCTATATAACACCAACTCCAATCATTTGTAAAGGGAGATTTGTTGGAGAAGTTTCTATAATACTTATTACCAAGGTTGCATGGGTACTCGTACCCACACCCCTGGTACTCGTACCCACCGAGTATCCACGTACCCAAGTACCGGGTACACGTATCCCACGTACCGGGTACTTGGTGGAGAGCATCATAGCTAAGGACCTTGATTAAGATTCTGATTTTGGTTTTTTATTTTTGTATTAGCTTCTTGTTTATCGAACTTAATTCAATACCAAATCAGTTTGAAACTTTGATACTCATTAACAATAAACTTTATCACTGTTCAAGTCATAAGTTTATCATTTGCAATATGTCATTGTTATATGATTTAGGATCCTCTTGTTCATGTTTAAAGTCTGCCTTCTTTGTTATGCATCTAAGCATTTATCATGTATTATTATTTCAAACATATAGCAAATCTGAAACTGAAAACAATACATTACATTTGCAAACTTTATCACTGTTCTTGTTTTGAAAAACCATTGTAATGACTCATAATTTCAGATTTTTTAAAAATATAAAGATATAATTTTTAAATAAGTTTGACATACCCAAGTCCCTTCGTCCCCTATTATGAAAAATACTTTAAACATTAAACATTCAGCAATAGCATATATATATATTTCAAATTTCTTGTTTTGAATGCTCAATGTCATGACTCATGACATATATTTTGATTTTTATATTTTCTATAAAATATTAATAATATAGAAAAAATAGGCATACACACGTACCCCCGTCCCCTATTTTGAAAAATATGCGTACCCGTACCCGTTCCCGTACCCGTCCCCGTCCCCGTCCCCGTACCCACGTACCCATGCAACCTTGCTTATTACTAACAAAATGATTCCTTCTTCATTGTTGGTTTTCATGGTGAATGTTGTGACATTTGGCGTATTACATGGTTCCTTCCATTCCTCATTTAGCAGAGAAGATTTTCTTTCAAATACTTGGTTGTAGAGTTTTCTTTGAGTAGTTTAGTTGGATGAAAATTGTGAATGCATCTTTGCTGAACTCACTTAGACCAAACCACTAGCTGTTTGTTGATTGTAAGTTTGTCCTGTGTGGCCGAATGGCACAATTATAAGCTTAACTTCAATTATTGCTTACCGATTAATATGCATCCATTGATAGTGTTAATGTAACGGCAGTAATTTAAAAATCCTTAAGTTTACCTTAGTAGACTGCACTAGTTTGCTAGTGTTGGAAGTCAAAAAATTCATTGCAGTACTAAAGCCATACCATTCGTAAAATCAAGTTGACAAGTCTACATGAACCAGCATAAGTCCCTTTGTGATAACCAGCATATCACATTATTACAACTAAGGATAAGTCCACAAATAGAATGAAACTTGGGGTTGTCTCATTTGATCACATAATCTATATACATTGTTTAGCAATTGGGCTTCCTTGAACAAGAGAGAGTTTGAAATTCGAAATTTCATTTGAAATAATAAGTGTTTGATTTTGCATGTCGTAATGGCATAAAATTCACATTAAAAGATCCACTGAAACATTTCTGGAAGCCAGTATATTCACAATATTAGACTATTTTGAGTATCCTTAGATTCTTGCTATTTTTAGCCCATTATTTAAAATCTTAGTTTAATGGCAATTTAGACTTTATTTTTCAATCGTCATTATTTAAACAAGATTGCTTTTTCATTAACATTTTTTATAGCAGTTGTAAACTCTATTTATTTGGTATTATTCGTAAAAGAATATATTAAATTTTTTAAGTTACTTGGTATCAAAGCAAGTGTTGGTTTGGGTGAGTCCCTCACAGGAGAGCCCAACAGTATAAAAATATCATTAAAAAATTGAGGCTCTTTCCAAAAAAATCAAAGTTTCTTTTGCAATTGATCTCGTATTTGTTTGAAGTTCATGATTTGTCCTGCTTCATTGTTGCAAACTTGCAATTTTAACCCGTAATTTTAAACATAATTATATACAAACGATTAGGGTTTTTGTGCATCCATTTTGTGAAGCCTAAGCACTGAGCTTTTTCTACAATGTCATGGCATTTTGAAACACATTTTCCCTTTTTTCTACTTTTTTAGTTCTCATGACAGTCTATATTTTGTCATGTGTGGCTTGCACCGAGACTTCAGAGTTTTTTGAGCTCATGACGAGTTCTTCTGCATCGAAAAAACAACTACATTTTTTCGCAACCCGAGTTTTCTAGATGATTTTCAGCTCCAATTTTTCATGAATTTCAACTAAAACCATGGAGTTTTACCATTATTTTTAAGCCCATTTAGTCTGCGAAGGGTTGTTGGTTAAGGAATTTTTTGTTTGAAATTGTTGCAGTTTATCTGTAAACCACGACCTGTGATTTTTCTAAGAATTGGTTTGGTTTCTTGAGTTTATTAGGCAAATATTGGAGAAGGAAAATGTCATATAATATGAAGAGAAGATTGAGTTTTATGCCTAGAACATAGTATATATCAAGGAAAATCAGTTTCCTTCCCCTAGACTGAATTTGGATATTGCCTCTTCTGACAATGATGTACTACTCTCCAAAAACAATTGAAACTGAGAATGGCTGGAAACATATAAACCAATACCGATGATGAGTGATGTGGCAGGAGGCACCAGAATCAATATACCAGGCAGAGGATTTTACATGATTTGCAAGTATTTTAGCCATGAAGGTATAAAAAGAAGATTTGTCTAGCTAAGTGTGCTTTGCACGATGTGTTTGAGGTTGTGAACTAGATTGCTTGGTTTTAGCATCTAAGCATTTCCAGCACTCCAACCCCGTATGACCAAATTTATGGCAGTAGTTGCACTGAACATTTTTCTTCTTTGAGCCTTCTAATGGTTGAACAAAAGGATGATGCTAAGAAGACCAAGAGAATTGATAGTTGCCTATGGATTTTGTTGAGAAGCTTAAGCATTAGAAGATAAGATGGTATCACTACAAACTTGTTATTTCCAGGGATCTTGGTGTATAGGGATTATACAGAATCGAAAAAAGAAACATCAAAATGAGTGGAAGCAATGTTCAGAGTTAAAACAAAGTGCTCATAGAAAAATGGGAAACTCTTCAGGGTGATCGCCACTATGTCTTCTTCCATGTTCCATCCATTGGCTTCCAACTGATACAAATATCCTTGACTTTTATTTAGATGCTCATGTAGGCATACCTGATCTTCCATCATGATCAAGAAGAGCATGTTCTTCAAAAAAATGTTGCTTCTGTTCGAAGTTTCATACAAACCTTCTAGATGGCTCCAATTTTTTGCAAAGGTCTTATCAAAAGGAACCTGTGGGAATTGATCATCAATGACGAAAAGTTTGATGAGCAAGCTTCTCAATTTTGCTCATCAAATTTATAGCACTCTTTATCTTCAATTGCGGGACTAGTAGACATGCCTAAAACAACTTTGTCAAGGCATCTGTATTCAAAGATGGTTATCATGTGTTGCTTCCATGTGTTGAAATTTCTACCATTAAATTTTTTACTACCTTCCAACAAAATGATTGTTAAAGATGTCATTGCACACTTTTTGAGTCACGAAAAAAAGATGGCTGAAATGCACAAATTTGAATGTGCTAATTACAAAGGCAGAGACAAAGATAGACAAATTTCGATGTGTATTCGTTGGCACAAAATTTGAGGCACAAAAACTAAGACACCCAAAAAAATTTGAAGAAAACCCAATCGAAGTCTCGAAAAACCCACCAAGAATCAATTAACAGAATAAAATTCCAACTAGACTAGAAATTGAGGCATAGAAAACAAGGCACCCATAAAAATCTATAAGCAACCCAGTTGAGGTCTTGAAAAACCCACCTAATTTTTGCAATCAGATTTTAAATCCGGTAAAAGAACTAAGAGTTCCAAACCAAACTCTAGTTGGCTACAAAATTCAACAAAAAATGGTAGAAAATATGAGGTATCACTAATCCTAGGTATTGAAACCCTTTGTTGCGTGTAGAAGAAAGATCGTACACAAAACCAACCAAAAAATGGTGGAAGTCGAATGCCCTAGCCACAAACGAAATACTAAAAGTCCAAAAAAGAACTAGGTGGAAACTTCAAGAAAATGTCGTTTTTAGCAAAAACGACTACAAAATAGAGTAGAGTGTGTGGCATCAATTACAAACAAGATGTAAGGTGCTATCTCAACAGAAGACCATTTAGGCCGAAGAGCAAAACTGCTAACATACAAAGAGGTGTAAGGAGATCGTCATCATCAAATAGAAGATTGGATGAATTCTAAGCAAAATCAAGTCATGTAGTTACATTTTTAGGTGAGCCTAGTGGAGAAGGAACTATAGAAGGGGAAGGAGAAGGAACGAGAATAGTTCGAGCCTTCTCAACTAAGAACCTCCCATCCGGTGGACCTAATGGGAGATGAATACCCAAGTCTTAAGCTTGGAGAGACTAATCCTCTAAACTCATAAAAGAAGGAGAGAGAAAAAATAGCCCTCATTCCTCATCAAAGACTACATCCTCAATAAAGATTTAGACAATTAGTCTCAATGTCAACCAGGCAGTAGGCTTTGTGATTATCATTGTAGCCAATGAGCATGAGTTTCTTGCTCTTGGCATCTAACTTGGTGTATTTGTCATCAAGGATCCAAAAAAATGTAGTGGAGCCAAAAGCTTTGAGATAATTGCCTCTAGGATTATGGCCTAGCCAGGCCTCTTCCAGGATCTGCTTCTTGACAACCACTGTAGGAGAGCAATTAAGAAGATAGACAATATTGTGGACAGCTTCAGCCAAAAAATTCTTTGGAACTTGCTTGTGTTCAAGCATGAACCGGGTCATTTCAATGATTATGCAGTTTCTATGCTCAATGACACCATTTTGTTGAGGGGTGTAGGGTGTTGTTAATTGGTACTTTATGCCATGTTGACCACAAAAATGTTGAAGGCAAAGGAACAAAACTCTCCACCATTGTCAGTTCCAAAAGTCAAATATGTTGACTAGAATCTTGTTCTACAAATGACTAGAACTTTTTGAAATACAACAAACACCTGATTTTTTATGCTAAGGAAATACACCCACATTTACAACTGAAATCATCAACAAAAGTAAACAATACTTGGACCCAGTAACAAAGGGAGTAGCCACAGGTCCACAAACATCAGCACAAACTAGTTGTAATGCCTTAGAAGCTCTTTGGGAGTCGTAACCAACAAAGAAGTGCAATGTTGCTTCCTAGCCTAACATTTGACCCGAGTAGTTTAGTAGTTGTTTCCTTTAGTTTTATAGCCTTCTGTAGTTCAGTTGTCTACATGGTTAGTTTAGCTAGTGGGATCCACATTTGTGAGAAAGGTAGTGTTAGACAATACACTCTGGTATTTCTCCCACTAGATTTGTTTGGTATATTTATTTGATATACCTTTATCTGGTTCCTTGAACTGGAGATTGGGTTCCTAATGTGTTTATCTTTCAAAAAGGATTTGTATTGAATTCATTTGTTGGGTCTGAGACATTCAAGTCTTTCAATTACAACATTTTACTCACACTTAATTACTATGAGTTCTTTGAGAGTTTGCGAGGTGAAATTGGGATTACACGTACTTCGACACCACTATGGTTTTCCAAACCTCTATGAAATTCACTGCTCATAAGCCAAACAAATGGGTTGAAATAGGGAAAAAAAAAAGGTGATATCAAAAGAAAGAAAAGAGAGCGAGAGAGAAAGAGAGAGAGAGAGAGAGAGAGAGAGAGAGAGAGAGATGAAACGGTTTGGCTCTAGGTTTGCGAATATCTCTATCAGTGAAACTAAATAAAGTCACTATAAGGTAGAGCAATTTTTGTGGTTGACCATAAACCTCGTCAAGGCTATGGACACCTAACTGGCAGCGAGGCTCTATCAAGGGTGCTTTTCGAGTAAAAATATCAAAATACCTAAGTCCAAGGATCTAAGAGGCTTTCTAAGTTCTTGTCGAGCAAGAAATGAATACACTAGCACACGTGTGTAATTGAGGATGAAGGCACTTAATCTGGTTCATCGTTTCTTCCATTTTCAGTGCATTTCCTAGTTGTTTGATAGGTGGAAGTGGAGTCTATCGAAGGTTCTTGGTTCCACACAAATTTTGCCCTTGAAATGTTCAAGAACATTTCTCATTGGGGGGTACTAGATGTTGTGAAGTTTTCACACCATCGCTACATTGCAAATGGGAGCCCCCTCTTTTTGCTTTAGCAAGTAGAAGTCATTGTCTTCAGCAGGTTAAGTTGGCAACATTTTCAAATCTCAAAGTCTAAGGGTAAGTTTGAGCAATTTTAGCCTACTATGAAGTAATATTTGTTTGAGGTTTGTGCAAGGATTTTGATGTCCTTTTGAGGTATTTTCATAGCATAAGTCCTAGTGGAGAAGTACAGTTTTAATATAAATAAGAAAGGTTTTCATGCTTGGGAGATGGAAGAAGTATTCTAAGCAAATTTGGACAGTGGTGGAAATCCTCTAATCAGAGAATTTCCCCCATGGAAATCCTCTAACTCCAAGATTTACACCAGCTATAATTTCTCCCCAAAAATTTCCATATTTTCAATTTAAAACAAAGGGATGTGGTGCAAATTTAATTGTAAGAGATCCTTACTAAGGTAACGAATTGATTGATGCATGTTAAAATGATGAGGAGAAGGAAAAATGGTAATTTTCCTAAGGATAATTATCACAGTTATATGTGGTGGAAATCCTCTGACCAGAGGATTCCCACTGCTTTAATTCTCTCAAACCAAAATTTCCTCTTTTTCCACTTTCTGTCGAGATTGATTCCAAGCAAGTGTTCGAGTAAAAGAAGGTGAGTTGAAGCGGAAATGAAGAGAAACGATGGAGCGTTGGAAGAATGGAAGGAAATGAAGCGCTAAGGAAATTTGGTGGAAGTTCACTGACCAATAAAAAACCCACCGTGAAAATCTTCTAAGCTCAGGATTTCCACCAATGGAATCCTCCAATATCAAGAATTCCACCACTCCATTTTATAATTCTAAACAAGAGTTGAAGATGAGGGATGCCACATAGGGAGAGATTTAATGGTAACGAGAGAAAAGTTTGAAATAATAGTGGAAAAAGGCAAAAATCACATTTTGTGGAAATCCTCTGACTAGAGGATTCTCACTATGATAATCCTCTCTACAAGGGATTCCCACCACAATAATCCTCCCGACTCGAAATTTCCCCCTTTCCCTTTGGTCTTATTTTCCTCATGTAAAATGAAAGACAAATCAAATGGGCAAATTGGAGAGTTGTGAGAGAAATGAATTTTAATGCTAAGTGACTAGAATTGGGAAAAAAAAATATTAGATTCCTAACACAGAAATCTTCTTGCCTTAAAATTTCCACCCAAGAACTTTTTCTTCCAAGCCTCTAGAAATACCCAAGACATTGATCGTTTCAAGAAGACAGAATTGCTAGTCTTGAATAAGAGAAATCCATTTTGTTCATTATTAATGTGAATTTATTTTCAGATTTCTTTCACAAACTTAATGAACCTTCCTTTTTTGTTTTCCAAGGCAAAAGGTGGAGATGATGTCAAGGTTGAGCTAGAGACTTCAACTGGAGAACCAAGTGAATGCTTCAAGAAGATGGCTCAAGCCTGAGGACTCAAGTAAGAAGGAAAGATTCATGTTCAAGCTATCAACCCGTAAATTCAAATTCAAATCGAGAGGAAATTCAGGAAAGCACAGAAGATCCAACTACATGAGGACATATTCAAGAAAAATCAAGAAAGGTCAAGTTTACAGGTTCACAAAGATGCAAGTGATTCAAGTCAAATCCATTAGGAAAGTTCAAAGGATGGAGAAAATCTTAAACATTGAGAGATGTTTTCCAACAATCGAGCAAGAAATATTTGCAATTTAAACAAACACCTTCTACAAGCCAAGACTCCAAGCACACAATAAGGTTAATGCGGTGGCAATTGTTTGTCTCCTCCAATTAGAAAATTTAAATTACAGGCACAATCAATCACAACATTCCAAGTGTCCTATTTTCTCATTGGCTATCAAAATCATTGTAATTTTCTTATTGGCCCATTAATTGTTGGCCTCATGTAATTGGTTACGAATTTGGCAACCATAATTAGAGTTTGTGGGAAGAATTCTTGGCCCTTGATCTTGAATCGATCTTGGTTCTTCATTGTAATGGAACTATTATAAAAGGCCAAGGCCTTCTCATTTGTAATTCATTAGCTTAGAGGTTGAAGGTAGTAGAGAGCTAGGAGATTAAAGTAGGCTAGCTAAGGGAAAGACTCAATGAAGTTGTTGCGATAATGCTTATCAAAGTAATTGATAATTCATTGTTGGTTCTTCATGGTGGATTACTTAATATTGCTTTGTAGTATTGTGTGGTTTCTTCAATCTTTCGCTTGGAGAAGATTTATTTTCATGTTGAAGTAGTTTAGTTGAATGAAAGTTGTTGTGGATGTTTATTTGTTTGACTCAAACAAATCCGGCCACTAGCCTCTTACTAATGATAGGAGTACCTTGCGTGGTGAGTTGATAGTTGAATGCACTAAACTTCAATTGATGTTGAATCTTTAGTTTGCATCCATTTGATGGGATTCAAGAGGAGATATTGATTTGAAAACCATTCGAGTGTTTCTTGGAAGCTAGCACTAGGTGGGTGGAGCCGCTGGTGACATTACATTTGTAGAGTCCAAGTCATCCATGATTCCATGCATTCACAATTAGGAGTAAAAGTTATAAGTTGGAGTTGAAATGGAAAAGTTGGAAGATCAAACCACATTTTCATTGCACATTGTAAAGCCAAATTTTGTGCAAAAGTTGATATCCATTGAATGAATAGTGTAAGTCCCTTTGTGATAACCAGAAAATCACATTATTTCACTAAGTGAAGTCCACAATTAAGAAGTAACCTTGAAGTCATTTCATGATCTTACTTTGCAAGCTTAGAATGAAAGATGACCTTATATTAAGAGAGGATTGATGTTTGGTGTTTCTCCTTGAAACATTAAGTGTTTGATTCTACATGTTGTAGTGGAATAAAACTCACATCAACCCCCAACACCCCCCCCCCCCTGTTTACCGTACAGGTAAAGTAAACGAACGCATACAGAAAGTAACAGCAGAACAGTAGCATAATATTCGCAATAGTAAGTGAATGATGATTTACAATGATCCCGGACGGGATATAAATACTACTGCCGAACATTCCCGAAGGAGTCTGTCGGCCATAATTATTGTATCCGTTACAAACTATTTACCGCCAGACCGTCGGCTACGGAATACCGAAACACCGCCGGACCGTCGGCTACAGAATGCAAAATACTGCCGGAACCATCCAGTCGGCTAACACCATCCCCCCCAAAAACAAAAGTCGTCTCCTGACGACTGACAAAACTAGGAGACAACTTACATACTACAGAAAGAACTAGAGAGAGGGAGGCGTCCCAGAAGTGTGTTGCTGGCGACGTAACTTATACACCTGCTCTGTCCTGATATGGAGATCTGTCTGGATCTGAGAGTTCACTTCGACGGCCTCCTTTAGAAGAAGTGTCGCATCCATGGCCTGCGTTCTGGCTAACTGCATCTCATACTCAGCCGCATCCTTATCTCGAACCGCTGCCTCCATACTTTGCTTAGCCAAGTCTTTCTCCTGCACCGCGGCTGCCAAATCTGCCAGTAGTGTTGTCCGCTCTGTGGCCCATGCTGCCTGCTGGGTGGTCAAGTCGGTGGCTAGTTTCTGTCTAGCCTCAGTTTCAGCTGCCAATGACTTCTCTGCTGCGACTCTGTTCACCTCCGCACGCTGACGACCGTAGTAAACATCTTTGTACAGTCCCACAATCTCATGCGCTAGTTTCATCATAGGAGTGTCCATGGGTCCCAATTCCGGCTCCGTGGCCCAATCTGTCAGCATCTCCTCTGTCTCCGTTGCCGGCCAGCCCCTATCTATAAAGCAAGTCTCGAATCGCCGAGGACAAATCCCACGAATATATGCTCTGATCAAGTGCCATTCCCTCCGCCGAGTCAGGGCCTGAATTGCCACATCGTGGCCCTTCTTTAATGCAGACTTAATAGTCTTGAGGTAATCCCGACACCTTTCTTCATCTGACCCGTAGTCCTCCTTGGCGAAAGCCTCTAATGACCATTCAGCATCACTGTGTCCCCCCTCGCCAGTGGGAGCCATGCCCACATCCGGTGCTGCCGTCTGTGTTGTTGGCGCAACCACGGCATGTGGCATTTCCTCCTCCGGAGGCTAAGGCTGGGGTTCCGCCGGCCATGTTTCAAAACGCCCAGGAGACTGAATGGAGGGACCCCGCTTCGCCGGAGTGAGTCGAAACTGCTGCCTCAGAAACTCACTAGCTCTATCTATCACCTCCGGTTGTTCGACCCGCGCAAGTTCTGAACGCATACAGAAAGTAACAGCAGAACAGTAGCATAATATTCGCAATAGTAAGTGAATGATGATTTACAATGATCCCGGACGGGATATAAATACTACTGCCGAACATTCCCGAAGGAGTCTGTCGGCCATAATTATTGTATCCGTTACAAACTATTTACCGCCAGACCGTCGGCTACGGAATACCGAAACACTGCCGGACCGTCGGCTACAGAATGCAAAATACTGCCGGAACCATTCAGTCGGCTAACACCCCCCAAATCTTCTAAACCAGCCACACCCCCTTTCCCCTTGAAGACTTGCATCTACTATCAGAATTGTTGACCCCAAGGAGAGAGAAGATATTGATAATGAGGGACGTTGTGAGAAGGATGTAGACATCCCAAGCCCTATCAACGGAGAGGAGAAAGGAGATGCTTTCATTTTCATTGCAAAAAAGAAAACTAGGAAACTTAGAAGCGGAAATGAAGAGACAAAGAAAGATGTTTTGGGTATGGAGGATGGTTAAAAAGATGTAGTTCAATCCCCCAAAAGGAAGAGAGGTAGATCACCTTATTCTATCAGCGGTATCAAGCCTATGAAGATGCCAAGAAGAAAGCTTCCTAAGTGTTTCAAAAGCTTTAAAGCTCCAATGGAGATTGAGTCCTAACCCTCTCTAAAATGAATGCCAAATATATGTCTTAGAATGTTAGAGGCTTCGAAACCTTAATAGAAAGTATGTAATCAAAAGATTCCTTAGAACCCATACAAACTAAGAAATAGCCCTCAAATGCATTTGGAGGGAAGCCAAGGCAATACTTATAAATCATAACAAAGGTAAACAGAGAGTAGCCATCCTTATAGGGCCCAAATGGCAGAAATAGATTTCATAATGAGATGCCTCCCCATGTAACAGAATGGTATGGACTATCCTCAAGATAAATGGGAAAGAACTAGGGATCTGCTCAATATACGCCCGTAATGATCATTATAGCAGGATACCTTTATGGAATTGGATGTGTCAATTGAAAGATGTGCCATGGATCATGGCAAGGAAATTCAACATGATAGAAAGACAGCAAGACAAAACAAGAGGTTCCAAACTTTAGTAGAAGGGTGAAGAAAGATTTTATCGATCTAAATTTGTTGGTAAGTTTAATCTCTTTGACCCATTGGCAAGAGGTAAAAGTGAGCATAGAGGTATCTGGTATAATTGGACTAACTTCCAAAAAGGGGCCAAAAGGATCTATAGCAGATTAGATAGATACTATGTGAGCAGAGATACTTTCAGCTTCAGAAAGAACCATGAGGGCTCAAGTGTCCAAGTGTTACCCATTCACCCTCTCTGACCATCATCCCATTATTGCTTCTATCTTCATGTTGGATCAGAACAAAGATCACAACAACAAATCTGAAGGATTTGCCCTCAATGTTATTGCGGTTGGATGGTATAACGAAAGCATTGTGAAGCACCCTGATGTTATTAAAAGATGGGAGGTTATGAGTGACGATTGGAAGAAGTTTCAAGTTGTTGGTAAAATGAAGGCTAAAGATTCTAGACGAAAGGAAGCCATCTGCATAACTCCTTAGTGGAAGCTAAGAAAACCATGCACTCAGACCCCTCTGATCTAGGAGCACTAGAAACCTTGACCATTAGGATGCTTTGAGAAAACTCCAAAATATTAAAATCCAAGGGGCTAAGACCAGGGCTAGAATCAACTGGTTGGAGAATGGAGAAAAAGGTTATTTCTTCCAGCTTCTGAAAAGTAAGGAAGCTAAAGATAGGATCAAACATATTAAGGAAGAAGGAACAAGAATAAATGATCAAAACGGGATTCTTAATGCATTTGCAAACTTCTATGCAAAGCTATACAATTCTGAGGAAGTAGGTGATACAACGGAGACATCAAGAAACAATTTCAAGAGGCTTATTCTTGTTAAAGTTTTTGAGGAAGACAAAATAAATCTAGAGAAACCCTTATCAAAAGATGAGATCACCAATGCAATAATGAAAATGAGTAATGATACAGCCCTCAGATCAGATGGTATCCCATATGAGTTCTACAAAACTCATATAGGTTGGATATGGCAGGACCTATTGATATTGTTTAAAGAAGTAATTAGGGTGGGTTCTCTTGTGTATGTTATTAATGCACACCTTGTTAAACTCATCCCCAAAGATGGTGATAAGGCTCTTATGAAGAACTAGTGCCCAATCACTCTACTCAACGTGTCCTACAAGATTATGGCCAAAATATTAGCCCTAAGACTAGAAAACATTCTTCCCAGGGTGATTAGCCCTACACAAACAAGTTTTGTCAAGGGAAGGTATATCCTAGAGAATCTCACTACCTGTTGGGAAGCCACAAATTGGGCTAAATACTCAGGTCAACAAGCCTAAATGTAATTAATAGATTATGAGAAGGCATACGACAGAATTGAGTGGCAATTCATTATAATGATGTTGGAGGGTCTAGGTTTCCCTAACTTTTTCGTCAGAATGGTGCTAACTCTCATGATTGATGCTACTAAATCGGTGGAGATAAATGGCACAACATCCAAAGCTTTCCCTCTCACAAGATTGTTAAGGCAGGGATAACCTCTAGCTCCAGCTATGTTTGTCACTGCAATTGACTCATTGCACTATATCTTAAGGGATGCTACTCTCTACCCAAGGATCAAAGGGATTACACTTCCCAACCAAGATGAGATCTCTAACATACAATTTGCAAATAATACATCTCTACTCATATAACTTTCTAAAGGAAACACTGAAATTCTTCTTGCTAAGCTAGATATCTTCTGTTCTACTTTGGGCAGTAGAGTATCAATGTCCAAATCCACAATGTTAGGATGAGAAGAACACCCCTCATTTTAGTATGACAAGTTTGGCATTTCATGGGGTGGTCCTAATCATCTTGTCAGATACCCAAGTATCCCTTTTTCAGTTTCTTCTAATCTTAACATAATGTGGGATTGGGTCAAGAACAAAATTGATAAGAAACTGTCAAAGTGGAACAACGACTACCTATCCTTGGCAGGGAGGATGCAAGTATGTCAAAAGATGCTATCAGCTTATACCATATACTACTCATTTGCCTGGCTTTTCAATCAGACACAGATTAACTATTTTCAAAAGATCGTCAAAAAGATTTCTATGGTCAAATGGAAAGGGTAACAGAAAAACACATGTTGTCAGATGGGAGTGGTGTTTGAGAAGAAAGGAGGTTGGAGGTTTGGGAGTGACAGACCTCAGAAGGCAAGGCATTGCTCTAACAGTTAAATGGATAGCCAAAGCCACTAAAGGAAGTGAACCGTGGAAGGTATTGATCCAGAATAACATTGTTAGAGGCGTGCTTCAACCTAGTAAAACATGGAAAGTTGAGGGATCTCTAGTACTTCAAGCTATATGGAAGGGTCGGGAGCAAGTGAGACATTAGGTCTCAAGAGTTGAACTGGTTGATATGGACTATGAAGTATGCAGGGACAAATCACTATGGTGGGACCTTGAAAGAAATGGAAAACCTTTAGCCCTCCTCTAAGGCTGCTCCACTAGACAGTGGACCAAATTAGGCAGTAAACGTGACGACCTCATGGTTGACGATAGACTCATAAAAAGGGAGGAATTGGTTTCCACATATGATGTACCTACCACTCACAAAAGGACCTCCTCTATGTTGATAGAGGTCTAGGAGTACCTTGAGATTCCCTTAGCATGTGGAGAGATCATTGATAGAATACCCCGGCTGAAATGGCCTGATGGCTCCCCCCTACACTCCACCAAAACCAAATTTGGCTACTCTCTCTTGTCTGACTCAACTGACATCTTTGACCATATTAACCTCAAATAGAACTCCAACATTGATCCTCAAAATTGGTCTGAGAAACTGAACTACCTCTGGCTTAGACCTATAAAGCCTAAGATTCAATGTTTCCTCTGGCAAGCCCTTTTACACAAGCTGCCCTTTACTAAGCCATATGGTGAACCTTTTACCCTAAGTTAAAGGATTCGTCGAATTTCATCCATAAGATTCAAATTTCAACGAATTTTTACTCTTTCCGAATTTTATGATATTAAATATAATAGCATTTTATTTTAAACTAATATTAAATTAGTTAGTTAAATTAATTAGCAATGTTTAACTATTTTGACAATTTTGTGAATATATTACTAATATTTCAAAATACATACATATATATAACTAAAATTTAATGTCGAATTTTTTTGCCGAATTTTTACCCTTGTCAAATTTCATTCGAATTGTATGATCACAAACTCAAATTTGAATTCAAACCTTGTGACTTAGCAAGTTTCACCTGTTTAGTCTGCCAGCAGCCTGAATTTGTGTCTCATGCCTTTTCAGAATGCAACTTTACCAATGGTGGATATATTTGGTCTATCATTGAGTTTGAATATGGACATCTTTATTTCATGTTGTTACTGGTTACATTCTTGGCATATCCAAGCTTTGCAACTCCTTCCTCTCACTTGCTATGGCACATTTGGTCACATAGGAATGAGGATATTTTCAAAGGTAGACATAGGATTCTTCCTGAGTCTCTGCAGAGACTCTTTTACCGTCATATTTCCATGCAGGTTACACTGAGCTTAGGTAAAGGAGCACCAACTAATCAAAACTGTCAGAGAATGTACCAATGTTCTCAGAAAGGAGAACATACCGTTTGAACTAAAAAAACAAAGAGCAAACTGAATTTGATTTTGAATGCACACTGAAGGAACTATTGGAATCATGAAGAAGAAGGCCACAGCCTCAAACAAAGACAAAGGGAAGACTCAGCAATTCAATGCAATGACATCCATCAACAGCAGTGAGATAGGGCCCAGCAGACCAGTGGATAATCTGCCTAGCATAACAGGGGAAATAGTGCCCACTAGACCAGTTATTAGCAGTACAACAGATTGCATGAGACCAGCCCAGCAGTCCACAACAAAAAGAGCTGACAGAACCCCATGCATCTTAATGAGTGCACTGCCCCGTCCCCCTGCCCTTCCATGGGAAGCACTCTTCATCAATCCTCGTAACATCATCAGAGAAGAGGGCCTTAGACTCAGATGGGCTAATGGACCAATGTCATGGATGGCATGGTTCAAAGAAGATAATTAACACATATTTGAATATAATTTATGTTTTGAATTGGCCCGATGTTTTGATATTGTGGATGATTGTAAACTGGCTATATGTTTTGGTATCTGGCAAAATCAGCTTTTGCTGTGATGTACTTAACTTGTTTAAATGTTTTATAATCAATAGAAAAAAATCAATGAGAAAAAAAATTATAAAACCAAGAAAATTGGAGAAAAAAAAATTGATTATTGCTATAAACAATTTTTCCCAAGGATAAATATTGGATTATTGCATTTCCTATTCGATCCAGGAGGCAATGTTGACAAATTGTGAAATAGCTTCAAGAAGTTGTAAAGCTAAAGAAAGATGAACGTGGTTTAGTGGCGGGGCGGGGGGGGGGGGGGGTGTGGAGCAATTTGGAGCAGAACTGGCATAACCTTTCTATGTAATACAGGCATGCCACTTTTGAGGCAACACAATGGTCCACACTTTTTCAGTAGAGTCAAACCCACCCTTCTTATATACACTAACCATTCCAGTTTGGGATTAATAAACCTACCCAACTTTTTAGTTAGTGGGTGCACCATGGCAAACATGCTTTTTTAGCAGATGCATTCCAATTCAATGTAACTAGGCTATTAGGAAGATGGGGTAATCATTTCGCATTGACAAAAAGAAAAATATATAAAAGAATATTAGCTATACAAATAATCTAAGTTACCGATTCGGATGCGGGATGCGGGATTGGGGGGGGAATGCAGATGTGTATGGATGCGTGTGTGTGTGTATGTGTATATATATATATATATATATATATTCCAAATATATATATATATATATTCCAAATATATATATATATATATATATATATATATATTCCAAATATATATATATACAAACATACAATGTATGTGCAAAGAAATGAGAAATAAGTAATTTCAGTCTTGTATTTTTACCTTCAAGATCAAAAGATGATCTACATTGTTTCTTTCAACTATTTTGTTTAGATGCAAAACCCCTAAAATGTTATTTCTACAAGGTACAAAATCTGCAATCTGTTTACTTGTTTCAGATTTTAAGCATAGATTAATTTTAAAAAATTCCTGCCCTATAATTTGAAGAGAGAATTTCCTCTCACTATTTGTCACAAAAATGGCAACTTAAAATGCTCTCAAACTCTAAAAGGTTTGCAAAATGCATTTCCAAATAAGCTCAACTAGACAGCAGCCCAAAAGAAACCTTTGCAAAGAAACCTATTGCAATTCAAAAGGAGCTGTGGAATCAGCTTTGTAAGCCATTTTTAAGCAATCAGCGTATAGTATTATTTGGTTGAAGTTTTCACCCACAAAGAGATTCTCTGAGGCATCAATATCTCATTGTTGTTCAAATCTATCGTATCACTCTTATCTTTCTGAAGTTTTCACCCACAAAGAGTTTCTCTGAGGCATCCGTTCGTCAGCCTCTAGGAGGCCAAATTGATAACTTAACAAATAAGCCTTCTTGTTGAAGATTGTAGCTGCGATGGACATCTTTCTCTCTAGAAATATGGGCATTATTATTGTTATGATCACCTTTAGCTGAAGAGGACATTTATGACAATAATTGTAACAATAAATATAAAAATATGTGTCATACGACATGTGTTGAGGAATGAAAACTCAAAGAGTTGTATATTTACAAATGAGAAGTCATGGGAAATTTCAAGAGACCTTCAATTGTCATGTGAAGTGTCTCTCTACTTATTATATATCACATCAAGTGAAAAGCATTGTACATTGGAACATTTTATTATCAATAAAGCGATATTTTTGGTTGTCTAGTTGGGTTTTTCCCTTCATCTTGAGGGGTTTTCCCAAGATAATTTTGTATTTCTTGTGTCTTTATTTTGTTCTCCCTTACTGTTGTTTATCTTTATTTTTTGGGCTCAAATTCCAACATGGTATCAAGGCCAAGTTAGATACCAGTATTTATGGACTCTTGTCATTATCCTTTGATTAAATGTTCTAAGGTAATTGTCTTAAGTTTTGCATATTTAGAGCCAATTTTGTCATTTTGAGAAGATGTGGCTCCATTGACATCGAGTGTTAATTGATACACGAGAAATTCTACTTGCATGCAACCACAGTGGTTCTCGCTAATGTCAATTTGCACAGCTCTTCAATTTTCTGTCTTGCATAAAGATTATCATTTCAAACATGCGGATGTATCTTTTTTGTCTTGTTATTGCCACCTCTTATGATGGACATAATAGCTGCTATGCTCAAGCACTTTCACCGGCCCACACATGGATATGCCAAGTATTCTCATGCCTACAGATTATTTGAAAGGTGAACCGATAATCTTCTTTTATTTGTCATCATTCTTATATCATTCCTTATTTGTTTCTTCTTGAAACTAGTTTCCATCTTATTTGTTCTTTCTATATATGATGGATTAACTTTGACCTTTTTTTTTGTATGTCAAGCACGATGAGGATACTGTGGGGGTCATGTAATAGCAGATTTTTTGTGTACTCTTCAAAATCCAATATACAGGTGATTACATAACAATTCTTTTGAGCATGTGTTCCTGTGGGAGAATCCCAAATTGCTGAGCGGGATTTGAACTCGCGATCTATGAAACCGCATTTTCGCTCCCTTTCCCAATCCCAGATTTGTGGGTCGATTGTGGAGCTCATGTTAGAATAAGTGTCGTTAGAATAAGTGTCGTGTCGGAGGTGTTCAAGTTTATTATATATCTCGAGTCATCGAAATCGTTGTTGGGAAGTCGGCTTCGTTTTTAACAAAGCATTAGGATTTGATCAACATCACCATGGTTTGAGCCAAAAAAAGCGGCCTTACAATTCAGATGGCATATTTTATCATGGTCCTTTTTCTTAGCAAATGTGGCTGTGGGCTTTGGACATGATGACTCAAATCATTTCCTCCAAACCAAGATCATCATCCTTGCAACCATGGTGTTGAGAGTTCTTGATAACTGTCAATGAATTGCCATGAAAATAATGAGAGATTCATAAAGTATAAACAAGGAGAAGGATTAAATTGATATGGAAATTTGCTACATCAAACTCTTTTGAAATTCATTTGAGCGGATGTTTTAATGACGAATTTGTAACGTCATGTTGGATGTCATTAGTTCTTGTAATTGTCATCTCTTCTCAATTCTTTCTTGGCCTTTCTTTCATTGAATAAAATGCATTCTTCTGTAATAGCAATCGAGGCACGTCAACTCTAGGAAATTGACAACATTGGGCTTGGTGTGATCGTGCGGGAGGAATATGCATTTGTTTTATTTGGATGGGAATTTGATAGTATCAAAAACCAAGTCCAAGTCAGTCTGTTAGAAATAGGAAATACTGAGAGGGGGGGTGAATCAGTATTCCACACCTTTTTGCCCAACTATGGATATCAGATATAGACTTTAAACTTGCATAAATGATTGAACTGAAAAGCAATTATAAGCATAACACAAAGAAACTCATAACACCATAATTTGTTAACTAAGGCAACCCTAGCAAAGGGAAAACCCTAGTAGGGATAGTACCCACAAAATGATCCACTAATCAAAAGTACCTTGTCAGAGGTGTTGACCCTATTAAGATTCTATTACATAAATATAGTGTATCCGTCCTTGTTAAAGGACTAGACCTTGTTAGAGGTCTCAACCCTATTAGGAGTTGGATTACAAAAATGGGTGAGTTCACTGCTCTTTACAATCATATACAACTTTACAAGTAGTATAGAGAAATACCAAAACTTGACTATGTTGATATCTTCAATATCTGATCAGTCCTATGTTTTTCCTTGCATCCAATTATACATACAACCTTCTACTCTGTTCTGACTATCAAATTTGCATCTTAGCAAAATAATAGAAGTTTCCATACAATAATCATAACACTACATAATGTGCGGCATCTTTGCTAAAACAAAATCCCTTCCTTTATACTGATTTCTTTAAATATGTCGACCTTGCACTTGATCACGCATTACCAAAACTAAATAACCTATTCTGCAAGTTGAAGGTTAACATCTAGGATGTCATCCCTACCTTGTCCAGTTCTTGATTTGAAAAGCGAAATCAATTCCTTGACCAATTTGCCAATACTCTACCATATGCTCTATTACTACGTTATCAAAATTGTCATTAGAATATCCATCCAAAACTTAGGCAAAACATAATATCAAGTTCAGCGGCCTTAACCATAGCATCTACATTGTCCAAACTGTTATCCCTCCAATTTGTAGTCTTATATCTGCTCCCTGTGAAGCTTGCAAATCAAACTGTCTATCTGTGTACTACTTTCCTTCTTGGTACTTAGACAATTTTGTTGATCAACCATTACAAAACTTTAATACTTACTTTCAGCGACCTTACTATATCATAATGTTGCCATTAATGAAAACTTACATCAACTTACCTCAGCCAACTTGGCAACAGAATCATCCCAACTCCTTCCCGTGAGAGTGCTAAGACCCTCAAAAATATATGTATTATGCAAACTAAGGGAGCCAAATCTGGAGACTGGAGGAACTCTTTATCTGAGTCTCTCTCTCGATGTCAATGTATTATGATGGAGCTTTATAAGGAAAGTTTATTCAATCCTATGAAAGGAAGGACTTTATTGTTTGAGGATGGGGTGTTAATATGGAGAAGCAATGCATAGAGCACCAGTCCCAACGGGGAAGATGAGATAAATCTTCTGCAATCGCTAAATTTGCAATGCTAAATTCTAATGCCAACAACAAAAAAGAATTATATTCTAAGATCGTCAGTTCATGGTAAACTGTCAACCACAATAGTTGTATTGTTGAAGCAAAGCCCTTCGTATACGAGTAAGCCAACTTGTGCAAATTAATCTTGAGAGGGGTGTGGTCACCCATAATCTTGACATGAAAAATTTACGCAAACTGGGAATGATGAGTAGAGATGCAAGATTCGATTTTTTATGCAGCTAAGAATATCACACAACACGTGAGATTGTTGTGGTGTCATTTTTCAAGGATACAAAATTGGCCTACAGAAAGATCGAGTTCTTTCTATTAAGCATAAAGACGTTTTGTTGTAGATCTAAGTTCTTATTAAAGTATATTTTATATTGGCTGTTGTTATATCATTGAACATAATGTATACTTTTTTTGGCGTTGATCTATATATAGCTGTATGAGAGATTGATTTCTATTAATATCTCTCTTGGTTGCAAGATGTAACAAGAGATGAATGTTGCCTTAACATATTCAGAGGGAGATGTTTTGACTTCACAGGGAGGTTTCATCTACTGTTTTACCATGATGATCAAAGTAATTCTTGATTGAGAGGGAGTCATTATGGAATCCCCACCATTCTTACATATGTTGTTAATATTTTGGTATTGTAGATTTTGAGACTCTTGTTGTCAGTTGTGATTTCCATTCTTGTTAGATTTTGCGACTCTTGGTGGAAAAGAGTTTCAGTTATGATTTCCTTTATTGGTTTTTAGACTCTTGTTAGAAAAGAGTTTCAGCTGTGATTTTATGAGTTATTATTCATGTGAAATTAATAATAAGTTGTAAGGACAACCTAATAACTCTTTCACTTATGAGAGATTCATAGTGAGCATCATGTAGAGAGAGTCCATGATGTCATCTCATTGAGAGATTCTATGAATGGGAGTTGGAAATCACGTTGAGAGAGTCCATGACAACATCACATTGAGAGAGTCCGTGATGAAAGTTGGTTGTGATCCTTGCAGGCTTGTCGTGTTCAGAGATTCTATGACAGCATCACATAGAGAGTTCATGATGTAAGGGCCTTGCAAGAGTGTCGTGTTGAGAGATTCAATGACAACATCATGTTGAAAGAATCCATGCTGATGTTGGTTTTTCCCAGGATAATTCTGTGTCTCTTGCATCTTTATTTTGCTCTCCCTTATTGCTGTTTATCTTTATTTTCTGGGCTCAAATTCCAACACTTCTGACCCTAGAAGTGCTATTGTGTCTATAATGACAGTTGGAACAACCCGCATCAGATGTGTTTGGGCTAAATGCAGGCATCAATACTGCTGGCATGTTTGGGTCCAAGGTGTCATCTGCACCTTTTTAGTATTTACAAAGGTTTTAATTCCTACATATGAAATTCTGCACAGTATTGATTAAAGTTTTACGGAACACTTTTCCTACGGCACTTGCCTTATTAGTTTCTGAATAGGCACTAGGTTATAGCTGTTAGTTTCGACCTTATTGCTGTTCAATGGATATTATCTACTTTAATTTTCATTAGAAATGATTGTTAAACTTATAGATGAATCAACATCTGTTACAAAGTTACCAGTTTGCTGAAATAACATGCAAGTTCCAGATTGCTGGTTTTTTTCAGACGTTTTCAATTAGATTTATGTTGCTTTATAGTCATAGTAAAGCTGTTGTTTTCAGATTAGTTTCAGGTTTTCAGTTTATTTCAAAACATCAGAATAAGTCAAAGTTTTCCACTCTAAACAGCAAATTGCTTGACACGAACATGATATAATGACTTGCCATTAGTTATCTCTTGGACATTCATAAATATCAATGCACACGTAAAACAAGTACATACATTTCTAGCTAGTTTAATGTGGAAGGCATTGTCATAATCCTTCAGTTTCAATTTTAATTTAAGGCTTATGTGTCCTCCAACATCTGTCAAATTTAGATTACAGTGCTCGATGTGCACAATATTTATAAGTTGTCCATATCAGAACCATGAAACAGGGCAGAATTAAGTAGGTGTTGTAGATAAGTCATAATACAAATGACAATAAGGCAAGCATTAATCATAGCATCCTTCTACCAATATTTACAGCAGCCATAGTCATCTGAGAGGTGGAATAAAGTGATGTAGGAAGAGACATCATTTTAAAAGAAAGTTGAAGGGAAATGGAGATGGAGGTGGTTCAAGTTTCCTAATTACTGGTATTTACGAAAAATTATTTCATTTTTAGGAACCTACACTGGATCAAGGTGTCTAATTTTTTGGAAGGTACTTCTACACCTAGTAATACCTGAATAAGTTTTCAGAAAGAATAGCATTATGTCTTGCATGATTATCTAAAGATGACAATGGAAATACAATAGTTAAGTCATATGCATCACCAGAATGGGTTCACTTAAAAGAAAGACCATTTACATTAAATCTAGCACTCGCAGAATACTAAAGACAACTCAAACAGTCCCTTTAAAGATCAAAAGAAGTAACAACTTCCAGAATGGTGGGGAATTATATTCACAATGCACCCAGGCCCCATACGGCCATAAGTCCAGTGGATGATTTCAAATATACTCCTTTTAGTCTGAGTACTTCCTTGAAAATACATCAACATGCTTTAAAAATTTGTAGTTTTAAATTGGTAACTGGGCAGATTGGAGACACTAGTTGAAAAAATGGGTCAGACAATGAGAGGAAAATAATCGTGTGATATATGATTGCAAATAATTTATTTCCCAAATAAGAGGAGTTGAAACTGAGTACAAACATGCAGAAAATATGAACCCTGATACATTTCTTCTATAGATTTCACTAAATTAAATTGTCAGAAAGTTTGCCAGTTTTACTCCCTAGTCCCTAACATCATACATAAATTCGACCAGTTAGCTCTATCATACATCCTTTCTGACACAATTTGAAACCAGTGAATCGTTTGCAGAAGTTAGATTTGCCTATTCACACTAATTAATACTGGCTTCAGATTGAATTGCGCCACAATAAATTGTGAAAGCAAATAAATTATCAATAAAGCACCAAATCATTTCATAATCAATTAGAATTCAAGATTTGGTCTTATAGGCACTCTCCTCCTAAATAGTCAAAACCTAATCATTGACATAACATTGGAGAAGAGAATGATCAATGGTGCACTTCACCAAAATGATCAAAACACTTGAGTATAAGACAGCTTTAAAATTCATGTAAGAAGCAAGATGTGCTCATTGCAAGAGTTCTTGAGCATTCTAAAAGAAATTGTAATAATAAATGTTACCTTTAGGCACCATGACTTACAAGAAATTAAGGATAAAACTTTAAATAAAAATTTATAAGATGTTTGAGCTTTTTGAGCATCCACTCTGTGCAAGGGTGGTCAAATATTATTCCTAAAAATCTATAATGATGTTCTTGAAGTTGATTAAAAGACAGAAGGTTGTATCATGAGAATAAGTATAGAAAGCTCTGCACTTTAAGAAGTTACTGTCAAAAATAGGTTTATTATCCATCATTTGGATGATATTCTTATTCATGCAAAGGGTACAATAGTATTTTGATTATTAAAATGCAGATTCAAAGCATATGCAGCATAAACTCAGACTCAATAAAGTGGTTTGCAAAAACAGATTATTTCCAAGTATGAGCATTATGTATTTTGTCTTTATGATATTTTTCTTTGATTCAAGTAATATCCCTAATGCTTCCATATAATTGATCGTTAGCATTTTACAGCCATACATCCTGGAAAAACTATGAATATGATTTTGGGTTAAATCCTGACACACAAAATAAAACCAAAAAGGAGGTTCCTGGCATCATTCATAGGAAAATGCTAACAAGAAAATTTTGCAATGGATAAAAAGGAAGGAATCACTAATCATAATTCAACTTAAAAAGGGATCAAGGGCGCCAATCAAACATTTTTACGGAGGGTGGTTGTCCATTTCTCACATGACTCCGAGAAATCTAGTACCAAGCACATCTAGAATTTACAAGGAAAAACCGACTAGGGCAACTTTATGGCTCTGTCGTTATCTTGGATTATGTTTGATATTGTTTTATAGGGGAGTTTTTCAAGTAATCTATTTTTTCTTCATCACGAATCGTCCACAGACTCTAGTCGTTTCCGTTACTAATCATAATCATAAGAGCCACTCGGAAGCATTATAGTATTATACTGGTATAAGAGACGGTTAAAAACGCTGAACGTGAAAGAATATAAAAGTTGAAAAAAACAGGGCAGATATAGTCCATCTCACTTTTTGAAAACTATAGCACCCAATTAATCTGTGCAGTTCTATTTAACTCGGTTGAAGATAAATAACACCCATTCGGCAGAAAGCAATGAACTTTAAACAGCATATACCCCCAATAAGCCGAAAGAAAAAAAATGCAGGACAATTCTAAGTTGGACTACATCGCAGAAATTCGGTCGAGAAGGTTAAAGGCCATTAAAGACAGCAAATTGGTCAAATCCTATGATTTCTTACTTGAATTCATGGGAGAAGGTTTCCCATGATTAGATTTTTTTATTTCTCGGTGTGGTTAACGAGCATTAGAACTGCATACCTTGAGATGAAGAGAGTCACCACCGCGCTTAAAATAGACTTTGACCAGCAAGAGGCCTTCATCGTGCATGCACTGAATGGATTTCAGAAATCTGCCCCTCCCCACCACTTCCTTCAGCACTAAATTTAATGACGATGGAAGCTCGTGCAGATAATATTCCGACGCTGATGCCTGTGTCGTACGCGCGATCTTGTTCCCCATCGCTTCTCAATTACAATGCCCTAATCCGTTCCTCCTTTCCAACATCACAGTCAATTCCAATCCTATCAATATAAACATCAATCAATATATTTAACACGTGATCAGCATTATACTTCACGGCCTCTGCTACCAGTCGCTCAAATCTTCCCTGCTCTGGATAATCTCTCTATGGTTTGGGTAGGTAGTTATTTGTGAATTTTTTCGGTCATCTTGGTGTCTGCTTCGTACAGACCTTCAAATTATTTTCAGAATGGGTTTCCAAAATGCACAAATCGTCAAATAAATCCCTGTTTAAAAGGAATTGATACTGGGTTCTGTAATTCTCGTGTCGCAACCATACTTAGCTGTTTAGCGTTTGTACATTTGAATCCCGGGACCTAAGTAAAATAAATTAGCGGGATTCTTCCTCCTTTCATCGTGTGCATTCTTACCTATTCAGATTGAGTGTCATCATTTGCCATCGATAAATTCAAGCCCAAGTTTTAGATGGAACGAAAGGTAAGCCCTCTGTTTTGTTTGTCGATGGATATATTTATATATATTGTGCGTTTTTGTACCTTTAGTTGCTTTCTGCAGTGGAAAAGAAGTTCGCAGACGTCCTACGTAACATTCGATTGGACAAATTTGTAATAAAAATGTTTTCTTTTATCATTTAATTTTTTTTAAAAATAAAATGTCAAGAAGAGGGAGTGGCTAATCTCTCACAAAAAGGTGCCAAAACAAACTAATCTCTCACAAAAAGGTGCCAAAACAAACTAAAGTCAAACCTTTTCTTTCCAGTGATTTTTTTTCAATTTTTTTTTGTTTTCCACTATAAACTACAAAGTATAGATTTTTGTGGGAGGATAGTTGTCCTATTTTTGCCCCTGCATATTTTTTATTTTAGTATTGTTTTAAGAGTGCAATATTTTTAAAGGTAGGGACAAGCATTTTAAATTCAATTTGTGGGATGATTGATTTGTAGAAGTTGGTTTGATTGGGTGAGTTCTCTCGTAATCTATGTTTAGTCTTGTAGATATTAAAAGTGTTTTATTCTTCTTCTTTTTTTTTAAACAAATAATTAATTATTAAATAATTAAGTTCAAAAATTGGATTGGAATTGGATTTCCTTAGAGAGGATTCATTGTTAACATTTTCAAATTTGCATAGAGGCAATTAATAAAGAATTGAAAACCTTAGAAAATTATGTAGTTTTCCACATTCATAGACAAGGAAATGTGGAGGCAAACAAATTATCAAAATGGCTTGTAAGCTTTGAGATCGTTAATGAATGCAAAATTGAAGATTTCAAATTCGTGCTTAAGTTTTGGGGATGTGAAGAAACAATGACCAAGCAATATCTATAACAAAATGTAGATGAAGAAGGTGATGGCATTCATGTGAATGATGTGAAATCAGGCTAAGAAAGAATAGAAAACTTCTATAAAATTATTTTTGTATATATAATTAGCATGGAACAAAGTAAATGTGCAAATCGTAATTATACCATCTTAAATTGGAAGCACTTCAATTTAATGATGGTTTAACACCTATTTAAGGTGAGATCATTGTTTATATATCCATTTCTTCTCATTTCTCCTAGGCAAAATCGGGTAGGACCTAATAGATCATCTTTAAAGCTTATATTTTCATGGGGTAAAACTCAAGGTAGGATCTAACCATCTAGGTCCTCCCTTTGCCTCATTCAATCACTCAAAAACCATTTTTCATGTAGTAATGGTCATATCTTGAGTTTTGCACCTCATTTCCAAGATCTGGGACATGTTTCGAGACCCCGAGGGAATCCCAAGGGTTATGGGCCCTGGTTAGTAGGGACATAGTGCATACTGACTAGGCCAATCAGGGATGCAATGCATCCCTACCTGACCCATATTTTGAGTCTGTTTTCCTAGGTCCAACGTCTGGATTGTTCTAAGGTGTTAATTTCAAGGTAAGTTGGCCTAACAGAGAAAGTTAATTTGGAGCCCTTTATAAATCTGTCTATTTACTCCATTTTTCATCCATCGCATTCATGATTGAGCATTCACACACACTAGCACTCAAGCACTCAAGTCTTCAAGCATTCAAGGTGTTCAAGCAAATTCTTGCATTGAAGATCAAGGTTTTAAACATTCAAGCAATGGAAGGAGTTATCTTCAAGATCTCTCTCAATCCATTCAAGGTTCTTTGTTGCATCTTATACATCCATTCATCTACATTCTTGATTTGATCAATTGGTAAAGAGCTCATTGCATCTGATTCAAGAGATCCTACTATTGTATGGTGAATTCGTACATTTGCTTTACATTTCTGCAATTCAATTATTTCAATTCAAGGTTAATTCCTAAATTGGGGTTTAACTGAGGCAAACCCCCCATCAACAAACAAAAAATATCTTTATTATAGGTTACAAATCTCAGAAAGGCAAACAGGTTGCATAATTGAATACCCTTTTCATCGTCCTTTGCAACTATGAAATCAAAATTAGATTCTGATATAGTTGATCAAGGACACATTGCTCCTTTGCTTAAGGAAAAAGTCACTCTCATACAAAAGTCACCCCTACCAAATTGCTGAAACATTTCTGAGTTTTGCAAATTTGGTGGTTTTAGGCCCAAATCCAACTATATTCATTCACAAAAGCAGCACAATAAGCATATTACCAGATCCAAAGGGAAGTCTTCTAATAACCTTCTTTATTTCAATATATATATTACATCTAGTGTCTTATTTCATAGCTCTTGCTACATTAGGGCTTTAAAGATTTTGTATTCTTCCTCCAACTCTATAACCCTTAGATCTTTGTTTGCATTAGTGTTGTTGCATCATTTGGTTGGCACTAATCTCTTTTAATTTTGGTGATTAGATTGCATCCTTTGTTCAATTTTGGAGTTAGATTTCTTGGTGTATCTAGATCTACTTTATTTGCATTTGTGGTATTTAGATATCCTTTGGCACTTACACATAGTTTGCATTTCATAAATTGCTTTGTGAAAATACAAAAAAAATTGCATTTCCTTTCAATGGAGTTTTTGTCTTTATTTCCCAATGATTTTCTAAACATTCTGCTTCATGCATATGATGATGCTTTAGTATATTCTTTCTTTGAGACTCGCCTTTTTTAAGATGGTGTTGATCAACCTTTAGCGGTTCATGATGTTCCCACCCTTGATAATGGTACTATTTGGGATGAACCTTTGGATGATAATGTTGATTACTCTCTACCTCATGAAAAATATCACATGGTTTATCCCTTTTCTTTTCAACGCGACTTTTCTTCTAACAACATTTTTGCTCCTAGTAGAGACAAAGCATTAATGAAAGGTCACAATCTTTATCCTCTCTCTTCTAGCTATAACATTATGAACAATCAAGAGCTTCACCAAGTTAACAAAGTTAATATTTGTCAACCTTTTAATAAGCCTCTCATGACTATTAAAGGTTGTCCTCAAATAATTATTAAGGGAATATCTAGTGATTCTCAAGATTACCAAGTGGTGTATCACACCTATTATACAAGCCTACAAGGAATAATCCTCAACCTACTACTTCTCTACTACCTTCTCAACCCGGTCTTCCTCCACCTTGTCTTTCTCAAAATCTTGGGTTTATCTTATGATTTGATATCACAATTACATAATAGCCCCACCAAGATTTCTCTTTAGGAACTTCTTCAAACATCTCCTAGATACCATGAATCCTTGAAAAAAGCTTTACCCAATCTCTCTATTCCACCTCTTAACCAAGATAACATCAATGCCTTTTTACAAAACATGTGTGCTACCCCTATCTCACCTCCAAATATCTTAAATAATGATGGTTTTCCTCCCAAAGAGATTCAAGATAGTCATGATCCTCTTATGGTAGTTGTGTCTATTAATAGAATTTGTATACATCAAACTTTGATTGATAATGTGTTTGGTTTGAATATTTGTAGCATGGATATGCTAAAGGCTATGGATGTTTATCTCTCTACTATTCAACTAGATAGCATTCATGTATGAGGATTTTATAACATTGTTAAGAACACTTTGGGTATTATAACTCTACCTAATTAAGTGCACGTGAACAACTTCTATAAAAAAAAAACCATTACTGATCCATCATCAAGAAAAAAAACAACAAGACATAAGAGGAGACAAAATATAACACACAATCAAATCTAGAGATGCAACTTAGAAATATTATAATGGCTTGTAGAAATTTGTTCACGTTAAATTTTGGGGTTTTCAAATCCATGTAAGCCCTTTAAAATACAAATTAGCATAGAGATATAATAAAGAAATTAACATGAAGATAGAATAAAACTTTTAGTTTTTGATATGGAATTCAAATGGTAACAATTAAGGAGTTTTGTTTTTTATTAAGTAAAATAGGTTTTAACGAATGCCTAAAACCCAACGATTTACAAAAGATACAGACATTGAGTCCTAAACCAAAACTACCATCTAAGAAACAATAGGCCAAAGAAGGCCAGGAGATCCTGACAAAATGAAACACTCTACAAGAGCAGGTGAGCAACGGGTTAAGAAAGGACCCAAGACCTTGTTCAAAACAAACCATCAAGATTTACATTTTGGTCTCATCTTTTGAGAATGTAAAGACATATCAAATGAAGGCATGGAGGATTTGACCTTTTTTCCTTTTATTGATGTCCATCCATCCTGCACCTTCCTAGTAGCCTTCTACTAATCAGGACAAACATCCCCACAACCACCCCCCAACACCCTTGCATCAGGAGAAATAATTGTTGAAGCAGCACCAATAATAGTGTTTTGAATAGCAGCAGAAAAATGGACAACACCAATATGAATCCAAGTTGCCAAAGGGACAACATTTGAAACAACAGTTTCAAAAGCAAAGGTAGGGACAACAATAATATTCTAAGCCACTATTGTAGGGACAATGTTTGAATCAATAGGGCCAACAATAGAATCCTCCACCAAAGAAAGATCAATTCGAGAAAAACTATCCAACCCATCCACAACTGAGGATACTTTCTAAACCATGTAGTGATCATTCAAAACCCCCAACCACCAAGAAGGTGATTTCTTCAATCTAACCTTTTCAGAGGAGCATTGCACAATGAGATGGTCGACCTTATGACATTTCCTACATTTGAAGGGAATTCCCTCATAATCAAGAAGCTAAAGCCAATACCCATTTGGAGAGGCCAGCATAATCATTTCAGGGAGCCCCTTAGAGACATCAATCTCCACAAGAATGTGAGCATATGTTGGCCTAAACACATTGGAAGACCCTGAATCAACCAACAAGAAGTCCCCAAGGGCCTCCCCCACAACCTCTATGACTGAATCCAACCAAAAGTGAAGGGGAAGATTCAGCAGCCTTACCCAAAGAGGAATCTTTTTATAGGATTCAATAGTCAAGTCAAAATCCTTATAACAAGGTTTGGCCATCAAGGGGAACCTCTCCTCCCAAGAGAAACTACACACAAGATGGAATTTTTATCTTCAACATTAGCAAAATTCACAATAAAAAAACCCCTTGCCACAAAGTAAATTTGAACTAGATTCGAGATGATAGGTTCCCAATATTTGGAAATCCAAGCATGCAAATCCGAAAGAGAGGGCCAGAAACCCCTAAAATGAAAAATAATAGTTGTAGAAGAGAAACTCACCTCATATGTAAAGATATCATCAACAATTTCTAAATCTAAATAAAGCAATAGTGGATTCCTTACAAAGACAGGCACAACCGAATGAAGCCTTGATTTCACAACTGGACCCCCAATACCTACCTCATAAGCAACCACATCAGCATAAGAGATTGCAAATCACCCCATAGTAGCCTGGGACATAGAATTAGGAGAACAAATAGCCGCTATAGTAGGAGCAATAGGAACAACATCCAAAGCGATCTAAGTCATCGTAGGGTGGCAGATAGCTACCAATGTTGTAGCCTGAGAACGAACAACATCCCCAGCACTGGCTATCTAGGACAATGGGTAGAAGAAGACAAAGATTGAAAACTAACTTAGACAGCTTGGGCAAGATCAATAGAAAGATGATGAGCAACAGGGACAACAAGGGCAGTGGGAGAAGGACCTGCATCATCAAACCAAGTCGCAACAGGTGGAGCATCCACAACCACACCCAGGGAATGAATATCCTTCGCAGAAGCTTCCAACAAATGATGGGTAGGAGAGGTAGAAGTTTGAATGACATAGTGGGCGGGAACCTTCACGGGCATAAGTGAGAGCCATTTTTCCAAACTTTGGGGGAAAAGTCCAATCCTATACCCTAGGCCAGTGAAGTAGGTACTTGGCACGAAAGTCTCATAAGGGAAACTAGCCTACAACCCTTCTCCACTACGAAGGGGAATTGAACCTGTGACCTCAAGGAAGTAAACCTCAAGGCATAAACCAACTCACCTACAAGTGGCTTGTGTGCACCTTGTTGGACTATTATTCAACTAAAACCACTTAAAAACATAACAGTTGTGTGATTTACTACCATATTATGGATCAGTCAAGAGATATTGAGTGTTAACTATTTTCTAAAACTTGACATGTGATAGGTCACACATTCCTAGGGTTTGATTAGGGGTTCTATTAACATAATTTGACCAACTTCTATGATTAGATATTGCTTTGTGATTTCACCCTATAAAAGGAGGTTCTAAATTATGCACTTTTCAAATAAAAAAGAACAAGAGATTGGAAATTATGCTACCCCAAACATTTGTTCCATACCATTCCATAATTTATTCACAAAATACTCATATATGTATCTTTCTTCAAAGAATGGAAAGTAGGTTACTTAAAACAGTTCCTTATAGGTCAACAATTAAGAGTCAAGCTAGTCAATTGATGAGTATTGATTGTCAATAATCTTTACCCAAAAAATAAATTGGAAAAATCCTTCATTTGTGTTCATTACTAATATTACCAATTGTATATGCCTAAAGTTTGTCAACACGGGAGAAAAGGGTTGTCTTCCACTGAGAAAACATTCAAGAAGTTATCTAATATGACGGTAGTAGATTTTAAACTATTTTTTAGGGAATGCAGGATCTAATAATGTTTGGACTGAGACATAAGGCAGGGGGAAAGAAGAAGTCAAGAAGATAAAAGATAATTGTAAACAACAATTATGATGCATCTCTACTGATCACAAGCATAATCTAGAACTAAATCTTTTAACAATGATAATTCCACCTCAACAATAAAGTGTGACCAGATCTTCTGATTACAAACTTCTATGTTACCTTTCAAAATAGTAAGCCCTAAACCCTGAATGATGTCTATTATTTTAAGAAAGAGTCCTTGTTCCTCACAAATCATCTACAAAAAATAACATAATTCATACAAAATGATGATCAAAGCTAAGAATAAGGTGAGAGAAGGTAACAAAACTCTTAAGAAAACTCGTGGATTCAAATGGTCCAAGTCCAAGTCCACGGGCTACTATATTGGCAAAATAGCCATATAGAAGACGAAGCTAGACAAATAATTCTACACTTGATTATTAAAAACAACATTTGATGTCTAATCAAGAGTGAATGAAACATTAAAAAAATAGAACTCATTGTCATTAAAAAAAACCACATCCCAGGTCCACTAAATTTTTCAAAGCTCTAGCTGTGTGCGTAAGTCTGAAGCTCTTTAACTCACAAAATAGTCAAACATGACGATTAGAAGATATTTTGACACAAATATATATGCTTTTGCACTAGTACTTGTTTTGACACAAATATCTCTGTCAAACATAGAATTAGAGTACCATGATAGTGACTGTTAACAAAACCCTCAATCTCACTTACTAGAATGAGGGATAGTATTGGAATATTCAAATAGGAATAATACTTCTGAGAGGGGGGATGAATTAGAAGTATTGTGCATTGACCATTAAAACTTTTTCTTTACTGAAAGTAAATTGCATGCATATAAACATATCAAATAGTTATGAAAAACACATAAACATCACCACATAACACTTGAGATTTTGGTAACCCATAAACCCTCCAGGAATAAGAAGGTAAAACTGGGGTGGGGATGATACCCACAAAAATTACTGTAGCAATATGATTTAACCACTTTTGATGGTCTGCCTTGTTAAAGGCCTGCCCTTTTAAAAGCTTTACACTGTATCAATAGTGACCTGGTTAAAGGATTTCAAACACTTTACAAGAAGTGTTACCCTGCTAAAGGATTTCGTCACCTATTTATAGGATTTACAAAATAGTTGTTAAGCTAACCTATTACCATAGGATTTTCTTTCTAATATAATTGTTGGAGAGTATTAGGTATAATAAACCTGATAACTTACAATCCTTCGATTGCTGAATACAGGCACTTGTTATGCTTTTTTTGATCTTGATCCTCTGTGATCTGATACTCTTCACTATGAGAATTAGTTTTCCTTGCGCACCCTCATCCATCCACCATAGGGTTCATTGTGATTTTGTCTTCCTTATAAAGACATTCGAAGACTTAGGGTTAGGTATGGATCTAATATCCATATTGAATCTCAATTTCCCGCTTATTCCTTGCACATTTACAATTGGTTGCATGCCTTCTCCATTTTTCTTATTGGCTACATGTTGATTGCATGGAAAATACAAAAGATTCAATCTTATCTTTTAACCCTTCGAGATTCATCATATGTCGGCCATAAGAATGATTTACATCTGAATTTGTAATGTTACAAACTCATATGTGCATTCTGTGTTGCTCAGCACTCACTGATCTCTGATGCTCGGCACTTGTATTAAATTGGCTTACTCGGCACTTGTATCATGCTCGACACCTGATCTTCACTCGACACCTGAAGGCTACTCAGCACATGAAGATCACTCGGCATTTGAAGGCTTCCCTGACTCGGCTCATGTTGTGGCTCGACATACATGGTGTACTCGGCTCCAATGTAGAAAGTGATTAAGTGTGTTGGCACTCAAGTGTCAAAAACCATTTTGAGACTAACAATCTCCTCCTTTGACATGAGTGACAAAAACACTTAACTAACCTTATGAGTACATGTACTAATCTGCTTGGTATATACAGAGATTTTTAAAACCTTAATCAAAATTTGTAATGTACAATATATATATATATATACCTCAAAAGTATTGTAACTCCCCCTGAGTTGATTGTGCCATTATCAGTGCTATCTTGGTAACCAAAATTTTGATGTTGTATATCATGCTCTGCCTTTTTATCTTGTCTCCCCTATTTTTATTATCTCCCCCTTTTTGACACTTATGTCAGAGGGTTTTAAGGGTTAAGACCATATTTCACCAAAAATGTGTTGTTTACCTCCATAATCATCCAAAGCAATTTCCAATGATTTATGCTAGAGGGCAATCTCTGCAACAAGGTGAATAAGTCCTTCTGAAGTAGAAAGATTAGGGTCTTTCTTGAGAACAACTTCAGCATAGACTTGTTCTTTATGGAGCATCTCCAAATGTGGGGCAATAGAAGATTGGAGCTGTAATAGTTTGGCCTTGATAGTGGCCTCTTCTATTGTTAATATAGCTATCTCTTTCTGAGTGTGAAGCGTATGAGTAAAATGCTTTGCACTTTGAGCTGGATCTTTAGGTAGCTGCATGCTAGAAATATTCAAATTTTTCTCCAGGCTCATTATCTTTTGGCTAGTCTCTTGTGTGAAATATGAAAAGTCACACAACTTTTTGTATAAAGAGAATATATTTTCAAGTACCTTTTTAACTTTCTATGACCTTTGCCAATTCAATATGAGAAAGTGCTATTTCACTGGATATTTTCTCATTAACCTTTCCTTGAAATTTTCTTTTAAACCATTCCATGAGTTTTGCATTTGTCTCTAGGTCTGCATTTGTCACTTGTTCAACAATATCTGATAATTGTTCCATGATATGCTTTGACTCATCTAGTGACTAAATACTGAAAGCTTCCATAAATGTATCTTTAATTTCATGCATTGTTTGCTTTTGTTGATACTTCTTTCTGAGTATCTCTTGCCTCTTTCTTCTATTTAGTGCTTACTGCACCTTATTGATTTGATCAATGTTAATTGTTTTTGAGTCATAACTTGGTATGACTATCTCTTCATCTAGTTCAAGGTCTCCATAGTGAAGTACCCTTGCAATATTTGTAGAGCTTGATCTGGTGCTGATATTTGTAAAGGCTTTTGTGAAGGAGTCCCTGAAGTAGGCAAATTTATCAATGTTTGTATTGCCTCCTGCTCTTTAGGGGTTTCTTCTATTTTCTCCTCCTATTGTCTGCCTTGATCAATTATTGTAATTGTAGGAAGTGCACCTTGAGTTTGTGTTGTAGGATCAGATGTAATAGTTTGTCCTGTTTGTTCTGTTTCTTTGTCTGCTCCTGTACTCGGATTTTGAACTGTGGTGTCAACTATGCCTGTTGAAACAATTGTTGGCATTTGAAGTTGACCACTAGTAGCTGTAGAGATGTTGGAAGGTAGTTTTTGTGGATTCACCTTATCTCTAATTTTGTTTTCTACTAGTTTCTGTAATTCATCCATACTGACCAATACTGGATCTGTACATAATCTTGCTTGTTGCGTAGATTGGTCAAGGATTCTTTTGAGATCCTTTGCAGTTAATGGATTGATGTTCTGAGCAGAAGTGTCAAGAACATCCTCTATAGGTGTGATGGGTACATGCAAAAGGCTTGGTGGTGGTAGTTGTGTGTCTTGCACACTCTAATCTTGTTGCTATTTTTCCTCAGTTGTTCCCGTTTCATCTTGCTTTTGTGTCTCCTCCTCTGTTTTTCTCTTTTCTTTTTCCTTCTTCTCTTCTTCTTGTTTCTTTTCTTCTTCCTTCTTTTCTCCTCTACCTTGCTCTACTTCTGTCTTCTCTTCTTTCCCTTTTCTTCTTTCTTCTGGTGGAGCAAAAGCTTCTTCCTTGTATTCTTCTTCAAGAAAATATTCAATCCTTTTGTACAAGTTTTTCCATGATTTGGTTGTTCTTTGTACAATCTCTTCCATTTTGTTTTGGAGAATGAAGAATGCCCTGTATTTAGGTGTAAACCTAGCATTGTGCCTTTTGACTGCTTTTTCTATTTGCTCCTTAGTCAAATTAGGCAGTATACTTGCTAGGGTTGTTTCTCTCATCTCCTTTTCCATTTTTAAACAAAAATGCCATCTGTCTTCTACAATTTTTGACAGTTCATCTGGCAATTGTCCATCTAGTTCAAAAGGGGTGTACTTGAACTGTGCCATCATTCCATAAATTGATTCCTCTATTCTATTATGTTCTTCTTAAGTGAACTTATTGAAATCAACTTTATCTAGATTGCTTAAATCTCCATTTTCAATCTTTTTACATAATATATCAACTGAAGAATGACTTATCTTTTCAGATTGATCTTCTTCATCAGTATCAGGCTGAGCTACATATCTTCTTCTTTTCCTAGGCTCATCCTGTATCTTCTTGATTGGTTTCTCTTTTTTTGCTTTCTCTTTAGCTTTTTGAGTAGAGGCCCTTGTTGCAGCTCTGGTTGTTGGCTTTTGGGGTGATGGCATGGTAGCTTTCTTTGGTTTGGGCTGAGCTGGAGGCTGATCTTTTTCCTTTCTTTTCTTTGGCTCTGCCTGGGTCGGTGCTTCCTTGGTTTCTTCTTCCTCAGCACCTTCCTCCTTGTCCTCACCTAGGCCTTGAGTCAGTTCCATTGGGCCTTGCTCTTGTTCATCCTCTTCATCATCATTGTCATCATCATCGTCTTCAGTTTCAGTCTCTAGCCCTTCACCAAATTGCTTCTTAACTTTCTTTATCAATTTATCTTTCTTTTTCAATGTGGAGTCAGTTTTTAATTCCATATTTATTTTTGATCTCACAACATCATAAGTGCCAAAATGTGGGGCACTCTTATTTGTCTCTTCTGCCAACAATGTAGTTATTGCTGTAGATGCTTCATCAACGTTGATTTCATAACCAAATGGCCTTAGCCATCTTACCCTTGGAATTGCAGCTTGAATGTAGGTGAAGTCAATATCAACTAAGAAACATATATCATTAATATGTTTTTCTACTAAGGAAGCTGGTATTCTCACCCTTTGCTTCATGGATTTCTTGAAATCCTCAAAATAGCTTGTCATTAGAGTATTAAAATTTTCTCCCATTTGTTCTATACACTCATTTGTTTGGGATATGATAGTCTTATCACTCCTCTATGTAACTTTGCCAAAAGAAGGAAATTCATTCTGAACATAAAAGAATATACAAACCAAAATTGCTCCAAATTTACATTGAGCACCCTTTGTCCTTCTTATGGCTGTTAGGTTTTCATTTATCTACTGTAGTTGTAGTTCAGCAAGATCATAAGTATGATCCTTTTTCACCAGTTTGTAACCTACATCTACTGCTATACATGGCACACTGTTGAGTCTATTGGATTGGTAGAATTTGTGGGCAATAACTCTAACAGCAAACTCAACTAAAGGATCCTGAATGGTGTGAATAGTCATTCCTCTCTTGTTCCATTGAGCACTTGTATTCTTTTCAATGACCTCCTTGGATTCACTTCTTAATGACTTGTGCCGATCTAGGGAAGGATATCCAATTACCCTATGAATTATTCTTTTTGTTAATTTGACAGGGACATCTTCTAACCACAGACTACCATCATGAATTCTGCTCAATACAAGTCTGATCCACTTTGTCTTGAACATGGTACGAAAACTCAAAACTTGTGTCAAACCCTTCCTTTCAACAATTTTGTATTCTTCTTTTAATACTCCATCAACACACAACTTTGCAAAGGCTTCTCTAATTTCCATGTCTCTTAGGGCTCCTATCTTGCAATTGTAACATCTTCTTACGTCTTGGACCATAACAACGTTTAGGGGTATGCAAGAAAGGGCTTCAGCTGGGTCATTTTTGTATGCCATTTCAGCAATAAGGCAAAAATTGGGCTGCCTGACTTCATTAGACACTAGCTGTACTTCAAATGATTATTTTTCTAGGGTTTTCTTGGAACTCGAAGCCATTTATGTAAACTAGGGTTTCTTTTACACAGAAATACGAAACTGCGTAGCTCGACACAAATGAAAATACCTCAAGATCAATGAAAATGCTTTGTAGGAGGTTACAATCTGCTTGGAATATTGGGTTCTCTTTTGTGAAGTCGCTCTGTGCTCCTTATCTCCTTTGCTTCTTGATCGCGATGAGGAAAAATGATTGAAATCACGATAATATACCCTATTTCCATCGCATTAAATGCTCAACTGCAAACTCGGCTTATGAAGAATTTTTAACATTACTCGGCTTGCACTACATTTCTATTTTACTCGGCTTCCATAGGAGTTTCTCAACTTGGCATCAGTCATCAACTCAGTTGCTGTTAGGAACTCGACTTCCACTAGGATTTTACTCGGCATCCAAAGATAGCTCGGCATCATTGTTTAAAATTTTGTCTTGGCATCTTGTTTCATGTAGATTTATACTTTGCATTGCTTCTTCATGATTTAGGGCTGGTGTATGATACTTCCTTGTATGTATCAACCCCATAGACTCATCTTGAGATTAATTGGATGAGAAATGATCACTTGACCTTGCAGGTGAAGTGACCCTTTCATTGGATGTACTTGATTCGTTCTTTTTCTGCCATGTCTTCTTCATGTTTTTTTTGATGTATTCCTCATCAATCTTTTCTTTGCCCTTGCTTGATTCAATTTTTGGTGCTTTTGACCTTGTAGGACAGTTTCTGCTGATGTGACCGGTTTTTAGGCAATTGAAACATGTGGTTTGGCTTAGCCACCTGCTATAATTCCCTCTAAAATGTGTTCTTATGCAATTCTGTGGTATATGTCCATATTCCTGATAATAATGACAGCTATACCTGGTGTTGTAATCCCAATGGTATTGACTTTCATTTCCTTTTGTTTTTGTTTGTTGATTTGATGTCCACATAGGCTTTGATCTGCATTCAAATGCTCTGTGTCCAAACTTCTTACAATTATGACAATGTCCATCAAATCTTTGTGTCCTTGTAACTCTGGATCTACAATCTTGTATCATATGTCCTTGCATATTGTACTTGTGACAGTAACTTTTGTTTTTGGGTGTGTTTATCTAATTAATTATTCTACTCCTGCAAACATTAGCAGTATGCCCCCTTTTATTACAGTAATGACAAGTACGTTTAGAATTCTTACCTTTGTCACTTCTTTGTTCAACGCTTTTTGATGATTCTCCAATTTCAGTGTTGTTGTATCCAAGTCCTGATGTATCATGGGCTGATCTTGGAAATTTCATGAATTGTTCAAAGTACTTGATGGCTTCACTTAATTTGTTGAGATTCTCTGCTGTCTCTTTTTCTCTGTTCAATTCATTCTGCAATTGTTCATTCTGCATCTTCAAAGTAGAGATCTCAATATCTTTCATATTGAGTTCATGATGAAGATTCATCATTTGGGCGAGTGTATCCATCTGCATGTTTGAGATCCTTGTTAATTCAGTACATTTTTCTTCAAGTCTGTTTACAAGATTTCTTTTGTCATCTTCCATCATGACTTGATCCTCAACTGCTCTTTTCTTTTGTTCAGTGATTTCACATAACATTATGGCCTGAGATTCATGTTCCATCTTGAAAGATCTTATCTCATCTATTTGAACTTTGTTTTTCTCCATCAGTTCTGCTATTGCTGCATCAAACTCTTTAGTATCTCCATTCGTACACAATTTTGTGGTATCAATCTCCTTATAGTTTATATTATTTTTAGCTATAGCTATATCCTTCCTTCTCTTCAAGGATTTTTTTAATGCCTCCCTTGCTTCCTCTACTTTGTGTAGAGCCAGTTGCACATCAATCACTTGATTGTCAATAATCTTCCCAAGTTTGAAGACTTCCATCTTTAGATATTTTTCCCCAAATTGTTAGACTTCCTCTTGTGAGAACCTATCTGCTTTGATACCAATTGTTGGAATATTCAAATAGGAATAATACTTCTGAGGAGGGGGGGGGGGGGTTTGAATCAGAAGTACTGTGCATTGACCATTAAAACTTTTTCTTAACTGAAAGTAAATTGCATGCATATAAACATATCAAACAGTTATGAAAAACACATAAACATCACCACATAACACTTGAGATTTTGGTAACCCAGAAACCCTCCAAGAATAAGAAGGTAGAACTGGGGTGGGGATGATACCCACAAAAATTATTGCAGCAATAAGATTTAACCACTTTTGATGGTTTGCCCTGTTAAAGGCCTGCCCTATTAAAAGCTTTACACTGTATCAGTAGTGACCTGGTTAAAGGATTTCAAACACTTTACAAGAAGTGTTACCCTGCTAAAGGATTTCGTCACCTATTTATAGGAATTACAAAATAGCTGCTAAGCTAACCTATTACCATAGGATTTTCTTTCTAATACAATTGCTGGAGAGTATTAGGTATAATAAACTTGATAACTTGCAATCCTTCGATTGTTGAATACAGGCACTTGTTATGCTTTTTTTGATTTTGATCCTCTGTGATCTGATACTCTTTACTCTGAGAATTAGTTTTCCTTGTGCACCCTCGTCCATCCACCATAGGGTTCATTGTGATCTTGTCTTCCTTATAAAGACATTCGAAGACCTAGGGTTAGGTATGGATCTACGATCCATATTGAATCTCAATTTCTCACTTATTCCTTGCACATTTACAATTGGTCGCATGCCTTCTCCATTTTTCTTATTGGTTGCATGTTGATTGCATGGAAAATACAAAAGATTCGATCTTATCTTTTAATCCTTCGAGATTCAACATATGTCGGCCATAAGAATGATTTACATCTGAATTTGTAATCATACAAAGTCATATGTGCATTATGTGTTGCTCGGCACTTATTGATCTCTAATGCTTGGCACTTGTATTAAACTGGCTTACTCAACACTTGTTGTATTTCTATATTGCTCGGCATCGTCTATGACTTGGCACTCGAATGTCACTCGACACTTGTATCATGCTCGGCACCTGAAGACTGTTCGACACATGAAGATCACTCGACATCTGAAGGCTTCCCTGACTCGGCTCATGTTGTGGCTTGGCATACATGGTGTACTTGGCTCCAATGTAGAAATTGATTAAGTGTGTTGGCATTCAAGTGTCAAAAACCATTTTGAGACTAACAGGATAGAACCATCAAAGGGCTATTAAATAGGGTGCATTTTGGCAGTAGATGAATTAAAGAGTGGGGATATCATTATGGAAATGAAGCTTCCAATTTTTTACTCAATCAAGTTGCACATATTATTGACTTGAAAGTTGTTCCTTTAGGTTACACAGTGGCAATTATCTAAGTGCGTTAGTTTTAGCATGCTTATGATGGCCACTAGGATTTTCTAGTTCTAACAATACCTTGAGAAATGTTTACCAAAATTAGAGTTTATCTTTTTTACGGGACACATCTTAAATATTAATCTCATCAAACTTACATATGAAACTATCATTTGCACAATTGGCAAGACAATAAATGCCCACCCAATCAAAACCTGAGGGAGAAGAATGTCTTCCCAATGCAGAGTGACATTATGTCAATATATCCAAAGACTAAAACATTTCCCTTCCAAAAGAAACTTCACACAATTTAATACTACGCTCAGTAATTAGTAAAGAGGCCTTAGAAGAACTCTATTATATTCTTAAATTTGGCACTGAATGTGCCCACATAAAAAATTGAGTATGTACCCACTTACAATCAGCTTGTCAGTAAATGTATCAATGTTTGATCTAAAAAGTCCACTAACAAAATGCAATGTTCATGTTTTCTTTGACACAACTATGCATGTGACTTGTAGTCTTAATATATTCTTCATGCTATATCATCTTAGAATTTTCCCCAATCATCTCCATCTCACCGAGTCATTCCATACATCTCAAGTATTGGTACATTTATCGCATTGCGATCATCATCCTCTTCAATTTTGATTTCAAGTGGAACATCGTCCTCTATTGTAATGTAGTTGTGTAGAATGCAACATGCTAAAACAAGCTTAGTTTGTGTCATGATTTGATAAGATTTTGCATGCTTCAAGATATGAAAATGTTACTTCAAAATCCCAAATGTACGCTCAATTATATTCCCAAGCAAGGAGTGTCGGTGGTTATATAACTCATGTGGAGTGTTTATTGGGTTTGCTCTTGAAAACTCCTTTAGGTGATAACGTATAGACTGAAAAGGGGCAAGAAATCCTAGTACATTTGGATATCCAACATCCACTAAATACAAATTTCCTACAAAAATGCACAAGTTGAGTTACTTTTATAATCATTACCTCATTTATTGTAAATGTCACTATATAACCATTTACAAGATGACTTGACATACTGGAGGGAACTACTAGTGAATTTGATCTCGAGAGAGCTGAAGCAAGAGCATGACTATCTGCAACATACCCTTCTCAACCAACAAGAATGTATTAAAACTTATAATCAAATGAACACACACCCAAAACATTCTGTGGTAAGTGTTCTTTTCTTGTCGCCACATCGACAATAACTGGTATATGGGATCCATCAATTTCTCCAATTAAATCCTATAATAACCACCTGGATGTTCAAATGTGCAACAATATGATTAAATGAAAAGCAAACAAATATGTGGCACTAGGTGATTTACCTTGAAGTACAGATCAAAATGATCCTTCCCAATAATCTCTGCGGGAGTATTGGGACCAGGGGGTACCAATAAATCAACATGGAGACTTAAGATACCCTTCAACACCCTATGAAAATATCGACTAACTATCTCTCCTAAGTGACCAAAGTTGTGAGCTATTGTACGATTCCTCAAATTGTGGCCAAGGGTATGGAGTAACATCACTAGTTTTTCCTCTACCATTATGTTTAATGTATCTTGAATGCTTCCTTTTTGCCTTAGAATATTGGCTAGTTTAAAGACAGATCCTCTCCTCATATGAATTCGATCATGACAATTTGTCTCATAGGAGTGGACAATTCTCTTATAAAAAGGAATTTCATCTCTTTGGCGCTTACGCCTCTCTCTTCTACCTTCTTGTGTAGATTTTGCTATGACTACTGCAAGGTAGGCAAGAATAGCAGTAAGAGCACGAATAAGCCTAGTCTACTGAACAACGACTGCTTGGATTCTTATATCTTTAATAGGAGCCATCAATAACCTAAAAATAAGTAACAAATAAATGTAAGATATCAAAGAGATTTAAACTGTTGTAGACATTAGGTACATCTAATAAATCAGCTACAACAACTAGCCTATCTTCTGATGGTAATATTGTAATGATAGAATTGATTGGGAGACTAGGTGCAAATCTGGGTAGAAGCTAACTTGAGAATGGATGAACAAAAGACATTGCCACATGGGCTCAAACAAGAGAAATAAAGACATACCAAACACTTAAACAATACAGTGACATCGAAAAGAAAAGAAAGGTAGAGAAAGTAATAAGATAATGAACAAGAGAGACTAGTGACAACATGGAGTATTGATGCCATGAACCAGCAATGAAATAATTTTTTAGGTTTATGCTTTAGCTTCCAGAACATAATTTTATTTTTTAGATCTACCAAAAAGATATAAGACTAAGAAAATGTCTGACCCTAATTTATTATTGTTGAATATATAGGTAGCATCACTAGAGTATGGTAACAAATACCTTCACCATGTGGTAGGTTATTTTCCTCTACTAACTATTTTTTAAGGTTTGATATAATGGAGGCTTCACTAGAGTTAGTTCCATATAAAAAATAATTCATGTACAATAGATAATGTTGGTAGCTACCATTTTTTAATTGGGTCTAAAATAATGATACAAAAACTTTGACTTGTGTGAATAGTTGTTGTTTCTGGATTGGATCTTGTTATGTAAGATTTTGATGTAAAACTCTCTCACACAAGCTATGTTGATAACTAGTGTTGTTTCTTGGTTAGATTTAAACTAGTTAAAAATATAATCAAAATTTTTATGATCTATCTAATATGTCTAAATTAGATTTTGTTTCCAAATGTTTAATAAAGACTTATATGTTTCTTTCATAGCTAGCATTACTAGATTAGATAATGTGGTCCAAAACATCATAAATGCTACATAATCTAATTTAGAAAGAGTCATGGAAGATTCAAACCCACTTTTGATCACATAACCATGCATTATCTCACCTTCCACTTTTAGTACATATTAAAAAAATTACCTGTTGGCTACATCTCCTATTTTTATTATTTGGCTATTTTATTCAGCCTTGTCTCTATTTTTTGTAAGACATTTTTATATTTCTTTCCACATGAAAATTTCCATATAGCATCAAAGACATGCAAGGGAAGATATTCAAACATTTGACAAAGGGCCACATGAACTCCATCCATGTTGAGGAACGAGATTTGCAGTTATTGCATTTATATATGTCATTTAAGTTGTAGCATTGATTGTAAATGACTTTGCTACATCTAAAAGGTTGTTGTATTGATTGCAAAGATTGTTGTTGGATCTAGCAAGATGTGGCATTGATCATAGAGATTGTTGTCTAAAAAAGTTGTAGGATTGACCATTGAGATTATTGTTGAATTTGAGAATTCGTAGCATTGATCGCATAGAATGTTGTTGAATGTAGAATATTGTAGCATAATGTTGGTGTAAATAAGTATTTAATATTTACACTTACTTAAGTTTACTTAGGTTAATGCATTATTTTATTATTTATTTAGGTGAGACACTTAGGAGTTTGTGTACCTTTTTGAGTTGTCATGTTGACAACACATAAGTACACATCTCTATTTCAGCACATGGTGTTTACAACATTGGAGTTTGCATCATTCACTGAGTTGCCATGTAGACAACATAGTTATTTGCACTCCTAATTTAAGCACATGTTGTCTACAAAATTGATTTACGTAATACACCATTGTAGGCTTATCCTCACATCATTGCACTTACTTCTGTGTTTAATAGAGGATAACCCATATTTGGTGGACATGTGTCTGGTTGTATGACTTATCATGTTGCTGACTTCTATGCATTCTAGAAGCTCTCCAGGGGCCTTTATATACAGACACTCCTAATGTACTTTCATATGGCATATTGAATGAATATATCGCCATTCTAATCATACTCTCTCTTTGGTCTACTGTTGTGCTTGTGTTTGAGTTCCTTGGTCTTGGATGAATTTTTCCTTAAGGCAAATTCTTACACATAGATCACAAAGATCATGGCTGAATTGAAATAGTTGCAACATTAATCACATAGATCCCTGCTTCATCAGTGAAGGTTTTGATAGCAAATATCCTTGCAAATGACTCCAGTACTTTTATTGATACAACTATAATGATGAACGAAGGGAATCAAGGGTCAAAACAAGGATTAGTTTGTATACTTTCAAGAAGGCATTGGTGTTAAAAATCCTTCATTTGTGATAGAGAAAAAGGTTAATTTAATTTCTTTTATTAAATTACCTATTCTCCCTTCTTAAGATTTTGCTTTATGCATTTTTTAGCTTTCTCTATTTAATAATCAATTAGTAATTATTAAATAGCTTTCACTTTTAGGTTACCTTTAGTAACTTATTAGGTTACCCTTTTCGGGTTTCAATCTCCTTTTATAAGGATTGATCTCTTTGTATTTCATTATCTTTTCTACATCTGAATATACAATTTTTTGTGTTTTCAGAGCAAACCCTTTATTTCTTGTCTTTTTCTTCTCTTTGATAGGTTTTTTGCATGCACGTATTCAAGGGCTTGTGGATTTGATTTGTGTAGTTGCTCAAATCCTTCAATTTGAACATAAGAATCTTTTCAATATTTTTATAAGATTCCCTAACTACATGTTTGATGCTTTTGGCAGATATTTTTATCAAGATCTTGTGCTTCTAGAATTGCTGAGTGAGAATCTACAACATACTTCATAAGATAGGCTAACTAATGCTACAAACAATGGTGGTTCAAATCTTAACTACAAGGTTCCTAGATCTTGATGAAACCTTCAAACTATTTAACATGTTACAAGATTAAATTTTCGAGGCTTCAACTAATGGTTAAAATTTAGAGTATGTACTTTTGGAGTCATTGAGTCAAAATCTTAGACATAATTCATATTCTAGATGTACGAAGCTTTCATCAATGATCAAAATTTCAATTATATGCGCACAAATCTTAAACATAATTCATCAAATACCCTGATTCAGGATTTTCAAATTAGAGAAAATATAATGGGAAAGTGTTTTGCTCTTCTTTCAGGGAAAATTCTTAATCATTCACCATACAAATAATCATAGGCTATAAAGATGACATTTCTTATCTTTTATATCAAAAAATATTATCTCAAAATGAAAAAATCGCATTTGTGATAAATACATAATAGAACCTTCCATAAGATTCTACAACTACAAGTAGTAGCCACTGACAGAAATTGATGAGTTTAGTTGACCTCAAAAACTCCTTCACTTTCTATAAAATTTAATCAATTCAAACATGTAGCTAATTGTATGCCAACTGCTAACCCTAAATTTCAAATCATCACTCAACAAAGATCAAGAAGAAGAAAACTTCCAATAGGGATTTGAAAATTTATTTCCATGGTGATCGTTTCTCTACCAACAAGAACAGAGAAACAAACACGGGGCACAATGCTTTGTGGCCTCGTAATGATTGAAAACAATTCCCAGGTTTTTAGTTTTTAAATAGATTTGAAGAGTGAGACATATTAGGGAAGAAACCCACTTTTGGGCACCCAATTAGGGAAGAAACCCACAAATCTCCCTATATCTAACAAATAGAAATCCACTACATAGTAACGTATAATCTGAACCCTAAATCGCAAAAATTATAAAGAAAATACACAAGAACTTAATAATTCGCAAAGCACAAAAGAATGAAAAATCTAGAATAGTCATACATTGTATGGTTGTAAATGCTTTGATTATGTACTATATTCTTGGTATCTCGCAAAGTAGATGCAAATGTGGAAGTGTGAAACTAAAAGCCCTCGCCCAAGAAAAACTCTAAAGTCAAATGTTTCAGATAAACTTTGAAAATAACAATCATATGTGCTGACATAAATTGCTCAGAAAACCCTGGAGAATATGAAAATAAGATAAATAGATATATGCAAAGCATGAAGAAATATTTTCCAAAATCGAATATCTGATCAAGTGTGTAGAAATGAAGAGCGCAAAAATTTATGGCGAGAGCAGAAAAATACCAAAGATCTGTGAAGGGAAGACGACATGGACTTAGCCACAAGTACTATTTGAATCTAGTAAACAATGCAGATAAAAATGATTTTCCTCATTACCTTCCTGAAAAATCTTTAGAGCCAAATGAAACCAATAAAAATGGTGAAAAAAGATGTTTGCAGTGTGGTAACATGGTAAAACATATTTAAGTTAAAAAAGACAACGGACTTCAAAAATGATTTCATTTTACTTTTATTCCAATCCTCAAAAATCCAAACCTTGGATTGAATTCTCAATTCCACCTATCTGAGTGGAAGCGTGGTAACCTCATTTTGGAGTAAAATTAGAATTTTACAATTCTAATTCCACTTTATTATTTTTTACCCAAACAACAAATTTAACAAAACTGAATTATCGAAATTCTTTTTTTTTTATTGAACAATGCAAGTTTTGAACTTAAGATCTCCAAGAAGGAGGCTTTCTCAATTCACCACTAGGTTACGGGTGGGACTCTAAATTATTGTAATTCTAATTCCAATCTAATTCCAACAAGTAACCAAGCAACCAAGCAGCCAAAGAGACCCTTAAAGAAACATAATTTCTCAAGTATATATTAATCATTCTACAATCTTAACAAGAGACACAATGCGTCAAAGTTCTTGCCGATAATTGGAAAAGAAGAAAAATGGAGATTTATAGGTAGAAAGGAATGATATGAAGAGAGAGCTAAAAAAGAGAATGATATGTTATTATATGAACAATTAAAGGTAGAATGATAGAGAGAGTTGAAGGGAATTTTAAAAATATTAAAAAATATATTATTTTAAGAAATATATAAATAACAATAGAAATTATATTATACCAATTCAGTTAAAAGTTGAAATATTTGATTTAAAAAAATAAATTGTTGATTATTTAATTCAAACTACCAAAATATCTAATTAGTTTGAGAGGTAGTATTAATTTTACAATTTGTAAAATGGTATTAAAAAAATTAGAATAAGATTGTAAAATAGTAGTTTGTAAAATGTAGTGTAAACTTAAAGAAATAACATTTTACAAATGACAAAAAAAAAAATTCAATGTAAAACTAATCAATATATTTAAAATAAGAAATATGAAACATTTAACTTTATATTTAGAAAAATAGATATTGATAATTGATATTGATTAGACATTCATTTGTGAGGTGGAAAATAAAAATGATTTTTTTTTGAAAAGTTAATCTACTTGTCACAAATGTGAAAAAGGTAAAGTTGTAATTAATGCATTCATTAATGCATGATAGACTTGTTAAAAGATATTTGTATTTTCTTACAAATGACAAAAATAAACATCAATATAAAACTTGAAAAGTTAATCCACTTATGACAAATGTGGAAAAGATAAAGTTGTAATTAATGTATTCATTAATGTATGTATAATAGACTTGTTAGAAAATATTTGTATTTTTGTTGGAGAAAATTGAATTTTCTTCCTACCAAAAATATTACGGTTCAATAGAATGAATGAAAAATGTGATTTAGAAAATAATGAAAAATTAGTAAAAGATATAAACATTTGAAGTTGTTTTTAATCTTTTAAATCCTATGAGTTGATTGGTCAATTGAATTGAATGATTCCAATACTTTTTTGTCTTTGCCATAAACTAATAAGAAAAATGTTGAAAGTGAAATCTTTCTCGTTTCTACAGATGACAACAAGTTATAATAAGAAATATAGAGATTTATAGATAGAAAGAAGGATACGAAGAGAGAGCTAAAAGAGAGAATGGTATGTTATTTTGGGACAAGTAAATGTAGAATGATAGGGAGAGTTGAAGTGAATTTTAAAAATATTAGTAACTATATATTATTTTAAGAAATATATAAATAACAATAGAAATCATATTATATGAATGAACTACTCATTTCTACCAATTCAATTATAAGTCGAAATATTTAAATTAAAGAATAAAAATTAATTATTTAATTCAAACTACCAAAATATCTAGTAAGTTTAAGGGGCAGTATTAGTTTTACAATTTGTAAAATGGTATTAAAAAAAACAAAGAGTGAAATTGAAACATAGTAGCTAGTAAAACATAGTGTAAACTTAAAGAAATAACATTTTACAATTGGTAAAAATAAACATCAATGTAAAAGTAATAAATATATTTAAAATAAGAAATTATAAAATATTTAATTTTTTTGATCAGTAAACGATCAAGGCCTTGGTTATATTAATTAATAAAATTAATAAATTACATCAAAGTACCTCCATTCAAACGGGCACTGGTAGGAAAGAACGGAGAAAAAAATCTCTAGTCTTGCTTAGGACCTTAGCCCTATATCATTACATTGTAAAAGGGGCATACCCTAGTCAAATTACCTCAAGTGTTATTATTAAAAGAGAAAATTGTAATCTGAATAAATACACTAGTCAAAGATTTTGAAATGCAGCTGAGACCAATTGTAGTTGAACCTTTCCAACCACTACTCTTTAACATCCTTCCATAACTGAGAGATACTCTCGTCCCTACCTTTCTAACTTAACAATCAGATTGGTTAGTGATAGTACTACAATTATCTTTCTAAATATAAAGGATACCTCGGATAAAATAACTATTTCCTTTCCTTTAATTTATTAGTACTATCTCCTACAATGCTTGAAATACCATTTCATCAAGATAATTGTTTCCATTTCTTTTTAAAACAAAATCCTTAAGGTATCCATAATTGTTAACATTCAATACCTACCAAACAAATGCCTTTTACATTGTATTTGACATTAATCCTTTACTTAACTCTTCTCTATTTTGCTAAGTTGTATTAATTCAGAAAACTCATTATAATTCCTATAATATTCTCAAACCAATACTAAACTTTCATTTCCTCTAAAAAGCCAAATGACAAGTCTTGAACTACCATGATAACACAACCAATACCTTAAGCTAAAATTGAAAAATATCACCCATGCTTAAACATGACAAATTGGATTAATTTCTACTTAATACCAATTGATACCTCTGAGACTAATCTCTTCCACTCAATCATCTGACAATTGAGCTAAAGAAGTTGAACCCAAATCCATCATATCCTTCCCAGAAGGGATTTGAAAGCAGAGTACCCTTCTCAATGTGAATCCATTTTTCTTAAAGATAATTAGATTTTGTGTGAATTTCATTAAACTACTCATCATGAACCAGGCTACAAATTCTAAATTTCTAGAACAATTCTAAATGAATATGTTAAGATACGTTGCTCAAGTAATGAACTGCAAATCTTGATAAGCATATCACAAAAATAGGAACCCCTCAAATATATAAAATAAAACATATTATTCATATATACAAGTATCCACAATCATATTATCAATCAAGGGCCTCTAAACTACCCGTAACTTGACCACCATCCGCTATTGACCTACTGCATTTTACATTCAAGCCAAAACTCCAGTGAGCTAATAGAAGATAATCAAGACCAGAGTTAAAAGAAACCTACACTAAGACTGATAGCTTTATGAAAACAAAAAGAGCCTTTAACAAAGATATCCAATTTTTGAGAGAGACTGTACATCATGACCCAGTCATCTTACTTGAGTAGAGCAGACAAAACACCTGAACCAATAAATCCTCTAGGCACCTTACTTTTTCCAAAACACCATGATAACTTTCGCAACATCATTCGAGTTTTCTGCTTGAAAGTAGGGAGCAAATTTGAAAGGGGACCTTTCTCTGCTGGACTTCTCAACATTGGGGGTACATAAATCCAACCTGTATAGATTTTCAAAACCTACTTATAGGTGAATATAAGCCTTGAAAAGGCCAAGGTAATTAGTGAGCCAATCAAGTCCAACATCTGTCATGATCTTTCTCTAATGCAAGAGGAAATGAAAGCATGATTCCATCTTAGGCCATACCATATTGAAAGCTACCATATCCCTAATTATTAGGGTAGGTCTCCTGGGTATATTTACCACTACAAGGCTCCCTGGAGGGTGATTCATGTACATCTCTGGAAGGGACACTCTCAAATCTTCATCCAAACTCACAATAACATCTATTACACCTTAACACCAAGTAGAGTCAAAAATATTCAGACAGAGTCTTATCATGGCCCATTTACTGATCCTAGCTCTGGCCATACATCTAATGAATGTGCCTATGATGTCACTATTCGTCCTCCATGCGTACTCATACTTAAAGACACCTTCACCGATGGCCTTGCTAACTACAATGCAAGTCATTCCATCAACTAGCCTAAGGATACGGTTCCATCTTTCAACTTTGATATTGCCTCGAAAGACCATAGTGCGGGCCTCATCGATATGAAAAACACATATATTGATGTCCATTTCTAAAAGTACCATATTGAGTGATAGAGACCAGGCACTTTATCAGTGTAAATAGATCCAAGGCGAAGTCTCTAGAAGCTCCTCGACTATCCTGCATTATCGAGGAAGCTTGACGTCACCTAAGTATAATTATGCAAATAGACTATAACTGCGAGACATTATATTTATCATTATAAAGAATGACATAATCCTAAATGTCTATTACAATCCTAGTAATAATCTATTTCTACATGGCTGATGACCTAAAGAAGGCATCCCGAGGATTCATATGCATGCCATGATGTCTTTAAAATGCCAACTCTTAATCATCTAATTATTATGTGACCCACAGGTTGTCTATAAGGCAAGATATATTATAACTTACTAATACTCCATATGATCTATTCTTATATATGGATTGCCTAATCTAGTTGTACTAAATTAAATATGTATCAAAATTTTGGATGTATCTATCATGATGCAGAAAATTGAAGTTAACAATAGAAAACTTAAAGTTCATTGCCCATCTCTAAATTCCAATAAGTTGATACCATCAGCATCTTTGTTAGCCAAAAGGTTTGCCTTTTTTTACCTTCTCGATATATATGACAGATTCTCATGTCTCAAACCTGTCTACTAGATAAATAACTTCTTCTAACTTGGAATTAAGGACCCAATTTGGAGTGGCTTTGTTCCTTATTGCATTCGAATCAATTTGAGAGTCACCTTCGATGATGATTTTGGATAGTCCTAAATGATGACATAGCTTCAACCCTTCTTCTAATGCTTCGAGCTCTGCTAGGTTATTGGGTGTAGGGCTAATGGACTTTGTTTTTTTTAGCAATCCACTGACTTGTGTCATCAATGATGATACAACCAATTCCTAGTATCCCTAGATTACCTCTAGCTGCACCATCAAAGTTAGGCTTTGCCCATCCCTTCAGGGGGGTCCATTTGCACCTTTCCCTTACTTCCTTACTTTTCTTAAAATAAATGAGAGGAGGGTTTATCAAATTAGGCCATACCTTTTTCATTTGGCTATCCTAGATGGAGAAGGAGCCTTCTTCTATTCTAGCTTTCTTGAGATGGGAGTTAGTTGTTTTGACTATGCTAGCTTCTATTTTTTGGACTAGCTCTTCTGATTTTAGCTCTATATCACTAAAAATTCTTTTGTTCCTTTCCTTCCATACTTCCCACATGAGGATGGAAGGACATATGTTCCATAGTTTACTATAGATGCCCTTGCATAGGTTGGTGGGCCACCCTTTGATAAAATCAATTAATGATTTAGGTAGCAAAGAGTACCAACCTAACTTTTGACTAAGCCATTCTTAATAGACTCAAGAGTGTGGGAAACTATATAGTAGATGGTCAACATTTTCATTGTCATGCTTACAAAGAATGCACCTAGAAGGGCCATCAATATCTAGTTTATAGAGCTATCTTCCATTAGAATCCTATTTTGAAATGCTAGCCATAAGAAAAAACATGCCTTTACCAAACAAGTCAGATCCCAACAAAGTTTAAGTGGGATTACCACTTCCTCCCACTTCTTAGAGTTTATCAGTACTTTGTATCCATTTTTCACACTATACTTGCCATCATTTGATGCCACCCATATAAGCTTGGCATTCCTCTCTATCTGCTTGATTTTCCTGTCTTGTAAGATCTTTTTTTATGCCTTGATCTCAGTTGAATGCAACTCTAGGTCTTTCAGAGGTGTCCAGATCCATCTAGAATGCTCTTCCGAAGTAATCTCTATTTTATAATCACTCACTTTTCTACCCCACAAACTAATTAGTTTTTCTTTAAGGTTTCCTGGGATAAGATTGTTGTCTATTGATAGGTGCCCATCCCAAGAGTCTTCCCAAAAAAGGGCATTATCCCCCTTGCCAACATCCCATGTTAGATATTTTCCAATGAGGTGGTGACACTTAACTATGAAATTCCAACTTTCTGATCCTTTAGGGAGGGTCTTCATTCTAAAAATTGGAATAGGGTCTTCTGCATTTAGATACTTATTGTACATAATCCTTTCCCATTTATGATCTCTTTCAGTATATAAGCACCATATTAATTTAGCCCCTACTGCTTCATTTTGCCATTGAAGATTCTTAATTCCTAATCCTCCACACTCCTTGTGTTTACAAATACTATCCCATTTTAGAGGGCCTATTTTTTAGATTCCTCACAATCATTCCATATGAAATTTCTAAGTTTTGACTCTAACTCATGATGGAGATGCTTGGGGAGAGGGAGGCAAGAGAGTGGTACATTGGGGTGGCCGATAAAACTGAGCTAATCTTAATACTCTTACCCACTTTTGTGAGCCACTTATCTTTCCAGCATCCAATCCTTACTTTCAATTTCTTTAATATATTGTGTCAAACCTTGCTATAATTCACACCCTTCTCTAGCTCAATGCCAAGATACTTGCATGGGAATGAACCTTTGTTGTATCCCATAATAAGATAGATCTAATTTTCCACCTTAGAATCAACATTGATAAAATATATCTCTAATTTTGATACATTCACTTTCTGGGCAAAAGCACTCATGTATTGCTCTATGATGGATTTTAACATAATAGCCTCTTTCTTTGTGCTTTCACCTAGCAAAATTGTGTCATCTGCATATTGTTGATGAGTTATATTAGGGATATTATTGGTGATGGTGATACCTTTAATTTCCTTTTTGTTGTAAGCCTCAGTAAGAGATATCCCAAAGGCTTCAGCCATGATTATATACAGGAATGGGGATAACAGATCTTTTTGTCTAATACCCCTTGAGATCTCAAAAAAACCTTCGAGGGACCCATTAATAAGGATCGACATTTTGGGAGAGGAGATGCATTTGAAAATAAGGTTAATCAATTGGTGGGAGAAATCAAAAGCTTCTAGTGTTTTGAAAGGAACTTCCAGTCCACCGGATCATAGGCCTTTTGATAATCAAGCTTCATGAACATACATGCCTCTTTATTCTTTTGGGTGGAGTAAATAGTTTCTTGAATGATAAGAATGTCGTCCAGAATAGATATTCCTGGAACAAACCCTATTTGTTCCTCAAAGATAATCTTCGAGAGGATTAGTTTAAGTCTATTTGCTAATAGCTTTGAGAATATTTTATAAATGGTATTACACAGTTATATGGGCCTAAAGTCTCCCGAACTCTTAGGCTCTAGCTTTTTGGGAATTAGAGTGAGAAAGGAATATTTAATTTCTAATAGCAAGGATCCACCCTTCTTAGAAGCTTCTATCGCTTCCTAGAGATGTATAGCAATAATCTCCCAACATTTCTAATAGGAAAATTCCTGAAAACCATCTGGACGTGGTGATTTATCTAGATTCATGTTGAAAACCACCATTATGACTTCTTCTAGCGATATCGATTTATTTAATGCTTTATTGTCCTCCACTGTGACTAGTTTGGGAATTACTTTAAGCAAATTAGCTTGTGCTAATCTGTTTGTCCCTTCTAAATTGTTTAATGTTTTTTGAAAATGATCCACAAAAATCTCTGCAATTTCACTTGATTTATCAATTAAGATACCCAAATGATTTTTGATACTTGAAATTTTATTTTTAGCTTTGTTATAGAGGGTAGAGTTATGAAAAAAACTAGTGTTTCAATCTCCCTCCTCTAGCCACCTTTCTCATGACTTTTGTCTCCAATAAATTTCTTCTTTGGATAATATATCATCTTGGTTAGCGAGCAATTCTTTCTCTAAAAGATAGTTGTCATTATTCATACTATTCTTAAGAATATCTAGATTTAATTCCTTTAGTCTATCTTCGATATCCAATTTTTCTTTAAAAATGTTGTTGAAGTGCTCTTTGTTCCATCCAAGAATCTTTTCTTTAAGCATCTTCATTTTGGGCACAAAGATAAACATTCTAGATCCTTCAAAATTACCTTGTGACCACCATTCTTCGATGTTACCTAGAAAACTAGGGTCTAAAAACCACATTTTTTCGCATCTAAACAAATTTCTAACATGTTTATGTGGCTTCGAAAGTTCAATTCTGAATGTGAAATGATTAGAACCAACAATTGATAGAATCTAAGATTGAATATTTAGATTATTTATGTCTAGATCTCCTTTGATAAAAAACCTATCTAAATTTTCAGCTATATATGCAAAATCCTTCTGTCTATTGTTCCATGTAAAATTCTCATTGTTAAGTGGAGTATTAATCAAATTACGAGATTCACACCATTTTAAAAAATCTTTAGTAGCCCGAGGGATCTGTTGAGATCCCCCAGTTTTTCATTCAAGTTTAGAATAGTATTGAAATCTCCTCCTAGCAACATTAAACTATTATGATGATCTTTCATAAATTGGCTAATTTCTTCCCAAACTAATTTTTTCTCTATATTGCTAGTTGGACCATAAATATTAATTAGAATAAACTTGAGGTTAGATTTCAAGCTTTTGACTGTACCACTAATCCAATTATTGTTTGATCTTAATATATTTAAGATTACTTTCCTTTGGTTCTAGGTGACACCTAAACCCCTACATGCACCTAAAGATTCTTGCATAGTAATACTCCAATTACCTAACTTCTTACCTAATTTAATTCCTTCTATCTTATTTAGTTTAGTTTCCTGTAATAAAATAATTTTATATTTTGTTTAAGTAATCTTTTTTTGCTAGGGGCCTTTAAGTCCCTAGCATTCCACATGGTGATCTTCATGGTGCCTTGGGAAGGATCTTCCCCTTCCCTATGTTAAAGAGCTGACTGATTCTTTGCTATTCTTGGGCTTGACCATCCCCTTCTCTGAGTTTCTTGAGCGATTTCATTTTTCTTCTAGATTTCATCCTACCAAAATTAGGTGATTTAACCCCTTCCTGATTCTTAATTATGCCCAACTATTCCAAATTCTCTTGTGTGCTTTTAATTGCCTTAGACTAATTGTTCTCCTTGATCTCATTTTCTTCATTACCTAGTTCTTGTAGTAACTATTTTGTTATGCATTGATGTTCCATGGTAATTCTATCCTCAACCTCACAAGACTTTCTGGCTGCCTTGTCAATAGTGTCTTTGTTTGGATTATTTTCTTCTTCAAAAGATAATAGGTCCCTTTTTTAGGTCTTCGAAAGTATAATTTTCTCCTCCCAACTGTAGTACTTGCTGCAAAAGTTCTTCTTTCTGAGAGATACTGCATTTGTCTTCATTTTTTAAGTCAAATAGTTCCTCTAAGAGTCTTTCTATATTTTCCTTTTCCTCCTCTTTTAAAGCTTCTGCTTCTATGTCTTCATTCTCCTCCAATTCATTATTTAGAAAATCCTGGAAGTCTTGCACCGAGATGTCTTTAGACCTGTTTCTTCCTTATGTGCTAGTTTTGATCTTATCTTCAGGGGACTCTCTACTTGGGGTGGGAGTCTGCCAAAATTTGGTTTGCCACTTCAAAGTCTTCTTCTCTGAAGTTAAGATCACCATAAGGTGTTCTTCAACCTGCTACCTTTGTACCTTCATGTATTTTTAAGTATGTTTACTCTTTTCATTTGCCAAGGCTTCTCCGAATAAGACTGAGTGTTCCATATCATCAATATTTCTGGGAGAAGTGGCAGAGCTCTTTTTATCCACAAAATTGGTTTTTGAAAAAGTCTTCTGTTCATTATCTAGCTTCATATCACTTTTCATATCCTTGACTTTCTTTCCTTCCCTTTTATGGTTTTTACTGTAAACAATTATGTTCTGAATTTTGTCCCTTTTGTTTGATTTGGGGGACTTTTCCATTAGGAGAATGTGATTTCCTATTCCACCACATCTAATGAATGTAGCTTATCTTTGTTTTTGTCTAAACTTTTGAGAATTTCAAGTTGAAAACTTCCTTTATTTTTCTCTTTTGTTTTTATAATTCTTTCCTGTTGATTTCCATTGATTTGGAGTGAAGTGTTGTTAACCTTTTCTGCATTAGCCTTATTTGACTTTTCTACCCTTGCATTGCCTGAGTTATCTTTTCCACTTATTAAGACAACTTCCTTAGCTAGACATTCCTTTTGTAGCATTCTTTGGTGCCTTATTCTAATCATAGGGAGGGATACATTGAGATCTGATGTAGTTTGCAGTTTTCTAAAGGAGAACTTTTGTTCATCATCAAGCCTGATTATCTTTGTAATTTTGCCCTCATATCTCTAAAAGTTTAATTTATATGTCGATCTATTGGTTATGATTTTGATTGGTTTGAGATTCATATTGTTTGCACTACATTTGATTAGGAGTTTTATGTTGTTACAACTCTTAAAGAAGGCATCTAATCCAATCAATTTTCCCATTGAGTGTCCTATCCTTTTAATAATACGTATTTGATTTAACTCCGAGAAATATAAAACATTTAATTCTATATTTGAACTAGGTAATAAAAGTAGATTATGATAATTAATATTAATTAGACATTCATTTTTTAGGTGAAAGATAAAAAATGATTTTTTTCGAAATTCTAATCAACTTGTCACAAATATGATGATAGAGATGTTAGAAAATATTTGTATTTTTGTTGAAGAAATTTGAATTTTCTCCCTCCCAAAAATAATATGGTAATGAATGAAAAATATGATTTATAAAATAATGAATAATTAGAAAAATACATAAACATTTGAAATTTCTTGTAATCTTTTTAAATTCTATGAGTTGATTGGTCAATTGAATTGAAAAATTCAACTGCCTTTGGGAGGAAGTAATAATTCTTCAATCAAAAAATTGAATGCCTGAATCGAATACCTGGATTGCTCGTGTAATTTAACATTGAATTTCAAAATACCCAAATTATCCCATTAAATCTAAAGTGATCCATGCTCACTCCACGCATCTTATTCTTGGAATAGTGAAAGGTTATTTTTTCACTTAACATATGTTCAACTGGGAATCAATTTCCATATAAACAACTGAAAAACTAGAGGAAACAAGAGCTTTGTTTGAGCTTGAGTCCTTGCCTTTCTGATTAGTTTTGGAGGATGGAAATTGTGTGTGTGAGCAGTGAAATGTTAGTGTACTCTGTTACAAAATTCTTAGTACAGTATCCTTGCCTATGATTCAACATTTTGCATACATGTGTAGTAGAGCAGTTGCAAGTTAAACATATCCATATTCTGAACAAATCTAGGTATCATGGCATGCCATGACCATATTTCTTTCAACCATTGTCTCAGATAGCTCACATGGCTTGTCTGTGGGTCTATTTTTCAAGCATTTCTACCATGGAAATTGCAATTATGTCAAAAAAATCCATTATGTTTTATAAAACAACAAACCATATGTATGACAGTTTAAGTTATTAATAAACTGTATACATGGGAAAGTTGTGGCTAGCTGAATTTAGTATGCAACATAAATTTCATGCATTATATCTGAGAAAGAAAATCCCCACTTGACTATAACATGTGAATCAAAATCGATTTAAACAGTAAAAAGTTAAAAATAGAGAATTGTTTCAAAATTTAGAGTAATTCATAGGGTCTGAAAATTTTGTTACAGAGTTTTTAGTACTATATAGAGCAGATTTTGAATAGCTTCATGTTGTTAGTATAATGTTTAGATGTGAAATACAATGTGACATAAATACATTCAAGTTGTGACATATTTTTGAGTTACTAACTTCTATAGTTTCAAAAATTTGAGCGGATGTTTTTTGTCATGTTTGCTAATAGTATTGGTGCTAGTCTGAAATTACCGTAACCTGTTGAATGTTAAGTCTGCAAATTCAGAGGAATTTTAAGTTAGTAATTTGTCTTAAGTGGAATGCATGGAAGGAAATATAGAAAGAGAAAGAAAAGAAGATAATTTTTTTACCTTTGCAAGTGTCGTTGATTGGTGCAAAATTGTGGCATAGGAGTTAGATGGTTTTTATGTGCTTTGTAATGTCAGTACAGTAGGTTATTTGTTATTAGTAGTAGCTTTTGACAATGGAAGTTGTTCAATTTATAATTGGAAAAATGCAATTTGTAGTAGCTTACAGTAGCGGGCTCGTTTATGACAACTATGATTGTATTGTTCATGGTGATGATGAAGGTTCCTTGCAGCTCAAACTATCGCAAGAGATAGGTTGCATGTGACATGTCTAGTGTATATTCTCCAAATGGTATTGTTGCTAGCTCTGGAAAGTACTGTTGTAGAAGTGTTCCATAGAAATTGCATTCAAGGAACTTGTCTTCAGTTTCAAGTATGCATTGCAAGTAAGGTTTGTATGTAAATATTATGATCTGTCCACATTTGGTGCAGTGAGTGTTGGTTTTGTTCATAGGATCTATTCGAGAAACAACTTGTTGGCAAATGTTGCATATAGCATAATATGGTGAGAGATGTACATTCTTTGCCCTTAGAATTCCTGTTGCCTTTTGTTGGAGACAAAATAATTAATGTAAGTTAGTTTCAGAAGATTAGTTATAGACTTACAGTACTGATTTGAGTATGAGTTGGAGAAGGTTGTGTTTTTGTTACCTGTATGTTTGTTGAGAACAATGCTTTGAGTGATTTTTTTGTTGAGCCATCATGCAGAATGTCAATGAAAGTAGATTGGCCTAATCGAATGATTGTTGATCCTCTTGAACCTTGGTGAACCACATTCTTCAACAGCAGGAGCAGTGGGTCAGGGAGTGTTGAGGATGCGAAGATTTTCTGGAGAGTGTTGTATGGGCCAGTATGCGCCTTTACAACTATGAGTTGTATGAACCATAAATATGGATGTTAGATGTACTATGTATTTTAAGATTGTTTTATGTAAGCTTTAAGTAAATGTGGCTTCTGTTTAAGTAGAGTTACTTACAATAGCTATGTCCGAAGGCAATGGTCTGTCTCTAATTTGCAGTCTAAATTCAGCTACCTCTTGATTGTGGGATGCTATAAGGACACCCAAGCTTTCGATTGGATATGTGCTTTGTGAGTGGATGAGTTGTGATATTCTTATATTGAGTGTTAGCCTTTGCTATTTGCAAACTGTTGGAATTGTTTGTATTTTTGTTTCAGAGGTCAGTTGCAAGTAGTATTCAGCATCACCCCTTTCAAATTGGCCTTTCTTCCTAATTTTGAACTTCTCCAAGCAAACACTTGCACCAGGTTGTAGTGATGGTAGTAGTTTTTCTACTAATGTATTTTTTATATTTGTTGTTATGGTCACCTATCCTTGACTATCAGTGAGGTCAACATGTGCAATTGATGTTTTTTGATCAATGGTTGAGTTGTTCTTGCATGTTGGTCCATATGTGACTAGAACATCACCATCAAAAGCATTTGTTGATTGTGTTTTTAGTATCTCAAGTATGGTGGATGGTTGAGGTGTTTTGATCTTTGGTTTGCAATGAATAAAACTGGCTTAGCTTGGAGAAGAATTCATAAAGGTGTTAGAGTTGTAAGTATTGATAGTAGAAATTAAGTTGTCAAGTGTAGAATACCTTTTTGCAGAATGTTCATTGTTTATTGAGGTGATGTTGCGGGCATGTATTTTGTCTTCTACCTTAGTGTTTGTAGTAGCCATGTTCTGAAAACAATATTGTTAGTTGAATTTTGTGAATGCATATTCATTTCATCTAGTAATACGCAAGTGAAGTTGTGGTTGGAGCATAGGTTGTGTGAAATATTTGCAAAAAAGTCAACAAGAAAGTTTTATAGGATTGATTGATTGAGGGGCAGATTGCATAGTTGTTTGTTATACCTAAATGCATTGTGCCATTGCAAAATGGTTTGTCCAATAGGTATCTAGTGTAGTGAATATAGGTGTTGCATTGTCAACATTGCGTATCCAAAAGTGGTCAAGCATGTTTGATGCATGTGTTGCTGGCTTATTCACAAGAAAGTGCAAGTTCTGTTGTTGCATAAAGTGGGCAAGCATTGTCTTTCATTTTGTTGAACTAAGCATGCCAATGTTGAAGTCTCCTGCAATGATGAGTTTTGAATATTGTGTTAGTGAACTGGTAATATTTTCAACAAGCTTGAAGAGTTCTACAATAGGTGCATTTGGTCTCAAATACAGATTTGTGATGTGTAAGGGAGTTTGGAAATGCATGATGTCAATTGTTGTTGATTCCAAGTGGTTTGTTGCAAAAGTTTCTAGATTATTGAGTATGCTATCTTTTGCCCAACATGTTAGTAGACCATGGATACGAAAGAAAGGGTGGCAATTGAAGCTCTTGTTTAACAATCTGATATTGTTGATGTTTCCAATCCTTGTTTCTTGTAGGCACAATATGGTTGCATCAAGTAATGCATGATCATGATCTATGTCTTATTCATATGAGAGTAAACTGTGTGTATTCAAGGAGCATATAATTTGTTGACCTAGTAGCATAGTTGGAAGTCTGTATTGTTGTGTCCATTGTGCTATTGTCTGAAAGCATTGCATTTCATTTTAAACTTTTTTTGAGACTTTGAAATTGGCATGATGTAATTTTTGTATGTACAATGATTCAATTTGGCAAACACGTGACAAAGTAGTGTACGTAGTCCATGTTGGTACACTCTAGTTGGGTCAAAGGCGAGTGCATCCATTGTGAGTCCTTGTGCTTTGTGTAGGGTTCTTATAGATGCTAGCTGTATAGGGAATTGTGATCATGCTACTATTCTTGTAATTGTTTGGACTCTCTTGGCAATTCTTAATATTGGTGTCCAACTGAGGGGAATAACATTGTTGTATAGGCTTTGTATTTGTTGTCGACGAGATTTTCCTATTGCAGGATCATTGAATTGTATCCAAACAATGCCTTGTTGGGCCATTGTGTATGATTCAAAGATGCCATCAGCACCATTCACTAGATCATTTTTCGTATCAAGATTGCCTGCTATGAGCTCTACCAATATTCCTAGTTTGGCAAAGATTGTTTCTGGGAGCAATGTCTTTTCATTGTGGTATTCGTTGAAGTCAAGCAATGTGTCTTTTCTGTCGATTGCTTGAAGGACGTATAGTGTAGTCTATAAAAAGTTTAGCATGTTTTGGTTGTGTTGGTTGACAGATGAGTTTCTTTGAAATAAATGTGGTAAGGCTAGATCATTGGGAGGGTTCTTGTGGCAAATTCTATTCATGTACAAAATGTCTTTGTTTGTTTGTGCAGAGGTTCTAGTTCGGTTAAGTATTGAGATGAATTGTTGATCTGTTTGTCTTACACCTGCTTTAAGTTTGAAGTATTTCATTGATTCAATCCAAAATGTGTATAAAATTTGATCATTATGTAGTGCGTGTGAGTCAAATATCCAATTGGCACAAATAGGTTGTGCTTGGTATAAGTCACCAAAAAATATGATGTCTACATTTTCGAGTGGTTTTGTTGGTGTGTGCTTTATTTGCCGCAGTCGTTGGTCAATATTGTATAACATTGTGGAACCCACCAAGGAGATTTCATCAGTTAGGAGGACTTGCACCTATTCTTGCTTTTTGCTTAAGTTATCAAGTGTGTTTGAATCAAGGGGAAACATTCTAGAAGAATTGCAAGGTAGATGGAAAATGGAATGTGTGGTGGTACCTTCTATGTTAAATGTAGGTTTACCTGTTGAGGCGACTATGATGCCTTTGGGTTTAAGTGGTCGTTGTCTAGTTGTTTTTCATATAGATGAATCATGGCTTGGTATAGTACTTTAGCTGTAAATGTCTTCCCTATCCCAACTCCACCTGTCAAGAATAAGTAGAAAGGTGTATGTGGTGCGAGTCTCTTGGTCATGACCATATCTTTTACTATTGCCTATTGTTCTTTGTTCAATTGTCATCGGAAGTTGAAGTATTCATTGTTATTAAGTAAAAATGGATGTGGTACTTCTGAGTATGGTGGTTTTGGAATGGTGTCTATGCATTTTTGCTTGTTTGCTTGCATGATATCGCCAATAATGTCATAGTTTTCGTGTTGACCTTGTTGTTCTACCTCACTGGTTTCATGTTGGAAGATTGTTTGTGGATGGTTCTTAGTGTTTGTTTCTGTGGCAACTTTTTCTATATTTCCTCATCGATAATCAATTTGTGCAATGAACATTTTGTCCATTTTCTCTGATTCTATTTTATGTGCATTGAATGCTTCACTCCATGAGCTATTACTAGCTAGAAGTGTTTGCTCACTTATCCTGAAAGGTAGGTACAACATCATTTTCTCTCTATAGGAGTTCTCTTGATCAACATGTGGATTGTATCTAACGTAGCATATGATCTGTGGTCTATGTCTTTTTTGGAGCTTTGTTTCGCTACAACAGTAGAATGCACAATACTTTGCAAGCGATAGGTTTTCTAATGCCTGTGGTCTCTCTATGTATTTGTCAATTGCAGATGCACACATTATGTTTTCTGAGTTATTTACCTCTTTTGCTAGCAACTTTGGGCTTTTTAACATGAAGACTCTACTCTTGAATGGTGCAGTGTTAATGAAGATTGTTTTCCTTGATGATTTGCACAAAGGCAATGACAAGTCAATGTGAACAGCTTGTTGACTTGACATTTGTTGGTAGTTCAGCAATGCATTTCCTAGTTTTCTTATAAACTAGACCTTGTCATCATAAGCATATGTGCATTCTTTTCGCAATCGATAAAATGTAGTGGACATTGTCTTGTCTTGCTTTGTCGTGTATGAACAACAGTAAGAGGCCGCAACATATGTGTCCAATATAAACTGTGTGTCTGTGTTTGCATACCATAATGTTGGAACATGTTTTGCATATGCATTTGTCCAAATGTCACTTGGTTGTCTTTTTAACAAAAACGCTTTCTTTGTCAATGCAGATTGTAGCATTGCAATGTAATCATGTTCATTAAAGTTGAATTCATCTAAGAACCTATCAAATGTAGTTTCCCTTGCAAAGTGCATATTCTCTAGTTGTTTGAAGAATATCTTTGCCTTCTCTTTCATTGCATTGTCGATTATTTCAAGGGGTTCTAAGATCATTGTTCTTCTCATTGGAGGGAGGGGGTAGTTGAATCAACAAGCTGATGTCTGGTATTTTTTGCAAGTTCTTGTGTGACGGTGTGTTTGCATCTTGATCAACTTTTCATCAAGATATGATGAGTCAGTTGACATGTACTTGTCAACAAATTCTTCTATCTTAGTATTTTGAAAAGCCCCATATATTGGAGCTTTTTTTATCCATAGCATAAAGTGAACGTGTTCATTTCCACGATTCTGAAATTCTGTTACGAAATAATAGTCTTGCACTTTGCCAAATAGCCTATCATTTTTCATCATCGCTTTGCAGAATGCATTGACTCTATGGTTGAAATATTTGCTACAAAGAACTAGATTTTTTCCAATTTTGAAATCTAAATCTTTCTCTTCAATTGTTTCATTGTGTTTAGTCTCTTGTGCAGGAGACACATATTCTAATGCTTTGCATAATGGTTGCCAATAATGTTCAGCACTAGTCAATGTGACAAAAAAGGAAGGAGGTCCTACTTGCCTTATCATTGCAAATATATTCTTTCTTGTGTTGTCCAAGTAATCAGGAGATGTGCATATGTTTTTGAATGATCTAAATCCCAAGGATGATCTTAATATGTTGTCCAACTTTTTTGTGTTGCACACATCCTTTGCCAACAATTTTCTACCCTTCAGTTCACCTTTTCTTATGCAGACCCAAGCAAGGGATTATATTTGTTGTATGATAACCTTAATGGCTTTGAAAAAGATATCTGTGATATGGGTTGCAAAGTCATTTTCTTGATGCATTAGTTCCCATTTCACAATTTTTTGGTAGGACAGGTTTTTTGTAATTTTAGCTGGGCATGGGAAATCGAAGAATAGTGTAGGAAAGTTCATCTCTTTTGAGTATTTGTCTTGGAAAATGCCAAGAGGCTTTATGCCCTCAAAAGGTGCAATTTCAATGACAGTCATGTCAAGGTCTTTGATTGAGTGGGAGTCATTAAACCAATGTATAAGTGATTTAGCTATTGGTTCTTCATCAATCTTAGTGATCTCATCAACCGCTTTTGCTTTTATTTCAATGTTTAGGGTCATTTTTTTGCTTCTCATTTGCAATCCAAATTTCCCATTCTGGGTTTATGTGCACATGTTCACTACTATATAGTGGCATTGTTGATAGAGTTGCTAGTGCATTCGTTACACAAGTAGGTCGTACGTTGCCTTGGGCATATGCATTTTCGTATTCTAACTTTCTTTTTAGCTTGATTGCTATTGTTTTTGTTTCATATAGATCTCTAGGTAGTGCTTGTTGCACCTTGTCGAAGTCTACAGGAACATTAATGATTGATCCATTCAATTTGTACTGTGCTCTTTTAAATCCTAATTGTCTAATTTGTACAAAAGCTATGCGCAAAGATACCAGTCTTTCTTCCAAGGAACTTAGCATATTCACTACATCTATTTGAGGGTTACATCTTATGTTCCAAGGTACAGTATAGGAAGGCACTTTGCCAAGTGACATTGCTTTAAGGCATTGCTTGCAAATTGATTGGTTTACTTCAATCTTCTTTTCTGTGGCTGTTATTGGTAGCATTGAAAAAGCCTTCATACTTTCTTCGTTGACCTCGCATATATTTTTAGGAAAGTGTAGCATTTGACACATAGTGCATGTTTTTGTGGGTGTGTCATCGACCATGTGTTTGTATTGAGTAATTGACTCTTGTATTCTATTTCCACTAGTGCATACTTGTCTAGCTCTTTGTTGCTGGGAGTTGCTTGCTAGTGTCTTTCTCATATGTTGGTTTATAGTTCTCTTCATCTTGTTCATGTTGTTATCATTATGTATTTCATTGTTGCTTTTGTCACGAATGACAACTTTTAGAGAGTGCAAGGAGCAATGGTTTTTAATGTTTTTGTGAGTTGTACCTGAGTTGGTAACTTCAAATGAACTTTTGCCAGTTGTACATATTGTCTCTGTTGGTGGAGCAATGTCACATCTAATGAACTCTATGTTGCTACAATTAGTTGATTTGGATGTTGACATTGTAAATGTTGGCTTTTTGTCTTGCTTATTAGAATTTGACTAGTGTTTTATAGACTACTGTTTTCTAAAGTACTTGAATGGTAGAAGTGATGTTGAATTACAACTTAGATAGTTGAATGTTAAATGCAAGATTTCAGATTATAGATAAAGTACTTGGTAACTAACCTTGTATTAATAGTAGTTGGCAGATTTGTTACCTTTGTCTTGTCTAAGCTTGAAGCTGACTTGTGCTATCTTGAAAACCACAGTATGTGAGAGAGATAAACATTTAGATAATGGTAGCAGTAAACCAATGTAAGATTTAAAGAAATGTGAGAAATTAATTTATTGGAATCTAGGTCACAATGATTTCGTGAGCATGGTCCAACTCTACATTTTTGAAAATTGGAATCAGAAGGACGAGAACTAGAATAGTAGTAAATTCAACAATTTTATACACATCTTACAACTTTTTATATTTTTGTTCTATTGACTCAAAAAAAATGAAACATGATGTGAAATATGGTGCAAACAAATAGGAGACAGATATAGAAATAGAATTCAATTTTCTCATAGAAGAAAATTTATTTATTGATTGATATCTTAGTACCACCACACACAAATATTGGTGAGAAAATAAGATGTCTTCCACAACTTATTAAAAAAAATGATTATGCATTGAATATCACATATTTGTGCTTTCAAATAAATTAAATATATATTAAAAATTCAAATAAAATAATTATAAAATATAATTAAACAATTTTAAACAAAAGAAAATAAATTCTATAATATAAAATTTAATTGCACTTGTAGCTTGATTTTTTAATCTATCAAAATAATCAATAAATTTATATTGTAAAACTTAAATAAAAGAACTTTTATGGTTTGACATATGTTTAAAATTAAAATTATTGATAAACAATTCTTTTAATATTATTATATTTATAAATCTAAGAAGTTATAATCTATAGGAAAATTATCATTCTTCTATCTTGAAATAAAATTAACCGAATTACCTATTTTGAAATAAAATTAACTTTGCATTAACTGAATATATATTTTATAATTGTTAAGATTAAAATTCAGCCTAAACATACTTTTTACAATTCACTAAAGTTCTAAAGCTGATTTTGATTTTTTAAATTTTTTATATCAACATTAAAAAAAATACATGAAAAAGAGGAACAAATTTCTCACTCACTTTTATTTTTTTCCACCCAAATTATGATTTTTGGAAAACGATATGAGGATTCTCCAAATTTAGAGAAAGTACTAAAATATTTATAAAGAAAAATAGAAAATTATACAACTATAATATTTATTGTTGCTAGATATTGGAAAGATTGCACACTAGAACATTCTAATTTTAATACTTCTTTTAAAGTAGAAGATATTAGAAAATAGAATTTAGTTTCAGCTCTTGAATAGCATGCCAATTGTCACTGATTATGAGAGTTGTACCTGGCTTGCTAAACGCTTCCCTAGTTTGCATGCAAGACATGTGTGTTGCCTTGGCTTGAACATTTTGTTTATTGTATAGCAACCTTGTATTGTAATATTTGGTAAAAAGTAAGCAGTAGAGTAGAAGTTTATTGTTAGGCTACTGTGGTAGCAATTTGCAAACATTTTAATATCTTCATTCTTAAATTTCTACAAACATAATACTCATCGTTGTAATTGGGGTCATAATGTATGAAACGGTTCTTAGGATTCTCAATTTGTGAAGGCTAATCAAACCCTAAGAAATGCAAAAGGGAAAGAGGGATTTGATGTGATTCACTTAGAATCGATTGCGCTGGGCCACAATCAGGTTGTGGGATTGCCAAATGTTGTGGCCTCGTGGCATGGGATTGGATACAAGACAATTCACTCTGATATAGTGCAGGATCTGACCAGAAACCCTGCCAAGCCTCGAACACTTGAATTGCAAAGAACTTTGAATGATCGCTTACAACGAGTGATCGAGGAGGTGAAATTTTTTCCCTTGTATGCGCACCATGTCACCACCAGTGACTCGGTAGGAGAAGTCCTGTGGACGATCTAAATGCTGCCGAGAGAAAGAGTTCATGTGATTATCAATGGCGTGGATGAAGGGCAATTTAAGTCAGACGAATTTGCCGAAATATCTTTTCAGCTCAAGTATGGGGTCCTGGAGAGCGTAGATTTGGTGATCAGCATGGCCGAGAGGCTTGTGAAGGATAAGGGCCACCCTTTGGTTTTTGAGGCACTGGAAACCCTAATTGGAAGCTCAAACCCTAATTTTTTTGTATTAATTGTAGGCAACAGGCCATGGGTGGCTAGATACAAGGAATTAGGACAGAATGTGAAAATTTTTGGGCTGCTTAGTGCGGCTCAGCTAGGGGGATTTTATAACACATTGGATGTTTTCTTGAACCTGACATTGAGGGCCTAGGGACTTGATCACACGACCATTGAGGCCATGCTTTGTGGGAAGCTGACCATGGTGTCACATTGTGAGCGTAGTGAAGAGTTTGATTGTGAGTGAGGATTTTGGGTATACATTTAGTCCCAGGCTCGAGTCTTTGAAAAAGGGGTTGGAGAGGGTTTTGGAGGATGGAAAGGGGGTTTTGAAGGAGAAGGGGAGGAACTGTAGGAGGAGGGCTGAGAATCTGTTCACGACCAAGAAGATGGGGGTTGCTTATGAGAGGCTTCTTCTGGGCATTGATTTATTAAACAAGCTTCCTAATATTAAGCCAACAATATTTAAGGTTTGAGGTTTCAAGGTCATGTAGATTTCAAGGTTCAAGAATACAGGGACTCAAAATCTCTTTTCGCACTGATAAAATTGTTTAATCTCAATGATGAATGAAATTGCAAATGCTCAGCAAAGACGACAGACGAGAAAGTGGAAGATGTGAAAGATCTGAAAATTTTTAAAAGCCGTTTGCATTACGCCACACATGTAAATTGGAAGTTAAAACTGATATTTTTCCACTACGTACCTTCGGTTCACAGACTTTGCTTCTCAATTCCTGCTTGGTTCTGCGCTCTGAACTTTCTTCTCTTGCAGATATATGTCTCAATAACCATGGAAAGTCGCCCGTGGTAAGAACAATTAAAAAGAGAACATCACAACACTGTCAAATTACAATAAATGATTGCAATAATAGTTTTTGACAAAGACAGGTCTCATATTTATTACAACCTTATCTCTGTACTGCGCTTCTCTTGTTTTTATCTTTATTTTTCATAATTTCTCTAAAAAATTACCCCTAGCAAAAATAAATTAAAAATTAGGTCACAAAAATAAATTAAAAAAATTAGAAATTAGGTCACAAAAATAAATTAAAAAAATTATTCATGTCCAAACCTTAGGAAATGATATTTTTACTGCAGATGAAATTACCAGTCCCTGCCCCCACCAAAACCATTAGTTTTCTGCAAGGCGGGGACTAAAAATTATACTGCCTAAGAAGCCTCCCTGAAACAATACCCCAAGAAGCTCAAAAGCTGTTCAAGGAACAGGCAGGCTTGAGGGAAGAAAAACGTCGAAGTAGAGTATGGGGTCGCTGGGCTCTTGCTCTTCAGCCTTTCTTATCCATCCCAAAGCCAAAATCTGTGGCTATAGTCCAACCAGAGGCGTGCATCTGAGGCCACAGAAGAATGATGTCTTCACCGGCCCGGCATTAGGAAAGAGGCAGACCCTCCAGGTGGGATGCTCTTTCTCTCCCTTTTCCTATCGAGCGAGCGGTGTCGTAGCAGAGCAGAGCGTTGTACCGGCACAAAGGTCAGGCGAAGGAGATGTGATGGGTATGCTGTTGAAGGATAGAACTCTGCTGTTGGGCAACGACATGGATGATTTTGTGGCAGATGCTATTGTCAGCCAGTTGCTTCTCTTGGATGCCCAAAGCCGAAGTAGGGACATCAGGCTATTCATTAATTGTGGTGGTGGTACATATAGGTATGTTTGATTTGTTTCTCTATTGCTATTTCCTTTTCTTGTTTATTCATATTCTGCTGTACTCTACCAGAATCACATACACTTAGCTGAGTATCAATATCTAGGTTTTAGTAACATTACATCAATTTTTATGTTTGCGATTGGGAAATTTGAATTACGTTTGAGCAAAGATAGGAAAGAAGTGGCTCAATACCCCATTGCCCTGCATACCCCGTATGGGCGGCTCATTGCTCGGTTGCTTCGCACTTCCCTTCGCTACCCGTCGCCCTTAGAGCAAGCTTGCTTATTGACGTTTTGTGATCCCTCTAGGGTCACTGGGGCTGGCTAGTATATCGGTTGTCCTGTAGGCCTTGTTGAAATAGCGTTGGAGGAAGAGTTGACCATAATAATGTAGAAAAATTAAGAGCTTTGGCAAAAAAAATCTTGTAACATTGCGCTTTTCCCCTTAGAGCAGGTTTCCTAATTGACATTTCATGATTCCTCAAAGCATACTGGCACTGGTTTGTATCAATTGGCTTGTTGGTGTCCCTGCTATACTGTTGGGAAGAGAGTTGATCCGAACTCAACTTGATCATAACTAGGTAGAAAAAATCAAGAGCTTTGGTAAGGATTCCTTGAAACTTCCATCTTGATATTCAACAGTTCTTAATGACATTTATGATACGGATCTTCCTCTACGACTAAGAACAATTTTTTTGAATGGAGGACTAACGTAGGCCCTATGTAACGTCCTCTTTCCATTAGTTTATTTGCAGCATGTCATAAGCCCATTCTTTTAATTTTATGGATAGGCTGGAGACAAAAAGCTCCTTAAAGCGGTTAGCAATAACAAATAAATAATATTAATGGCAATTTTTTTGTTGAATTTTGTCAGTTTCAGACATGGCATTTGCTGTGATGGAGACCGCAGCCAGGTTATGGGTGTGTTGGGATTTGGGCCCTCTTTTGTGCCATAACATGAGGTGTTTGGCTATTAGAAGGTTCTTCTTTTTGACTGTTATATTTCTGCAAAAGTGTTCTTAGCCAATTTGAGAAAACAATCCCTTGAATCTTGAAACGAGTGGACAAAAGACCCTATTGTCCTTTGGCTATTTATTCCAGGGGCTGCAATTGTGCTGATGATATTTTTTCTCGCTTGATTTCTGTCAAATGTTTGGTGGCCTGTCACAACTGTACACAGTACACAGTCAATCTGTTTTGGTTAGTTGTTTGCAGGCCAATGCATGTGTTGGAGGTTAGGCGTGGTTGCATGCTGTTATTTATCCTTGTAATCCAGTTCTATGTTTTCAGTAAAATAAATATTCCAGTGTGGTGCGTTTTTAATCAATTCAGGGATGTAAGTTAGCGATTCGATGTTCGAAAAAAATGTATAATTGTATTAGAGCTAACATTCTTTCAGCCTGTGGTGTATGTCATAATGATAAAATAAAAGTAACACGTCAAAGGAGGAAAGAGTAGACTTTTTCCCGAGACCCCATGATAGAAATAGAGACAAGGCAAGAAAGAATGACTGAATTGTTGACATGGTTGCTACAGATTGAGGAAAACACGCCCACTGCTGTCCTATTGCAAACTGGGGAAAGACTAAAATGTCACAAAGTGGATATGCCAATCTTTGCCTAAAGTTCATTGCAAAATTCTAAAAATCAATTTTCTTATGGAAGGAAGAAAATGCGGAGCTAGAAATTTCTTCTCTGGAGGAGCTGGAAGGGTTATTTGGAGAATATCAAGGAAAAACTGATTATTTCAAGGCAGCTATAGCATTTGACATGGACTTGGAATTGGTGGAAAAGATGTTGAAGAATAAGTCAAGAAAATCAAAGTGACGGTAGAAAGCCCAAAAAAAGTCCAATCTGAGCCAAACAAAGACCAAATTGGAACATACTGAATTGGGAGACCAGACCTTCCCATTGTTGAAAATGTAATGACAAACAGGTTACTGAGAGGCGGGGGGGGGGGGGGGGTGTGAATCAAGAACCACTTAAACTTTTTCACTTAGAATGTTACTGCTTTGCTTCATTAGATTATCTAATCCTCAGTCATGCATGAACATAAAGCAATAAAAAAATCAACACCATAACACTTTGACACAATATTTGGTAACCTAGAAACCCTCCAAGAATAAGTTAAAACTAGGGTGGGGATGACACTCACAATGCTTCACTACTGCAGTAATAAAGTTGACATGTTAGGGCTTACAGTTGATCACTTTTGGTGATCTACTCTGTTAGGAGTACGAAGGACTGTTAGGACCACCTTGTGAAAGGATTTTACAATATAATGAAGTATGTAATCTGTTAAGAGCTCTTATAAAGGACTGTTAGGTCCACCTTGTGAAAGGATTTACATGATGCAATTGTTAGGATGCAATAAGTAAGATGATCCTTGTTTGCAACTGATTTGCTGATATAGATCCTTTGAAGATTTTAATCACCTGACTATGATAGATATGTCTATGCTCTGCCCTTTATACTGCTTGGTAGCCTGCTTACTCAATCTGCTCTATCTTTTTCTTGCTTTTCATATTCACTTACTTACTTGCTTACATCTCTCCTATTTATATTCCATGCATATTCTCTTCTTAGACTAAATAATTTGCCTTTCTTATATATCCATCAAACAATATTTCCGTTCCAAGTCAGCTCAAACAAGAGTTGTATTTATAATAATCAAATAACACCTTTAGGCCGGCTAAATGCTGATGTTCGGGTCATACTATGCACTTGGGAGTTATGCTGATGCTCAGGCAATACAGTGAGCTCGGTTGATACTCAGACACTCGGGTAACATTGGGTGCTCGAGTAATATTATACACTCGGTTGACACTTAATCATGTGTGACTTTAACTGGATGCTCGGTTCATGTTAGGAACTTGACGAATATTGTGAACTTGGTTCACATTGAGAACTTGGTTTACATTGTGATGCCTGTTCATAAGTTAGTGCTCGGTTAACAAAGGATATACTCAATCTGCTTGGGCTACACTGAGACATGCCATTTGAAGGAAAGCTCAGTTGCAGTATTAATCAACCTTATTGGATGACTAAGTGTTTTGTCACTAATTTACAATATCTCTTGCCATAGGGTCAACAATCTCCCCCTTTGGCATTAGTGACAAAAACACTTACATGTGTAGATCTATCAACAATCCAAAAAAAAAACTCTTATCAAAATTTTCTACCAAACTCCCCCCTTCCATATAATTGGATCTGCAACTCGGTTTGAACTGAAAAACTGTGGTTCGGTCACAATTGAATGAATTTTGTGTTTTTCAAAATTGTTTTTGTCCATCTGTACATTTGCATTATATATACATATACATATATGTTTCCCTTGTGCATATTCTTCTACATATTCATAGATGTTTCTCCTTATACATTTTCTACTACACATTTCCCCTTGTTTTTGTTACAAATGCCATAAACATATCTTTATAAGGTTATACAAAAATGATTGAGGAAATCTTGATGCACTTTCAAAATTGAAGACATAGTTTTATCCCAATTTTCTTTCAATACCTTCAAAATGTGCAGTTCAATCTGGAGTTCAGCTGATAACTCCATCATGAGATCTGCAACTGAGAAATTTGTATCATGAACTAGTGTCTTTGCATGTGCAAGATGTTTCTGCATCACATCCATGTGAGGAAGTATCATACTTTGATTATTTGATATTGTTGCCCTAATCCTGGCTTCCTTCCTTAGTAGTTCGGCCTGTAAATCTGTCAAAAAACTGACTTTCACAAAATAATTGGAGCTGGAACTAGGGTCAAGTGCTAATTCACTAGCACTATTTTTCAAGTCTTCATCAATCTTGGTCAGTTTGTCCTTTATTTCTTTGGTGAAATTTGAAGTATCACACACTTTTGTTAATAAAGAGACAACATTATTTACAACTCCCTTTAATGTAGCAATGAGAGTGGACAATTCTACTTGATCAATGGCAATCTTCTTTGCTACATTCTCCAAAACTTTATTGTTAAATTTTCTTTCTGCCCTTTGTAGAAGTATTTCTTGACCATTTAACTCTTTATTGAATTTATGTACAATATCAATTAATCGCTCAATGATAGGGGCTTTATTATTTATCTCAACTTGCATTACATCCAAAAATATGTCCTTGATGTCTTCAAGAACCTCTCCTCTACCCCTTTTGCCTTCAGTTTCCTCTACTGAGCCCTTTTTCTCTATAATTCGCTCAAGATCTCCATCTGTTCAACAGAGAGATTAGATTGATCCTAATTTGGAATCACAATCTCTGTATCAAGGTCAATCTCATCCAAAATCTTTTCTTTTTCCTTTCCCTTGGCACTTGGAGAAAGTATAATATCTTTGCCTTTGTCTTCATCCTTCTTCTCTTCTCCACTTGGTTGACTCTTAGTTTCTTCTTTGCTTCCTTTGTCAACTGTGTCATCCTTGTCTGATTTTTACTTGGTTATAATTACCCCAGAGGTAGTCAAAATCTGCTGCTTGGTTGCTACTTGGGTTCTCCTCTTTATTCTCTGTCTTCTCTACACTTGATGGAACAATGACTTGGCTTGGAGAAGTGGGTAGAGAGGCTGTTATTGTAGCTGCCATCGTTTCTGAATCTAATTCTTCTATAGTTTGTAGATTTGGAGTTTCATCTTTATCTACCTTGTTATCTTCCTCAAAAATGGTTTTTCACAACTTTGTTGTGGGCTGAACAACCTCTTCTATATTATTGGACAAAATTTGAAAAGATTTAAATCTAAGAGTTTTTTTGTTTTCATGCGTGGTCATGGCCTCCTTGATTTCTTCTTTGGTGAAGTGTGGCATGACACTTTTCCACGTTTGTTCTGTGATGCCCCTCTTTGTTTTCATAGCATTTGTCCATCTTTGTGTCATTGCCTTAAGTAGGACTTCTGGAGCTTGGCTTTTCAGCTTATTGGGATAATATTTCCATCTAGCCATCTTTTCAACTAAAGCATCCTCTATTTGCTGCTGCTCCTCCTTGCTTTTGGATTCATATCTGATATATTTGAATCCAACCATGCTACTTCCTTCCTTCAATCTCTTCAACTGCTGCTCAAAGGATAGTGGGGGCTTCTTTAGTTGAATGATAGGTGTACTTTCTTCTTCCTCTTCATCATCACCTTGAAGCTTCAATTTTCTCGTCGACTTTTTTGCTCTAGTGATCACAGGGGTAGCTTTCTTTGGTGCAGATTCGATCACTTTCCCCTTATTCTTTGGAGGTTCTTCCTTTTCTTCTTCTTGGTCTTCCTCCTCTTCTTCATCCTCCCCTTTTCTCTTTGTGAGCATAAGAGGGTCATCCTTCTTGTCTAATTTCTTCTGAATGTTTTCCATTATTTTTATCCTCTCTTCAAAATTTGAGGGATCTCTATTTATAGAGATAAATTGGTTTTAGCCTCCTCATAGGTGCCAAAATATGTAGCCTTAGGGTCAGCTGGCTCATTCAATAGAGCCTCAATGATATCCTTGGTATCATCAATATGCACTTCATAACCCGAAATTTTTTCCCATGCTATCCTAGGTATGATTGCTTGAATATGAGTGTTATGACTGTCAATTAGGAAGCAAATATCTTGTTCATACTGCTCAACCAGCTGTTGAGGAATCCTATAGCTATTCTGCATCTTTTCCTTAAAATTCCCAAAATATACATCCATAATGCCATCTAAATTTTCTCCTAAGTCATTTATGAAATCATTGATCTAGTATATAATTGGTCTATCCTTACTCTAGACCACATTGCCCTTAGAAGGAAAGAACTTTTGCACATAGAAAAACAAACATACTAGAAGAGAGCCAAACTTACATGCATTCTTCTTTGATGCTCGAATGCTTTCCATGTTCTTGCCTGATTGGCTCAGATGCAACTCAGCATGGTCTTCAAACTTAAGCTCGACATAAGCCAATCATTGAGAAGCTCGGTTAGAACTGTTTTCTGACTTGGCTTTGCTTGGAGATGATTGACAGCTCAGTTACAACTGGGTTTTAACTTGGTTAAAACATAGTTCCCTTGCTTGACCTTGTGCATCTGAATATGCAGGTTTGCACTGTTCTTTCTTACTTATTTGTAAATGATGTAGGATCTTCCTTGAATTCTCAGTTCCAACCATCTCCTTGACTGCTTAGTTGGATGTGGATGCTTCACCCAACTCATTGTTTTGGATCACAATAGCTTCATTGTCTTGCCTTGTGTTTTCCTTTGATTTCCTTACCCATTTCTAATTCATTTGAGTTTTGATCTCTTCAACCTTTGATTTCCCTTTGTTTTCGTCGCCAAAATTTGCTGTAACTTGATTCATATAGTTTCTTGCTAAATGACCTATCTTTTTGCATACATAACTTCTCACATTAGTATGTCTTTTTCTGAAGTGAGTTCTTACACAATTTACTCCAATGTGATCATATTCTCCACATAGATGACATCTTCTCCATGTGTTGTAATCCCAACCAATAAATGCTCTTTGTATGGTTCCATTTTGCTAATTATTTGGATTCCATTGATTTGATCTGCACTCAGAAGATTTGTGACCATGCTTGTGACATGTGAAACATTTTCCTTCAAACTTTGATATGATTCTGCATTCATTTCTCTTGTGTCCATATTTGTTATAATTATAGCAATGACCTTTGAACTTAGGTTGCATAGTATTACTCCAGCAAACGTTTGATGTATGATCTATTTTTCCACAATTGTTACATGTAGGCCTTTTGTTCTTCTGTGCTCCTTGCTGTGATGATTCTCCTTGATTAGTATAACCTAAGCTAGTAGTGCCTTTAGGTCTACTCAAAGTTTGTTCATACAATTGATTCACACTTTCTTGTGACCTCAACCTTCTTTCATTGAGTTTCTTTTCAGCTCTTAGTTCATTCTGGAGTCTGTCATTCACTGCCCTTAGATTGGTTATTTCATGATTTGCATCATCTAGCTGATTTTCCATGTCTGCCTGATGTTGTGATAGCCGTTGGATTTCATTGGTCTTTTCTTTTGATCTTGTTGCAAGTAATCTTTTGTCTTCATCTGCCATTTTTTTGTCATTTACTGCTTTTTTCTTTTGTTCCATGACTTCACATAGCTTGACCGAGTGACTTTCTTGTTCTCTTTTTAATTTTCTTACTTCTTGTAGAGTAGCATTCCTTACTAGTAGATCTTCTATGGCTGCATATGCCTCTTTTGAACTTCTTTCTCTGCAGAGGTCTTCTATTCTTTCTTCTATGCACAAATTGTCATTCATCTGTATAGCGAATTATTTTCTTCTCTTTAGAGAGTGAGTGAGTTGCTCCTTGAGTTTCTTGACTTGTTCCATAGCCATATGTAGATCAAGTTTGTCATTCTCAATAGCTTTCTCTAACTTATACACTTCCATTTCCTCAGATCTTTACTCTCAAGCTGTTAAGCCTGTGATACGAGAACCTTGCTCTGATATCAATTGTTGGAAATGTAATGAAAAATACGTTACTGAGAGGGTGGGGGGGGTGAATCAGGAACCACTTAAACTTTTTCACTTAGAATGTTATTGCTTTACTTCATTAGATTATCTAATCTACTGTCATGCATGAACATAAAGCAATAAATAAATCAACACTTTGACACAATGTTTGGTAACCTAGAAACCCTCTAAGAAGAAGGTAAAACTAGGTGGGGATGACACCCACAATGCTTCACTACTGCAGTAATAAAGTTGGCATATTAGAGCTTACAATCGATCACTTCTAGTAATCTACTCTGTTAGGAGTATGAAGGATTGTTAGGTCCACCTTGTGATTGGATTTTACAATACAATGAAGTATGTACTCTGTTAAGATATCTTACAAAGAATTGTTAGGTCCACCTTGTCAGAGGATTTACCTGATGCAATTGTTAGGATGCAATAAGTAGGATGATCCTTGTTTGCAACTGATTTGCTGATATAGATCCTTTGAAGATTTCAATCACCTGATTGTGATAGATATGTCTCTGCTCTGCCCTTTATACTGCTTGGTAGCCTGCTTACTCAATCTGCTCTCTTTTTCTTGCTTTCCATATTTGCTTCCTTTCCTTGCTTACATCTCACTTATTTATATTCTATACATATTCACTTCTTAGACAAAACAATTTGCCTTTCTTATATATCCATCAAACAATATTTCCATTCCAAGTCGGCTCAAACAAGAGGCTTCTTTATAATAATCAAATAACAACTTTAGGTCGGCTGAATGTTGATGCTAGGGCAATACAGTGAGCTTGGGTGATACTTTGGCACTCGAGTAACACTGGATGCTCGGGTAATATTATGCACTCGGGTGACACTTAATCATGTCTGACTTGAACTGGATGCTCATTTCATTCTAGGAACTAGACGAATATTGCGAACTTGGTTCACACTAAGAACTTGGTTTATTCTGTGATACCTATTCATAAGATAATGCTTGGTTAACACATGATATACTCAATTTGCTCGGGCTACAGTGAGACATGCTTACTGAAGGAAAGTTTGGTTGTAGTATTAACCGACCTTCCTGGATGACTTAAGTGTTTTGTCATTAATTGACAATATGTCTTGCCATTGGGTCAACACCCATAACCAAACCTCAGCCTTAAAAGACCCTCTATCACAATAATTAGCCTACTTTATTTTCAGATTGATAACGATTGCTTGAAATGATGCCAAATGCGATCTAAATACTTCCAAATGGTTACCAATATGTCTAGGCAAAGAACTATAGTGCCATTGCAATTCTTTTGACCTTTCAAATGCATATAAAGACACAAAGTAAATATGCACCTACAACAGCTAGACATTAATGCAAACAGTTGTTATGAAAAATAAATATGAACGAGACAGCTCTTGACCTTCAATGCCTTGTGACTTTAACGATATTATAATTTAATGCAATTGATTACAAACTGAAATGTCAAGCAAAGGCAAGGGTTTGCATTTATGGTATTTGCAAATTATTTTAAAAACTCTCAAATAAATTACAATTTAATTAAAGAACCTGTGAATAACTACTATAAGGCTCAACTTGCAGCAGATACATTAATGAAGACTACATACAACAATGTGCTCTTTCCAGCCCAATGTCAACACTGCTATGCTTTAACAAAACACAACCTCACAAGGTAATGCCGAGCTCCAATAATGCAGGTTGCAGTTGCCAGGATAAGGCCATGATAGTAATGCAGACTCACACCAATGGTGTGGAAAATCCACAGCAGGGAAATTCTTTAAATGACATCCAAAAAGAGTGACCTGAATGGGTAATCAGGCGCCAAAACACCATGCCAAACTCAGTACAAAATGGCCATTGCATGTGATTTGTATAGTTACAATGCTCATCAGTTCAGGCAAAACAATACCTGATCATAGACTCGCCATTGATACTGTGTAAAACTTGCTGTTCAGATCGTAATGACAATCTTGCTGTTAATTGTAATAATCATCACACCTCTGTCAGGAGATCCACGCATAGCTCTACTGTTAAAGAGATACACTGCTCAATATATATTGAATACATAATACTGTTCTTCACTTATGATTGCCATACACCACAGAATAAAAACACATGATGATCACATAGATAATGTCAACAACGAATGTCTGCTGAGAATCATGAGCGATCGAACACTATCTTCAAACCAGAATAATAACAAACGATCACCCTCGCAACACACAAATGTGCAGCTTAATGAATCAAATCATCGCTTTAATCCAAAGAGACTTACGGGTAAAGACTTTCAAGTGCCGTTAGGAGTGAGCGGACATCAGTTACTACAGCGAGCCGTTAAATACAATGTGTTGTTACCAATATGAACAGACTCATACATAAATGAAACGACACCAACATGAAAGCATCGTGAGATGTCACGATAAGAATTGATGGTGCCAAAAACAATATCAGCGATGCTGGAAACAAAGCAAACAAAAGAATGAGTGCATAACCTCCCACAACAACAGATATGACCAATGGCATAGCTCGAACATCACAAGAGCAACTTGGGACAAAACAATCTCAGCACCAAACACAGATGTTCCTCTTTCCAAAGATACACATGATAGAATCACAACACAAAATCCGATCGATTCCAAAAGATCACTGTTACTAGAATGGATAATGAGTTGTTGATTCTAGATGAATCAACACACACATCATGCAAAAAGACGGCACTTACATTTTGAGCCGGATAGTGAATGCATTCAAAAAATGATGAAACCAATGGGAAGAAAGAGAACCACCTTTGCACATAAATGACAGTTGAAAAGCAAATAAATGCCAGCCACGATGCCACATCATCACAAAAAATATATGCACTTTGCCACAAAGACATAAGGAGATGCAACAAAGAATCCACATAAAGGAAGCTACTCTTGATCATAGAGAGTAACAGAAAATAAAATACAGTCAGATGACAGTTACCAAAACAAAATGGTCAATGAATGAAATAGAGACGATGACGGTAAATTCAGAGAAGCAAATCGAACAGGAGAACTGAATCTGAGTTTTCCTCCCTCTATTCCCAGTACTCATTCCAGCGTAACCACAAGAGAATTTGGAGCGGTACATGCAATGTCCCCTGGCTGGAGATTCTCATTGGCAGCGAGGCAGAAGACGTGTTTGGGCATCCAAGACTTACATGTCGGCTTCTGCTGCTATTTGACCACTTCATTAAACTTTTAATACCCTGAACTGGAGTCTCCGCTTTCAGACATCAACATGCATTAGAAAGAGAACATCCCCCCGCTCACTGATAAAAACTATGATCATAACACAAAATGAGGAACCGGACATCTGCTTCGAGATACAAAAATCTTCACTACTACCTCGCAGTTATTCCAGTCAAAACTGAACTAAGACGATTAACTGTTTTGAGGAAAACAAAGGTGCACATGGCTACATAATAAACTGTTGCCAGACGCATCCACACAGATAAGTAACTTCAGCCAAGCACACAGATTAACAATACTTGCACATTAAGACTTGGCAGAGACGGACAAGGAAGAAGCAAATTCATCATATTATTTGATCAGGCATCAACCGCTAACCCAAGAAGATCCAATGACCATAAACAGTAAGCTGAGATAAAAAATATACATTGAAAAGGGACAGACATGGACACAAATAACAAGAGAAACTCTTAGAATTGCTGTTATCTAACCTGGCTCTGATACCATTTTGAATTTTGAGCATTGAGAATAAAGATAACAAGCAATAAGAAAGAGCCAAAAATGATAGAATACGAATAAACACACAGAAATATCCTGGGAAAACCCTTCTAGAATGAATGGGAAAACCCAGCCACACAACAAAAGATCTCCTTTATTGATAATAAAATGTTCCAAGTGTACAATATTGTACCTGATGCGATATATATAACAATAGGAGAGACTCTTCACATTACAACCGAAGGTCTCTTAAGTTTCGCAAAATATAACTCTCTATATTAAATACAACTCTACGTATTTCCATGCCTCAATGCATGTAGTAGTACACATGTCTTTATATTTAATATTACAAGTTATCATAAATGTCCTCTTCAGCTTAAGGTGACCATAACGATAATAATGCCCATATTTCTAGAGATAAAGATCTGTATTGCAGCTACAATCGCCAATTGTTGTCACATAACAAACATTTAAAGAATATGAACTGCTCCTTTTGAATCGCAGCCAACATAAACAAAACTAATAAAATGATGATTACACAGAGAATGATAATATTGACCAAAACTATCACTGTTCTGAGTCAGCATCACACCATGATGATCAATCATTTGTATATTAATTACTCTGCATTCCAGAATCAAGAAGGATGCATGGGCTTAACACCGAGCCAGCATAACAGACAAAGATAACGGAGAGATGTAACCCCTAATGAGATGTAGGAAACCTGACAGGGTTAAAATGCATAACTCCTGTCTTGTTGGAATTAATACACTGTCATCACAACAGAGAGGCTCCACAGCATACATGACTTGAACGTTCCAGTACCAAAACATGGTAATGCTAATCGCATTCAATATGCTGATTCCTCTTGCATTCCAATCTCTATTAGAATGATCAGTGACGGTTGCAGAAATGTGCTGTTTCATCTTCAAAGCCATTGAACCAACAAAACGAGATTCTCCATAAAGTGGATAGGGGACCCAGTGAGAAATGAGCTGCTAACAGTAAAGATAATAGTGTGGAAAGAGACTTTTACAATAGCTGTCTGCAGTAATGAGGAGGAACATGGTAGACACATGAATCAACAGCAGGCTGCAGATATGATTTCATGATAACATTGGCCATGCCCTGCAACAGTTACTAATGGATGATGCTATATTGTCTTTGCTGTCTTAACAACCACGTGAAGACTCTCTCGATACATGATGGTAACTAATTGATAGCCAGCAGTTACAAAAGAAAAGGGTCTCTTAGATTACAACATAGTTACGCAAGAATTAAGTCACCGTCCACATAAACAAATGGCCTTTCGTCTGCAACACTGAAGACTGTTCATAGTCTTCAAAGAATGTGGCACTTCATATAGATGATGTTCAGCATTGAAAACTCTTTTTACAGTCACAAAATACTCAACCATAAGAAAGGATGGAGATCACGGTAGAAGAGATTATACCTTATCTTTATATAGCAAATATCTCAGCCATAATACTGATGCAAACACACAGGTATGTAGATAGCTCCTGCAGCTACTGAACTTTAACAGTAAGAAAGTATTGTTTGTGGTAAAATCAAATCCCGTCTCTTACGCTTATCTCCTACTAGGCATCAAATATTGCTTGTAGTAAAATCAAATCCCTTCTCTTAGTCTGTGGATAGTGTGATAAACTAACTTCAAATCTATCTTCAACTTCTTCCACAATATTCTCTACCCAAAAAACATGGTGTTTCGATCTGAAACCTTAGTTACCGGGTATGCCCTTAAGGTGTCCCACACCTGTACCTGGTATGCCTAATTACGTACCTGTGAGTTTGTGTATGCCCAGGTACATACCTGAGCGTGGCTCTTCAAATAAGTATTCTATATAAAGTTTATCCCTGAAGGTCCATTCTTTTTATGAAAATGGCTACTTTTTCCACATTCAGTACCATTGCTTTCCTGGATGCCAAGTCTCATATTAGCAGGTTCATTTTATCTTCTATAAAATCAAAAACCATTTAAGGTTTATAGAGCTTCACTCATTTCACTGCTTGTCATCAGTTTTTAGATGAGGAGAACTACCAAGATTCAGGGAGAGAAGAGGATTACCATCCTTTCCTTTTTTGGGTTCCTCACTCTTGACATAACCATTTTTTCCCATTCCATTGCCTCCTCTGTACCCCAAGCCTCTTTTATCTTCAAGAATTGAGAAACCTGCAACCTAAGGAGCCACCTCAACACCTCCCACCACTTCTTTGTATGTCTCTGCTTACCTTTCTGTTTCCCTTCCTCTAAGGCACTATCTGCACAAGAACGACAGTTTCGCTTTCCAATGATATCTTCAATAGCCTTCTTGCTTCTATCTATCTACTTGAACACACTTTTCATTTATTACTGATATGAGGGAAATAAAGAGTAGTCTCTAACACAAACATTACTCGCTCATATGCACCAGAACCCCATGATACACACTTATTACTGATACGAGGGAAATAAAGACTAGTCCAATCCTAACATAATCATTAATCACTTAATGCATCAGATCCCCATGATACACCAACTAATGGGCCACTAGACACAAACACCAAAGCATTGCCAGAAACTACACAAAAAACCAGTAGGTAAACTTGAACAACTTTGTGGGGGAACAATACAGTCAGCTTCAAATTCAACAAAAACATAAACTAATCAACTCACCCCAAAGTAAAGCAATCATACAACATTCAAAACTAAAGAAAATCTAGAAAAAAACCGAGGAATTAAAAGATAACCAAGGATGACGAAGGATACTAATTTGCATTACTGTTTGCGTGTATATAAACATTGAACTTCCCCAGAGCTTGTGTCATAATGTTCATGTCTAAGAATTAAAAACTACAATATCAAAATAAATCTATAGATGCTGAAATTCTGATCTACATGGATAAACATGCTAGTGTGCTCTTAATTAAAGAAGCGGTGGTAAGTGATGGTGACCAAAGAGTTATGCCAATAAATATAAGGGAATAAGGGAATATAAGAGGAAGAAAATGTATAGATGTAGATGTTTACCAATGAGAAGAGGAGGCAAACATTTCCTTGCTGATGGGAGTAACAAATGATGGAAAAGCAGCTTGCATACAATTTTATTTTCCAAAATAACAGTAAAATGAAAAAATCAATTTAAATGTTGTAAGGGACATGAGGGAGTTTAGATGAACGAGGATTCAAGGATGTTGATTGAGAGTACAACATTTAATCATAGGAAGTTTCTGTAATGAAGGTGTAACCTACAAAGTGGAGCAAAAAATATAGAGGAAGTTACATTTGTTGAAGAACTCAAAAAACTTCTGCAAAATGTCCACGAGGAAGCTCAAATTACACATTCAATCACAGAAGACATTATTTCGAACAAATGAATTTTATGACAAGATCAAGCAGCTGGCTGAGATGCCAGTCATTCAAAAATAAAAACTCACAAGATGGTGGCATATTGTGTGGATGCTCAAGTGTTGTGTTGGCATGCTAGAGAAAATGCTTCAAACTTATATAGACAACATGACATTAGTAAGAAAGGATAGACTGTAATATAGAAACTGGCAAAATAGTGAAGGAAAAGTTGAAGGATGGTTTAAAATGACCATGCTACATTGGGTGGGAACTAAAGTGAGCAAAAAACATAACCTGATAATTGCAGCATATGCAATTTGTGGCATAATAGAGACAAAAAGGTAACTTTGTAGACGAGCTACCTATAAAAGCACATTGATTGGTTTCTACTTAGCTTCATTCCATTGCTAGTCTTAACACTTAGATCAACTTAATTCCTCAAGCTCAAAGCTTCTATCACCTTCTGTAATTGGCAGAATCACTTAGGCCATGTATTTTAGACATAATTGCTAATCTTTATATGGAAAAAGTTATACTCTATAAATTAGCACAGTAAGAAAAATATGGAAAGGTAACATGATATAAAATGATCATTTCAAATACTATTAATATTGAAGATTTTTGGAGAGAGAAAGTCTCTTCCTAGAGCAAGAAGTTTTATATAGTAAATCTTCAAAATTTTCTCCTCCAACATTGGAATTTGTTCCCTGAATTAAGAAATTTAATCTACTTTATATTCATCGTACATTCTTATGTTGTTTATTTTGTTTTGTAGGGGGATTGTCAGTTACTAGAGGATTGATTTTGTTTGATTAAGACTGAACAGAGAGCGTTTTATTCAGAGTCCAAGATTTTGTGAAAGTTGAAAGATGGTGACATGAATTTGGGTGGCCTCGACATAAATGATTTCGACAGAAGAATGTTTGGCTACAAGGATCATACTCCCCCATACTTAGCTATCCAAATAGTCAAAAGTGGAATTGTAGCTATGACTGGCTTTCTTTTAACCATTCAACATTCTAAACTGATGGTGGAATGTGCATGGCACTATATTTCAGAAGATAGAACAATTAGAGACCCAAATGGCAAGGTTCTATTATACCTTTCTCTGCTGACGATTTCAGAAGCTTTTGGAATTCCAACTTACAAATCAATAGTGTTGAAGTCAAAAGAACATGCACTTAGAGTGTACATTGTCAGGGTTAACCAATGTGATGAAGTAACCAATTGAAAATGGCTACGGAAGATGTCACCATTCTAAATTGCCTAAATAGATGGTCTGGTTGGACCTTCAACGAGAGTATAGTGATTTGGTGATGATGTTAAGCAGGAGATTTGGAATTCCACAGTCCTACATGTTTGGGACCTAGATGTAGTACTTCTTTGAGCAGTGACCAAAGGAATCAAAGCTATGGACTAGCCTGGAATGATCAGTGATAATTTGAATGGGAACTCAAATTTGGAGCAACCAGGGAAATTCTACATGAGCTCCTATGTTATTATATACAGGTTAGCCAAGAAGACAAGTGATTGAGTGAGGTAGAAGGGGCCAATACGAAGTGGTTCAAGCTATGTGAAAGTGTACGAGTGTTATCTCTTGTTGTAGCTCTACATTATGGATGACTCTGTGAGAGCCAACAATGCCTTTGCTATGTGTATTGTCAGGACTTTGCAAGATGGCTTCCATACAAGGCCTTTAGCTGAGACAATGAAATTGGTTGAGAACTATAGATCATGTTTCATCCAGTTCCCAACTTTCTCCTACATTAGGCTATGAGGGTTTTCTTTCAAGCCATACAAACTTCTAAGGTGTTCAACGGATAAGATGGCATTGTTGGAAGTCATCAGGCAGCCTGCTGCATACAACAACTTCCAAAAAAAGAAGAAATTTTGGGACTTCCAATCACCATAGGAGATGAGTTTGAAATATGTCTATATATACAGGCATTTGAAAGGTCAGAAGATGAATTACATTCCATCTAGCGCTCTACCAAACAAGAATAAATTATGATCCTTACAACCAAATCAAAGTGGTAGCTGATGAAAATTACCAACATAGTTTGTATCTTGAGGATTTTTGGGCAAACACTGTAGATGAATATGAGAATAAAAAGAGGATGCTTTACATGTTGCCACTCAATATGAACATGGCATACAAAATCACTTAAGGGCTAGACCAAGTAGAAGAAGATACGAATGTGATCTACTCTGGGTATGAGAAAGAGAGAGATATCACCCAACCATATGATTGGTCCAGGAGGGAAATACTAGATCTTGATTCAATGTCAAGACTAGTCTTGAAATTTGCAAAAGAATGGGTTGAGCATCAATTAAGTAAACTGAGAATAGATATCACTTTACTAATCAGTTGATGAGACATTAGGGTTGCAGGATGATAGGTCTAAGCAACCATTAGTAGTCAGAATAGAAGGAGAAATTCCATCAATGAGAAAAGGGAAAGAATATTGTCTGTAAGGTGCACTCAAGGAAGAGGATTGACGAGCACTGTGAAAAACTTGCCCAAAAAAGTAGAGGGTAGTGATAACACCAACATCACCCAAGAAGACACCAAGCTTACAAGAGATTGAGCTTTGCACAAGGGAAGAAGTTGAAAGGAGTAGGAGAAGGATGTCACAAGGGGATTGGAGGACTCGGCTAGTGCAAGATAGCAAAAGCATTAATGCTTGTCAAGAATATGCCCAATAGAGAAATCAAGAGCAAGAGGTTTCTGGTAAGGAAGGCCTTGTAGTCATATTAGAAAGGGAATTAATAGAGGCATAAGTTCCTACCATAGAAGCAAAAGTTACCACTTTAGAAATGGAAGTTAGTGTCACAAAAGCCGAAAGCCCATTACAGAGGAGGAAACCAATGAAGGGATGATGTAGGAATAGGAATGGTTGTTAGTTTATGATCAACATGTTTCCATTTCAAGTTGGTTGTGGGAAAGGATGCAAGGAAGTTGTGAGAAGGAAGTCGATACTGGAGGAAAAGGGTACAACAAAGAAATTGTGAAAGGTCATCAGGGTCAAGGACTTGGGAAATTGCAGAATCCACAATGGATAAAGCTAAGGATCAAATCACCCCATTAGAGTTCAATATTACAACATTTGATCTAGGACATGCCATTATGGAGTAGATGATCGAGAAGTTTGATGATCCCGCCCAAGCAATGAAGGAGAAGATGATGGAGTGGGAAGAAAAGTACTACAAAGTGAAAAATGAGAACAAGGCCTTCTGTTACTATATACAAAGTTTATCCCTTCCAATTAGAGAGAGAACCAAACATTTGTTCCTCCTATAGTCCTTCCAGCGGAGTTAGTAGAAAGCATTGAGATGAGAACAATTACCCAAGGTGCAAAGGTATGGGTGGAAGGCATTCAAAGGGAGGCAATTTTTTTTTGGTGTAGATGTATGAAAGGGCATTATCTATCCTTTCAAAAAGATACCATACATATATTAGTTGTGGGATGATGAGCATCTCTACCAAAAGGAGATAATCTCACAATTGCAAGCCTTAATGGAGATTCCCAAGTAAACATTGTCTAAAGGTGGAGTAGTAAGGGAAGGAGAGGCTAGATTTCGCCCGCTAGTACAATTCATGATTCATGGCAAAAAAAAATGTTTGACAATTCTAGTAGAAGATACAAAACATTCAAAAGGGAATTTTTTAATACAATTGTGACCTTGTTAACACAAAGAATAACTAAGGAGATATAACTGTAGATAGCCTAAGAGGAAAACTCAAAGAGTTTCTTTTGAAGAGATGACTTTGAGAACTTTTGACATATTTTCAGATGTCACACACATGGCTTGAAACTCAATGCCAAATTGTAGAACAAAATCAATAGATGCAAAAGAGACAACCATTCTGGAATTCAAATGAGAAGCGACACCAAGTGCCTATATAGATGAGTTGGAGATGGTGTTGTAGAGATTTTGGGCTGTCAAGGAACAAAGCTAGGCATAGGCTATTCTGGGCAAAAGAACATCAATTACTTAATGAGAATCTTTCTTAATGGATTATCTTTGACCACTTCCCCACTAAGTGAGTGGCTTTCTTCTAATTTGTGCATGCGAACCTCCTCATTAATTGTAGATTCCCTCTTTTTTCCCTAACTCTAATTAGGGACGAGGTGACAAAATCTGGGCCATTTATTTTATTTCAATCTTGACCACCCATTGTAATTTGAAGCCTATATAAGGGCTCATTTCTCATTTCTAAGGGAGTGAATTTGTATATTATTGCTTAGAGTTTCCAAGATGATAAAGTTGTTATTAAAGCTTAGTGATTTCTTGATGTATTTTGGTTCTTTGTTCCCTCCCTTAGAATAAATTTATTTTCAAGTTCTTAAATGAATGTGATTGATAATGTTGTTATGGTGAAATTGTCTTGCTTATACCTTTTGTTCTTAGATGTTTCTTAAGTGCATTGTAAAGTTAGTTCTGAGCCCTCAAGTAGATGCTTTACTTCTATCATTGATGCACATTGTTCGTAATGTTGGTGTTTATTGTGGTATGAAAATTATTTGCTCAACCCTTGAAGTTTGCACCATCTTTGCTTAGTTGTTGAATTTGGCGAAGCAAAGTTTGGTAGATTTCATTGTAGCAGTAATTATCTTTCAAGATCTTAGGATTAGGATAAGTCTCTAAACCCTACTCCCATTTACTTTGTGTATATATTGTGAAAAATCCAAAAAAGTCCTCTCATTTCTTATATCATCTGAAAGCTCCCATAGCTAGTATTATTTGAAGTCGACTTCGGGAAATTATGTAAGTCTCCTTGTGATACCAACATATCAAGTCAACCATTGAGATTATCACAGTCAAGAATTGTCATAAAAAATTCTTGGAGTCTATTGTATGATCTTTATCAATCTTAGCATAAACACGATTTTGCTCAAAAGAGGATAAGGTAATTTGGTATTTTATTCTAATAGTGGTACTATCACAAAACACACATCAACAGGACCCTACCCATATCTCATCTTGGGATTCCCCTGCTCTATACAAACCCAACCTATCCTCTTAAGAATCAATAGCGAGTGATTAAGAAATAGGCTAGGAGGCTTAACTTCAATGGTATAAATATACCTATACATTGGCCCCCTTATTCCTAAAAGTATTCAGATATAATATTTGTAGATTAGTATTGATTTATATATAGATTACTGCATACTAAGCCAACTTACTGTTACCTAATGCTTTTCAACAATTAAGTATGATAGATTTCCCACTGACTCTTCGTTGTGCAGAGTATCAAATATATTTTCTAATTTCTAGTCGTATATAATATCCATACCCAGATCGGAGGTCTGAGTTTGTAATCTCTTCTTTCTTATTCTGTCTTCTCCTTTTCCCTGATCGTATCTCATTCGATATTCCTTCTCTTTTATCTCCTCCTTGTGGAAGAGACATGTCTTCTCTCCCAACACACCTCTTCCCTTTTTAGATTACACCCGCCTCTTGTTAACACTAATTACAATCTAGTCATTGCTTCTCTTGTTTTAATTGCTGTTTAATGATTTAATTAAACATAAATTTATTTAGAAGCCTTTATTATATTGACAACTTTTGTATTAATATTACTGATATTATACTCCGAGGGCTGCAATCTAAATATGTCTGATTTCTCAAGTGAAAATATACGGTGTTAGAAGAAACTTATCTAGCCTAATATATTGTAGAAGAAACAGACGGAACAGGTTTTTATGTATGGCTGGTAACTCAAGGAAATAATGCACTAATCATTGATCAATGATCACTATTTTGTTTTAAGTAGATATATTCATTTGATTTTATTATATATATTTAGTTCCTGCCATATGCAAGAATACTATTGCATCCCTTAGATGCAATTAAAAACTATAAAATATATTAGTCTAGCCAATAAGATTCAAGTATTTTTTTAGGTTCTAAATTTTTTTTGTAGAGTTTGAACATTTTTATTATTTTTTGAAATGGAAAAAAACTATTTAACTAAAATTTTATTGGCTCTCAGTAATAATAGTAAGTAATAATAGTAAGGGAGAAAATCAATTTTTAAAACTAAAAATTCAAGAAATATTTAAAGCTCTAACTTTTAGCATTAATTGTGCAATTAATATGATTGAAAATATCATAAAAGATGACGTGACACTACGTTTACTTTATCATTTCAAGACTTTGAGAATTTAAATTCTTTATAAAGTTTGACCATTTTTTTTTTTTTTTTGAAAAACAAGAATAGTATTTAATTGAAATTTTATTGGGTCTTACTATATAGTAATGGAGAAATTTAATTTTCAAAACAAAAAATCAATGAAAATTGTAACTTTTTGTATTAACTGTGCAATTAATATAAATATTATAAAAGATATGTCACACCACACTTTATCTTACCATTAGTCAAATTAATAATAATAGAATGTACTAACTTAGATTCATTTTGTCCTTAAAGCATTATCTTTTAAAAGAATTAAAAGTAGTAAAAACTAAATAATGTAATAAAGAATTTTAAAAACTAAAAATTAAATAATTTTACAAAGAATTTTAAAATGGTAGTTATTGTATGTCAATTACGTTTATTGTTTATGTATTTAAAATTTAAAATGTCTTATATCATTTTTGGGTGTCAAGTTGTTGATTAAATATTTAATAATGTATAAAGATGGCAATTGATTGTAGTTTTTTTTTAGATAAACAATTATTTGATGTTAAATATTTGTAAAAAAAATATTTTTGTTGGTAATTTTCAATTTCTCTAGTTTTTTAATCATATAATTCTTTTTTTTAGGATAAACAATTGGTTTCTGATTTCTTACATTGCAAACATGCTAAAAATAAAGTAAAATTTAGTGTACTACAGACTTCAAGACACAAAGAACAAGCAATTTATAATTGTGGATATATTTTCTATATGTAGAATTTAGTTATAACATGCTTATGCTTTTGTTAGGGTTTTGGTTGGTATTGTTTAACCTTGCACAAGATTCAATGATCCATTTGTTCACAACACATTATAAGACATTTATGACAATTTTATAATTGCATTCAAATTAATATTGTAGAAATTTTATTTATTATCTCAAGACTTCTCATGGAAAAACCAGTAATGTAACAAATGTGTTGCCTTGTAATGTATGCGTGATTTTTTTAGTGAAATTGAACAACATTTCTTGAGGGCTTATGAAGACACTTTCCAGTCTCAAAACTCTTGAAGTTAATGACATCCATTTTGTTCTAAAATTCATTTAGAGCTGCTTGTAACTTTGTTTGTAAAGACATTGATGTTAAAATTCTAATGACACAAAGAAGTAATTTTGCACTTGGTAAGAGTTATCTACTCGCATTCAACTACAAACAACTACAAACATTAATGCAAAATGTAATTGTCCATGTTTCTCCACTGTCTTTAGTTTTTAAGTTCTATGTACAATTGCAATTAATTTTAATACGGTTTAAAGATGGTTCAACCTCTAAAAGATCAAAGGATATAAAGAATGTTGTTCTAATACATTTTGCATTCCTTCAAATTAAAAAGTTTATTCCTCCATCTCAACCTTTTATTGCCACATTGTACAATACTATAACCATGACACATATGGCAGGAACTACAATTCTTTGCGTCTCTTGTTGTATATGTTTTTAATACTTCAATTTAATATTAAATCTCAAGAAAAAGGATGTTTCACTCTAATAGATAACTAATTTCTGCAATATATAGATATATATTTTGGCTCTTAATTTTTATTATTTTAATATTATTCTTTGTTCAATCAATATCTATTCCAAATAAATGTCTTGTTTCTCAAATATTAGTTTGTATCCCGTTTAAGATTCCAGTGAACTCCTTCCTCTTATTTTTTACGTTGAGCGAGCCGCAAATCTTTATTATATATCTTTTGATCTTTTATTAACTTAATCAACTTGTAACTATATTATATTATTTTTTTTTATCATTATTTATTTATTTAATTTATTATCACTTAATATTTATTGTTAAATCCTATTTTGAAAAGAGAACATTACACTTTATGCGCTAAGTCGGTGACATGGTACAAGTAGTCATGTTTTCTTTCTAGTCATTTACTCTAATCAACAGACTATAACTGAAGAGTCTTCTTTTCCTTCTTGGGCAAATATAATCTAGTAATTTTTTTATGTTAATGGTTATAATAAGCTTGGATACCAAAGACTGCTGTTCATTTAATTGAAGAATGTAACCAAGCCAAGGGAGAATTACGTGCCTCTCATGCGATTTAAATGGTATGAAGTAGCTAGCAGGTTGTATACCATGATCTTGCAAATTGGAATTGGATAAGCTTAAGAAGAAGATTAATGTTGCAATTCTTTCCTTTTTTTAATGCTTTAAGGATACAGGAGTTTTATAGATTAATGAAACATGTATTATTAATTGAGTTGTGGCTAGAATTAGATAATTTATGAATGCATTTTCCCTGCTTAATGTGATCACCTCATGCTCTTTTGTTTTAGCCTTCCCTTCTTGTGTGCTCGCTGACATGTTCTTCCATGCATTGTTAGTTCCAGGTGGCATTGCATGCAACAATGCCACCTATTGTGCATGTTGGATTTGCTGTTGTGTGCAATGCATTATTCAAAATAATTATTGTTTGTTAGGTTTTCTTTTGCTGAGTTTTTGTGTGGCTTTCCAATGGGCATTACATCTGGTAATTTGTTACATAAACCATCTGCCCCGACTAATGATCCATGTAATTAACATCATCTGACTAGCAAAACAGTTCATTTACATTAAATACCAAAATGTTTTGTACAAGGAACACAAGAAGAGTGACGTTGTTCAGAGAATTACCATCTTATGAATTCATTTCCCATTGTCTGTTAGAAGTTAAAACTACCCCTAACTTTCTTTTCAGGTTAGCTGTTAGAAGATTGTTAGCAACAACAGAAAACCCTTTGCTCATAAGTCGATGCCAGTATTCATGATAAAGACAAGTTTGTAAGCCCATTTGCTTATTTGCAACTTGCCGTGGTTTTTGCATCTTGTGATGCACGATAAGATTCCCCTCTACTGACTGGCTGCCTTTTTCTACAAAATTGAGAGATTCAAGATTTTGTATTTCCTGTTTTAACATTGTGGTTTTTCTTGCAGTGCTGCGATGGCAATCTTTGATGCAATTCAGTTCTGCAGGGCAGATGTGTCCACTATTGGTTTAGGGATATGTGCATCAACTGCAGCTCTAGTCTTGGCAGCAGGAACCAGGGGAAAACGACTTGCCATGCCAAATACCCGGATTATGTTGCATCAGCCAATGGGAGGAATCAGTGGGGAAGTGTCTAATGTTGAGATTCAAGCAAAGGAAATAAAGTTTCACAAGGTAAATGTGGTTAAATTGCTAAAGAGGATTACAGGGCGAACAACCCAGCAGGTCCTCAAGGATATTGATAGGGACAATTACATGTCACCAGTGGAAGCTTTGGAGTACGGGCTTATTGATGGAGTGATTGATCGCGAATCCATCGTACCTATTACACCTCTGCCGAAGATTGTTAAGGACATTAGGACTAGGCCAGATCTTAGCAAAGGTTTAAGTAGGGATAAGGTGGTGATACCTGAAGTTCCAGATGATGAGATCTATTAGCCATGTTCCTAAGAAGTTTAGTTTCTGGGAACTGAGCTGTTGATTTACATATTAATGGGCATCGAATTACACGCTACTTCAATTCATTGTGTAGTATATGCACACCAATATCAGAAAATGCACACCATTTCATAATTGGATACACGATTCTTTCAGTTTGAAGTTAGATGTGGAAACCGAAAACTACATGTTGGATCTTTCTTTTTTTTAACATCTTTTGCATGCTGAGAGTGAGTTTTGGGGGATATGCATAAATAAATGCACTTTTTTGGTTTGTTGCTGGTGCCGCAAAATGCTGAGCAAATTAATGCAATTGCAGCAACAGTTATCCATTTATGGGTATACTTAATAATGGAGATGGAGTATACTTTTTGGTGAAGGGTTATTTCTGGATATGATTCAAAGTTTCTAATTTCTTCTTGTTTAATTTAGCATAAATCTAATCTTATTTTTTATTCAGAAGTTAATACTTGCAATGCTCAAGTTACATGGCATTATGTTCGATGTTGGTTAACATAAAGTTTCTTTGAGTTTGCGTTATATGGTTTAAAGTCGGTCAGTTGATTCTTTAGCCGAATTCAGATTCGGGACTCAGAACTCAGCCAAATCTTTATAAAATAAAATTTGCACGTTTTTGTACGCAAACGATAGGCCGATGGGAATAATATATTTGATGGGGATGAAAATGCGAGGTTTTGATCAAAGGAATTGACTTAATATGACATAAAATATAATAGTTTGAAATTCAAAAATTCAAAATGAACAAGAATAAAAATTTGAGAATACCAGTGAGTGAAATCTTAAATTAATAGTATGGAAGAGAAACTAACATTAACTCAAGAGGTATGTTTAGATCTCATGTGGATATTATTTTTAAAGGCATTTTAACAATTTTATTTTAGCTTCAGTGTAAAACATGCTACGAAATTTTGAGAGAAACTTATTATTGAAAAATAACATATTATTGATAAGCTAAAATTTGTATATCCATGAAAATTCTGAGGCACTTTTGTTCTCTTTTTGGAAGATGATCTATATATGTATAAACATGCAAATGATGTTGAGTTTGGCTCATTCTTGTAGCATTTTCCTCTATGCACACATGAATTCAACATATTTAACCCTAACTTATCGACATAAGTATTGTAAATAGTTGGAAATTATTCAATTAATTACATAAATATGCATACATCAATTAAGTATAGTTCATATCCACCTAAGTGAAGAATTTTCTCCTCCTAAGATTATCTTTGTGGTCATGAACTCAACCATATAGATGTACATTTGACCACCATCTTGGAAATATTTAAATTTAAAATTTAGTCAACTCAACTCTATTATGTTTTTCCCTTGAGTTGATTGAGTACACAATTTTTAAAATGTGATGATATGTGTTAGTATTTATGACATTTCGTTCACTTTTATCATCCAAAGATCTTATTCTCTATATTTTACTCACATAATTTTACATTAAACTACTTTCATTGGTATTAGGATTTCATTATAATTGTAAATACTTTTATCCTTTAAATGTAAAAAAAGAGCTAAGAAAGTAAATATAAGTTAAGGAAAACAATAAAGAGAAACTCTATATTGAGTAGGTTCAAATATAGATATAAAGAAAAAATCAAAAACCTAAACTTAGACTTGAAAATTTGATATCAAATAAAGTATAAATTCAATAGGTAGCGTGTGTCAGATGTACTTTTCACAAATGGCTAGGCACGAGGTTAGTTTTATGTATAGAATTAGGGTTAGACTATGGGTTTACACAATTCTTGGTATGATGGTTAAGGATAGTAAGGTTTGTATTAGGGTTAGTATTTAAGGTTATAACTTAGCAATTAGGAATAGGGATTACCATTAAGAGGGTTTAAGATCTAGTATTTAGCAATATCCATAGGAATAGGGTTATAATATTGTTTTACATCATTTTTAGAATTATGTTTAAGGCTAGGGTTTGATTGGGGATAACACTTAGGATAAGGATATAGTGTTAGGATAATGATTTTTAAAACCATACTTTATCATTTAGGATTAAGAATAATAATAACCATAATTTTAATCTATATTTGTGTACACCTTAATCATAATTTAAGATTTATATTTTCTATTATAGATATTTAAATAAAATATTATTTACTAACTAAAGATAGATATGACATCATTTTAGTTGTAAAAAATAAAAATAAATATATAGATTTAAATTTTTTTTACTGTTCTATTTCTTTTTATATGCAAGTAAAAAATACTCTATAAATTAGACTTAATTCTATTTTAAAAAAGAATTAAAATGAGTCATCACCTTCTAAAATTAATTTAAAAACATAATTTTTTATTTCAATAAAATCTTTCTAAATTTAACTAAAATCTATGGAGATTTTTTTAAAAATATTTTTTAATTAATTAAAAATTAAAATCTTTATCATAATAGAATATTTTTATATTTTAACTATAAAATATTTTTATTAACGTATTTTAATTTTTTAAAAAAGAAGTTATCAATGATTTTAAAATAATTTTAAAAATTTAAAATCTATATTTCAATAAAATCTATCTATATTATTAATAATATTTAAGAAACATTACTATTCTATTATACATTTTTAATTTTTTTTATATAAGTTAAGTTCTATTCTTTTAATTTTTAAAACAAACATAAATTAGTTTTCAAATAAATTAGTTTTTAAATTTATAATTGACTAACATAATTTTTTTTTGTTTTTTTTGTTATTATATATAGATTTATGAAACATGAAACCCTCTTCCTCTATTCAACATTGACAACTTGTCAATAAGGTGTCCTCATTGCAAGTTGTATAAATTTTCTAATTAATTATATAACCTTTCTTATAAAGCACATTTTCCATTTTAAGCATTGCTTTATGTTTTTCTTCATTTACTTTCATTTTTCATTAAAGTATATTAGCAAAGCTTTTGATAAGTAGCTTAGTAAAGTCATTTTCATTTTCAAAACATGTATTGAAAGTTTTAGATCTCAAAATAAAACTAGTAATGTGAATTAGTATTGTACAATTTTCCTATATTTTTTTTGAATAATCTTATTTATCATTGAAGATAACTATTAAACAAGATATAAATATCTCCAGGATTTTAAAAGAGATCAACATAGAATTCAAAAAGATATGGATACCTCTTATTTTTTTGTTCCAATCTGAAAATCATTATACCTCAACAATGTAAACATATACAAATAGGAGAAAAATAACCACATTTCAAAGAAAAATCTGTAGAGAATAATATTAGAAAATTGAGAATAACAAACAACATTATCAAAAAAATGAAAGCATTTATGACAAAATTTGAATCAAGTAGCTAAAATTTGAACTTTCTAGTATGAAATGAGTTTGTTCTCATAACAACGGCTAAACAAAATCCTTCAAATGTGGAAGTAGATAATAGAAACTATAGCTTGAATTAGAAATTTAGAGAATAGAATAATTTGGATTAGAAATATAGATGATATATAGAAACATTTAGAAAGTGGAAATAAAAGATAAGATTTACTATTAGAAAATATAAAATCCGAGAGGGGCTGACAATTTTTCGGCAAAAATTTATAAAATTTGGGAGCAAAGCTCCTACATATAAGCCAATCAGCTTAAAAATATAGAGAATTTTGAAGATTGAAAGCTTTAGTATGACAAAATAAACTGATCATACTACAACAACAATTATCTATGTCCGTATTAGCTACACAAATAATTATGGATACAGAGTATACTACTAATGAAGGATTATTTATAAAAATGACTCAAAATGTCTTTTTTTTTTTCTATTTTAATTTGGCATGAATCTAATCATATTTTTGCATTCTTTTATCACACAAGTTATATGAGATATTGAAGATATTTCGTGCTATATTGAATGATGGTTAACATAAATTAACTTTTAAGATTTACATTTTATATATTTTTCTATTAGATATAGTTACGAATAACATCATATGATCAATGTATCAAAGACTGTCAATTTTTTTATTACAAGTAATTCGCCACGACATCATCAAAAAGATGGTATTAATTTTTTTGATTTTAGGATCATTCTAAATGTATTACATTGTATGTAAAATAAAGTAACTATTTTCTAAAGGCAGAGACCTCTTGTATTTATATTAGGAATGAGCCAAGAAGAGACACGTCCCTTCATGAGATATGTCTATTCATTATTTTGTAATTAATTTAATGACAACTATATATATTTGTGTGTGTGTGTGTGTGTGTGTGTAGTAATAGTGTTTCATAGGTTTATCACCAAAAATAATAACACTTCCTCTTAGTTAGGGAGAATAAACACATAAATTTGATATTACCTTAGTGTAATATCAAGGATGACATGTTAAGAATATCTTTGATCAGAAGATACCATTAGATATCACGTCATGATATCAATAGTGGCCTCACAGTATCAAGTTGCATGATATTCAAGGACTCCGAGCAATGGCCTTAGAATTTCAAGTTGTATGATATTCACCAAATGTCTGAGTAATAGTCTTTTAAAGTCATATTGTAAGATATTTACCAAGCATTCAAACTAATGACCTTTTGAACACCAAGTACTCAGAGTAATGGCCTCCTGAACATCAAGTTGCATGACATTCACCAGTGCTATGAGTAATGGCCTTTTGAACATCAAGTTGCATGACATTCACCAAGTACTCAAAAAAATGTTCATAAGGTATACACATAGATAGTCTTATTGATACTTACCATAGGAACATTCATGGTATGTTTACGAAGCTTAATCCTTCATACAAGATATAATCTATCACAATCCGCTTAGACATCATAAGATATCCACCATAATAGAAGATTAAGTTATTGTAAGATCATCACCTTTCAATAACTTCTATAAATACAAGTGATAATAATAATTTGGAAGTTGCCACTTCCTCATGATGAACATGGGAGGTGGGCCCATTAAAATCATGGAGTCACACACATGGATTTTCAAACTCCCTCTAAATATAAATCTTCATTTTCCTGCAAGAATATCCCCAGAGAGAAAGGAATGGATGAAGACAAATAGTTTTTATAGTACATTAAGTACAAAAATTATAAATAAAGTTAGTTCTAAAGATATAATAATAAGAAAATACTTATCTCTTGTAGTTGAAGTATGATGCTAGAATGATGAATCCCCTTAGGATTTGGGACTAATTTTCTCTTAAGCTCAAGTGTAAGAGAGTTGCTCCTCTTGAAGACTCTACTTTACTTACTAAATTTTGAAACTATAAATAGACCTACTTGATATATTTTCATCTTTTGTCAAATGATTGTAAAGTTTTCAAAATTTAATCTCCCTATACTTTTATAAGCTCTTTATAACCTTCCCTTCAATTTTGATTTAATCCACTCTTGTGTAGTCCTCTCTATATCTATTCAACAAGTTTAACATGTCATAATAAATTATGTTTTACCAGTTACATTCATGTGTTTACCCTTTTAGTTGGGTGGTGTTGGGTACCATACTCCCCACCCCTTAACCCCTCCTAAATGTTAGGGCAGTTAGTCAATTTAGTCCCTTACCTTATTCCCAAGGTAATCCCTAAGTGTGATTTTAATCATTAGATTTAATTGCTGATGATGATGGAAGCACATCATATTTTCCCCTACAATCATTAATGCCAACTGGGCATAATCCACAACTGTGTATTATCCTGGGTTCAATGTATCTTGTTAGATCTTTCGCTTTCATGTATTGTAACTAAACCTGTTATTTATGTTGGCCTATCTCTCTTCCTTATTTGATAGCAAATTGTCATAATCTTCAACTTGCATGATATATAGAATATATATCATGCTCTTTAACTTGACCAAAGTCTTCTTTAATGAAATTTCTAAGTATGCATAATAAATTTGCAGATCTTTATAGTAAATGTTAATCATATTGATTTAGAGATAAGTGCTCAATACCAATCTTGCATTACAACATGCAAATTGTTTGCTATCCGATCTTACAATAAAGTTGCATCCATTGCTTTGTCTAATGGCAACATAATTAAATTTAATGCATGATATTTTGCTTTGTATAGCCATCCTTAACTTGTATCTTACTCCAATATCTTGTGTATCTTTTGACATTGACTGTTATTTCTAGTACTTACCATTTGTTGGAGAATGTATGCAAGTATTTAATCAGATCTCATTATTTAACAATATTGGAGATCTCTATTTGGTTCACGATTTTTTTGGCAATGCTTCCTTTGTTATCAGTGTCTTTCTCAAATCACCCTTCTCAACATCATTTCAAGTTTGGTTTATATCTTTGTGATGCTTAGTGACAATACTTTGCAAAACCTCTTTAGAGGTTAAATCAATCTTGAATTGATATAAAATCGACAACCTATTTTCTCTCCCATGATTAACTTGTCTCTAATCATATTTGAATTACTTGTACTACATTTGCAATGTGGAGAAGCTCTTTTCAAAGTCTTACATTTGCAACTTGACCTTGATACTATGTTGATTTTAAAATCAATGCAAATTTATTAACATTGCTTGTAAAGTATGTGTTTTCCAAAGGCAACAATTTCTTGTATTTATATTGAGAATGACTCAAGAAGTGACATGTCTATTATTATGTAATCAATATAATGACAATATATGTGTGTGCGTGCGCACACGCGTTTGTGTATATAGATATGTATATATGTGTGTATATAGATATGTATATATTTATATATATCTATTTATAACTATACATATATATCTATATATATGTATATATAATGACAATTACACACACATATATGTATGTATATATGTATATGTATATACATATACATATATGTATATGTATATACATATACATATATGTATGTATATATGTATATGTATATATATACATACACATACATTTATATATACATATATACATGCATATATACATATATATTTACACACACACACACACACACACACACACACACACACACACACACACACACACACACACACACACACACACACACACACACACACATATCCATGATCCTATAGTATTATTGCTTCGCTTTGCATGATCAATATCAATTATTACGGAGGGTGGACTTTGGTGTCCCACAAGCCCTATTTTAGAGCATTAAGGTCCTTCTAATCTAGTATCACTTTGGTGCATCCATTTGTAATGTCCCCTTTTTAGCATTCGTAGCATGATGTTGTCGTTAGCCTATTTCCCCACAGTCCCGTAGGCTAACCAGGACATTAAAGGGGCTTAGAGGCCATTTGGCCTAGATAGTTTCAGTTGCAGGTCTTTTTGAGTGGTTTTGAGGAAACTTTGGGCATACTTACTATTTATAGTAAGTCATCTTGGATATGGTCGAACATCTAGTGGCAGTGGTATGTCGATGGTAATTGTTTAAAATCAGCAAGAAGACTTGTTTATCATTGATAAGATTTGTTATGCATTGATAAAGCTATTTTATAAAGTTAAATTTAAATATTTAACTTTATTAATGCATAGACTATAGTTTGTGGGAAATATTTAGATTAAAAGAGTCCCCTTTATTTTATAACACATTGGAGACATAAGTTACATAAAGGGAGTGATGTTTTATCCCACATTGAGAAAACGAAGGATTGAGCTCTTGTGAGAACACTATAAAAGAAAGGGAAGAGCTTCTTTTTAGTATGCTTGGAAATATCAAAGAAATTGGGGAATTTTTTGGAGATTATATCTCAATAGTTTGAAGGACGAAATCCCTTCAAGCTGAAAATCTTGACGCCATTGAAAGATATGGTCTTGAGATTCAACATAGTAGCAATCTAAAAAAGCAGATACGAAAAAGCAGAACCGAAAAAGAAGGCTGAAAAAGCGGGTATGAAAAAGCAGTTCGAAAAAGCGAAATCGAAAAAGCAAGCTGAAAAAGAAGTTCGAAAAAAGCGGAACCAAAAAAGTAGGCTGAAAGAGTAGTCCGAAAAAGCAGCTAAAAAAAAAAGCAACTCAGAAGGGGCAGCATTGAAGAAGATTATTACAACCATCTACAACCAGGTTCCTTTATTAGTATTGTTTTTTAGGGTGTTATAAGTTTCAGCTGTAAGTGTGCATTATACTAGCATTATCATTTGTAATCCATGTAAATGCCAAAAGTCTTGGCCATATTTCATGAGCAATGTATTAGAAATTTCATTGCAAATTAAGAAGATAATAGTTGCTGGTGTCATTTAAGCAATTTAATATCATTATTTATTAGCTAGTTAGTTTGCACACCAACTGTTTGTAAAAATGCCAGTTGGCTGTAGGTGTACATTTCTCATGCTTAGATCATATATATGCACAAAATATTGTCAAAATTAGTAGCACACTCATGTTTGGCCATTGTGTAGTCCATTTGGAGTCTTCTAGCACAAGTTTTTCATTGATGCAAATTGGAAAAGAGTCATTTAAAGCCAGCTGAAATACTATATCAGTCATACGTCCCTTGCATGTGAATTGTTTGATGAAATTCCTTGAGCTTTCATCAACATTTTTTTGAGGGCAAATTTGAGGAGGGTTATTACAGTGGTATCAGAGCTTACTTGCAAAATGTTTGACGAAATGTCAAACAATTGGAGTATAAAGATTTTTGGTATTTGAAGAAGTTATAACCTATTGGGGTTATTACACCGTTAGGGTTGATTCCCTTTTTCCCCTTGATTGTCTTCCTCATAGATATTGTTATCCTACAAGACCCGTTTTAAAGCATTAAGCTCCTTTTAATCTAGCATGTGTTTTTATGCGATAAAGAAGTGGGAAAACCTTATATCTGAGTTATCCCCTTTTTGTGTTAAGATCAAAAACCTTCTTTTTAGAATTCCTAGCATAATAGAGTCCCACATCATAATATGAAGAAATGCAAGTTTGTAGTTAAACTTGGTAAGCCTTCTCCTTTTACCTTGAAAAACTTCCTTATTCCTCTTTAACCACAAAATCCAAATGGCCTCACCAAAAACAACAAACCAAAAATAGCTAATTCTATCATCAAGATACTCTACAAAACCAAAAAGAACCTCAATCCATGATAGACTTGGGGAAGAATTCTAGTCTAATGGGTAGCCAAGAAACAATGACCAAATCTTTTTAGCAAAGCAACAATCAAAGAATAGATGGCTCACAAACTTAGTAATAGAACAAGTAGAGTAAGAGATGGGGTCAAGGCCCGATAAAGACAAGACATTTCCAAGTGCAATTTGTTTAAGTAGGATCAACCAACGCAAAAAAAACTTTCTCAGAGATTTTTATCCTACAAGACCTTCTTTAAAGCATTAAGCTCCTTCTAATCTTGTATCACTTTGGCACATCCCTCTATTTTGGTTCCCTATGTTTTTCCTTGATGTCTTTCTCAAATATATTGTTACCCTCCAAGATACATTTTAGAGCATTAAGCTCATTCTGATCTAGTATGTCTTAATACACGTTGAAGAAGTGAGCAAACCTCAAATCTGACTTATAGGTAAGCAACACCCCTTATTGTGCTAAGATCATAAACCTTTTTTTTGGAAAATTCCAAACACAATAGAGACCTGCATCATAGTAAAGAAATGTGAGTTTATGGTTAAATTTAGCAAGCCTTCTCCTTTACCTTTAAAAACTTCCTCGTTCCACTTCAAACACAAAAACTAAAGGGCCTAAAAAATAATAGACCATAAATAGTTAAGTCTATCATCAAGACACTCTATAAAACCAAGAAGCACCTCAATCCATGATGGGTATGGGGAAGAATTCTACACTAATGGTTTGCCAAGAAATAATGACCAAACCTTTTTAGCAAAGCAATGATCAAAGAATAGATGACTCAATCTTAGCAAGAGAACAAATAGAGCAAGAGATTGAGTCAAGGGCCAATGAAGACAAAAAGTTTTGAATAGTAATTTTTAAAGTAGGATCAACTAATGCAAATAGATCCTTCTAAGTTCATAGGTTTTTTTTTACAATGGAATTAGGGCAAATATCCATTTAGAGTCATGTTGATTAATGTCCTAGGCAAACCACACTAGTGACTTCAATTCATCTCTGAGAATATGATATATCTATCTAACACTTATGTTATTGAAGGGGTTCCATATTTCCATTATAACTATTCCATGAACTACTTAGTAGTGAGCATTTTCCTAAGGAAAAAGGATCATGCAACCTTGCAAATTAGAGCACAAGTATTCTTCTAAGAGAGGGATATCATTAGTTTGAACATAACTCCTCCTATGAACCAAGCTGATTGGTCACCATAATATACCCAAGGATTTCCATGCTTTTGTAGAACAACATTGGGTTAGAGAAAGGGGTTTCTTGTTAAGTAGCACACCCACCAAATTCATGTATCCTCCACTAAATAGGTGGGAGAGTATCCAATAGCCTCTCTTTGAGAAAACTAACTCCTAACTTTTTTCTAGGCCTTCCATATGGAAGAAAAGATAGGAGATCCAAAAACTTTAACACCAAAATCTCCCATTGTCATATCACAAAATCCAATTCCATTCTAGCACACCCCTCTCTTAGGTTTGGACAAGAAAATATTGTTTCTAATTAGAACCTTCCATGGCTCATCACCATGCATATTATTATAAACCCATTGATATACTAGAGAATCCCCATGAGCCTTCAAGTCTCTAAGCCCCTACCCTTCCATATTTTTGGGGACACAACACAAATCCAAGAATACATTATGCCACCTCTTTTTTTTCTTGTGACCATCAAATCACAAAAACTCTCAAAGGATTCTTTCTAGTTTGTTAACTTGGTAATTAAAAAAACTCATGTAGATTTGATATAGATAGCATGAGATGATAAAACCTTTTGAATAACTTGAACCTGTATGCCTAAAATGTGAGCACACTTCTATGAGTCATTATATTCAAGATTTCTCAAAAATGAGGTCTTGAATGGCGACTCATAGCTCCCTATTCATGGAGTGTAGGGGTTTGTAATGGAGGCCCTCAATCTGACCTAGTTTGTGCCCATACAAGTACACCATGAAACAAGAGATTCAATGATCTAATATGCATGCAAATGGAAAAAAAAAAAAAAACTAATCTAAATGATAACAATGCAAAACAATGCAAGAAATGAAATCTAATCTATGAAAAGAAATAACAATGCGGATCTAATCTATGAAAGCAAGATCTAATCTATCAATGCAAGATCTAAGCTAACATGAAAATCAAAGTATGGATCATGATGATGGAAGCCATGCATGCAAGAGAGAATGAGACAACATGATAGAAGTTCTCCACAAAAGCTTTAATATTCAAAACTCCTTCTTCAAAAATCACTCTCCAAACCTGCAACATAACAATAGCTTCATAATGGGTGTCTCCAAAATGAGGAGAGGACTTTTCCTTATAAAGAAGATTGGACGATCTAGATTGAGAGGAAAAAGATTTAATCAAGGGTGGAGAAATAACGATCCATGTGAACTAAAGATCCACCAATGAGAAAAGTGGAGTGGTTGAGAAGAAAGTGGAGAAAGGATGAAGATAAGTCCCATATTAAGTGTACATAAAAGATTTATTTAATTTTTTATTTGTTTTAACTCCTTTTTCATCAAAAAGAGATTTAAGTGGGATATTTTATTTGATTAACAGGGAGCAAGTTCTTTTAATTAAATAGGAAATATTTAATTGAATTAAAAGAGGGGTTTTTCTCTTAATTAATTAAATGTAGATGAATTATTTAATTAAAAGAGAGGTTTTCTTTTAATTAAATGGAGACTTATTTTATTTAATTAAAAGAGAGCAAGTTCTTTTAATTAAATAGGAAATATTTAATTAAATTAAAAGAGAGGTTTTTTCTCTTAATTAATTAAATGTGGATGAACTATTTAATTAAAAGAGAGGTTTTCTTTTAATTAAACGGGGACTTATTTTAATTAATTAAAAGAGAGCAAGTTCTTTTAATTAAATAAGACTTAGGATAAAATGATCAACCTTAGAAATAAAACAAATTGAATTTGATCAAGGAAATTGATTTGAATTGATTTAATAAAATATTACACACCATTGATTTAGGAAATTTGATAAATTGATAAATTGAATAATGAGGGCCCATAGTCTAGGCGACCATTTTAGGGTGCATACAAAACCCTGCCTACTAGTCTTAACAAATGCATTCTATTTCAAGTTCTTCTTCTCTACCTTTAATGAAATCCCCAAATCCTGTTGATCATGGTAGGATCAACCCAACCCAACTTTTTAAAGGTCATCCACATTGGAGAATACTTTGAACAAATGATCACCATTAATTTATGGGGGGATATATTAGCACCTAATGACATGCACAAAAGATCTACAATGTTGTCAAAGTTCCATCCTTCAAGTTCAATGAATATACAATGTCATCTGCAAACTATACATTCACCAAACTCTCCTAATTAGGGATACTTATTCCTTTAATTGGAGGACCCAACTCCATGCATCTTAGAGTATAAAAAGGGCATCTTGTGCAATAACAAATAGGGAGAGTGCAATAGAACAACCTTGTTGAATTGACCTCCTTTTCAATTGAATAGGATTAGAGAGCTTAGCATTCACATCAATTACAATAGTTGAATCCTTAACAAGAATCTCAATCCATTTACATAAGTATAGAGGAAACCCAAATGCCTTTAGCAACCCAATCACAAATGGTCATTCAATCCCATTACATGCCTTCTCAAAGTCCAAGAAAATCATAGTTGCATTTTTCCCATCTTCCTTATCCTAATACATTGCTTCCTAGCTTGTAACTAAATTCTCAATTCTGTATATCTCTTTAATGAAGCCTATCTGAGTTACTAAAATTATCTTCCCTAAAAGGCCAAAATTTTGGTTTGTAGATAACTCAACAATGATCTTATAAGATAGGTTAAGTAATGTTATTGGTCTCCAATTTTTAACTTATATTTTGTCTCCACCTATAGGGAGTAGTTTGATCACTCCTTTTTAAACATGCTTCCCTAAAGTTCTTTTGGAAAAAACCTCATTAGCTAAATTAGCTCCATTGTGAGACACTCTATGTTGGTTTTATACAATTTTGGTGATAAATCGACCTAATGATCACCTCAATTTCTACCACTAAGACCTCCTTAGAAAAAAATATAGCATATTCCTTAGAAAATTTATTTGGGATCAATTTTAAACACTGCCATAGTTTATCATTATTGTCCTCTTTTACTCTGATGCAAACAATTTTGAGTAATATTAAAAAAATGCTAGATTGATATCCTCAAAGTCTTCAAAAATGTTATTGTTGAGATTAATATCCTATGCCATTTCTCATTTATGTTTTTGTATAATAATGCTGAATAAATAATTAGTACCTTTATCCCTTCTTTCAACCAATTCACCTTTTCCCTGATGCTTTGTCCCTAAATCTATAGTTTTTAAACTTCCTAAGTTTTTCTTTGGTTTAAATGAATTCATCTTCTAACCAACTGCGTACCCTTCTTCTGTAAGGAGTTCCTCAAAATTATTTAGTATCACTTGAAGAACACCCCCCAACTTGTTTCTATTCTTTGCATTCTTTTCTCTAATAAATTGGAACATTTCCCCCCATAGAGCTATGTGTCTCCCATTTTAATTCCCACAAATCCCACCCCTCTATTATAGAAATTAGTGTTGTTTTTCCCGAAGATTGTTGAAAATGTAATAGCATTGTCATTGTTAAGTATGTATTTTCCAAATGCATCAAAGACTTACATTTATATTGAGAATAGACATCGAATAGACATGTCCCATGAAATTATTATGTTTATAAAATTATTTAATCATATCTATATTATTATATTAATTTCTCTCATATATATATATATATATCCGAAAAAAGTCATCAAACATCAACACTCCCTCTTAGCTAGGAAGGATAAACAAAAGACAAATATTATGCCATTGGTAATGTTAGAAATGACAAATTTAATGGATATCTCATTTGATATCTTTGAAGTTTTCCACCATTTGATATTGAATGCGATATCACAAGTATTGGTCTTCTAGAATATCAACACATGATATTCACCAAATAAAGGGGTTTGATATCACATATGATATCAAACATTTTGGTCTCCCAGAATATCAATGGTATTCACCAAGTACTCAAAAGGTTTTGATATCACATCTAATATTTAGAGTATTGGCCTCCCAGAATATCAATGATATTCACCAAGTACTCAAGAATGTTTTAATATCACATTTGATATCAAGAGTATTGACCTCCCAGAATATCAATAATATTCACCAATTACTCAAAAAAAGTTTTTATATCACATCTAATATCAAAATTATTGGCCTCCCAGAATATCAATGAAATTCACCAAGTACTCTTTGAGTAATGACCTCCCAAAATGTTGAGATGCAAGACATTCACCATATACTCAATTTGTTTGATCTCACAATACAAGTTATTGTAAGATCATCACCTTACAATAGCTTTTGCAAATACAAGTGAAATCATTTGGAAGTCATCACTTCCTCATGTACACAAGGGGGTAAGCCCATTAGATTCATAGTCACACATATGGACTTTCAAACTCACTCTGAATATCAATAATTTGATCTCTTCATCCTTTGAAAAAAGTGTCAAACTCCCTCTTTTTTTGATATTAATCTCTCTTTTCCTACAATAACATTCTTGGAGGAAAAGATCAAGACACATATCTCTTATAGTAACGAAAATCATATTTAATAATTACTTTCAATAATAGTATTATTGTATTTTAACTATAGAAAAATTTAAAAATTTGATTTTAAATAATCATCTATAAATGATCTAAATAATTAAATCATGTTTATTTTTAATCCTCTTTTATTAGAGCCTTAACATTATTAATTATCCAATTGATCCTTATATTTTATAGGGAGAACATATATATGAATTGAATAAACTCGTATATATATCCTAATCATGCCCATAAATAATCTTACAAGATTTTTAAAATATTTTTATATATAAGAACTTACCATTTATACTTAGTGGTGTTGGCTCCTACACTTTTGACCTTTCCTTTATAAATGAGGTCTTTCTAGTATTTATGCCCAAACCATATGTGCTTACTTTACAATTAGAATGCAAATATATATATATATTTGCCATCTTATAATCATGCTTCTATTTAAATATATATGAGACATATTCTATTCGGTGTTGGCTAATCCCCAAACAAAATGCACCAAAGACAAAAACAAAGTCAAACATGATTCTTTTTGAAAACACAATGAAATTTTTTCAAAATTTTTGTTGTTTTGGATAACAAAATATACAATCACGAAGATCAAATGTTGAAAATTTCAATTTTTTAAAACTTATGTTTTCACTTTTTTGAAATTTAAGCAATGAATTTATAGAGAAGATAACGGCATCCATTCCATTCTACAATATCTATTATTTACGTCAGATCTTAAGTTGACTTCTTTTATTTTCTCATTTTCTTGTGATTCTATTTGATAACAAGTTCCAATAACTTTGTTCATTCTATCCTTTGTTATTGTGTCTCGAGGTAGTGACGACTTCCTTTCTCCCATTTATTAGTATGACCATGTGGACATTTCACAATCTTACTTGTGTGGACGTTTGCCAAAATAGTCAATCTTCAACATGTTTGCTGCCACATATCGCTGAAGATGTTGAGGATGCTATTTGGGCGATGCTTCCTTTGTTATCAATGTTTTTCTCAAATCACCCTTCTCAACATCATTTCAAGTTTGGTTTATATCATTGTGATGCTTAGTGATAATACTTTGCAAAACCTCTTTAGAGGTTAAATCAATCTTGAATTGAAATAAAATTGACAACCTATTTTCTCTCCCATGATTAACTTGTCTCTAATCATATTTGAATTACTTGCACTACATTTGCAATGTGGAGAAGTTCTTTTCAAAGTCTTACATTTGCAACTTGACCTTGATGCCATGTTGATTTTAAAATCAATGCAAATTTATTAACATTGCTTGTAAAGTATGTGTTTTTCAAAGGCATCAATTTCTTGTATTTATATTGAGAATGACCCAAGAAGTGACATGTCACTTCATGGGACATGTCTATTATTATGTAATAAATATAATGACAATATGTGTGCGTGTGCGCACGTGCGCGTATATACATATGTATATATGTGTATATATACATATATATATATATGTGTGTATATACACATATGTATATATACATATATGTACATATGTATACACACACATATATATACATATGTATATATTCATATATATCTATATATAACTATACATATATATCTATATATATGTATATATAATGACAATTACACACACATATATGTATGTATATATGTATATGTATATGTGTATATGTATACACATATACACATATGTATATATATACATACATATACATTTATATATACATATATACATGTATATATACATATATATTTACACACACAGAAACAGACACACAGACACGCAAACACACATATATCCATGATCCTATAGTATTATTGCTTCGCTTTGCATGATCAATATCAATTATTACAGAGGGTGGACTTTGGTGTCCCACAAGCCCTATTTTAGAGCACTAAGGTCCTTCTAATCTAGTATCACTTTGGTGCATCCGTTAGTGTTGATTTCGTTTTTCCTCTTGATTGTCTTCCTCATAGATATCGTTATCCTACAAGACCCATTTTAAAGAATTAAGCTCCTTTTAATCTAGCACGTGTTTTTATGCAATAAAGAAGTGGGAAAACCTTATATTTGAGTTATCCCCTTTTTGTGTTAAGATCACAAACGTTCTTTTTAGAATTCCTAGCATAATAGAGTCCCACATCATAATATGAAGAAATGAAAGTTTGTAGTTAAATTTGGTAAGCCTTCTCCTTTTACCTTGAAAAAATTCCTTATTCCTCTTCAACCACAAAATCCAAATGGCCTCACCAAAAAAAACAAACCAAAAATAGCTAATTCTATCATCAAGATACTCTACAAAACCAAAAAGAATCTCAATCCATGATAGACTTGGGGAATAATTCTAGTCTAATGGGTAGCCAAGAAAGAATGACCAAATCTTTTTAGCAAAGCAACAATCAAAGAATAGATGGCTCACAAACTTAGTAATAGAACAAATAGAGTGAGAGATGGGGTCAAGGCCTGATAAAGACAAGACATTTCCAAGTGCAATTTGTTTAAGTAGGACCAACCAACGCAAAAAAAACTTTCTCAGAGACTGTTATCCTACAAGACCTTCTTTAAAACATTAAGCTCCTTCTAATCTTGTATCACTTTGGCACATCCCTCTATTTTGGTACCCTATATTTTTCCTTGATGTCTTTCTTAGATATATTTTTATCGTCCAAGACACGTTTTAGAGCATTAAGCTCATTCTGATCTAGTATGTCTTAATACACGTTGAAGAAGTGAGCAAACCTCAAATCTAACTTATAGGTAAGAAACACCCCTTATTGTGCTAAGATCATAAACCTTTTGTTTGGAAAATTCCAAACACAATAGAGACCTGCATCATAGTAAAGAAATGTATTTTATGGTTAAATTTAGCAAGCCTTTTCCTTTACCTTTAAAAACTTCCTCGTTCCTCTTCAAACACAAAAACTAAAGGGCCTAAAAAATAATAGAGCAGAAATAGTTAAGTCTATCATCAAGACACTCTATTAAACCAAGAAGCACCTCAATCCATGATGGGTACGGGGAAGAATTCTACACTAATGGTTTGCCAAGAAATAATGACCAAACCTTTTTAGCAAAGCAATGATCAAAGAATAGATGACTCAATCTTAGCAAGAGAACAAATAGAGGAAGAGATTGAGTCAAGGCCCAATGAAGACAACAAGTTTTGAATAGTAATTTTTAAAGTAGGATCAACCTATGCAAATAGATCCTTTTAAGTTCATAGGGTTTTTTTTACAATGGAGTTAGGGAAAATATCCATTTAGAGTCATGTTGATTAATGTCCTAGGCAAACCACACTAGTGACTTCAATTCATCTCTGAGAATATGATATATCTATCTAACACTTATGTTATTAAAGGGGTTCCATATTTCCAATATAACTATTCCATGAACTACTTAGTAGCGAGCATTTTCCTAAGGAAAAAGGATCATGCAACCTTGCAAATTAGAGCACAAGTATTCTTCTCAGAGAGGTATATCATTAGTTTGAACATAACTCCTATGAACCAAGCTGATTGGTCACCATAATATACCCAAGGATTTCCATGCTTTTGGAGAACAACATTGGGTTAGAGAAATGGGTTTCTTGTTAAGCACCACCCCCACCAAATTCATGTATCCTCCACTAAATAGGTGGGAGAGTATCCAATAGCCTCTCTTTGAGAAAACTAACTCCTAACTTTTTTCTAGGCCTTCCATATGGAAGAAAAGATAGGAGATCCAAAAACTTTAACACCAAAATCTCCCATTGTCATATCACAAAATCCAATTCCATTCTAGCACACCCCTCTCTTAGGTTTGGACAAGAAAATATTGTTTCTAATCAGAACCTTCCATGGCTCATCACCATGCATATTATTATAAACCCATTGATATACTAGAGAATCCCCATGAGCTGTCAACTCTCTAAGCCCCTACCCTTCCATATTTTTGGGGACACAACACAAATCCAAGAATACATTATGCCACCTCTTTTTTTTCTTGTGACCATCAAATCACAAAAACTCTCAAAGGATTCTTTCTAGTCTGTTAACTTGGTAATTAAAAAAACTCATGTAGATTTGATATAGATAGCATGAGATGATAAAACCTTTTGAATAACTTGAACCCTGCCTACTAGTCTTAACAAATGCATTCTATTTCAAGTTCTTCTTCTCTACCTTTACAAACACACTCCCACATATCCTTAATGGATGGACTACTACCAAATGAAATCCCCAAATACCTGTTGATCATAGTAGGATCAACCCAACCCAACTCTTTAAAGGTCATCCACACTGGAGAAGACTTTGAACACCATTGATTTATGGGGGGATATATTAGCACCCGATGACATGCACAAAAGATCTACAATGTTGTCAAAGTTCCATCCTTCAAGTTCAATGAATATACAATGTCATCTACAAACTATACATTCACCAAACTCTCCCAATTAGGGATACTTATTCCTTTAATTGGAGGACCCAACTCCATGCATCTTAGAATATAAAAAGGGCATCTTGTGCAATAACAAATAGGGAGAGTGTAATAGAACAACCTTGTTGAATTGACCCCCTTTTCAATTGAATAAGATTAGAGAGCTTACCATTCACATCAATTACAATAGTTGAATCCTTAACAAGAATCTCAATCCATTTACATAAGTATAGAGGAAACCCAAATGCCTTTAGCAAGCCAATCACAAATGGCCATTCAATCCCATTACATGCCTTCTCAAAGTCCAAGAGAATGATAGATGCATTTTTCCCATCTTCCTTATCCTAATACATTGCTTCCCAGCTTGTAACTAAATTCTCAATTGTGTATATCCCTTTAATGAAGCCTATCCGAGTTACTAAAATTATCTTCCCTAAAAGGCCAAAATTTTGGTTTGTAGACAACTCAACAATGATCTTATAAGATAGGTTAAGTAATGTTATTAGTCTCCAATTTTGTAACTTATATTTTGTCTCCACCTATAGGGAGTAGTTTGATCAGTCCTTTAAAAACATGCTTCCCTTGAGTTCTTTTGGAAAAAACCTCATTAGCTAAATTAGCTCCATTGTGATACACTCTATGTTGGTTTTATACAATTTTGGTGATAAATTGACCTAATGATCACCTCAATTTCTACCACTAAGACCTCCTTAGAAAAAATATAACATATTCCTTAGAAAATTTATTTGGGATCAATTTTAAACACTGCCACAGTTTATCATTATTGTCCTCTTTTACTCTAATGCAAACGATTTTGAGTAATATTCAAAAAAGGCTAGATTGATATCCTCAAAGTCTTCAAAAATGTTATTATTGAGATTAATATCCTATGTCATTTCTCATTTATGTTTTTGTATAATAATGCTAAATAAATAATTACTACCTTTACCCCTTCTTTCAACCAATTCACCTTTTCCCTGATGCTTTGTCCCTAAATCTATATTTTTAAAACTTCCTAAGTTTTACTTTGGTTTAAATGAATTCATCTTCTAACCAACTGCATACCCTTCTTCTGTAAGGAGTTCCTCAAAATTATTTAGTATCACTTGAAGAACACCCCTCAACTTGTTTCTATTCTTTGCATTCTTTTCTCTAATAAATTGGAACATTTTCCCCCATAGAGCTATGTGTCTCCCATTTTAATTCCCACAAATCCTACCCCTCTATTATAGAAATTAGTGTTGTTTTTCCCGAAGATTGTTGCAAATGTAATAGCATTGTCATTGTTAAGTATGTATTTTCCAAGTCCATCAAACACTTACATTTATATTGAGAATAGAAAACGAATAGACATGTCCCACGAAATTATTATATTCATAAAATTATTTAATCATATCTATATTATTATATTAATTTTTCTCGTATATATATATATATATATATATATATATATATCCAACAAAAGCCATCAAACATCAACACTCCATCTTAGCTAGGAAGCATAAAGAAAAGACAAATATTATGCCATTGGTAATGTTAGAAATGACAAATTTTATAGATATCTGATTTGATATCTTTGAAGTTTTCCACCATTTGATATTGCATTCGATATCATGAGTATTGGTCTTCTAGAATATCAACACATGATATTCACCAAGTACTAAAAACAAAGGGGTTTGATATATCACATATGATATAAAATGTATTGGTCTCCTAGAATATCAATGGTATTCACCAAGTGCTCAAAAGGTTTTGAGATCACATCTGATATTTAGAGTATTGGCCTCCCAGAATATCAATGATATTCACCAAGTACTCAAGAATGTTTTAATATCACATTTGATATCAAGAGTATTGACCTCCCATAATATCAATAATATTCATCAATTATTGAAAAAAAGTTTTTATATCACATCTATTATCAAAATTATTGGCCTCCCAGAATATCAATGAAATTCACCAAGTACTCTTTGAGTAATGACCTCCCAAAATGTTGAGATGCAAGAGATTCACCATATACTCAATTTGTTTGATCTCACAATACAAGTTATTGTAAGATTGTCACCTTACAATAATTTTGCAAATACAAGTGAAATCATTTGGAAGTCATCACTTCGTCATGTACACAAGGGGGTAAGCCCATTAGATTCATAGTCACACATATGGATTTTCAAACTCACTCTGAATATCAATAATTTGATCTCTTCATCCTTTGAAAAAGTGTCAGACTCCCTCTTTTTCTAATATTAATCTCTCTTTTCCTACAATAACATTCTCCGAGGAAAAGATCAAGGCACATATCTCTTATAGTAACGAAAATCATATTTAATAATTACTTTCAATAATAGTATTATTGTATTTTAGCTATAAAAAAATTTAAAAATTTGATTTTAAATAATCATCTATAAATGATCTAAATAATTAAATCATGTTTATTTTTAATCCTCTTTTATTAGAGCCTTAACATCATTAATTATCCAATTGATCCTTATATATTATAGGGAGAACATATATATGAATTGAATAAACTCGTATATATATCCTAATCATGCCCATAAATAATCTTAAAAGATTTTTAAAATATTTTTATATATAGGAACTTACCATTTATACTCAGTGGTGTTGGCTCCTACACTTTTGACCTTTCCTTTATACATGAGGTCTTTCTAGTATTTATGCCCAAACCATATGTGCTTACTTTACAATTAGAATGCAAATAAATATATATTTGCCATCTTATAATCATGCTTCTATTTAAATATATATGAGACATATTCGATTCGGTGTTGGCTAATCTCCAAACAAAATGACAAAAAAAAGTCAAACATGATTCTTTTTGAAAACACAATGAAATTTTTTCAAAAATTTTGTTGTTTTGGATAACAAAATATACAAATCGCAGAGATCAAATGTTGAAAATTTCAATTTTTTAAAAATTATGTTTTCACTTTTTTGAAATTTAAGCAATGAATTTATAGAGAAGATAACGACGTCCATTCCATTCTACAATATCTATTATTTACGTCAGATCTTAAGTTGACTTCTTTTATTTTCTCATTTTCTTGTGATTCTATTTGATAACAAGTTCCAATAACTTTGTTCATTCTATCCTTTGTTATTGTGTCTCGAGGCAGTGACGACTTCCTTTCTCCCATTTATTAGTATGAACATGTGGACATTTCACAATCTTACTTGCGTGGACGTTTGTCAAAATAGTCAATCTTCAACATGTCTGCTGCCACATATCGCTGAAGATGTTGAGGATGCTATATGTCATGTGTGGCCAACAACTCGCACCGCAGGAGAACAACTTCACATTTTTGTTGTGGACGCTTATATTTGTCTCTTTTCCATCGATAATAGATGACATTAAAAAAACAGAAGACAGAGGCTTGTTTGCAGTGGAGATTACATGCAACATGGAACATTCAACACGGCTTGAATGCCCACAACTTATCCCCTTGTATACTTTTAGAGGCCAAAATAAACTCAGGAATCTTGAAAAAATGTCTTGGGCAAAGGATATGGTATTGTCACAGACTAATTCCCTATTCTGCTGGCAAGTCAAACTTTTCTTATATTTTATACGGTTTATCCAAAAACTGATAAAAGAGTATTAGAGAGTAATATCTGCAGACTACGTAGAGGAAGTCACAGCGTCATTCAAGGGAGAAGTAGCGAGTTATTTGATCTTTAATTTATCTCTACAGTCTTTAAGGTTATTTGCTCGCTTGTCATGTTCGGTGCTTTTAATCATTTCAAACTTGCTCTCATATATTTAATCTACACTTTTCTTATTTCTGAATCCTCACAGGCTAGTAGCTAACCTGCTCTGATGTTATGTTGTTTTTCTCGAAGATTGTTGCAAATGTAATAGCATTGCTATTGTTTGGTATGTATTTTCCAAATGCATCAAATATTTACATTTATATTGATAATAGACAACAAATAGACACATCCCTTCATGAGACATGTCCATTTGATAATCAAATAATAATTATAATAACATTATGTAATCATATATATATGTTATTATATTAATTTCTCTCATGTATTTATATCTCATATATAACTGTATATATGTTTATCCAACAAAAACTATCAAACGTCAAAAATTAGTAAGGAATGTACCCATTCTACTAGAAACTAAATTTTCTTCATCTTTAAGAAGTATTAAGATTGAACACCTTATTGCCCTTGAGCCTCCTAGTAGGTTGGTGGGACCGCTCAATTTTGATAATGACACTAATCAAGGAGTGATCTGACATTGTAGCAAGAGTGAAAATAATTATCTATATCCCCTAAGGAGATAATTGACACACCAACATACACCTAATCAAGTCTACAAGAATCCCTCTATTTAGCCCATTGATTATTGCACAATGCATATAACATATACCATTAGATATATCCTTCCTCCATTCAAAGGGATCAAACAGATTGAGGCATCTCTTGCACTTGGCCAAAAAATTATTAATTACTTTCCCATTCATGTTTATTTCCACCCTTTTTATCCTCTCTATACTCAATCATTTTAAAGTCCCCTACAAGGATCCAATGTGCTGTAGGGAGGGAACTGGATATCCACCCCAGAAGATGTACTTTCCCTACAATCATTAGGGGTATAAATATTGCAAAGACCAAAGTCCCTTCCTTGATATTTCAAAACCAACCAACATACTCTGCTACAAGAGCAAACCCTAGAGTTAATAACCGAGTAAGCTTATTGGGGGACAACTAGAATAGAAACCCCTACCTACCTTTTTCATGTTCAATGATTACTATTTTTTCTAATTCCATATTAAATTTAAGGTGGTTCTAGCTTGTATTGTGTAACTTTACTTTCCTATAAATATATAACGTCTTTCTACACCATCTTATTACACTAGTCCCTCACCACAAATTTTTTGTCCCTCATATCCAATTCCCCCATATTCTAACTAGAAAGATTCAAAATCATTTATTGGACTGACACTGATTTTTCTAGTTCTTGTACAATGTTTTAAAAGCTAGGAGATCAACCTTTAAAGGAGTATTTTCTTTTATCACCATTGGCATAAGAAATATTGATGACATGGGGGTCTCCTTTTCTTTTTCTTTGTAACTTATGTAAAAGGAGTATACTCCTTTTGAATGACATCAAACATCATTTCTATGTATTAGTTAACAACATGATTTTAATTCCCCACAACTTCAAATCTATCTAAGAATGAATTATCCTAATTTGAATACTTTATTTCTTAAATATCTCTACTCTTTTAGTCATGGTGGCTAAAGCTAATTGTTGAGCATTCATTTTCCCCAACCCATCATGCCCATTACTAACATTGTGGTAAGCCTCATCCTGGTTCATATCATTATTTGTAGAATGAGTATGAGTAGCTTCTACCTTATCTTCAAATAGGTGATTAGACAAAGAAATAGTTAAGTTTTGAGGTGTACCCTCTCTCTCACAATAAAATTCATTGTCACCTGATTTATTAAAAATGATATGAACATTCTTTGAGATCATAGTATCCATTTTACCTCTATCTCAATCTTGGTCACCAGTAACTTTATTGGGATGAATTTCCTTGTCAAAGACAAGGTTCTTTGTAGCATTAATGGGTTTTCTCAAAATGGGGCAATCCTTTTTGTTATGATCATTTTTTATATAGTGAAAACATGAATTCAAATTTCCAAGTACATTAATATGGACTAACATAACACATCCTCTTCAATATTTAAAGAGATTTTTTTATTATAGATTATCAATTTCTTGGTTAAGAGAAACTAAAACCCCAGCATTAAGATAGAGGAGAGTAACCCTAGACTCCTTAATTTGTAACACACAGTTTTAATGTTTGAGGCAAGAATGACCAAAATCCAGTATGGAAACCTTTAATTTCCATCCAATTAGGTGTCAACCTTATAATGAATTTCTCCATGTTGCCTTTTGTGAGATCATAGAAAGAACCTGAATAGAAAATTCCCTACATTACAAAACACTCTTTTTAGTACACTCTCTTGCATAATGCATGTTTTGAAAACCACAACAAATAATCATTTATGCATCATACGATAAAAATTAGCATGGATACCAATTTTCCCCTGATATATTACCAATCCACTCATCCAAAAAAATTATGGACGACAAATAATTGAAGTCCTTATAAACTAAAAAGATTGCAACACTCAATCTATTCTATTCACTTTTAATAGCAGTGGACATATCATCATTATGAGCAAGAAGATTTTCAAAGCAGAAGAGACTTATCATTATCCCCCCTTCAGAGTCACCATTTTTTGATAGCTCCTCCATCTCAATCTCCATGTTTTTTAGGCCCCAATAATGCCTTCGGTTCAATTTCACCGAATGCTATAATTTATCCTTTTTGAACTCTATAGATTTTGGGCACTCTATTTTATCTTCCATAGTTGACAAAATTTCTTAGTAGATTGTTCTAATTGGTTTGTTCCTGGAGAACTTTCCACCCTTGATGCCTTGCACTGTGCACCATTATTATCTCCATCATTTGTTGGGTTGATGTCCTTGTGTCCTGAGACTCAACACCCATGACTAAATAAATTGATAGAAGAAAACCTAAGCCAAAACTAAAGTACAAATCAAGCACAAACACAAAAAAAAAACAAAAAAAAAAAAAACAAATCAAGGGCAACACATAAGAAAATTGCACCAAGCCAAAAAATGTATCCAAGAAAAATGAAGAAGAAATGATCTAGTTATAGGTGCATTCTTCGAGGGGTGACATACCACCTTGCAAAGTGCAAAAAATGAGATCCCCTTCAGATTATATTAAATTTCCAAAAAAATACACAGATTATAAAATCTTGCTTTAATATATATAGTAAATCAATTGAGTACAAGTTACTTGGATTGCATAATGCAACAATGATGATCTTATATGTATCAATCATATCCATAATAATTGAGATGGAGTATGCTACTTTTGGTGAAGGATTATTTATAAAAATGAGTAAAATTTCCTATTTTAAAAGTTTAATTTAGAAAAATACAATTATATTTTTGCATTCTTTCAATATTCTTTTTTATGTTAGAAGAAATCATTTGCAATATTGAAGTTTGATGATGTTATGTTCAATATTTGCTAACATAATTTTTTTTAGGATTGATTTTGTACAAGACCTAAACTTGGCACTCAAACTTGAAGGACTACTATAAACTATTTTTTTAAAAAATAAAAAATAAAATAAAGAGTTTTTAAGGATTTAAAGTTGCTATATAACATACTAAATTGGTTGAGTAGAAGCCATATATTGCAATGCCAATTATATATGTTCATAATAAAGGAGGTTTTATATACTACTTTTGGTGAATGATTGTCTAGAAATGATTTAATTTTATATTTTATATTTATTTTAATTTATAACAAATCTAACCATATTTTGGAATTATTTTGATATTAATTTATTTCATAATAAATTATTTTTTATGTTGAAGCTCCATGGTATTATGTTAAATGTTCATAAAATATAAATTTTCTTTTAGGGTTTGCATTACATGGTTTAGAATGACAAGCTATTTTTTGCTCAAGTTCAAACTTAGCAATCAAGCTTAGCCAAGGCTTTGCAAATTTAAAAATTATTCTTCAATTTTAGAAAATTTTAAAGATTTAAAGATTTAATATTACATAATAAATTAATTGAGTAGAAGCTACTTTGGTCATATACCTAAGTATATATCACTCACATTAGTGCAAAAAAAAATATTAGTCAAAGTAAAAGACTTTTATAAATATCGTGTACACAAAATTGAAGGATTGAAACTCAAGGCATAGAAAATACACATCAAAATTAGAGGTATAGTTATGGATTACAATAGCCTACATGTTTTATTCTAACATTTTTAGTTGTATTAAAAGACTTCCATAGGTAGCTAAGATAGGTTCTCAATGGTAGTGCAACCATGACATTTATTTGTATATTAGAGACATCAACATTAAGAGAGTTTTCTTATGCTATCTCCATTTTTTCCATTGGTTTTGACCTCTTCCTTTTCTTCTAGATATGCTTAATCGACCCATGCAAATTCTTATTAAATAAATACATCATCCTTATTCTTGGTGAAATATTTTTCAATATGGACCAACTTCCCTAGAGTGGAGATAGTTGTGTCAAATTTTCGTTGTGATAAGAATAAAAATTAAAATTGAACATTAATGGATTATTCAATATTTGTATTAACATCCAATTGTGTTATTTGAAGTCTATGTGCTCAAATGTGCCATGATTATACACATTAAAGTGTTGCATGGTTGACTCAAGAAAAAAATAGAATTCTCATAGGTATCGAGTTTTAACTTATATATAAGCTTGAGTGCTAGTGTCATTTTCTATTATATAGGCCATTAGAAGGGAGAATAAATCAATTTCACACACAAGGTTTTAGATGCAAAGACACAAGTGAAACAAGGCTTTTCCTACCCACTACCCACAACTTGGGCCCAATTACTCCTATAGAATAAAATCACTTGATTCATAAGACTCCTTATCAACACTTAACAATATTGACATATCACATTCACAATAGTATACAACTTCTCACATCAACTGCACACCAAAACCTATACTCACCACTAAGCTTGGATTCTTCTTGAAAGGAATGAAATGACTCAATGATGATGATAGTGGATCACACTCATTCAAGGACATCCATCTTACCAAAAAATAATAATAAAAACCACTATTCCAATGAACCTTTGTATGTTCTAACTTCAATTATGGGTAAATGTGGCTTAGAGATCTAGTCTCCTACTAGCCTTACCAGTGAGGGTTTTCCTCTATAATTCTATGACTTTCCAAAGAAATACTAAGAAAATTGCAGATCCAAACACCCTTTTGGGAGATGTAAAAAATACCCCAATTTCAAATCTCGACTCTTCCTCTTGACAGGTTAATTAGTACCATTGGAAATTACGTACCTACTAGGCCTAATTAGGCCTAGATCACAAAGAAAGTGCCCCAAAATGATTTAATCCACCCAAGAAAAGTTTTAAAGTATTATTTCCAAAATATTAAACATCAATTTTGCATTTTTATGACATTGATATACTCCTTAACACATCCTTTATACGTTTTTGCATCATTTCACAAGTTGGTCACATATATATGCTCAACTAGGGCTTGTAAGATCTTGCAAGTGTACTCACTTTCTTGTATGAGAATTTTTGCAACATATATTACATGTCATCTACTTTTTTCACTAATGGCCATGAAAGTCTAATGGTGGAAAGTTAATATAGAGGCTTTTTTTTGTGACCAACCTCTAGAATGGTAAGGGTTTCATACCCCGTCACCAAAACATAAATAATTCTTACCAATATCAATCAAATTTAATCAAGCTAGATCTAATGGAAATTTAATTCAGTCCTCTATACATTCATATAATTTTTAGCCATATTTTCATGTACAACATCACACAGATTTAAAGAATACTAAAGTTTGTAGGAAAACTATGAGTTTTTATTACATCAAATTTGAAAACTTCAACATATCTTGTGGATTTGACTCAAAGGATCTTATATAAACACAACTAAAATACCCCAACTAAAATTCAAACTTGCATGATCATTGGGATGATTTGTTAGGCCTAATTTGAAAAGTTGCATAAGTTGTCAAAATGTTGCCAAGCAACACTGTGACAACTTTGACAATTTTGTAACATCTTTTGTATTTTCCATCCAAATTATTCAAAACTTCTATGGTTAATCAACTATGATTGAAAATCCCCTAGGACCTAAATTCACATTCTCGAATCTTCTACTAACCCTTTGACTAGGTTTGACCATGTTGTTTTATATATACTCAACATGCCAATGGCCTTACAAATTGGGTCTTATTATATTAAAGTTTGGTCCATAGGACCTTATGAAACTATGAATCCCGATTACCCATTTCTACCCTGATATACAATGATCCTTCATATATCCTCCATATTTCTTTGAGGTTCTTCTGCACTAATTACACAATTAAAAGGCATGGATACCTTGACTTATTCATCACTAAGATTATAATTGCACCATTAAATGGGTATATCCTACCATTAGAAAAGGTGATTTTAAGTTTTTGTTTTACCTTTCTTTTTGTTCTCTAGTTGTCATTTCATTATTATTGTTGGGCACTTTTCTAGGATAAATGCTTTACCATTCTCCTTGTACAAGCGGTAAGGCAATTTCAAAATCCTGGCTAATTTGATTAAAAAACATTAATGAACTTGTAGTTGGCTATGATTTGTTTGAGTTGTCTTAATGTTTTTTCCCAAAGAAAAACTTTGTACAAGTTTATATATATCAATCTAAATATTATTTTTTCTTTTAGGGATCAAGTTTCATTCAGTCAATGTTTTTATAGATGCTGAAAACATACGTTTACCTTGAAATTTGGATAGAATTAGAACAACATAATCAATAAATAAAAAATTGCATGAAAGTTCTAATCAAGTTAATGATGTTGTATATGGGAGAAAATTTATTTAGCATCACCATAGGTGGATTAGATGATCTTTTTATCCATACCCACACTCTCCCATACATGGCCTATTGTGAGGATTTTCTCTAGCAAAAGTTAAAAGGACCACCACAAATTTTATGAAATGTGAAAAATAAATATAAAAATACTAAATTTGACAAGTTGGAAAAATGATACACAAATTAATGAGGTCATCTCCATCTATCATATATTTTTTTGTTAAAATTTATAAGTTCCATTCCTTAAAAAAATGATGTACTACATCAAAATTTGCATTGATATTAGCACATAAAGATGCGATTCTTTTATATCTAACAAACATGTTCCTTAAAGTGTATTTGATTGAAATATAGTTTGTAACATGACAAAATTTGTTTCAAACATAATATTTCAAGATGATTAAGAACTTTTTTAAAATTATTTTTTATCAAATGAGAATCCTATATGTATTCACAAATGTATTGGCATGCTTCACACATGCTTTAATTTATGACATTTGAAAAAAATCAATATGAAAGCGATGAAGGGTACCTCCCTTAATAACATAAACACACAACAAAAAAATATAAATAACAACAAATTGTAGGAACATAAAGTTGGCTTCTTACTATAGACTGGGTAAGTGCAAGAAGTTGGATCTCACTTTTGGGCAAAAAATGGAAGTATTTTTCCTATTTTTGGAATTTCTTATCAATTGATGTCAAAATTTGAAGCATTTAGAGATTGAATATAAAAAAAAAACTTCATTAATGAAAAATATAGTGCCAAGAGTCTACTTTTTGAATATGTAATTTATTTGTATATCCATATGATATATATATTTTTGGTATGGATACTTAAAAACCACTTTTTCAAAATGCCTATTTCAAGAGCATACCACACTTGTGTACATACGCCATAATTTGACACAAATAATTGATTTTTTGTAAATCCTTTTAAAGGAAATTACCCAACACACCAAAGATTGATGAAAACATTTTTCCTTACTTTTTAATTGAATAGTTATTTTCAAAATTAATTTCTAGTTGACTATAAAGCTGAATTTTAAAATCTCTTGTGTACAGACACCATAATTTGATCAAATTGTCAAAAATTATTTTATTTTAACTTTAAAATAATTGTATCGAGACTGATGACATATAATTTAATTTAAGAAAAGCCATCAAATAAATAAGTTATTAAAGTTCTAGTGAACCTCGCTACTTTACATTTATGTACCATCTTTGATTTAAAATAATTCAAAAATAGTAAATAAAATCACAACACTATAAAATTTACATTTATGAATTGAAGATAGTGAGAACTCTAATGAGTTTTTGTTTCATCAAAAAATTTGATTGGGAAGATCCTCTAAAAATTATTGCAAAGCCCGAATTTCTTAGTTCAATACCTTGGCCAAATTTTGAGAGGTCAAGGCATAGGCTTGGCCCCACCATGCCTTTCTCGAATTAAAATCCGAGGTAGAGAAAAAAAATCTCACCCCATGTTGTAAGAAATAGGCACCCATTACTGCACCTACTAAGATGGCGAGCGAGAGTGGTGAGAGTTTGGGCGAGAATCAGGTTTTGAATTCCCCTGTACTTGGTGAGAAGTCTGGGGATTCCCCTGTCAAGTTTGGGGATGGCAAAGCTAGGGATGCTGATGATGGCAGGTTCTTGGCAAATGCGAAAGGGGGGCCCAAGCAGAATAAAAAATGGTCAAGTTTGTTTGGGATTTGACCTACTAGAAAATCTACTTTTTCGCCGGTCAAAGACATATCTGCGAAGGATAAAGGTAAGTTCTCTATTGAAATTCCTGATTAGATCATTGATAGAAACATATCTTGTATGGATTCCACTCTGGTAGAGAGCTTCATTGGAGTGCAACCTAATATTGAAGATGTGCATGCTTTTGTCTGGAGAAAATGGTGTTTGAAGGGTCAAGTGGATATTTCTGCCATGGCCAAAGGCTATCTTTCTTTTTGTTTCTCTTATGATGAGGATAAGGAAAATATCTTGTGTAGCAATCCTTGGGTTATGGGGAAGCATACCCTACTATTACAAAGATGGGCCCCCAATCTTTACCCTTTGGATGATTTAGATATTCAAGCCCCTGTGTGGGTGAAACTTCATGGTCTCCCTCTTGAGTTTTGGGTGGAAGATTTTTTCAAGGGCATTTCCAACACCTTCGGGGAACTTCTCTCTTTAGATCCAGTGATGGTATCTAGGAGGAGACTGAACTTTGCCAAGTTTTGTGTTGGAGTATCCCGTGGGATAGATCTCTCAGAATCTATTGCTCTAAAATATAAACTTGGTATTTGGGACCAGAGGATTGAATATGAATCTATCCTTTTCACATGCTTCCACTGCAAGAGAGTGGGTCACTGGGCTAAGAAATGTCCTTTATTAAAAGGAAAAGCTAAAAAGAGTACTAAGAAGAGTAAGAAAGTTTGGGTAAAAAAACACCTATCTAAAGAGGTAGTGGCAGAAGCTATGTTACCTATTCCTCCAAAGGATCAAGCCCATTTGGTCAGTCGAAGCACTCCAGTGGTTGAAAAGAAAGACCTATCTATTGAGGTTGCTGTGGTAGTAGTTGAGGTGCTTGATCCTACTAAGGATCAAGCTCATACGGATAGTTGCAACAATCCAGTGGTTGAAGTAGATGTGGTTGGAGTGGATGTTGCTTCCCACCAAGATATTCCAGTAATGCATGTTCTTTGTAAGGATAGTGGGGAGAATACAAACTTGAGAAATCAAGATGGGGAGGATAGTGTCTTATCTGGTCCCTCAAAGGAGCTTAATTTTGCTATACCTTTACAAATGATGGTTGATATGGCTACCCCTGCCCAGGATCCTCTAGTGGTTCCTAAGAATGACTGTACATAGAGGATTCTTGAAGATTTGGAGATTCCATTAATAGAGGATAAGATTTCTGATTTAGATGGTTCTCACAAGGAGGATTTACCCTAGGCTCCTGTGTTGAAGGATAATTTCTTTGTCAGTGGAGTGGTTGAGGAAATTCTTACTATTTCCAATGTTGGGGAAGTAGTGTTGGAAAAGGATAGTTCTAAAACTAATTGGACAACAATAGGGGCAAAATCCAGGGATAGAAAGAAGAAAGAAGATGAGGACTATGCCCCAGTGAAAAACAATAAGAAGGGAGCCAAAGTTGATTCTAAGCCTTCAAAGGGTAAGTTTGGTTTGTCCAAGAATGGTGGTACCACTATCAAGAATGGTGCTATTGGGTTTTCTCCATCATCTGTTGGTAGACCTTCTAATCAACACAAAAGGATAGCTGAGGCTATTAAGAGCATTGTTGATGGTTGTCAAAGAACCATCCTTGAATCTAAACACTTTGTTAAATTATGAAGATTATCTCATGGAATATTCAAGGGTTAAATAACCCTCACAAACATGATATTTTAAAAAATATGATTAGGGATAATAGACCTGACATTTTCGTCATTCAGGACACTAAGATGCTCAAGGATAAGGTAGAATTCCTTTCTATTTTCAAGCGAGAAAAGATTTTTGGGAGTGATTTTGAAGGTGCTTCAGGTGGATTGGTAATTTTTTGGATTAATAAATGGATTCAAGGGGATCTCATTTATCAGAGTAGAAATATGATGAATGTGCATTTTTTTAATCCTAAAGATAATTTTAGTTGGGTCCTCACTAATGTTTACACCCCCAATACAAAATGGGGGAGGAAGGCTTTGTGGGAAGAAATTTATAATCAGAGAAAGCTTTTCGTAGAGGATAAGTGGTTGTTGATTGGGGATTTTAATACCCCCCTAAAGGAATCTGAAAAAAGGGGAGGCAATCAAACCATTTTGGATAATAGATTAGACCTTATGAAATTTATTGACTCTCATATGCTTCATGGCCTTGATTTACATGGGATTGAGTACACTTGGACAAATAGAAGAGTTGGTAAGGATCTTATTCAGGTTAGGCTAGACTGTGCCCTTATCAACAATGACTAAATTTTGAAGTATAAATGCTCTCTCAATGCTCAAGTTCGGGTGGGTTCTGATCACTACCCAATCTTCTTTTCTACTAACTCTATCAATTTTAAAAAAGAATTTTTCTTTCAGATTTGGAAAAATGTGGACCCTTCATCCTAATTTGGAGAACCTCATTCAGGAGTGGTGGAACATTGATGTTGAGGGTACAACTATGTTTAGGGTGGCGGCTAAATTGAAAAATGTCAAGAGACACATCAAAATATGGAATAAAACTACTTTTGGTAATATTTTTGAGAAAAAAAACAAGATTTTGGAGGAGCTTAAAGACATTCAAAATAAGATTCAAGCTGATGGTTATGAGATGGTCTCTAGGGAAGAGGAGAGCATTAAATTGGTTGAACTTCATGATCTTATTTCTAAGGAGGAAAATTTTCGGAGACAGTGTTCCCGAAAGGTTTTTCTTAAAGAAGGTGATAGAAATACCAAGTTCTTTCATATGACAACCTTGAAACATAGGATGGCTAATAGAATCTCCAAACTTATAATGGTTGATGGTATGACTGATAATGACGATGTCATTAAAAGAGATGCAATGGTGTTCTTTGGCAACTTGCTGCAATGTGACCTAGACCTAAATTTAGAAAAACAACAAATATTCCTGGAGAGTATTCCTTCCTGCATCTCTGAAGCTCAAAAATTTGTCCTAACTTACATTCCCTCTTTGGATGAGATCTCTAAGGTAATTTTTTCTTTTGAGGGTGATAAGGCCCCTGGCCCTGATTGTTTTCCCCTCATGTTTTTTCATAAATATTGGCATATCATTGGTTTGGATGTTTGTAATGGTGTAAAGAAATTTTTTGGCTCAAGAAACATCCTTAGAGAGTTAAATGGGACCTTCATTTCCCTTATTCCTAAGAAGACAGGTGCTGATAGTTTGGATTAGTTTAGGCCTATCAGCTTATGTAATTCTTTTTATAAGATTATTTCCAAAGTTCTGACTCTTAGAATTCTTTCCATTCTTCTGACTATTATTTCTGGTCATCAAAATGGTTTTGTTCCCGGCAGGCAGATTTTGGACTCCATTATTTCGGTTCATGAAAACATCCATTCTTTAGTGGTCTCTAAGAAGGAAGGGTTTTTGCTTAAGCTTGATCTCTCCAAAGCGTATGATAGAGTTGACTAGAACTTCCTTCTTAGGAGTTTGAAAGCATTTGGTTTTAATAAGAGATTTAGGGATCTTATCTTTATGTTAATTTCTTCGACTTCCTTTTCAGTTCTTAAAAATGGTTCCCCTTCCTCTTTTTTAAGGCTTCTAGGGGCCTTAGATAGGGGGACCCAATTTCTCCTATTCTTTTTATTATCTTGGCTGAATGCTTGGGAAGATTTATAAATAATATGGTTGAGAGAGGAGACTTTGTGGGTATCAACCCTTCTTCCTCTGCTCTAGTGTGCTTGCATTAGCAATTTGTGGATGACTCTATTGTCATGGGGGAGGGTTCAGTGAGTAATGCTAGGAACATTAAAAAGGATTTAACTAACTATGTGAGGCTACTAGCCAAACCATTAATTAGAATAAAAGTGTGATTTACTTTATCAATGTTAGTGAGGCTAGACAATCAAAGATTAAAAGGATTATTGGGCGTGAGAGTGGAACCTTGCTAGGTACTTATCTAGGGCTACCTTTGGGTTTATCTCCTCTTGATAGTTTTTGGAACTCTTTGATTGACAAGAATCACTTGAAACTTGTTGGCTGGAAGGGATCTCTCCTAAGTCAGGTGGGGAAGGTTATTGTTTTGAAATCTATCTTCAAATTGTGCCACTCTATGCTTTGAGTGCCTTTAAAATCCCTAGAAAGTTTGCACTTGGTATTGAGAAAATATAAAAAACCTTCTTGTGGACAGGTATGGAGACCAAAAAGAGACTTCCTCTTATTGCTTGGGAGAATGTTTGCATTCCCAAGGGGAAGGGAGGGCTTGGGCTTCGATGGATTTCTTTTATGAATGAACTTTTATTGGCTAAACTTCTTTGGAGATGGAATAAGGAAGAGGGGGAATGGAGGAATATCTAGGATGGCAAATATAATTGGGATAACTCTGATTTTCAAGACTTCCTATTTTTTGATTTTGATCAAGGGGGATCTCAGATATGGAAGAATGCTTAGAAATTTAAACACATTTTAGAAAAGGAGTTAAATGGAAGGTTGGAAATGGTTTGAAAATCCTTTTTTGGGAAGATATTTGGATTTTGGTTTATCCCCTTTGTGAAGGCCCAAGGTGGAATGGGTTTATGGAGCAGTGCAAGATTCAGTTTGGTACTCTGGTTAGTGATTACTGGAAGGATGATTCATGGGTGAATCTTCTTAGGGTGGATCTAAATTTGGCTGAGCTTGCAAAATGCTTGAATGCTTGTTGTCTAAATCATGAAGAGGATGTTTTGATTTGGAAAAAGGATCTTAGTGGCATGTATTCTACTGCATCAGCTTATGCTAATTCTTTTGAGGATCATGACATTCCTTGCTGGGCTATGGTTTGGGTGAAAGGTATGACTCCTAAAATTAATATCTTTTTTTGGATTCTTTTGCAAAACAAAATATTAACTCTTGATAATCTTAAGAAGAGGGGATTTTTCATTGTTAATCGATGTGTTCTTTCTAAGAATGATGAGGAATCAGTGGATCACATTATGCTCCATTGTTCCTTTACTAATAAGGTTTGGGATATAATTTGGAGTTTAATGAACATGGATTGGGTCCCTCATGCTAGAATCCAACTGTTCTTTTCTTGTTGGAAAGCTCCTTCTAAGAACCCTTTGATTATTAAATTGTGGGATTTTATACTTCCTTATCTTTGCTGGGGTATATGGAAAGAATGTAATGATAGGATATTCAGAGGGGTGGAATCCAATCCTATTCAAGTTTTCCATAAAATCAAGGTCCTTTTGCATGAAAATATCAAAATTTGTGGTAAGGGACAACAACCTTCTAATGAATGGGATATGGGGGTGATTAATAATTGGAATATTAGGAGTTTGATATTGAACACAAAGGATCCTAACCCAAGGGAAAGTGCTAGATGGGATTGTCCTCCGACCAACTAGTTCAAGCTGAACTTTGATGGGGCCTCGAAAGGGAACCCGGGCATCATGGGTTGTGGAGTGGTGATTAGAAATTCTAATGGTGATTTTGTTGGTGGTATGGAAATACCTTTGTGGTGTCAAACCAATCACATAGCGGAAGGCTCTGCTACTCTTTATGGTCTTATTTATGCCAAATATTTGAATTTGAAGAACATTTGGATTGAAGGTGATTCCCTTAATATCATAAACTACTTAAAGAAAATTTACCCACCTTCATGGACCATAAGCAATATTATTTCTAAGGAAAGCCATATTATTAATTCATTTCAAAATTGCATCATATCCCATAATTATAGGGAAGCAAATGGCTTAGTTGATTGGGCTTCAAATGTGGCGTGTTGTAATGATCAAAAAATCATATGGGATTCATATGACACTTTACCTGCTGATGGCTGAGAGCATGTGAAGCATGACAAATCGACATCCCAACAAAAATCTCTTAATAATAATGCTATCAGGGAATTATGATTTTTACTTCCTCAAAATGAGGCGGGCAATTAGTTTTGGAAATGTGGGTAGCTTGTACGGATTATGGGTTACTTTTTTTTATCTGTGTTTAGGTATTGGTGAGCAAAAAGAGTTTAGGTTTTTTTAGTGTGAGCAAACCAGTGCTTCTGATTGCAAAGTGTTTGGAGTTTTTCAGTGTGAGCATACTAGTGCTTCTTTTGTAGAGATAATGGGGGAAAGAGGAAACAGGTTGAACTGCCCAACTGTGTGGAATAGAAGAGCAAACCAAAGGTTTGGGATATCCTCAAGTGTGACAATTTTACCAGTTACATGGAGAGACTTAAAGGAAATAACCCCTCAATTACACACCAGTTTGTAAAATCTTGGAAGGATGGCTCGATTTTGGTCAAAAATTAGAGGATGGAGTCACAGAAGAAACCATCATGGAGGCTATTGGTTTGGATTTGGACGGGATGAATTTCTACAAGGAAACAAAGATATCGGACAAGGCAATTGATGACTTTGTCAAGACTAAACAGGAAAGAAATATTTGACTTTGGATGGTAGATATACAAAGTTGTATGGTTACCACTTTATGTTGGCAAACCATTTTCATCATAATATTAGGGTGAATTTTCCTTCCTACTTATTGCAATCTCTTGCCATCTCTACCCAAGCCATTCAACGTGACCCAATTAGAGAACATCTCTTCCATGAAGGGATTATGGTTTTGATCATGAATGTGCTCAAATCTTAAAAAATCTTGAAACCTAGGAACTTTAAAGGGGGAGATCAAGACACTAAAGGGAGCATTCAAGAAAAGGGCTACAACTTTGATACGCAAGATGAGGCTGAATGAGGTCTAGCGAACCTAAAAAGAGGTTCAGGTGGTTGCAATAAGAAAAAGAAAAAATAATTCTAATAAGAAGGATTCTGACCGGGAGAGGGAGAGTGATTTTGTTGAAGAAATTATCAGAGAGCACATCAAAAATAGGGGAGGCAGCAAAGGTAAGGGCAAGGGTTTTCATAATGAGAGGGCCTCTCCTCATTCTGATGATGAGCCTCTGGCTCAACGCTTGGAGAGGAAAAGGAAGTTTGTGTGGCGATAGGATAATAAAAATGTTAAAAAGGTTAAAGAGGATTTTGACTATGCTGAGGATGATGAGCAGGGGTCTAAATCTGATGGGGGTGATTATGTAGGTAGTGGGCTAGGGTCTCCTATAGGCTTGTTTGGAAACCCTAGCTCTTTTAGAAAGACATTGGCATCTTAAAGCATAAAATGTTTTTGTTGAGCAAGGAAATGGAGCAATTATCCAAAATGGCCAGAGGGGAAAGAACCTTAGGATAACATATTGACAAGCTCTCAGAGGTTATAGGAAATGCTAAAGAAGTGAAAAATCTTATGCATAAGATTCTTATGATGGAAGCTAAATAGAGGGTTATGGACAAGCACATTAGTAGTGTCCATGGGAAGGTGTCTAAACTTGAAACCAAGCTGGGCAACATGGATAAGTAGCTTAAGAAAATAGTGGATAATATAACTAATTTCCTAAAGAAGAATGAGGTAGATAAAGGCCAGGATTCTCCCTTGGGGGCTGATTCTCAAGGACCTAGTATGCGTAATCAGGCCCATTTGAAGAAGATCGAGGAAACTAGTAAGAAAGACGAGGTGAAAGCTATTGTTGAAACCATGCATTCTCTGGTGGACCAGGTTGTGAATCTGATCAATACTCCTTAGCTGTTAAGTTGCTGTACCTTTGCTGGACTTTTACTGTCTTTTCTAGCATTTTTCTCTATGACCTCTTTTTATTGTTTGAGGTTTGTTTCATGTTTGTTCTTGCTCTCTTTTCTCTGTTGTTCTTTTCTCTTGCTTCTCTCTAGAACTCTACTCTTGTAAAGGTTTTGGGTCCTTTAAAACCTATTTTTACTTAATCAAAATAGGCACCCATTATTTGAAATTCAATAAATGGGCGCCCATTTTGAAAAACTAAAATTGTTTAATAATGTATTTTAAATTTCAGAAAAAAGATTTAATTTTTTGAAAACGAGCACCCTTTAAAAAAAATGAGAACTTGATTTTTGAAAAATTGGTGCCCATTTTTTATTTTTGGAAATTGGGAGCCCGTATTCAAATTAAAAAAATAAAAATAAAAATGGGCACCTATTATATGATAGTAAAAAATGGACACCCGAATTTGAAAGAAATAGGCACCCAATTTTAAAAGAAATGGGCACCTAATTTTTTTAAAAATGGGTGCCCATTTTTTGAAATTTGCATCAAGAAACCAAGCTTTATATAGGTTCCTATTTTTGAGAAAATGGGTGCCCATTTCTAAAAGAGCGTGATCTCAATCCACAGACTTCTGTGATTTTGAGACTCAACTTCTTGCTTCTACCCATCTCTAAAAGTATGGAATTACAAATTTCAGAAATTAAACATGCAAAGACACAAGCATTTTTCGTAAAATATTTTTTAATCTAGAGCCACCATAAAGATTCTCCATAACTGAACTAGACAAACCTATGGGCCTTCTTTATATAGGCGATTTTCCACTGCCTAAGAAGGCTCTCTAAATTTTAACCCTAGAACCCAAGGCTAAAAAATCCTAAAATATTATTATTACTCATATTTTATTACATTATAGTAGGTCCCAACAACTTGTTGGCTCCTCAAATTGTTGGTTACATAAACTATGAGCCTTGCTTGCTCAATGTTGGGTAATCCAATACAATTTGGCCAATGACTCATATTGATGCTTAATGATCAAACCCTCTTCACTTTAAAATTTGCTAATCTAGGTGGGCATCCTTTATGAAAATTGTTTGAAAATAGCTTATGCAGATTTTATTTATTGATACTCTTGAGATAGCAAGTTGTTCCCAAGGAGAAATTAAAGTTCATTGAATTGCACTCAAGAAATTAAAGCTTATTGAATTGCAGAGAACTTGAGTATGACAAATAAATCCACCAACTTCAATTGATAATAGGCTTTATTAAAATTAAATAATATTAGTTCTTTGATTCAATTGGGAAAAATAGAGTTATCTTGATAAGAACTTCAACATCATCAAAACCCTTTAGAGACAATGTACACTTACCATCAATCACCAGACATAGAACTTTAACACAAACCATAGTTCAATTATTGTTAACTTTAATCTTGGAAGAATGATTGAATAAAAAACACAATGCTTGTGAATTTTAATTATCAAGGATTGTATTAGATTTTAATCTATCAATGGAAAAGTAAATCTGACAGGACAATCTATCAAATGTAAATACAAGATTATTCTACACAATTATTGGAAGAAATAAAGCATTTTTATTTAACTTCAATAAGAGTAAAATAAAGTCATGAATGATTGCATTATCCACTCAAAATTCTCATGAATTATTCAATTTTGTGCTATGCCCTAATTTTTATATTAACTATATTTTTTACGAGTAAAAATCCATATATCTTATTTTTAGGGTCTTGGTACCTCTTCTTATAGAAAGTGAAGAGGTGCGACAAAATCTTCAGACCCTTTCAAAAAATGTTTAACCTAATGAATTTCGATCAAGCATAATATTTACATAATAAAAAAGAATATTTTCATAACCATATTATGGAAGGAGGTTGCAAATCATTGTTGGAGATATAATGGGAAAGTGAGATGTTGGTGTGTTGGGGGGGGGGGGGGGGGGGGGTGGGGCGGCGGGGTGGGGGCTGGTGGGGAGTGAATCAGGATATCCAAAAACTTTACCACTTCAAACATAATTCACCAAATCCTCATTAACCTTAATCATGCAACATCACATAATAACATGTAATATCAAATCTAACATCTACTAGCATGAATAAAATAGCTAAATGAGTAAACAACACATAAGACAAGATTTGGTATTGTAAAAACCCTCCAATGTGAAGTAAAATTGTGGTGGGGATGACACCCAAAAAACTTCACTACTCTAGTAACAAAGTGCATGTTAGAGCTACAAGATGACCACTTCTAATGATCTACCCTGTGAGGGGTCCACTCTGCTAAAATCATACAAGATTGTTAAGTCTACCTTTATGAAAGGATTTTAACTTCACAATTAAGTGAGTACTCTGTTAGGAGATTTACAATAGTTCTATTAGGACCACTTTGATAAGAGATTCAACTAACACACTGATAAGAATATAGCATTACATTTATCCTTCAGTCTACACTAATTGTTGATAATAGATCTTCTCTTTCCACTATCCAATCACCTCATTTTGATTGATTTGCGATAACTCCTTATTACATTGCTTGATCGCCTTTAGTCCTTCACAACTCACTGATTCCCCTTCAACTTTGTATGCATGAGTTCCTCTTGTAATCACCTAAAAATGGTCATCTAGACTATTAGCCCCCTTTTCAACATTTTGGCTAAATTAATTTAATCATTTACCTAGACCAAATTGCTAATAATCAATTTATTTGATTATAACCTATAGTTTGACTATACTATCCTAAGTTCATTATTTGATTAAAAGAACATGTCCCCTTTTAATTAAATAAAAGACCCCATTCTTCTAACCCACTTAAAGTGCACATATAAAATCCTTTTTCTATTTTACAATTAAAAGAAAAGGCTTTGTGACTTTTGTCTTATATGACAAGTGAACTTATATTCTATTGGTTGACTTGTGTGTGCACATGGATCACTCCTCTTTTTGAATTCCACCGTTGATCATCCACCATCTTCATCTTGATCTCCACCGTCCATACATCTTTAAAAGGGAGAGAGCTTTCCACCTCAATCCTCATTTGAATATTGTCATGCTGCAGGTTTTCTAACAGGTTTCTTGGGAGCTTTGTAAAGAACTTCTCATTTCTTGTCTCATTCTCTCATTCCATCATATTAGCATAAGATCATATGGCATTCTTAGCATAGTTGCATTTTAGTTTAACTTTGATTTCTTGCAATAATCTCACATAGTTTAAATATTTGGTTTTGTAACAATCTCATACATGCTTAGAATAGCTACACTTTTCATATTCATGCTAGCTTAATCTTTAGTTGCATTGCATTCTTGAAGAAATCCTTGAGACATTTGCATTCTTGCATCTTGTCTTTGGAATCTCCCATTGCATGGTTTACTAGCAAGAAGAGTATCTCTAAGGCTCATCTGAGAGCCTTTGAACTTGAAATACACTCTCTTGCACTCTATGGATAGGGAGCTCTAAGCCGGCATCCAAGCATTTCAACTCATGGAATCATTTGGATAGAAGGGTTTAGAGTGGGACACTTTCGAATTTACATTTTTGGCGCCCACCGTGGGGCTTGAATCAAGTTTCTAGCTCCATTTGCTTTTATTTTTCATCTTTGATTTTTTACAGCAGCATATTGGATCTAATCAAATGCTTTTGTAGAATTATCACTTTGATTTTAAGGCCAACCCATAAGTAGATTAGTTTGAAGGCCAAAAACTTAGTTGGTTTAAAGATTTGATCATATCTTTTAAACCGATTGGAGTTTGGTTTTGAATTTTTTTTTTTAGGTTGGGTACGTGCTCAAAATGTCTCAGTATGATTTTCAGAGCATTTTGACCTGGTTTTCAAGAGTTATGATTTTTCTTTATTTTTCATAAAAAGCTATTTCTAATCTCAAATCAGCGAATTTTTCAAAAAAACTTACATTTTCAGAAATTGTTTTCAATTCTAATAGGGGTTCTCTCTTTGTGTTTTGACTTTTGAGGTTGTATTAGGGATCAAAAACTTGATTTGATAAATTTAGCCTGTTTTGACAAAATCGATCTCTAGGGAGCAAATGAAAAGATTTTTTTGAATTTCTTACATTTTTGGAAAGCTCTCTGATTTTTAGTAGGGTCCTCTTCTTTTTATTTCTATTTTTGGATCCAAAATCATAGCAAACAAGTCCAATTTTGTTGACTAGGTCAAAATCAAAGAGTAACAATGAGAGCATTTGTGATTAGTTTGCCCTTTCTTTCCATACACTTGATTGGAAGATAACTTGGATATTTGAGGCAACTAACCACTTTTTATTTTAGTTTTTAATGTTATTTCACACTAACTTGTGGTGCTAACAAGTTGTGATTGTAGGTTGCCATCCTTGTGAAAAAAATTGAAACATTGCATAAAAAGAACGCATGTCAAAGCTTCAAATGCACAAGGGCTACTAACGATTGTTTGTAGGGCTGCCCAATGCATAAAAACCCAATTTTGCTTGTTCTTTAATTTTACATGTGCGGCATATACTAGTTGTTTATTTTTAGGCACATTAAAACTTACAATTGGGATCTTTTGGTAATAAGAGAGTATGCTCTTCACCCTTGTGGTGAATCAGAAATCTTGACTTGCCATTTGCTTTCAAAAGTAAGGGGTAACTGAATCTTCTTGGTGTGTTTGGAAAAAAATTATTGGAATAGGAGAGTATTCTCTTCACCCTTGTGGTGAACCAGAAATCTTGACTTGCAAAAGTTGATCTACTTTGTGTAGTTAGAATCCTTTAGAGGGCCTGCTCTCGGACAACCTGAGAGGAACGACCCAAGTGGGGACAAGCAGATTACCCAGCTCTTCCAACCCACTATAAACTCAAGGCTATCAAAGACACAAAACCTTGGTAGATGTAGTGTTTATCTTCGCCTAGTGTGATCGCTTATGGGATTTCGACCATAGGGAGATCACTAGGCATGAATGCTTAAGGTACTCTTGTGGTCGCGAGATCGATTACTCATCGCAAGGTGAGGTGTCCTGTAATTGGGAGCAAGAGGAACACTATGAATGAAAGCCATATCTAAACACCCTAAGTTAGTAACTACCTTTTTTAGCTGCTCAACTTCTTGGTACAAGGATCGATCCTAGTGGACTACCCAGATCACCCCAAGATTTTACACTCACCATATGTGTTCCCTTAGTTATGCTTATGGCATTTCTATGACAAAGCCAATATCTCTTGTGGGCAACCACTTGGTGTGAGGCGAAGGAGCATCAAGCGTGGGCCAAGTTGTTGAGTAATGAACCATGTCCTTTAAGTAGATATTGCTTGATGTGTTCTCGAATGTGCTAGACTTGCGGAAATCTTTGGAACATACACATGATGGTAGTTATACGAATTTATTTTAAGACCTCACATATGCTTGTATCATGCAAGGTTGCTTTATCCCTTGCTTGATTGTTTGAAGAATACTCCATGTGTCACTATCTTGCTTGAAAAGAAATTGCTTTTGAACATCAAACTTGCTATGCTATCAACTATTGTCAAAATTTGTCAACCAAGTCAAAACGTCAAATGCAAACATTTTCTTGTGTTACTAAGGGGAGTCTCATCATTTGACTTTAATTTTCTATGTCTCTAGTGTTTAAACATGCTTAAAGTGGCTCTTTGGTCATAGTGCTCTTGGAATTTTTTTCTTCATGGTCTATGCATGCTTGCTAGTTATCCTTTTGCTAAAATGGCTACCTTGATTTCTTGACTAAACTCTTGGGTTGGAGAGTTGTTCACTTGTCACCCCACTTGCTCTATCTATTTGGCTATTTGGGCATCTTGCCTAGCTATTGACTTGAGTCATTCATGTTGTAAGTTTCTTGGACATATTGTTTGACAAGTCATTTTAATCTCTCTCTACTATCTTGGCAAGTGAACACTCTACCTCCTATAGTTTCAACATCAAGTTATCTTCTAGACTATTTTATGCTTGGCTTTGCATCTAAAACTATGGGATCTAAACCTTGTGCTACAAAACTTCAACCTAATCTAGATGATCATGATATCCTCCATGTCACTAAAGAGTTTCAAGATCTATATGCACAATACAAAGAACTAGAAGAGACAAATGATCTTTCTTACCTTCATCTCTCTAAGCACATGATAGAAATGAAGTCTAAACTTGAGAAAAGGTTAGAGGAGAAGATTGCATCATTAAATGAATCTTCCTTAAGGTCTTTACATGCATGTGAGTCACCTTCTTTGAGGTCATCCTCTTCTTTTAGGTCTACATGCTCTACTTCAAGACATCAAATGTCTTCATCTTCTAGATCTAAAGACCTTTGTAGAGAACAAGCACTTGAGGCTATGCCAAAATTTCATGATGGACCTATCTTTGACCAAGATAATGATGAAGACATGAATGCATTCTATTCACTTGAGAAACAACAAGAAGATCCTAGACATACTTCTAATAGAAATTTTGCTCCCTTGGAAGATTCTTATGATGACTCTTTGCAAAAACTTCTTAGCAATAAGATCATCATGTTACCAAAGTCGAGCTCATATGGAAACCCATTCTTGGATATCTATTGTGCTTATCATAAACATAATGAGCATAGTACTTTAGATTTCATTGAGCTAAAACATAAAATCCAAGATTTTATTGATAATGGAATTATTGATACCTCTAATGACTCATGTGATGAGGATACTTTTCTTGAGAAAGATCATATTAATGAACCTACGTCTAGCAATGGTTTCCTTGATACCTCCACTTCTTCCAACACTCATGCATCTCCCAACACTTCAAAGCTTTCCAACATGCCTCCATCAAATAAAGAACCTAATGCTTTCCACATTGACTACGTGTATCCTCAAGGGCTACCTCTAAAAGAAACTCAAGCTAACCTTCACTTGGCTGCAAACCTTTTCCATGCTACTAATCCTAAACATCCTCAACCTTCATGCACTACTATGCCTAATCCAAGCACTACTCCATTCACTCTTCATTCTCCCTTGTCCTTAGAAGTGGCTTCATGTCAAGAGGACTCTCAAAAAGAAAAAGCTATAAATGTAAAGAAAGATCAAGATCAAGCACCCTTTCATCTCTTTCAAGATTTTTCCCCTCCATATCCTATATCTTGTCCACCCCCCAAGTATGATGAAGATACCACTTCCATTATCTCCCTTGAGCTTACTGAAAATTATGAGAAAAGTTCTCTTCATATGCTATCCAAGGCTACTTGTCAAGATCAAAGCATCCCCTCATGTTCTACTTCTCCATATCCACTTCAAAATTGTGCTCAAGCTTCAAGTGCTACTATTAAAAATGTTGTTCCTATCAAAGGTACTTATGAGTCTATTGATGGCTTTGACCATGTTTCTCATTCTAAAGATGTTGATATCCCTTCCCACTATCCCTTTGCATCTTCTAAATCTATCCTTGGTCCTTATCCATCTAAGCTAAAGCATTCAAACCTTCCATCCATATTGGGGCCTTATGTTCCTCCATCTCCTACATTCACTCATAGCTCATTCCCTAGCTCTCCTATAATACCTCAAGATCAACAAAGACACTCATCCTTGATTACTTTTCACCCATCTATACATCTAAACCAGTCATATCATCCTTATTCATCCACAAAACCCAAGTCCTTTGGAAGTGAGAATAAACATAAGAATCCATTAAAAAATTAAAAATCACTATGTCCCATCTAATCGACATGTGAATGCTAAGAAGGAGAATGCACAAAAGATACCGCAAAGGTCCACTACTCAAAGAGCTGAACCAAAGAAAATATGGGTTCCTAAACCCATTATTGAAGAAATGTGTTTTGAATTATCCAAAGGAAAATCTAAAGCTATATGGATTCCCAAGTCTCTTTTAAAAGACTTGAACATTGAAAATACTTCAAAGTTGACATTCAAGCTTCCAAAGGCTTCCATTCCATCTTCTTCCAAAAATCTTCCTAAAAATATTCCAAAGCCTTCCACTCCACTTTTTTCCAAATCTCTTCTACCACCTCATACATCTAAATCTCAAGCTATTTCATCCATGATTCCTCCATTGTTCCAATACCCTTCAAGGTGTGTGTCAATGTTGATCTTGTACAATATTTCAGCTACCCTCATGAAATCCTCTAAAGCTTAAACCTCCTTTCTATACATGAACTCTTATCCTCCATATATTCTTCCTACTACCATTTCCCTTTCATCACCCTCTCAACATCTTTGAGCATACCTTTCTATGGCCTTGGCTTATCATGGCTTATATTTCTTATAGGAGCACTATCTAAATTCAAAAAGCTTGAGCTCTTTCTAAAAATTCAAAAGAATTAAAAAAAAAAAAAAAAGCAAAAAAATAAAAATAAAAATGTGCCTTGGTGAAAACTAATTCTTGTGGCACCTTGGTAGCAAAAGTAAAGAGAAATAAATTTATCCTATGGTGAAAACTACTTCTTGTGGCACCTTGGATAAGTACCATGATGAAAATCTGGCAAACAGATGTCATGCATAATTCTTCCACCATCCATCTATCCCCTCTTCTCTCTTTGATCTTCATAATGTTAAGCTATCTTTGCATATTGGCTATCTTATCCATGAGATTCTCTATTTGTTCTTTCTCATTCCCTCATAGCCTCCATCTTGAGCTTTTTTTTCATTGCTCTATCCCATCGCTATCCTATCTAGTTGACCCCTTAGTCTTGATCATAATAAATGAAACATGGTTCTCATAGGTCTCTTGACATGGCTACTCTTTTGGACTACACACTTTCATGCTATCTTACTCATTAGATTCCATCACTTATCTTATATGCTATCACACTTGTTGGCTTCACCACTTATCCTACATGCTATCTTTCTCATTACTTCCATTGCTTATCCAAAACATGCTTCATATGACTATTTCACCTCTTTCCCTAGCTTGGGTACTCTTGAGGAGTCAGTCCTTGAGGATCACTTTCACTTGCTTCACATTCCTTTCTTATGCATCTTTTCTTATCTATCAGCTTGTTTCTCCATCATGTCCTATACCTTGCTAGACATTGGGAGAAAATGATGTGATCTTGTTTAAGAACTAGTGATATCTAAAACCTTCTAAAAAGTCCTAAAAATGAGAAAATGTCCTGAAAAAATGATCATCTTAGTGAAAACCTAGCAATAGGTGCTTTGATGTATCACCAAAAAAGTAAAAAATTCAAAAATACAAAAAAATTTGAAAAAAGTCCTGAGAAAATCTATCAAGTGGTGAAAACCTGGAAACAGGTGCTACTTGAAACCCTTGCACCTATGTCTATCAATCTCAATCATCCACTTTGCTACACATTTCCTAACTTGGAATTGTTTCTTATCCTCATCTCGGGGGCATAGCTACTTAGCCTATTGAGGTATTCTTGTGCATTTGGGTTTCTTTGACAACTCACAAAACAATGTTTCTCAACACTACCCCCACCCACCTTGACATCAAGTGTTTTTCAACACTTTTCAGATAGTTTACCTACAATCTCCGATGTCGCAATATTTTTCACTATCAGAATCAAGTCTTGAAAAAATGGCCAAGTGACTTACACACACACACTTTAAACACTTAAACGACTGAGTTATGCTAACCTTTATCTACTTTGTGTGCTATCTATGATGATTTCTTTACTATATGTTCCATCCCTAATAGTCTTTCAAGGATGTCATTGACTAGAAGACTAGGGGCATGGGGCATGTTTTCTTGATTTCTGCTTGTGGGTATACTTTGTTTGTCTATAGTGTTGTAAGCATTTATGCTTGTCCTATCCAACATTTTGACTTACAAATGTATCATCCTTGACTGTTTTGCAAGACCGCACTCAGGGTTTATCCTGGCGCTTATGCCTTGATATAGGTGTAATCTTGCTAAATTAAACTTAGGGAATCTAATCTTGTAGTTATGTTGACTTACATGTCTCTGATGCTTAGATTGGATTTCCACATACCTATCTAATATCGATCATATTCATATCCTCATAGTTATACTAGTGATGGTTGTATGATCTCATGATGTCCCTAATATATGCTCAATGATGAAATTAAGAGTCTAAATGTTATGTGCTTCTTGCTGGTAAACCACTTTGCATATTAGCTTGCATTTTAGGTTCATTTTCTAGCTTAGTCTTGCATTCTTGCATATGGGGAGAGCTCTCTCTTCATCTTTTCATAGACATATCAGATAACTCCTTTCATATATTTCTTTACTTTCTTCTTGTTCATGTCTTTTCACCTTCTTAATCTTTCACTTCATCTCTTTTCTATCTTATCATCACATTATATAAAGTTTTGACCTCTTAAATAATTTCAACATCCTAGATTCATTTTCGGGATCGAAATCCAAATTCGAGTTCATCTTGATGGTCAAAATTGTCTTTAAAAATCCTACTTTCTTCTGAGCAGTTAGCTGACCTTTTGAGGTCTAATCTCTGAATCATCACTGGGGCATCTTCATTTCTTCATGTCTTCATCATTTTCATACTTCATATCTACTTCAATTCACTATTTCATGTCTAAAATCACCTTTCTACTCATTTTGACCTAATTTTTATGCTATATCCTTCAAGGTCAACTCTAGTCAAACTGGGGCATTTTATCAGTTTCTTATAGTCATTCTTGGGTTCTAATCATCTATCTGTCATCTTGGACATTGCTCTATTCTAATTTTCTCATGTCTAGCTAGTTTCTGCATCCCCTTACCTCATTTCAATTTCGATCCCGAGGGGGCAGAAATACTCTATTGCTGATTGTTATAGCTATCTATTTCTTAGGAGCATTTGTTTTACCTTATCACTTGCTCTCGATCTATTTTCTTTGCTAGGTGTTAGAATTATTTTCAGATCCTAACATCATCTTCCTAGTGTTTAGTACTACCACTATTAGGCTGTGCATTCAGGACTTGCTATCTATTTTTGCATTTCATTCTTTAGAATCAGATATCTATATCTATCACCGCCTACTTGGCTTTCTATTTTCTTTGACATAATGTGTTCCCAGATCGATCATGCATTAGTCAAAGAGGGGCAAATGTAATCACGTAAAAATGGTCATCTAGACTATTAGCCCCCTTTTCAACATTTTGGCTAAATTAATTTAATCATTTACCTAGACCAAATTGCTAATAATCAATTTATTTGATTATAACCTATAGTTTGACTATACTATCCTAAGTTCATTATTTGATTAAAAGAACATGTCCCCTTTTAATTAAATAAAAGACCCCATTCTTCTAACCCACTTAAAGTGCACACATAAAGTCCTTTTTCTATTTTGCAATTAAAAGAAAAGGCTTTGTGACTTTTGTCTTAAATGACAAGTGAACTTATATTCTATTGGTTGACTTGTGTGTGCACATGGATCACTCCTCTTTTTGAATTCCACTGTTGATCATCCACCATCTTCATCTTGATCTCTACCGTCCATACATCTTTAAAAGGGAGAGAGCTTTCCCCCTCAATCCTCATTTGAATATTGTCATGCTGCAGGTTTTCTAATAGGTTTCTTGGGAGCTTTTTGGAGAACTTCTCAATTCTTGTCTCATTCTCTCATTCCATCATATTAGCATAAGATCATATGGCATTCTTAGCATAGTTTCATTTTAGTTTAACTTTGATTTCTTGCAATAATCTCACATAGTTTAAATATTTGGTTTTGTAACAATCTCATACATGCTTAGAATAGCTGCACTTTTCATATTCATGCTAGCTTAATCTTTAGTTGCATTGCATTCTTGAGGAAATCCTTGGGACATTTTCATTCTTGCATCTTGTCTTTGGAACCTCCCATTGCATGGTTTACTAGCAAGAAGAGTATCTCTAAGGCTCATCTGAGAGCCTTTGAACTTGAAATACACTCTCTTGCACTCTGTGGATAGGGAGCTCTAAGCCGGCATCCCAGCATTCCAACTCATGGAATCGTTTGGATAGAAGGGTTTAGAGTGGGACACTTTCGAGTGTACACCTCTAACTCACAAAAATATATTCAATCTAAAATCCCTACTTAAATATCCATCTTAAGAAACTTCTAGATCAAAATCAACGATTCTTATTCATTCTTTTTTCTATTTAAGATTTCCAATTTTTTGGTTGGATCTTCATACTATATAGAGATTAGTGATGCAAAATTATAGGTGTGATCACCTCCTTGATCATCACCTCAATCATAGAAACTTGTTTCATGCTTGAAAAAAATGGTTTATATAAGATATATTAGATTTTGTGCCATTCCAAACACTTATACTCAAACTATATAAATCAACATATATAAGCTTTGACACTTGGTTATGCTAGGTTCTTCCTGTTGATCATTGACATATATGTCTATGCTTAGCTCAAAATATTTTCTCTATAAATTTCTTAGCGTATATGGTACTCAACTTATACCATGTGTTTCCTTCTATACAGTTCAACAACCACTAAATGCTCGATGATTGTATGCTACTCAACACGTATTGAACTTGTGTACTTCTTCTCTTTATAGTTTGACCTTTATTATGGCTCGATCATAGTGTTGACCAACCAACTCTTCCTTGTTAATGACTAAGTTTTTTTCACTAATAGATAATACTAATATTTCCTTTAGGGTCAACAATCTCCCCCCTTGGCATAAGTGGAAAAAATACTTAACTTGATCAAAATATGACATAGAAAAATCTTTAAAAATTTTGCTCTCCCTTAGGGTGTACTCCATACCTATAGCTCAGACATTTTCAAAATCTTTTCCAAAATATTTTGTTCAACATTAGATAAATAAACTGCATCCTTTTTACTTCAATAATATATATATATATATATATATCCACTCCCCCTTATTTCTCAGTCATAATGTATATAGCATCTACATTTCCTTTTCGTACTTGATCATTATCATTTCCCCTTTTCAAAATATTCATACATATTTCCCCCTTATTTTTGTCACTTATTCCGAGTAGTGACATATAATTGTGGATTGACGATTATATGAAATTCATTAAAAAATGGGTGTTGTAATCTCAAGGTAATAGCTATTGTTTTGTCTAATTTCTCTCGAGTGTCTTGAGAAATTGTCTTTCTATTTTAAATCTAGTTGTGAGATCTACCATGTTGTCAGCTATAGCCAATTGTTGACTATGGATAAGGTCCTTGGAAACCTATAAATGCCTTTGCATCACCTCCAAATGAGGTAATAAAATTACTTGTATAGACATGACCTATAACCTAATGTTGCATTCCTTATGCAATAACTTTGATTGTTTACCCTGCAAAAATATGATCTTAGAAAAATATACTTGACTAAAACTTGGATCCATGTTCAAATCTTCACCACTCTTCTATAGATCTGCATCAATTTTTTCCATCTTCTCCATGATTTCTTTTGTAAATACAAGGATATCACATATTTTGGAAAAAATTTCATTATTCACTAATTGTTCCAAATCAGTAATAAGGGTGGAGAGTTCAACCTTCTTAAGTGTAATTTCAATTGCAACTTTCTCCAACACTCTATTCTCAAACTTCCTTTATGACCACTGCATGAATTTTTCTTGCATGTCTATGCCAGGGTCATCAATATTCTCAATAATATTAATCAGTTATTCAATGATAGGGGCCTTTTGATCTAAGTTGTCTTCAACAATAGTGTCAAAAAATATATCTTTAATGTCACATAGTACCTATCTCTATTGATTCTCTCTCCTTATCTCCTCTTGCTTTTCTTTTCCATCTAGAAAGTCAGTAAGCATTTTTCATTTTTCAACACTTAATTTAGATGTATCATATATATAATTTAACTTATATTTTTATAAGATAAAATTATATCATATTAAAATTGATATTTTGAAATGATATTAAGATTAGTGATGAGTGGAAGAAAATTTTTGAATACGAGTTTCATCGAGAATCCTGTAGAGAAGGGATAGGATGGGTAGACTACAGGCTTAGATCAGGGCAATGAGGAAGAAAAGGAGGATGCGATAGAAGATGGGTCTCTCTCCTTATCTCCTCTTGCTTTTCTTCTCCATCCAGAAAGTCAGTAAGCATTTTTCATTTTTCAACACTTAATTTAGATGTATCATATATATAATTTAACTCATATTTTTATAAGATAAAATTATATCATATTAACATTGATATTTTGAAATGATATTAAGATTAGCGATGAGTTGAAGAAAATTTTTGAATATGAGTTTCAGTGAGAATCCCGTAGAGAAGGGATAGGATGGGTAGACTACAGGCTTGGATCAGGGCAATGAGGAAGAAAAGGAGGATGTGATAGAAGATGGTGACCCACAAGTTTTGTAGTTGGATCCATGAGAAAAAGAGGGTAATGCTCCAAAATCAAGAGCATCTGGAGGAGCCTAAGGACCTCGAGGATGATGTACAAATTTTTTTGGAGTCAAACCATCGGGTAAGTCTTCTTTCCCCAATATTGTAGATATTTCAAACAAAGATAAGGGGACATTTTCCTTAGAAGTGCCTTCAAAGCTTATTGACTATAATATTTTGAGTATGGCTACAACTCTTGTTGGCAAGTTCATTAGCCCTAGACCAAACATAGATCTGGTTCATCTCTTTGCTAGAAAGAAGTGGGATTTGAAAGGGTAGGTTGAAGTTATGACTGTGGGAAAAGGTTTTATGTCCTTTGAGTTTTCCTTCCTTGAGGATTACACAAAGATTCTCTGTGCAAGAAACTGGTCAATGGGGAAATCCACTCTCATTCTTCAAAAATGGACATCCAACCTTGACCTCAACAATGATTTCTTGACCTGGGCCCAAGTTTGGATAAGGTTGTCAAAACCTCACCTAGAATACTAGCATGAAGATGTGTTTGATGGCATCACTAAATCTTTTGGGGAGCTTCTATCTATTGGTCCAGTCACTACTACCAAGAAAAGACTCACTTATGCTAGAATATGTGTAGGGATGAGTGAAGGTCAATTTATGCCTCAAGTAATTGAGTTTCAATCAAGATTGGGGAGGTGAGTGCAACAGATAGATTATGAAAATGTGCCTTTCACTTGCTTCCACTACAAAAAGGTAGGACACAAGGCCAAATTGTGCCCTATTTTCCTAGAGAAGAAAAAAGTCTACAAGGCTCATAGCAAACAAGGAAAAATAAAAGAAACCCAAAATCAACAAAAAGTTTTGTATCATGTTGGGAATTCTAGGAAGTTGTGGAAGGAGAAAGCTCCCAATGGAAAGAACTTTGAGGGGGAATCTCTAGGAGAGAAGGATAAAGTAGTGAACCTTCTAGATCACTAGAGCTTGGAGGGTGAGAAAGTAAATATGGAGTTGGAGTAGCAAAAGGCCTAGATGGATAAAGGCAATAGTGGTAAGAGATACTCTAAGACCAATCCTAATATCAATGTTCCTAAAATTGGGGAGGGAGGCAAAGGAGGTAGGGATATTCTTGAGGATGGAGAGATCATAGTGGAGGAGATCATTGAGGACTCCTTTTTTCTAGACTCCCAAGATTTTGGGGGAATTTTGGAGGGGTAGATTCTTACTCAATCACATAAATCAATCCCAAGAAAATGCACTTGGGTGTCTCCTATGAAAATAAATAGGATTATAGAAATGGTTTCTATATCTACTCCTTGTCAATTTTCAAGAATGGAGGTGCTCTTTGATAGCTATAAAGATGAAAATATGGGTCCTTAGATAACAATTAAGAATAAGAAAAAGAAAAATAGCAGTGTCCCATCACTTGCCTTGCCTGTAGCTACAAGGAGTAGAGTTAAAGGTGACACAGGAAGTAAATCCAACACTCCAGGTAGGAAGAACAAGAATCAAATAAAAAAGGAAGAAACAAGGAGAAATATAGCAGATGGAACCCAATGAACCATCCAAGAAACATGTTCCCAAAATAAATTTTGAAGATCATATCTTGGAACATTCATGGACTCAATGGAATCCATAAATAGGAAATTGTTAGGAATATGATAAGGGATCATAGGCATGAAATATTTTTGATTCAGGAAACTAACATGAAGAAGGAGAAAGTTGAAAGCATTATTTTCAACAAAGGAATGAAGATTGTAGCTATTGATTCTAAGGGGGCTTCAGGAGGTCTATTAGTGATATGGAAGGACAACTTAAAAAAGGACATCATTTTTGATGAAGGTAACATTTTTCTTATTCAATTCAAAAATCTCAAGGAATTTTATGAATATCTATGCCCCTAATTCTAAAAATGGTGGAAGGATATATTGGAATAAAATATATAATCTGATGACCAAGCTAGGTGACCCAAAGATTATAATCGTGGGAGATTTTTTTTGCCATGAAGAAATTAGGTGGGCTCCCACCAAAATTGGATAGTAGACAACATTTGGCTAATTTGATCAGTAATCTCACTATTCTAGATGTCGAGTTAGCAGGTGACAATTATACCAAGTCTAATAGGAGAGTTGATAAAAAAATATATTCAGGTTAGGTTAGATAGAGCCCTAATTACTTTGGATTCGATGAACCATTTTCAATGCAAACTTTATTCTTTGGTGAGACTAGGCTTTGATCACACCTCTATTGCTCTCACCTTAGAAACTATCAATAGGAAAAAGGCTTTCCCATTCATATTTGAGAAGATGTGGTCTGCTCACCCTGGTCTTTATGACAAAATCAAGGTTTGGTGAAGTATTGATGTAGATGACATAGCTATGCATAAGGTGGCTAAAAAACTCAGAAACAGTAAAATGGAGATCATAAAGTGGAACAAAATGGACTTTTGGAATATTTTTCACTCTAAAGAAAGGATTTTGGAGGATCTAGCTAAGGTGTATGAAGAGATATAGACTATGGGTTATGACAAAATTAGGTTGAATGTGGAAAAGAATATTTTGGTTGACCTTCAAAACATTGTGGGAAAAGAGGAAATGTTTTAGAGGTAGAGGTCAAGATCAGTTTAGTTAAAGAAAAAGGATAAAAACTTTAGATTCTTTCACCTTTATACTATGAAACACAGAGCTGCCAATAGAATTAGTGTTATAAAAAAGGGTACTGATACTATAGGGGAAGATAAAGAGATTGTAGAGGAAGCAATTATGTATTTCTCTTCTATTCTATCCAAAAATTTAAACTTTGGGGAGGATGACCAAAAGGATATTCTCAATACCATCCCTAGTGTGATAAATACTACAAAAAATAAGGAATTGGTGGCTATTCTAACTTTTGAGGAAAATAAGGAGGTAGTTTTCTCTCTACCTACTAAAAAAGCTCCTAGCCTAGATGGGTTCCCAACTTTTTTCTTCCATATGTATTGGGAAGTCATCAAAGATGTCCTTGTTAAAGCGGTCCAAGAATTTTTTGGAGCTAGGACTATGCTTAAAGAAATTTATTCTACCTTTTTGGTTTTAATTCCTAAGGTCTGAGGTGCAAATTCTTTTGATTATTTTAGGCCTATCAATCTCTACAATTCTTTTCAAGGGTTTTCACTAATAGAATTATTAAATTATTGCCAGATATTATTGCATCTCAGCAATCAGGATTTGTCCCTATTAGAAAAATCCTTGATTCCATCATTATTGTGCATGAGGTGATCCATTCCTTAGATGAAGGAAAAAAAGAAGGCTTTCTACTTAAACTTGATCTTTCAAAGGCTTATGACAGGTTGGACTAGATGTTCCTGGACAAAGTGCTGGAAGCTTTTGGCTTTAATATTAAAACTAGAAAGATTATTTCTCGACTAATCTCCACCCCCTATTTCGCGATGATGGTTAATGGGACCCCCTCTGATTTCTTTAAACCTTCTAGGGGTCTTAATCAAGGTGATACTCTTTCATTGATCCTATTTATCATTTTGGTAGAATGCTTGGGAAGACTAATTCATGACAAAAGATCAAAGGGGAAATTGTGGGTTTCAAATCCTCTTCTAGCCCACTGATTTTATCCCATCAGTAATTCATGGATGACAACATTTTAGGGGGAGAGACTTCAGTGAAGGAAGCTAGAAATGTGAAGAGAATTCTCAACACCAATTCTAAAGCCATTGGTCAACTCATTAACTAGAACAAGAGCTCGGTCTTCTTTATTAACTTCCTTGCAGATAGACAGAGAAATTGCTGGCATTTTGGGTTGTGACATTTGATCTCTTCTTTCTACTTATTTGGGGCTTCCTTTGGGGACTAAACCTCCTAACCTCTTTTGGAATAACCTCATTGATAGGTTTAGTAGAAAGCTGGTGGGCTAGAAAGGCATCACCCTGCATTAGGCAAGGAAAGTGCTTCTGATCAAATCTACCTTGCAGAATTTGCCAACATATGATTTAAGTCTTTTCTCTATTCCTACAAAAGTGGCTGATTCTTTGGAATCCATTCAGAGGAATTTCTTGTGGGTTGGTGCTAAAGGAAATAAGAAGTACTTGCTGGTGGCTTAGGAGAATATTTGTAGGCCCAAAAAGCAAGGAGGGTTGGGGATTAGGAATGTAAAATAGTTCAATAGGGCACTTCAAGCTAAATAGATATGGAGGATTTTCAACTCCATAGGGGAATGGAGGGATATTTTGAAGGACAATTTTACAACTAATATATATTTTAAATAGTTCATTAGTAAGGACCTTGCCCCAAGGGGATCTAACATCTAGAATGGTATTCTGAGGATGAAGGGCTTAGCCATTGAGAAAGAAAAATATAAATTGGGCAATGGTGAAGATATAATTTTTTTGCATAATGATTGGCTAACACAACAAACATTATGGAACATCAATCCATTTAACATATGGAAAAATTTATGTATGGAAAGATATGGTTGTAAGTGAGCAATGACAACAATAATAATGAATTGGTGAATTTGATTGAGTTGTCCTAGGAGCTAAAGCCATTGATGAATTTGATAAGGCATATTCCTCTATCACCCAATAAGGATGCCATTATTTTTGGGGTGACAAAGGATGACAACTACACTATTGCCTTAGGATAAAAAACTATGCAAAACAAGGAAACTACCCCTATTTGGGCTAAAGCCTGGTATCTTGGCCTTATTCCCAAAATCAACATTTTTTTTCCTTTTCTGGACAATACTACAAAACCATATCTTGAGAGTAGAAAAATTTACCAAGAGGGGGATTTTGATGCTTAATAGATGCATTCTTTGTAAAAACCATAGTGAGAGTGTGGATCATATCATTATACACTATCACATCATTAGAGATATATGGTCTTATTTCATATCTTTCTTCAAGATGGCTTAGTGTTTTCCTAATAACACTTTAGATATCTTTGAAAAATTGCACCTTGGGGCTTATGGGGATGTGAATAAGGGCTTGTGGGAATGGAATCTACCTCATGTCTATTGGGGAGTGTGGAAAGAGCAGAAAAACAAATTTTTTAGGTAGAAAAAAACTAATGCTAAAGTTGTCTTCCACAAAATCTTTAACGCTTTGTTAGAGGACTACACTACCAATAAAGGTCATAACCCTCTTCTCAGAACAAAGGAAATTGATAGAAATAAGAAGGAGGATTATAGATGGACTCTCCCACCTAAGGGTTGGTGTAAAGCTAACTTTGATGGGGTTACTAAAGGTAACCCTGACAAGGCTGGGGCAGGTGGAATCATCAGAAACACCCATGGAAAAGTTATTTTTGGAGTCTCAGCTTCTCTAGGTATTGAAAATAACCATTATGTGGAGGTGTTTTAGGCTCATCAAAATCTCAAACTGGCTTAGGACATGGGATTCAAAAATCTATGGCTTGAAGGAGTCTCCAAGAATATTATTGACTCTCTTAATGAGAAGAATGAGCCTACATGGATGATTGTAAATACTATTAAAGAGTGCATTCAGATCCTTAAGTATTTTGATAGTATATACATGGCTCATGAGTATAGGGAAGCCAATCAAGTGGCTGATAGGTTGGCTAGCTGGGTAGTCAAGAATGATGAATTAAAAATGTGGAAGAACCAACACAATATTCTGCCAGAAATTTGTGAGCTGATAGAAAGGGAGAGGATCCTAGGAAAATTGGGAGTCATTAAAGGTTAAACATGAAAGGTTATATGTTATGGGAATTGTGCCAAAATATGATGTGTAAGTGTGATATCCAAAGAATGAAACACAAAATTTCTCCATCATCGCACTTTGAGGATCAATTTTGGGTATCAAGTACACAAAGAAAAAAAGTGTTTTCTGAAAACAAATCATATTAACAAGAAACAACCTTCAAAGTAAATCACTACTAGAAGAAAAATTTATAAAGACAAAGAAATCATGGTGGGGGAAAGACATAGGAGGGAACTTGAGGATGAAGCAGAGAAGTGGCATTGACGTTCTACGGTGTGGACCATTTTGAAAAAAGGTGACGTTACCACTTTCATTGAGTGGCTTCACGGGTGGAAACCATCTATTATGTACATTATGGTTACAAATTAGAATGAGGGGACTGTTAATATTGATGGAGTGGATTTCATGGTGATGGAGGAAGTTATATCTACAGTGATTGGAATACCCATTATTGGGAAGAAAATATATAGAGATAGACAAATTTTTGGACAAACATTGATTGAATTTACCAAGGATGCAGAGGAAAAGAAGGCTTTAGTGAAGAGAAGAACCTACTATCTACTGAGCTCTATCAAGCCACTATGGAGGTTTGTGTTGAGGGTCATCATTAAGTACATTTCTATTGGCACAATATTCGATCGCCTTTGCACTCACCATTTCATGCTTCTTAACTTCAGGTACGGGGCAAAGATTTCTATTCATTTTTTCCTATATTCTTCTATTAATGAGAATATCAATGACTATAGGGAGAAGCACATAGGTAATCCTACCTTCCATGAGGGGATTTTTCTATTAATTTATGAATTTTTTAAGGCTGGGACTATAGGAAAAGAAATCAAGAATAGGTAGATGGGGAAGAAGGGTAAAGATGACTCAGATGAATCAAGAGAGGATTATACCCCATTTGATACCAAGGACAACCAAGACATGCATTTAGATATGGAGGAGGATGCCACCCCACAACACAAAAAGGGGAAAAAGAGAATGAAAGTGGAGAAAAAAGGGAAAAAGGATAATTACGAACCTAAATGGGTTTTTGAGATTTTGTCTGATAGAGACTACAATGAGAGGGTAGAGGGCATGGAAATGGAGGGAGACATCATTGATGGGGAGGAATATAATCTCAAAGAGCAAGAATATAAGGAGAGGATGGGTGGAAAGAGAAACATCACTATTAAGATGTCTACCAACAGAGATGAGGATTTTGAGGGGAAGCCTAATAGGAGTTTGAAAAGAGGGAGATATATTGAATCTAAGGAGGACATGTAGGAGGAGGGGAAGGATAGTGATGAGGAAGATGAGAAGTAGGGGAGTGGGGAAAATAATGAGTAGGAATTTGAGGAATTTAGGTCCAGCTTGTACACACGTATGATTTTGGACAAAGATAGGAAGATAGTTTGGAGAAATTTTGATAATATTTTTGTGAGGATGAGGCTCAAGGGAGAGATGATCAAAATTTTGGTTAAGGAGAATAAGGAGGAGAAAATTCGAATGGAGGGGCTAATTGACCCTGCCCTTGTTATTTTAAGTGACATTATAAAGGAAAAACCTCAAATGGATGTGCTTAATAATGCTAAAAATAATGCTATTGATAGTTATCAAACCACTAAATGGACTTTCCATGAAATCCAGGAGCTCAAATATAAAGTGGGTAGATTGGAAAGGGACAATTGTATCATGCAGAATAAGAAAATAGAGGAGGAAAAGGAAATGGATAACAAAGTAGAGGAAGTGAAGAGTAGAGTTCTGACTATGGAGGGCACTCTGTAGAGAATTGTTGAGAAAATCTAAAACATTCTAAAAGAATCAAATGACAACATAAAGGTGCTCATAAACAAAATTGAAGAACATAGGGCTAGAAAGGAGGATGATCAATCTCCCAACAATGGGAAGGATAAGACTCTAGAGGATGGTTCAAGAAAGAGAACCAAATCCAACACAAAGAAAAAGGACATCCAAGAACTTGAGAAAGATCTTTTAGATGTGAAAGAGGTAGTTGGAAGAATGACTAAGTTGGACATTCAGGCTGCAAAAATCCTCAAAGAAATTTCCTCAGCCTTTCTCCTCTTTTTGGGCATGTCCTAGGTTTTTCTGCTCTACTTCCTTGTTTATTTATGTTCTTTCTTGATTTACTATAGGAGGCTATTGTTTCTGTTAGTGACTTTTATGCTGATGATACTTTAAATGCTTTATCTATGTTTTTCTTTTACTATTGTAGGGTTTCAAGGCCCCATTAAAACCTATTTTTATTAATAAAAAATATTAATAAAAAAAATTATATTTACTAAGGATGTTTTGGTTTAATAAATGATGTATCAGTTAAAAAAATATGTTAAGGGTGGCAACATTGTAGTTTTGATTGGAATAACTATTAGGCCCTAGAAATGGAATGACTTAATAATTGAAACAAATTTTAAATAAGAGAACTATTATTGAGTATGATGTTTAGCTAATGCTTTTCTCAATATATATGGCCATCCTATGACTAAAATTATTATTGGTCTGACTTGATAGTAAATTAAAACTTAAAGTATGTTATTAAATGACTAGAATCTAGAAACAAAAATGAAACCCTAGAACTTGTTAAGATGTTAAGTTCAAACCATGTCTTGTAGTAGTAAAGGTGAACTAAAATCTAAACCTAAACAAAACATACTTAGACATCCAACTTGTGAACTACATATTTATGTGATGACTGTCAACATAGTTGTAATGAAGTAAAGTTAAGTATGTAGTTAACCTAGTTTAACATGTTAAATTTTTTTTTCTGGTGTGTTTTTTTCCTAGATTTTGGGCATGATAGAATTATGAAGTTGTGATTGACTCTATGACTTTGTCTTGAAATGTGGACTATATGCATTTCACTTTAAACATTGGCTATTTGCATTTATTTTTAAACAATGACTTTGTGGATTTATCTTGAAGCAATATGATTTGGCATGTAGTAACACATACAATGAGAACATGAAATATGTTGATTGATGAAAATATGATATAAGTCACTGAAAATAATGTAATTTTGGAAATTAAATAATGAATGTAGGTAGAATAATGCATACTACCTACACTTTAATAATTAAAAATAATAAATTTTGAATGCACATAACTAAGTAAAAACATAAATATGATAAACTTACATAAGTAACACAAATAATGAACCATAGATTGATTTTTTAAAGCATGACATAAGTAAATGAAAAATACTATAAATTGAAAGACACCCTGCATTAAGGGTGTTATAATAAATCTACAAAATATAAAAGACTATAAGTTGCCACTTCCTTGTCTTCAATTGTGTTCGCATCAACTTAGTTTCTAGATCTATTCTTCTTAATTACTATCACCAAAGATACACTTTAGGCAAATGATAATTTATAATCTAATTTTTATAGAAAATGGTGGCTTACAACCTTTCTATTCTCCAAAAAATATATTACGACATTATTTATACAAAACTTTTGATGCCTTCTTTGGAAATGAGCAACAAAAAAAAAAACATATAAGAAAACTTTTTTACCATACAAGAAATTGAAGACAACAATATTTAATGACTAAACTAAAATGTTTAAGAGTTTTTGAATATGATCAAACAAGAAGATATAATAATGTTGATCATTAAAAATCCCATAAAACACATTTAAAAATGATTAAATTGTCAAATTCAACAATTTTAATCCTCAAAGATTCTACTAAATAGATCTTATCTATGCATCTTTCATATTCTATATGAAAACAATTTTATTCCATCTATATCCCATCCCCTTGAAGATCCCATATATAGGTAATTTTTGGTCATTGATACATCTTCCACCCTGTACATGCAAACTATGCATTTTGCATGTAAGGGGTGGGAATGAATCGAATGATACAAAATCAATGCAATTGCATTTAAAAAAGATTGTAAACATTTACAAAAGTGTAGTGACACTCCCCACCCATGCTAGATACAATGTTGACTGCATTCCCTTCCCACCCAAATTCTTTCAAATACTATGTTTAATTTGTCCCTAATATCAATTATATCCTTCATAAATACTTTCAATATGAATCTCATCTCTATGATTTTCTTCAACATTGAGTGGGGGATGATTCTTTTTTATTCCTTCTCACTATAGAGGTCGTATGACTTGATGGCCCCCTCCAAAGTATTCCCTCAAAGGAATTTTTTGTTAACATAAGTATGTGAAATTCATCTAAGGTCAGCGTTGGAATATAACAAGTCCATGTTTTATGACATAAAGATAGAAATAAACTATGATGGATATATGAATTGCCTCTCCACATTAATATTTTATTTCCAAACGACTTCAACAATACTATCTTGATCATTCATGAAACATGTGTTTTTAAACCAAACCATGGCAATATATTGAGATAAAATGAAGTATGTAGGTTTTTTTCCCTCGCCTAATAGGGGCTTTGATATAATAGTTTTTGGGATTCAAAACCATTGATCCAAAGAATTCACCCTATACATATGATTGATAATTAGTGAGTGATTAGATATGGGAAGTCAACCTTTAATTATAATTTCCAAACTTCATAATGTTAATCTTTAATCAAAAAACACAAATAAGTTCAAAATAGTTTTTATAATATAAACAATTGAGTAGAAAAATATTTAAATGGTTAAATGACTAGTTTTATCCAAATTGGAGTATGGTTTTAGTAGTATATTTAATAATGTTAATCCTAAAAAATCCCACTAGACATAGACACATGCATATTTTAGGAGGAATAATCATAGTACAAAATATTGACAAAAAAAGATATCTTCCTTGAAAATCAAGTATGACTTTGAGTAATCCTCCAAAGATACTAAAACCAATGAATGATATGTTTACTTTCATTTTAAACATTAATTGGATGTTCCACTTGGGAGTAGTAGACAAGAAGCCTTGTCCCACATAAATAAATAATGACTACAAGAATAGTATATGATATTAAACGAGTGCAAAAATATTACATGATTGAAGTAGAAGATTACAAAGTAATGCATAGAGTGAACAAGTAAATAGAAAAATAAAATCAATTGTCAAATTTATAATGTGGAGATATTCCATGATTGAAATAGAGAGAAATGGTTGAAACAAATAGAAAATCATGAAAGAAAATGAATATGATAATATTTCATGATAAAACTAGCAGATGATACAAGAAACTAATTTCAATAATAAACTAGGAGGTTCAATCATACTATTGATAATGTACCCTATTTAATGGATATTCCATGTAATTATGTCAGTAGATTAATATGAGAAAAATGCACAAAGTCAATGTCAACTAAATAATTTTATACATACAATACAATCTTAGAAAACAAGTAGAATCAATATAAGAAAAAATTCAATGTCAACTTAATATTGCATAGTGTCATTGTAGGCTTTGAAAATGAATGCAAAATAACATGAAAAACTATTCAATATTAAATGAAGAATGCATAAAATCAATATAAGCTTAGCAAATAAGTGGAAGTAGTGTCACAAATAATTCAATGAGAAATTTTGAATATACATAGTCAATGTGCACTTAGAAAATTGTGCTAGATCAAAACCCTTATCAAATATAGAGAAATAAAGTTGGAGGAGATGAAGTTTTTAGAAAAATATGGAAAAAAGTTGAAATAAACACAATCTTAGTACTATCTATGGGTAGGAAATGATTTGAGTTTGGGCGGTCATGTGGCAAACTACTAAAACAAATAAATTCAATAAATTTTCATGGTCAAATTAGAAAATTCTCTAATATCATCGACTATGGCCCCTTTTTATCTGGCATTTGATGCAATAATGTCACAAGTTAATGGAATAAAAGTGCATATAATGAATATCAACTTAAGAATGCAAAAACTTATCTAAAAAATTGAATCATGTATTGACAATGTTCTAAACTAACAATATCTATGTACCCTCCATTAGGGATTTGCGTGAGCTCATTGTACTTGAGGCTTATGTAGCACCTTATGCAGCACACCCCAATGTTAGGAAGCTACATGTAGATCTAAGATAATTATATCATTGGCTAGGCATGAGAGTGCATATTGCTGGCATTTTTGCGAGATGCCTCGAGTGTTAGAGGGTGAAGGCAAAGCACCGTCATCTTGGTGGGCTTCTTTAGCCTCATGAGATTCCAAAGTGGACGTGGGATAAAATTCATATGGATTTTATTGTTGGTCTTCCCATGTCTTCTCACCACCATGATGTCATTTTGGTGATGATTGACACATTGACCAAGGTTGCCCACTTCTCACCCATGTGTACTACTTTCATAGCACATGACATAGCTCAGGTGTTTTGCAGGATATTGTCAGACTACATGGAATTCCCCATAAGATCATCTCATATAGAGACTCACTGCTCACATCATCCTTTTAGAGAGAGCTATAGGAAACATTGGGCACTAGGCTCAATTTTAGTACAATATACCATCCTCAGACCAATGGTCAAACTGAGAGAATGAATAAGGTATTGGAGGATATGTTTCTTATGCATGTAATAGACCATTAGGTCAAATAGGAGGAATACTTGCATCTTGTCAAGTTTTCCAATAACAATGGGCACCATTCCTCTATAGGTATGCCACCTTATCAGACCTTTTATGGAAGACCTTGTAGAACACCCTTGAGTTGGAAAAATATTGAGGATAGAATATCTATTGTTCCTTAGATAGTTAGAGAGATGGAGCAATAGGTGAATTTAATTTGACAACGCCTTAAAGAGGCAAAAGTTAGGCAGAAGAAGTATGTTGATGCAAAGAGGATAGATCGAGAGTATAAAGTCAAAGATAGAGTCTTCTTGAGAGTGCAACCACACAAGAGTTTGATTCAGTTCAAAAAGGGCTCTAAGTTGGCACCTCAGTTCATTGGACCATTTGATATCTTAGAGAGGATAAGACTAGTTGCATATTGTTTAGCTTTTCTACCTATTGTATCATGCATCCACAATGTGTTCCATGTTTCTGTACTTAGAGGATATATATGTTGAGTCTCAAATTTGCCTTGAAAGTGGATTCAAGTGAAAAAATAGCACTAGAGCTCATCCATATTATTGCCTAATGGACCCTAGCTCTTTGAGGTGAAGAGATGGACTAGGTTAGGGTCTGGTGGGATTGTTATGATGAGGTAAAAAATTCATGGGAGTGATGCAACACATATGAGATCTTAGCACCCATACCTTTTTGATAAACTCTAGGAGGAATTTCATGCCTAGTGGGAGAGGATGTGAGGCCTCACCCCGATCCATCATAGCACATTTGGTACATTTTATTTTGACACATTATGAATCGATATGTTTGAGACATTATTTAATGGACTAGACATTATCTATATTATTTATGTTGTGTGATGCTTAAATTTAAAAATTCTTAATCATGTTATTTGATGTTTAATGCATGAATGATTTAGAATTATGAATATTTTAATACTTTAATTATGCAATTAGTGATTATTAAACATATGTGCAGAAATGAGAAAAGTCATTTAAATGAAAATTTTAATGTTTTGATCAATGTGATTATTCAAATTTGGTTTAAATATATGAATACAATGTTATCAAACTAATGATATTTGAATTTAGTGTGTAGGATAATTAACCATGGAATTGATTAGAGAATCAGTAGTTGGTGCAGGAGCACACCTAAGATAACCTCCATAGTTTGATCTTTTGGCTTGTATCTAACATTAACCAAATCAGATTGGTAGGATGATTTATGTATCTAGTTTTAGACCTTAGAAGGTCATTTAATTGTGGACTAGGTGAGTTAGTCACTATGACTAAGGTCATCAAAATAGTCAGTGTTAGTAGCATTTAATTTTTTAAGGCTTAGAGGCTTAGTGTTGGATTAGAGTCTTAAATGTGTTCTAAACACATGAATTAGGTTAGAAAGATTCTTAATGGCCATAAATGATGTTGGTTCATCAAAATATAGAGGTTATAGGTCCTAAGAAGTAGGATGAAGGCATAATGGCAGAGATGCCAAATTTTGTTACAAAGTTGTCATGACAACAATCACACAATAATAAAAAATGTTGCATGCAACTTAGTTACATAGGATCCTTGAGAATATGGGAAGTGGGAGATCAACTAACAAGACCTAAAAACATGGGAGATGGCATCTAATGTGATAAAAGGCTTGAATCTTAGAGTTAGTATGAATGGTAAGAAGTTTGAGTAATGAAAATAGAGCTTTGCAACATTGTTTTGTGAAGAACCCAAGCACTTCAATGTAACAATGACATTAAATGGTTTAAATATCAAAAGTTAGCATTGGATTTGAGTAATTTAATATGTTTTAATACTTTTAATTTTAGTGAGATAGTTGTTTTGAGGTAGTCTTTTAGGTGTGAGAAAATAAGTTAGATTTAGACGGTGTGCTATTTCCTATTACACTGTTTTTAAGTTCATAGCTCCCACTTGAGATTGAACTCTTGAAAATTCAAGAAAGTGGATGAATATTAAAGGGGAGCCTCTATAAATAATGTATATAGAGGTAGGGGTTTGGAAAATTTAGGTTTCTATTTTAAATATCAAGCCCTAGGTGAGCTAGGAGGGTTCAGTTAGAGGCTTACCAGTGATGAATCTAGTGATTAAGTATAGGGAATAGAAGTACTGTATGGAATAAGTGAGGTTATAGAAAGGGGATAGTCATATGTTGACATATTATGAGGATTAAGGTCATGACAATTCATTTGAGTGAATTTTCAAACAAGCTTTCAGTCCAATCCTAGGAAATAAATCTTTTAGCCTTAATAGACCTAGTTAGTAGGACCCCTGTGTATGGATAACCTAGGAGTTTAAAAGCTACAAAATATTTTAGAAAATCCAAAATGGTACTTGAGTTTGGGATTAGTTTTTAAATTTTTTTGGGAAGTTTTGGCAGGAAAGTGGAAAAGATCACTATCAAGGGCTAATTGGAATTAGGCCTAATTAGGATTTTTAGAGATGGTCTCGAAATCAATAGAAAAGAGGTTTGAGGATCTTTCTAAATGGATTCAAATGGGAGGAAATGAAATGTTACCATGAAAATGGACACGCCTACAATGAATTTTTTGAATAGAGAGAAGTTGGCACTTAGAACCATCTAAGTGTAGGAGAAGTGAAATTTCTACATGGTGTTAGTCCTTAGTTGAACCATCTTAGTGAAGTACAAGGTGACACAATCTTGGGGAGGAGCTAGTTAAGGCCTTAGTTGATCATCTAAGCCTTTGGAATGTCCTAGTGGAGAATAGGATCATTTGGTACAAACAAGTTAAGTCTCTCGATAGATGTGCAAGAAAATGTTGGAACACATACACCATATTGGTATTAGAGCCTATTTAGATTAGGCTTGTGGTTAATGTTTCAACATAATGAATCAGTGGGAGAGAATACATCACTTTCATGAGGGAGTACAATGGTGACTAACATTGAGTTAGCCAAGAAGGTGGAAGGACAAGAAGAGGATAACAAGTTGCTAAGAGAAAGATTAGGTAAAATAAAACAACTCTTGGCTGAAGTCCAAGACAACGTTGATAAAGTGAAAAAAAAGATAGACCAAAAGGAAGAGAAAGAAGCAAGGGAAAATGAATTGGAATTAGAAGAGGAAGCTCCTACTCTTGACCCTGCTCTTCTTGAAGAACCCTTCTTGAAGGCACTAGAGGCCTTAAGTGGTAAAGCTTTGGAGGGTGTACCACTTTTTAGTGGACAAATAGATCTAGATTCAGTCATGGACTAGATAGACAACATAGAGAATCAATTTGAATGTGATGTTATCTCTGAGGCCCAAAAGGTAATGGTGGCTAAGTCTAGGTTGAGAGGTTCAACTCTCACATGGTTAGGGATAACTTTAAGAGGCCTTCCTTTGGGAAAAAGTATAAAATTTTGGCAAATCAAATATTAGTTTTAGGGGAAAAAATTAATATCTATTGGTGAATTTATATTTTTAAGGAGGAAATTTTTTAATTTAATTTGGCAATTTTTACAATTGTATGAAAAATCTATAAAATCCTAGCAAATCTTTAATTATTGATGAAAATTATGGCAAAAAGTACACATTCCTAGAAATCATGATTTTATTATTATTAAATGGAGTGTCATTAATTATCAAAATTTAACATTAAATTTATCCCACTTTTATCATTACAATTTTCCTCCAAATTATTGAATGGTGGTTTAGGGATAGCACCTCTATTATTTAGAACCATTGGATGATCCTAAATCAATGGCCTAAATCTTATTTTTACCTAAATTTTTAAAAGGATGCCAAGTTTTAAAGAAAGACCATAAAATAAAGGCATGTGTCCTCAATCAAATCTAGGATAAAAACTTTCATGAAAAGTATTCATAATAGAAACAAATGTAAAATCTACGTACTTAATCTATAACCTAAATTAATTTTACCAAATATTGGTGAATATGGCCATCAATTAAGACAAGCCATGGAAATTTTAGGCAAAAATATTTAATTCACTACATAGAAAAATTATATTCTATTGGTGAAGTCATCACTAAAATAGAAATAATTCTATATTATTATTCATGATAAGCCTAAGAATGGGACCCAATTTTGGTAAAGTGTCGGCAACATAAACACCCCAAAAGTGCAAAAAAAATCCAAATTTGGGGTACCCAATGAGTGAGATTATCCAATTGATGAATATTAGCCACTAAAGTTTTCCTTGCACATGGTCAAACATATGTTGATGCAATATGGGTTAAAGAATCAAAGTTTTAAGAAGATGGGGATTGATCCTACTCTACTCAATCCAAGGGTGGATTAAACATTTTTGTTTTGGGGAAGATGGTGTAGGAGCACACCTAGGCTAACCTCCATAGTTTGATCTTTTAGCTTGTATCTAACATTAGCCAAGTATGATTCATAGGATGAGTTGAGTATTTAGTTTTAGACCTTAGAAGGTCATTTCATTATGGAATAGGTGAGTTAGTCATTAGGAATAAGGTCACCAAAATAGTCATTGTTAGTAGCATTTAAATTTCTTAGGCTTAGAGGCTTAATGTTGGATTAGAGTCTTAAATATGTTCTAAACACATGAATGAGGTTAGAAAGATGCTTAATGGCCATAAATGATGTTGGTTCCTCAGAATATAGAGGTTAGAGGTCCTAAGAAGTAGGATGAAGGCATAATGGAAAAGATGCCAAATGTTGTTACAAAGTTGTCATCACAATATTTGCAATAATGGAAAATGTTGCATGAAACTTAGTTACATAGGATCTTCAAGAAGATGGAAAGTAGGAGATCAAAAAACAAGCCCTAAAAAAATTGGAGATGACATCTAATGTGATAAAAGGCTTGAATCATAAAGTTAATATGAATGATAAGAAGTTTGAGTAATAAAAATAGAGCTTCGCAACACTATTTTGTGAAGAACTCAAGCACTTCATTGTAACAATGAAATTAATTGGTTTAAAGCTTGAAAATTAGAATTGGATTCAAGCAATGTAATATGTTTTAATATTTTAACTTTTAGTGAGTAGTTTTTTTGAGGTATTCTATTAGGTGTGAGAAAATAAGTTAGATTTAGACATTGTGTTGTTTTTTATTAGAAATTTTTTAAGTTCATGGATCCACTTGAGATTCAACCCTTGAAACTTAAAGAAAGTTGATCAATCTTAAAGGGAAGCCTCTATACATAATGTATATAGAGGTATGGGTTTGGAAAATTCAGGTTTTTATTTTAAATATCAAGCCCTAGGTGAGCTAGGAGGGTCTGGTTAGAGGCTTGACAATGATGAATCTAGTGATTAAGTACAAGAAATAGAAGTACTATATGAAATAAGTGAGGTTCCAAAAAGGGGATAGTAATATCTTGAAAGGTTATGAGGATTGAGGTCATGCCAATCCATTTGAGTGAGTTTTCAAACAAGTGAAATAGGTCTTTTAGCCTTACTAGACCTAGCTAGAAGGAACCCTGTGTATAGATAACCTAAGAGTCTAAAATATAATGAATATTTTAGAAAATCCAAAAGGGTACTTGAGTTTGGGATTATTTTTTCAATTTTTTTGGGAATTTTTGGCAGGCAAGTGGAAAAGGTCATTGTCAAGGGCTAATTGGAATTAAGCCTAATTAGGCTTTTTAGACACAGAGTCTTCAAATCAATAGCAAAGAGGTTTGAAGTTCTTTCTAAATAGATTCAAATGAAATGTGACCATGTCAATAGACACCCCTACAATGAATTTCTTGAATGGAGAAAAGTGGGCACTTAGAACCATCTAAGCGTAGGAGAAGTGAAATTTGTACATGGTGTTAGCCCTCCAAGGTGAAGCAGAAGGTGATAGGCTCTTGGATAGGAGCTAGTTAAGGAAATGTTAATCATCTAATCTTTTGGAAGGTCCTAGTGGAGAATAGGATCATTTGGTAGAGACAAGTTAGGTCTCTTGGTAGATGTACAAGCAAACCTTGGAACACATACACTAGTAATTGACCCTATGTGCAAATAGTAAGAGTAAGGTTAAATCCATTAAAGTGATTTGAACCTGGTTGTCTAGTGTCTAATTTGTATCCTAATCTAAATGTATGTGTATCATTTTGTAATTTGTGACATGTCAAAAGTTACGTAAAAGTAAATCTTATGATGTCACCTGACACTCATTATATGCATATGTGTATCGACATGTCAATTAGGGTTGTCAAAGTAACTTGTTAACCTAAGATTGATTAGTTAGTAACCTAAATTAGTTCCCCTTAATTAGGGTTTAGTGGAAAGGTTACATCCTTAGAGTTTTTTAAGATCAAATATTTCTAGTCACTTGTATAGTTCATAAGTTGATCCTAGAAGCCAAAATAAATGTAATTCAAGTGCTCCAGTGGTATGTGTATGGTTTAGGAACATTTTCCACCCTTCTAGAACTTTCTAGCAACATTTATAACCCCTAAAATATCCCAATTTCCCTTTTGTGCGAAAATGGATTATCACCATGAGATTACCAAAGTTTTCACTCTTTCTAAAAGGTTGTCTTTACAATAGGAGCAAGTGGGAAGGTCATAGAAGGCTTAAATTCAAGTTTGGAGTTATATTTTAGGTAGATAAGTTTAGAGCCTATTTAGAGTCCCTTGGATGAGTTGAGAGTTGTTCATGCATTCTCTACATTTTGAGAATTCAATTTTGGAGTTGCAAGAAGGAGATGATTTTGCTCATCTCAAATTCATTGTCATAGCCTTGTGAAGGTAGGTTCTCCATTTCCATGGTTATGCCCTTTTGTTCATTGCTTGTATGAGTAACATTCTTGCATATTGTAGCATGTTTGTGTTTGTATCATGTGAGGGATGGGTATTATGGATTTCAATTGCTTTATTTTCATGTTTCTTTTCCTTAGTTTTGTTGGGGAAACTATGAAGGGAGTGTTGGCATTGCTCATCCTTGGATAGGGAAGAAGTGGCCATTTATAGGGGGAGGGCATAGTTGGATCCTAGGTTAGTGCAAAGTCTCTTCTCATGTTGAGGAAATGGAGGAAGCAAGGTGTTATGGGCCCTTTCTTGTCAATGCAAAAATGATTTTTCTTTTGGGGAAATAAGGAGAGAAATAAATAGAAGTATATATGATTTGGTAGCCTTGGAAGATGCATATGATTTGTGTTCTTCATTAACATCTCCTACTTGGAAAAATCCATCTTCTCTTTGGTCATAGGTTCATTATGAAACATGTTATCCATACCTTGGATCAGAATTATATGTTGAATTATGTCATTGTGTTTGGTAACTAAATGTCACCTGGTCGGTTACTGGTTCTTCTAGCTCGGTGGGTGGCCTTTTGGGGCCTAGGATAGGAGGTGAGCTCTCCATGGTTGTTCTTTGTATTTTATAGATTGTATGAATAGGTTCTCATGATGGAGCAACCTATTTATCTTGGGGTATTAATGGTGTTCTTGATGTCATGTTATTGAAGATTCTCCATTGTAATACCACATGTTGTATTAAATATCCATGTTGAGAATGATTATGAAAGAAATGGATTAAATGTTGTAACTTTAGCATTATACATAGAAAATTCAGTTATTGTATGAAGTAAGAAAGTTATGTGATCAAGTGATTTTATATTGTAAATTATACCTTACTTTCAATTATATTTATTTGCAAAAAGTTCAAGTTGAAAACTCTATATTTTCTCCACGAAATCTTGGATTTAATTTGTTGTGTTCGAGAGTATTAGGATGTGGATGTATGAATTACTTAATCTATATATGAAGAAAAGATTCATCCTTAAAATCATGTGATAAAATCAATGTTTGATTTATCTTTGATCATCTTACTTGCATCTTATAACCTTAGCTTGTATAAATTCTATTAAATCAATTTTTTTTACCTTATGTTGTATTATATGTAAGCTATCTAATCTCACTCCTAACTCAGGTATAAAATTTATATGAATATTGCATTTACAAATCTAGTCAATAAAATGACATATATCAATACACTATGCCACTATAGAATTTCTAAGAGGAAATCTAGCACCTCGAAGAAGAAAGGAGAACTTATTAACTCCATCTATTTGGAAGAGCCAAAATGCTCTCTAGAAAATGTATGGGGAGATTTTAATTCCTCATTTGATAACAGAGAATATTCTATGTGAGTTCCCCATAAAAATATTTATAGGCAACTTTTAAATATTAAATATATTTGTATAAAATTAAAGTTAAAATAAAAACCTATCTTATCCTACACTTACCTTTTTCTCTCAACTTCACATATAAACCTTTAATTCATAAATCCCCCTCCTTCCATGTGTTGAGGCATGATGATGTCACCCTCCCACTTGTCTTCACCCCATTCTCCAAGGAAAGTACACACACATGGAATTGGTGAAACAAAAAAAGCACAAGTCAACAAGTTAGATTTAATGCAAATTACATTGGATAGGAATACAACTCCCCTCATTTCACTTCCTTCCACCAAATTAGGCATTAAGTACACCTTGGGAAGCAATGTACTTTCCCTGGCCACCTATCCCTCCCATCCTATTTTGGGCAAAAGTCTTGATAGGAGTGCGGATTTAAAATAAAACAAGTCAACACCATAAGTATTACTTCCCCCACCACCTTCAATCTTCCCCAACACTCACGTCCCCCTTCTCCCATGCATGAACCCCATTCAAGTATGCCAACCAAGATAGGGGAGCGTGCAATCCTCTTGGAGACACCTAGAAGCCTAGGGAAGTGTGGGGAGCAAGTGGAGTGGGCCACTTGGAAAGTGGCAAATGGATTAAAAAAGAGGTTAGGTATGGTTAGGATTAGTTTAGGAATTCTGAGTTGCCATAGGTAGATATTAATTATGTATTAGAATTTAGAAATTATATTTAGTTTGAAATAATTGGATTTAGATAAAGATATTTAGTGGTTAGGATAGGATAGTTAAAAAGAAAGAAGATGTAATATGGGTAGTTTAGGATTAGGATTTTAAATTAATGTTTACTTTATTAAGATTATATATATGATATTTTTATTAAAGTCATGTTGTTGGAAAAATCAATTACAAATAATATTTTAATAGAAGAGTATTGATAGACTTGGTTAGTGGGGTTTTAGGAGATAATTAGGAGTTAATGGCTAGGGTTTGGATGTTGATTTTAAATTAAAAAATTATATGTATGGGACACAATGGATTTAATTAGTTAAATTAAAGTATAATGTTTTAAATGAGATCAAGTACTAAGATTTTAGATCACTTCCTAAGAGGTGCAGAATTAGTTGACCTAGGGAATTTGTCCAACATAACAAAATGAATATATGGAACCATGTCAAAACTAATGTGTCTTAGGGAATTAGTCAAACATATTGATTCAAATTTAACCCAAGAAATATGGAACCCTAATTTCCCCTCGAATATGATTTCACATATTAAACAGGGTTTAGTCACATATTAAATAGGGTTTAGTCAACCAAATTGTGTAACCCAAACTAAGTTTTCCTATAGCACTAAAACCTAAGGTTCTCTCATGGTGCAGTAGGGTTGAGATGTCGAATCTGCATCATTATAAATTACAACCAAAAAATCACTTCAATCCCATTTTAACTTTCCTTAACATATTCAATTTAGTATGTGCTAAACATGTGGTTATTAACTTTAAAAAATAAAAAATCATGTGTTTTTGGCCCAATTTTTAGGCATGACAAAATATCAACTTTAGAATGCAAAAACTAAACTAACAAATTGAATCACGTATCAACAATGTTCTATACCCATTCAAAATTCAATATAATAATGTTAGTTAGAAACAAAAATAGATGAAGGTTGTGTATAGGATTATGGTATACCAAGTGATGGCCTTAAGTGACAATGAAAATTTGAAAATCAGGGTTACTCAACTTGACATATAGATTTGAACACTATATCAACCTTATGTCACAAAGTAATAAGAATAGAATCTATAGAAAATTGAATATAGTTTCTAACCTAATAGCATTTAAAAAATAAATAAAATTAGAATATATATATTTTAAAGATTTTAATGTAGTAGTATGAAAATTTAGGAAAAAGATTAAAAAAAGTATGTGTATGTTTGACCACCTTAATCACAATCAAATGATGATTTTTTTTACAAGATTCTAGATATAAGTAGTAGACTCATGGTCAAGTGTCATGTTTGACCACCTTATCTAATTCTAAACTTTACAAAATTCAAAACTTTTTTTTACTTATAGTAGATAAAGAATAAAATATGACACATGTTTTCAAATTTAGAAAGGTTAAACCTTTTGAAAGTTATAGTTTTAGATTACGGTAAAAATAGGTTTTGAAGGGACCCCGAAACCCTTTAACAACTAGGGAAAAGATATAGCAATAAAACCACCAGGAAAGAAGTCCTAAAACCAACAACAAAATTAGGTTTTACAGGGACCTAAAATCACAAACATAGTCCAAAAAAAGAGAACCCAAGTTTTACAGGGACCTGGAACCACTAAAATAGTTTAGACTAAAAACCAGTTAACAGGACCAAAAACTAGTACCAAGTACCACATCCAGAAAATAGGACCAGAACAGGACAAAACTAGAGAACAAAAACCCTAGGCATCTATTGCAGCTCTGTAATCATCTTTACAGCCTCTTTACCAATCACAGTAGTATCCTAGATGGAATTAGTAGCCAAAGCAACAACATCTTTCAAGGCTTTCTTCCTCGAGCTCTACCTAGTTCTTTTGCTTGGACCCTTAGGAGATATAATTTCTTCATTGAATCTTTTTCCAAGGTCCACAATAGTAGCACAAATACTAGATGTGACCTGTTCCATCCTTGTTCCACTTTTCTTGATAAGCATTTTGAGATTTTGCTCATAGTTTTTGAGTTTATTAGGAATATCTCCCATTTTCTCTTCCAAATGGCTGATTTTGGCACGGTCGATATCTTGGATGTATTGCAGAGTTTCCACTTTCTTTTTCAGACCCATCAATTCATTATAAATCCAATAATCAACATGGAGAATGGAGTCATCTTTGAGCTTGGCAGAATGCAAGAAGGAGAGCTTGGTTTCCATCTACAGAGAATCAATGGTACCATCTGGAAACTCATGAGGAGGGGAGCCAACCATATCTACATGTTCCTCCCTATCCCTCTGTTCATCCTCCCTAGTCTCAACATGAATCTTATTCTGAACACTTGGTCCTCCTTGTCATGACCTCCAGTCTCTGCAGCAGGTAAGGTAGGTTTAACCATTTGATCCTCCTCTCTCACCTCAACAGGATTCACAATAAGAATATCTTTGTCTTTAACCCCTCCACCAAAAACAATATAAATGTCCTCCTTCTTAGGTTTTCTCTATTCTGAATTTCCTTCACTTATGTCAGTCTCATTCCCTTTCTCAATTTTTTCTTTGGTCTCTGGATATCCTTCCAAATTTGAGCTAAAGTCCCCAACATCTGTACTATCCTCTTCCTCACAGATATCATTCTCTAAGCTAACAATATTCTCAGACTCAGAAACCTCTTCCACAACTTGTTTCTGAGTATTATAGGGTTTACTTTTGGGGTCCTTTTCTTTTCCTTTTACGCTACTCTCCTTCTTAATGTTTTTTGAGTGAGAACCCTTATGTTTTTCAGAGGGGGTAGAGGATATAAATTTATTTTTACAATAACCCTCAATGAGAAGAATCAAACCTTCATGCAAAATAGGACGAGACTCCTTCTTCCTATGAGCATGCAAACTTTGAAGCAAAGAAAACCGCAAATAGATAGGGAAAGAAAGTATATCCTTATCCCTGAAATGATTGAGAAAAACAAAAAGAAATTTATGAACCCTTTTATTTCTACCGTTGAGAATGAAATAATCATGAATACAACATAGCACATCTCACCAAATATCTTTTATCTGCTCCACATCAAAGAAATCTCCATTCTTTTCTAGTTGTTTCTCCTTAGCATCCGACTTCAAAATTTTTTTGTAGGCAACATTGGAAATACTGATCTATTTGGTGAACTTAATGTCATCCATAAGGAGCCCCGTGATCTCAGCAATAAAGTCCTTTGTTAAATTCACAGTGACTCCATGAAGAAGGACCCTGTCAGTGGACTAGTTATTAAAAAAGGCATTCGTGATATGGGGTTTAAAACCATGTAGTCTCTCCAAGTAACTAGTCACCTTCCCTTTTTGTAAGACGTTCCAAACTTCCTTTTGAGCCTTCCATTCATCACACTTTTTAGATTCATGCTTTTGTGGTTCACCCCCCATATTTAGAAAATAGATAGAGCCAAGAACCAGAAAAAAACAAACATAGAGAGCCAAGTTAAAATAAAACCAGATTTTTGTCACTTGAAAAGGAGCTCACTTATTCAAAGATACATGCAAAGGGCACATTACATTCATATCAATGTACTTTCTTGAGGAGGGTGATCTAATAGCTATAAGGTCAGTCCAAGAAATCATTAACTTTCTAATCCAAAAAAATATTTCCCACTTTGGAGTGAATGGCATCATAATTAATGATAGATTTTAAATCAACATGTTTGTTTAACTCATCAAGCCACCTCACCTTATATCTTGACTGTACCACATGATTGGCTATCCAGTCAGTAACCCCATTGGCCTCTCGATAAGTATGGGAAATGACAACTTTTTCAAATTTATGTATTAGGGATTTGATCTCCATGACCGTTGCTTCTATCATCCACGAAATTGAATTTTTGTTATTCAAAATGTTAACAATATTCAAAGAGTCACCTTCCAACCATAGATTAGGGTATCCCAGATCAATTGCAATCTTTATAGTGTATAGGGCAATAGTAGCTTCAACAATATGACTGTTAGAGTGACCTATAGGAAATGCGATCGCATCTATTACATTTCCCACATGATCTCTCAAAACTCCTCCACATCTCGCTCTTCTCAGATTGCCCTTAGCAGCTCCATCAAAGTTCCCTTTAATCCAACCGTTGGGAGGAGTATTCCATCTTATGGTCAGTCTTGGATTATCAATTTTCAAATTAGGATCTTCAGAAGGAGTATCAAATTGAAATGTTAGACTAGTTTTCCTCTAAGAAATAAAATTCTCCTTGAAGGCTTTAATGATATTCTGTCCAAGCACCCATCTTGGTAATTCTTTATTCATGAATATTCTATTATTTCTCTCTTTCCAAATGCTCAACCAGAGATGAGGAGCAATTAATTTCCAGAGAAATTGAACATTAGGATCCTCCAAAGGAAAATTCCAACTTTTCAAAGAAAGTTCAACATTGTTTTGGTGAACCCAGGTCAAGCTCTAGTAGTTAAGAATCTCAGCCCAGACCTGTTGAGTATAAGCACAATTCATAAAAAAATGATCTCTATCTTCAAAACCATTTTTACATAAAGAAAACCTAATAACGATATTAATACCTCTTTTTTGCACATTGTCCAATGTCAAAATTTTATTTTGAAGCATTAACCAATAGAAGATATTAATTTTTGGTATGAGACTCTTAATCCATGCATAAGACCACAAAGGATGATTGCCCTTTTCCCTAGAAGTAAAGATAGTAGAAACTTTAAATAGGCCACTTGGATCAGCATTCCATATTATCTTATCTTCAAGAGATGGATAAAGAGAGACAACATTTAGAGTTAATTGAATGTTATTCAAACCTTGATCAATATCGGATAAATTCACCCAGGAATTATTTTGCCAATAGTGAGAAACTAAAATGCCATATCTCTATTTACATATATCAACCTGAGCCTTATCCTAAAAATCTTCAATCAGAGGATGATCCTTTAACCAAACATCTTCACAAAATCTCACCTTGTGCCGATTTCCAATTTTCTAGGAGCACCCTTTTACAAGAGTCTTCTTTATCCCCTGAACAACTCCCCAAATGATAGAAGGATGAATAACATCAGGAGAGGAGAAGAAATAAGCTAGAGAATTAACATTGAAAAGGTACTTATGTTTCCAAATGGTACTCCATTCCTTGTTATCATGGTAAGTTCTCCATCCTTGTTTAGCCAAGAGAGCTTTATTCATACTTCTAATTTTCCTAATTCCCAATCCTTCTTCACTGAATGGCTTACAAACTTGATCACAAGCAATTAAACACATTCTCTTTTTGTCCTCAGTGCTAGACCATAAAAAATTTCTTTGAATTTTTTCAATAGCCTCTGCAAATTTTAAAGGAATTCTAAAAAGGCTCAAGGCATAAGTAGGTATGCTTTGGAGACAAGCTTTGAGAAGAATTAATTTACCTGATTGACTTAGAAGATTACCTTTCCAACCTGCCAATTTCTTGTTAAATTTATTAATGAGATCAACCCAAAAGGAATTAGGGACTTTCAAGCCTAGAGGAAGACCCAAATAGGTCGAAGGGAGAGACCCTATTGAACAGCCAAGGATCTTAGCAATTTTATTTTGTCTAGGAATAGGGGTATTGAAAAAGAAAACCACACTTTTATTCCAATTAATCAATTGACCCGAGGCTAAAGAATATAAATTAATGGCTTGCTTAAGACTTCTAGCTTCCTTAACTTCAGATTTACCCATAAAAATAGTATCATCAACAAATTGTCCATGCAAACAAATAAGAGGGTGGGAAGAGGGTTGCAAACCCTTAATGAATCCTCTTTGGACTAAATCCCCCATATATCTCCCCAAACAGTTAGCCATAATAACAAAAAAAATGGGGGATAAAGGATCACCTTGTCTCAAACCCTGGGAGGGATTAAAAAAATTGAGAAGAGGTACCATTAACCAAAATTGCAATAGAGGGAGTTGAAATCAGCTGAAGAATGACACTAACAACCTTTTGGTCAAAGCCAAAAGCATATAAATATTTTGAGGGGAAAGCCCAATCAACTCTATCATAGGCCTTGGCTATGTCAACTTTCATAATGAAGCCCCGATTATTAGAACATGACAAGGAATGGATATTCTCATGAGCAGAGATAATAGAATTAAGAATTTGTCTACCTGGAATGAAGCCATTTTGCTAATTAATAATGATCAAAGGAGTCACCAAGAGAAATCTAGAAGTGAGCACTTTAGAAATAATTTTATAGAAAGAATTACAAAGGCTAATCGGTCTAAACTAATTAGAAGAGTCAGCTCTAGTTTTCTTAGGAATCAAGCAAAGGAAGGTGAAATTTATTTCCTTTAGCATCTATTTTTCTCCATATAATTCCTTCATAGCGTCATAAACATCTTTTCCAACAAGTTTCCAAAGTTTCTGGAAGAAAAAAATAGGAAAACCATCTGGACCAGGTGCTTTGTCTCCTCCAAGAGAGAAAATAGCTTTAAATATTTCTTCCTCCTTTGGAATTGAGCTTAAAAATTTATTTTTTTCCTTCATAAATCACTCTTAGGAAATTAGCTTGATTATCCAAATTAATATTAGGGTTAGCAGTCATTAGAGAAGAGAAGAAACTCACCATTTCACTCATAATGTCCTTATCCTAAGTAATTTTTAAGTCTCCCTTTTTAAGATGTGAAATGTGAGTTTTGGCTGTGTGTTTAAGGGTGGACAGATGAAAAAATTTGGTATTTTTATCTCTTTCGCTCAACCATATCAATCTAGAACTCTGTCTCCAATAGATTTCTTCTTTGGTAATGATGTCATGATATTGGGCCAACTTTTCATTTTTTTCTAAAAGAAGGTCAGGAGTGTATTCTTCTTTATGAATTTTGTCCTAAATTTTTTGGATTTCCTCCTTCATAGCATTTTTATTCTAAAAAAATTCCCAAAATAGTTTTTATTCCAAATTTTAACTTCCTTTTTGACATTTTTAAGCTTAGAGGCAACTCTAAAGAGAGATGTACATTCAATATCAATACTCCACCATTCTTCCATCTTACTTTCAAACAGTGGGTGCTGCATCCACATCTTTTCAAATCTAAAAGAAAAATTCTTCTTAAAATTAATCTTTGCAGCAATGAAAATGAGAGGAAAATGATTCAAACCAATTCTCTGACAGGCTTCCAACTTGCAAATAAAGTCTTTATTCTAGTCAGAAGAAATAAGAGCATGGTCTAACCTCGCCTAGATACAATCATTACCCACTCTCTTATTACTCCAAGTAAACTAGATTCCTTGAAGATCCATATCCATCAAACCCTCTTTGTTTATAAACTCCGTAAGGTCCAATCTCCCCTCCAACTGGGTAGCATTACCTCCCATTTTTTCATGATCATAGAGAGGAACATTAAAATCTCCCATAATTATCCATCATCAAGAATAATCATTACTTTTAATATTCGAGATAGCATCCCAAACCTTTTTCCTTAGGTTATTGATGTTGGGAGCATATATATTAACAATAGAGGAACCCTTCTTTTGGTCAACACTAGTAATATTGGCTATCATAAGATATTTACTAGCAAACAGAATTGTTCCAGAGTAACAATTCTTCTTCCATAACATCAAAGTTCCCCCTGAAGCACCCTTTGAACTACTAGCATTTATTGAATAATTTTTAAAGGCTTTAATCTACTTAGCTTTCTCTTTATCCATCTTTGTTTCTTGCAAAAGAAGGAAATTTGGCTTCAGTTCTCTAACAAAATTCCTAACTACATCTAGTTTGTGGACACTATTCAGCCCCCTAATATTCTAGGAAATAATTTTCATTTCTATCTTTTAGGGGTAAAATCTAGAATAGTTGCTTGCCTACCATTAGCAATATTCTACATACTCTCTAACTCTCTAGTTTTCTTAGGGGTTCTTCTTCCAGGATGGGCCGAGGTACCAACATTTGGTTTCACCTTGAGTTGCTGATCCACTCTATTTCCAACTTTTTCTGGGGTAGATGTCTATGGTTTTGCTTTGGTTTGTTGATTATTTTACTGCTTCTAGTCTGTACACCCTTCACAACTGTATTGCTCTTTTTTTCAGCCTTATTCCTTTGATTTGGTTTAAGCTTTGAGTTTACTCCCTTTTCCTTTGAAACTTCTAGGATCAAAGGATCATCTCTAGAAGTATCAAAATCATCCTGATAACTTCATGAGTCAAACACCTAAATCTCCCTAGATTGGGGACAATGTAGATCTCCCTCCTTAAGTTGGATTCCAGATTCAACCAAGATTTCACCCTCCTCAAGAAATATCTTCTCATCTACATCTTTTGGTAAATAACAATTTGTTTTGTTAAATCAGCCAGATCATCTATACTTTGTTCAAGCACTATGGAATTAAACTGAGACCCATTTCTTTCTTTTTCAATATTAACTCCCTCAGTATCTAGTTCAGAAACATTCCCTTGCTTATGAATGTTCTCAATAACCTTTTTCGCCTCAGCATGTTGAGCTATTAAGTCCACATTTTTCTTTTGCTCTTTTGCATGAGAAACTTTGGGTTTCCAAACTTTCTTTTGTTGGATTTTAGCCTTTTTCACCTCCTTTTCAATGCTTGGGAAATTTTTACTTTTGGTAGGACAATTTTTAACCAAATGTTCTTGTTTTTTACAAGCATAGCAAGAGTTTGGGAGATCTTCAAAAATAATTTCTTGGGTTTTTTTACCAAGCTTGAAAATTAGTTCCACCTTATCTGGAAGATGGTTCAAATCAACCACTTTAACATAAAGTCTAGCACTTTGAAGTTTAGTTCTAGCAGCCGTAGCATGATCTAGAGCCACCAATTCAACAAAAGAACTGGAAATACCTTTAAAGATGTCCTCATGCCAAAATTCCAAAGGGAGGCCAGGGAGACAAGCCCAGATCAGAGTTGTTAAGAAAAAAGAATATGAAAGATCCATATTAGGCTCCCATCTTTTAATGGTGAGTGAAAATTTTCCAAAAGACCACGGTCCTCCACAAAGAACCAGATTCAAATCTTCCTTACAATTGAAGATAAATGAGAAGAAACCATTCGACAAGGGTGCTATATCTACCTCTCCTCGAATAACCCATTTTCGTTTGACCATTTTCCTTAGCGACTCTAAATCTGGTCTTGCCCCTAAAAATTTCCCAACCAGGGTAAAATCCATGGAAGACACAGAAAAATAAACTAAAGGATCTGGGATAAAGATTTGAAACTCACCTTTCTCCCAGCAAGATTTAGCAGTCACTGGTGGGAAAGATGATTTACCATTGAGTTTTTTGTCAAATAGGGAGGACCAAGACCTTTGGCCTGATACCTTTTGCACTTTTGAGATCTTTTCCGTAATAGATTCACCATCTAAAGGGTTTTTCTCCTTCTCAAGAGCCTACCTTGAAAAAGTAGTAGAAGTATCCAAAGGAAGGTCACGAACCCCACACTTACCAATGTCCACATTGGCTAGAAGACAACAATTTGTTCCGTCGTTCTTTCTAGATCCCCCTGCGGTTCCCCCTAGATCTGTACCTCCTATGAGATTCTCCCTGACCAATTTCCTGCCTTCTAGTGTTCAAACTAATTGAAAAATAGAGAGAGTTCCCATCATGTATTCTATAACTTTTTAAAAGTTATAGTTATTTTTCAATCATTTTGTTGATTTGGACATTAGAGGCAACTCAATTAAAAATTAAGTAATAATTACTTACTCACTAGAATGATGTGGGTTGCATTTCTTAGAGAAAAATATGAAGCTTTTGAGAAATGTAAGATATTTAAGAGTAGAGTTGAGAATGATTTTGGTTTGAAGATTAAATTCTTGAGATCTAATAGAGGAGGAAAATTTATTTCAAATGAGTTTAACAATTTTTGTGAAGATAATGGTACAAAGAGACAACTTTTAGCCCCTAAGACACTTGAGAAGAATGGGATAGTTGAAAGGAAAGACATATTAGTGACTAAAGCAATAAGATAAATGATGTTAGAAAATAATGTATCACATATCTTTTGGAGAGAAGCAGTAAATACAACAATATATACTATGAATAGAGTGCAAATCACATAAAGAACTTGTAAGACTCCCTATGAACTTTGGTTTGGAGAATATGATGAACATGTTTTTTTGGTTGACTATCCATGTACAACATTCCCAAGGCAAATAAAAAGATTTATCAACCAAATTGGATACGCGATACTATTAGATATATTATATTTTCAAATATCCAATTAATCTCACCTATTTAAAATTTAATTTTTAAAACTTTTTGTCATAATATTAATATGATGATATATTAACATTAATGTTTTTGAATTAGCACTCTATTTTTATTATTTATATTACTATCACATAATAGCATTGTATAGATAGAAATGTGCACTTCTCTAAGTCCTTCTATTCGAGAGATCTCATGGATTGAGAGCCTCAAATGTTGAGTTAGAGCTCCCTAGTCATGGAGTGCAAATGAATGTAAATAGAAATGAAATGGCTCTTAGATGGGGCTAAAAAATTCAGCCCCTTGCAAGTACACCATAAAATATGGGATTCTAAGACAATAGAAAGGATGCTAGTGTCCAATAACTACCATGAAATGCTATGCAAAATGCAACTAAACTATATGAAATGCAAAGAATGCAAACTAAGCTAGTAATATAAGAGTGTTAAAATCATCTTAATTAAGATAAATGTGCTATCCTATTGCATAAAAGAAGCTACACTAATGCAATATGAGGTTAAACTACTATAATGTGCAAGAATGAGTGTGAAGCCAAAAGATCCTCCAAAAACTCCAAGAGCACCTCTAGAAAAACCAACAACATAACACTAATGCAAAGAATATGGATCCTTAGATGAGGAGAGAGCTCTCCATTTTAAAGAACTACAGAAAATGGAGATCATGAAACAATTAAATCTAATCAAGGGCAGGGAGTTGACTTTTGGATGATCCATGTTCAAGATCATTTCCACCAATCAAAAAGAGTTGACTTTTGAATGTGAGACAAAAGACTTTTCTTGTATTTTTAAATGGGAAAATGACTTTATGTGTGCAACTTATGATAAGAGATGAAAGGTGTCTTTTATTTAATTAAAGGGAGACATGTTTATTTTAATTAAATAGTAATTTAGGATATAGTCGTCAAACTATAGGATAAAATCAAATAAATTAATTTTTGAAGATTTGATCCAAATAAATGATTTGATAATTTAGCAAAAATGTTGAGAAGGGGGCTAATAGTCTAGGTGACCATTTTTGGGTGATTAAATTTTTTAGTCTTTGATTAGTGTGTGATAAATCTAGGAATACATTATGTCAAAGAATAAATAAGCCATGTAGGCAACAACAGCTAAAGCTATCTGACTCAAAAGGAAAAAGTGCAGAGTGAGATAGAAAACACTAAATGCATAGCCTAGTAGTGACAAAACTAAACACTAGGAAAGAGAGCTGATATTAGAACTTGAGAAGAGGACTAATATGTCAAGCAAAGAAAATAAATCAATAAAAAAATGGGAAGATCAAGCATATGCTCCTGAGAGATAGATAGCCATAGCAAGCACTTTTGCAGTGATGATAGAACATTCTTTCCCTCTCGAGATTGAAATCAAAATAAGGTAGAGGAGATGCAAAAATGAGTGAAACAAGATAAAATTGAGATTAAGCAAGGTCCATGATGACAAATAAGTGACTAAAACCCAAGAGTGACCATTGAAAAGTGATAGAATGCCCCAACTTGAATGAATTTGACCATGGAAGATAAAGCATGAGGATGAGGTCAAATCAATGAGAAAGATGCAAGTTAAAGTGAAATGAAATGTACTAAAGTGAGTAAGAAGCATGGAAGAGAGTAGAAATGATGAAGGAATGATGATGTCCCAACAAGATTCCAAAATTAGGCCTCAAAGGGCCAACCAACTGTGTGGAAGAAGGAAGAAATTTTATAATATGTTTTTTTACCATCAAGATTAACACAGATTTCAATTTCAATCAGAAAAATGGATCCATGACATAGAAATTACCTAGGGGCGCAATTTTTGTGCAATTTCTAGGAGTTCAAAAATTGGGTCAAAATGAGGTCAAAAGGTATAAAAGGGGTCCAAGGGGTCATTTTCAATTCATTTGTCTTGTGATTTTGAGAGCTTGAGATTTTTGAGAGAGACAATGACACAGGGAGGTATTCCAATTGCATCACACAGTTTTGAGCACAATTGGTTGTATAACCAACCTCTAGAATATGGTGCCCCAGTAAGTTTTCAATTTTTTGAGCTTTGTAGGTCATGTTTTTGATCTTCTTAGCCATTTTTGTAGGGTTTCATAGGTTTTCCACAAAATTTTGTGTGATACTTTATAAAGTATCATAGTTCTATGAACTATAATATGATTTTTTTGGTTTTTGAAAAGTATCACATAGGTATTGGACCAAGTATCATATGAGACCCACCCAATAGTCATACGATACTGTGCAAAGTATCACATAGAGAGATAGTATTGCATTTTTATTGGAGAAAGTATCGTAGGATACTTAGTCAGCTAAATTTGCATTTAAGAGCCATTTTTTTTTGTTTCTCATTTGAATATCAGTTTTCACACTTGGGTAATAGAGTATAGATGTCTTTAGTCATGTCTTGGTTTCCATTATGGTATGTGCTGACATATAGGCTCTTGTTTTTATAGATGGTGTTTTGGATGTTGCATATAAGAGCCCCTAAGGTAGTGGGATTGAGATTAGTTCCTCATCTAGATGAGGATCTGAGGAGGACTCTAAGGACCATGGGCTTCACGTGCTTGTTGTATTTGCCCCATATTTGGGAAAACCATGGCCTTCTTACTAACTAGAAGAGAGGTGACACAATGAGCATAACACCTTCCATCTGCCCACTGGAGAGACCATTATCACACTTGAGGATGTATATTGTATCCTATGAGTACCTTATCATAGGGACCTAGTAAGTGTAACAAATATGTCTATGTTTTCTTTGCTGACATGAGCTTTATGTGTCATAGGTGTATTACGATCAAGCCCAAACAGAGGGTAGGAAAACACTCTAAGCATTAGTCAAGGATGTGACATCCTTGATAGGCATCTGACATGGCCTAGGTTGATAGTAGAGTATGGGGATCGATACCTAGTTATATGCATTGTTTGTTCCTTGATCACACAAGCACTAGTCATGGATAGAAGCCATAAGGGTTTCTCATGTGGATGGGGGAGATTGGTGATGGAATTGATAGGGAGGCTATGGTGGATGGTCTAGGGATTGGCTATTCTGGCCAATATGTACCATGAGTTGCACGAGATTATTTAGCGAGAGGGGAAGACATGGGCATGGGGCACAATATTGGCACAGGTCTATGCTTAGGACCACATAGAAATCATTCACCCTTGAGAACAGTCTCAGGAGAGATATTTACCCTTTATCTACAAATTCTATGGCTTCATCTCCCAACCATACAATGAAGACATGACATATTATTGGTGACTATTCGATGAGTTGTCAGATTTTGAGTGGTGACCCTACAAGGGGTGCAAGGGGTGGTGAGAGGAGGTGGATGAGCTAGGCTATATGTTTAGGAGCCTGCCATTGGTAGGATGCCATGCAAGCATAAACACTTATATCTTTGTATAGGTCATACTATTTCTTATAGTTTAATTGTTTCAAAGAAAAAGGAATCTTCAAGAATAGTTCCTATTGTTGACTATGACACAACATACTTGGGCACATAAGTGAGAAAGGTATGAACTTACTTCATTCAAAGAAAGTTTCACCAAGTTTGAAATGTGTCAATATGGATTTATGTGAAAGTTGTGTGTATGGGAAACAAAAGAGAGTTAGTTTTGTGAAGATTGGGAAGGAAAAGAAAAATGAGAAATTAGAGCTTGTGGATACAGATGTATGGGGACCAACTCATGCATCTTCCCTTAGTGGCTCTCATTATTATGTTACATTCATTGATGATGTAACTAGAAAAGTATGGGTTTATTTCCTTAGAGAAAAATTGTAATGCCCTGCCAAGGGATCCAAAAGAATTAACCTAAAGTTTCACTAAGTTTGGTAGCATTCTTTTTTTTTAAACATGGAAGTTAAACCATTCACAACATACACATAGTAGCGGAAGCAATAACAACATTCAACTAAAAGTATACATAAACATACATAGTAGGTTACATTCCTTAAGGATCCCTTAATGTTGAATCACATTTAAATTAACTAATATTGATTCCATCTAATACCACATCCACATGAAGTAATAATGAAAAGTCCAACATTCTTAAACAATATACATTTGTTCCAAATGTCCCCTAGTAAATTAACTTTTAGAATGCTCAATCATCCACTGTACATGTCACAGGGTATGAAAGGCTTAAAAGAATATACATAAGTGAAAATAAAGTACATCATCCTATTCTAATCCATGATGAAAGTGCAATAAAGTAAATGAAACCATATTCCATACATGAAACATCATCATAGAATATATAAACATCCATCGTAAAAGATAACCATATATCATAAACATAATTATCTAATTGTGCAGTTCCTCCCAATTGTAAATAGCATCATTAGACCATTGTGGGCCCTACCCATCCCTCCGTGCATAACATCCCAAGCCATCAAAGAGATCATTGGTATTATCATAGTAGGAATGTCACTCCTAAAACATACTACATCATATACAGAAAAAAATCTAACATGCTACAATATATGCATAAAAAATCTATTCATGCAAAATAAGGCATAAGATAAGTAAATAACATCATCTATCATATGCTAATAATAAATATAAGGATACATGTCCATCATAATAATCCAAGAACAAAATAAAGATAAATGCCAACAAAGAATGCTCCAGCCACGATGTCTTAGATGGATCTCAAATGGTAAGAGTGAAAAATCACTACCACCTGAGTGCATGGAACCTAAATGGCCCACTCCCACCATGCTAAGGATATAGTCTCAAATCCCAAATAGGTTATCAAATCACATAGCACAATTACTCTCTAAGTCCAATAATCCTACAAGTACACTAACTCAAAGGTTCCAACATAGACTGACATCTATACCCAGAGGCACACAAGACATGTAAGAGACCTACTATGTAAGTAGGAAAGTGTCATTGCACGAATCATGCTAGAGATACCTTGGTAGTCTCTCAATAGACCCCAATGCCCTAGTGATCCCTATGCGGTCACTAGTACCCTCTCTTACTGACGAGACATACTACAAAATGCAAGGTCGCAACCAATCATTCTCTCTACTCCCATCCTAGTCTGTACTAGCACTCAAGGCATGGGCGAGAACATAAAATTATCTTATTAGGTTCATTTAAGTTAGTATTTAGTGTAATTTTTTCACTTATTAAATAACTTACAATGAGTTACCCTAGCAGCCACTTAGGGCCTCGGCCCCCATTGCAAGCCACTTCTCGACACTACAAGTAGATAACCTACCCTAAGCTCATGAAATCGCAATCACAAAATCACCTCAGTCCTATACAAGTGACTAGAAAACATCAAAATATAATCCACAAGTTCACATCAGTTCTCCAAATGCAATTGAAAAGCATCAAATGACAAATCACAACATCTCTCAGTTCTCAACGAGTAATCAAAAAAAATCTTAAAATAATACTGTTCAAAGACTTCCCAAAATGGTCAAGTCATACATGTCACAACATGACATCATCAAGATCAAATAACACTTCAATCCCATCAAGGTGACTAGAAAGTAAACCAAATACAACTGATCGATGACTCAAAAGTGGTTACATATATCACAGCTTACACAAGAAGATTGGAAGCAATATCAATCAATAAACCACACACCATAGAGCATGCCATCTCATAACCATGGTTGGGTTTAAAAAGATTGAGATCAAAAGACATCAACATGACATTACAAATCATAACCCCTGAGCCTTTGGTAGACCTCCTATAATTGGTCAACAATCTAGTCAACCGAAAACTCCCAAATAGATAGCATAGAGAAAACACAAAATGCAAGCACATGTTTTTGTTTCATTAAAAATCTCATAGTTGAATTAAGTGTGGGGTTTTAGTTTTCGTTTTAGATTTAGATATCAAGTGAAGGAATTTTTTTTATGTTTTTCCAAACCCATGTATTTATTTTGGATAGATCAAAGTTTTCCTCCATAGCTCTTTAAAACAATTTCCTAAGCTGTTCTAAGGGTATTTTACATAATCAGTATATTGAAAATGACCCCTCTTTAAAAAGAAATCAATTTCTCTAAATTACTCTAGGAGGGATTATCATTTATTGTTTTCAAATAACTCGATTTACAATATTAATTAATTTATAAAAAATACCCTTAAAACTTAATTAATCTAATATATATATATATAAAATATAACCACATCATTAATTGATATCTATAAAATATCATTAAAAAAATATATAATAATTAATAATTAAAAATTATTAATATATAATAATTAATATTTAAAAATTGTTAATATTTAATAACAATAATTATTAACAAAAATTAACTTTATAACACATTAATAAAAATAAAAACATAATAAAACACATACTTGCGAATCGCAGGCCTGCCGCGGGTATGCAGTACCCTACTATTGTAGGTCTATGCTGACAGCGGGTATAGAGTACCCCTGTCATCGCAGTGCCTGTGACGACAGGTACTCTACCACCCATAGGGTCCTTGGGGTACGGGTTCTGTCCCTCCCACATTAAATTTTTTAATTTTTTTTTATAAACATTTTTTTAAGATTTAAATATATACATTTTTTTTTAAAGACTTTTTTTTAGATATAATCATTTTCTCTCATATAAATGCTTTCAGCATCATTTTAACAAATACTTTTATCGATAGAGATCTTGGCCTATAATAAATATATCTACGAGTTTTCTAATACATTTATATATCGAGATCAAGACCAATTCAGAGGTAAGCAACATATCCCTTTTGAATTTATCCATTTATTCCCTCTAATAAGATTCGTCCATAAGCATTTAAACCCCAATCCAATAAATTCCTCAGATCTACACATGATATGGTTTTCTCATACATAAATTTAAATACCCATGACAAGAATGCATATAATTGAAATATGGAATATTCAGAAAGCATTCAAAAGACATGAAGAAGATAGGAAGTGGAAGAGGCGAAACAACATATGCGAAACCAATGTCTACCTGGACACTGATGTTAATTCGCTTCTCCTCAAAATTTGCAGAGCAAGCCCCTTCCTTCTCCAACGTTTGCGGATCCACCCAAAAACACACACCGAGCTACTAGGAGTGCCTGAATATAAGGACCTCTCAGGAAGCACCTAGAATGTCTCTAGAAACAACCAGAAGATAGGATAAGTGTTGACAACTAAGCACGAGCTTTTTCCAACCTTGAGTCACAAGGTTGTAGACACCATGTGCTTAATTTGTGGGCTAACTCCTTTGTTGTAAACACATGTGCATTCAAGAGGTGTGCATACTCCTAGGTAGACTTATGACTTTTATTTTAATTCTTTTATTATTATTAATATTATTATTTTATTACTATTATTTAATTTCTTTTATTTAGTTAATTTCCCATTTAATTAATTAAAAAAAAAATATCAAAATATCGTAATATTATATTTTTTTTTTCCAAAATAATTAAATCTTTTAATTTTAGACTTAATTAATAGAAAATTCACCAAAGACTTCCAAAATAAAATATGAAAACCCATCATAGAACAACCCATACAAAATCAGTCTAAGGGGTTAAAATCACTAATTACATCATCTGACGGATTCGGTGGGTAAAACATCTCAGATACTTGTCCTACCTTTCTAGGACAAATGGTTTAAGGGTTTAGGAGTTGGACTTGAGAATTTATCTCCCCTTTCTTACCATTGAGATAGTGTGATAGGGTACACTCATCCTGGCAATTCAGAGAAGTTGATACCCAGTACCTGCAACTTGCATAAAATCCATGCATGTACATACACAATATATATATGCTAAGCTAAACATGCAATGGTAGGAAGTGGTGCATTATGTATATCCCGACTAGTAGGTGACTACGACTCCCTTCCTTAACCACATCAGAAACACCACACATAAAGAAAACAAACATGCACACCATACACATGCAGTATGGGGTAAGTACCATAAGACAACACATATAATAATCCATTTAGCTAAACATCATAAAAAATTGAGAATAATGTAATACTCATCATGCATACATGAAATGTAGAGTCTAAGTAATCTCATCATATATCAACTGAATCTATAACACAATATCTGATAGTCTTAAAACAATTATACTAACCATCAACATAAAACTAGCCTAACAGAGTTTGATAATGATAGCAACAATGTAACTAGAAAAATGTAAACTAGGGCAAGCACTACAAAAATTTGATGTATTTCAAAATTTTAAGAAATGGAAATGCTTGTTTGAGAATGAGATTGGTAAAAGATTATAATGTCTCAGGTTTGATAATGGTGGTGAGTACTACAAAAATGAGTTTGAAGATTATGATATTGCTATTAGGATTTAACTGCAGAGTTTTTGAGTCAAACTCATTGACCCATATATCATGAGTAGTGGTTCACACATGAATCCATCTCTCATGAGAATAAAAGGAACACTTAGCACTCATTGGATCTAGGTGATGCTCATAGAGGTGAAGCATTGGGACTTCCCAGGAGGTCACCCATCCCAGTCCTACTCTAGCTCAAGTGCACTTAACTACAGAGTTTGAAGATTATTATTCCACTAATGGTATTCATAGGCAAAAAATTATTCCAAGGACTCAATAAGAAAATATAGTGTTTGAATGCATGAACATGACAATAATGGAGTGTGTAAGGAGCGTGAGGTTGTATTTTGGGTTGCCCTTAAACATGTGGGTAGATCTTGATTAATAGAGATCCCTCTACTCCTTTGGGTTGTGGTATTCAAGAGGAAGCATGGACTGGTAATAAGTTGAGTTATTATTTTCTTAGAACCCTCAATTATGAAGCATTGCAATATAGATTCTGAAAATAGAACCAAACTAGAAGCTAAGTCAAAGAAATTTGTAATTTTTGGATATGACATTGATGAATTTGGTTATATGCTTTGGGATTTTGAAAATTGTAAAATTGTAAGAAGTAGAGATTTCATACTCAATGAGAAAGTGTTTTACAAAGATCTATTGTAGTGACATGAGAAGAAAGAAAATAATTATGTTGTTTTTGATGATACTCAAAAGGATGATGGTTCAGCAGTCCCACATACTCTACAACAACCACAACAACAAATATCACACACCCCTAAATGTTAGATGACCGATAAGGCTGAGTAGACCTCTAGACAAATTTTCTCCCTCTTTGTATTCTATTTTACTAATAGATGTTGATGAAATTAAATTTTATGATGAAGCTATGTAGGTGGATATAAATTTAAGTGAGAGTGTGCTATGACAGAAGAAATGAGCTCCTTACTGAAAAATAAAACTTGGGATTTATTTAAGTTACCTACATGTAAAAGACCTTTATACAATAAATGAGTTTACAAGTTGAAAGAAGGGGATGGAGATAATAAATTATTTGAAGCTAGTTTAGTTGTAAAAGGATTTACACAGAAGAAGGGCATTGATTTTGATGTGATATTCTCTCTAGTTATTAAAATAACTTCTATTCATACTATTTTATGTATTGTGACTATTGAAGATTTTCATTTGGAGAGTCTTGATGTTAAAACATTTTTTCTTCATGATAGTTTGGATGGAGAAATATTTATGGAACAACTACAAGCATTTGAGGTCAAAGGTAAGGAGAATTTAGTGTGCAAATTGAAGAAAATTTTATATGGCTTGAAACAAGCCCCTCGACAGTGGCATCTTAAATTTGACATTTTTATGCATAAGCATAGATACACTAGGTGTCATTCAAATCATTGTGTTTATTTTAAGAGGTTGGATGATGATAACTACATTATTTAATGTTTATATGTTAATGATATGCTTGTAGCTGTTCCTAACATGGATCACATTAAGTGGTTAAAATAATAGTTAGCACATTCATTTTCTATGAAGTATTGTAGGACAGAAAAACAATCCTTGGTATAAACATTTGTAGAGATAGGAAGAAAAGATAATTGACATTATCTTAGGATAATTATATTGAGAATGTGTTGTAACATTTCTCCATGGAGAATGCTAAAGTTGTTAGCACAACTTTTCCTGGTCATTTGAAATTGACTTAGGAGATGTGTCCAAAAACATAAGAAGATGAGGCTAAAATGTGTAAGCTACCTTATTCTTTAGCTATAGATAGTATAATGTATGGTATGGTATGCACTAGGCCAAATATTGTACATAAAATGGGAGTTTTTAGCAAGTATGCGAGTCATCCTGGGATTGTACATTAGAATGTCATCAAATTAATTCTTAGATATTTGAGAGCAACATCCAGTAAATATTTACTTTTTGAGGACTCTAGTATTGATTTACAAGGTTATGTTGACTCAGATTTGGAAGGAGATCTAGATATCAAGAGGGTTACTAAAGGACATGTTTTTATTATTGGTGGGACATTAACGTGTTGAATTTCTTGGTTGCAAATGGTGAATGCATTATCCACTACAAAGGCAGAGTATGTTGCTACTATAGAGGCAGCCAAGGAGATGATATGAGTGTAGTTCTTCATTGAAGAATTGGGAATCCCACATAGGGATAACTATTTTTTTACAAATAGCCAAAGTATCATTCATCTTGTAAAGAATTTTGTATTACATTCAAAGAAAAATCACATACACTTCTGGTACTATTTTGTTCGATTAGTTTTGGTTAGTATTCTATAATAAACAAAATAAAAGAAAAAAGTTAGGGGTGGTTTTACATTCCAATGAGATCTATAGATTTAGCAGTGCTATGATCCATCTCCAAGTGGGGTGTTATTTTTATGGAGTTTTATCAGTCTCCAAGTAGGAGATTATTTTGATGTGGAGCCTAAATAAACTTAGAATTTAATTTTTCCCACTTCATGTGCCAATGTTTACTCCTAGATTATTTCTACAGGGGTTTGGGGGTGGCACCCCCAAGATGGGGTCAAGGGACAGTGACCCTTGCGAGGTCCTAGGGCAGAGCTCTAGGTGTGATGCACCCCTAAAAGTGTAACTGCAATTATTATATTAAAAGGTGTCAGCTACTATTTTTCTATTAGATGACTTATTCTAGCCCTAAATTATGTAAGTGACAAAAATATTGTGTAAAATTGCTCAAAGTTAGAGATTTCATAATTTATGATGAGATTATAACTTCTTGCAATGATATTGAGTTGTAAGGGATTGTGGATTGTAATAAGGTTGTAATCATTGGATAAAAAGAATATTGGACTCTCTTTGTTTTGTAGATGTAGCCCAAGGACTGGGTGAACTGCATTAAATCTTTATGTCTTGTGTTATCTTTTATGTGATTTATTATTTTATGATATTAATTATATTTGCATATAATTTTTATTTATGTCTCATTAATCCTAACAAAATCATCCACTAGTAGTCCCAAACATGTTCATAGATTGTGCCATTTGTGCACCACTTATTAACAACTTGGGCTTTTCTTGGTCAAACTGTAATCCCATTTTGGGATCCACAAAAAGGTTATATATGTCATGTTTAGTTATATTTAGGTTCATAACCTAGTCATACTCAATCCCATTATTAAACTCGGTGTGCATGGAATCATGCCAAAGGAGTACACCATTATGTTGCTCAATAATATCTTCATGTTTTGAATAATAGAGTTCAAGATGGAAAACATGGGAATCAATATGGGGATATGGGCATAGGTGGTTTGAAAGCCTCCAAACTAATTTAGATTTTCTCCTATAAGATCATTTAAAGGTTGATGGTTTAGGATTGGTAAGTCTTATTAAGGTGGGGATTATTTTTAGGCGGTTGGAGGTCATTTGGTGGTAGTTGTAGTTTGTTTGGAGGTGGCCATGTATTATTTGTAGAATCATCACAAGGGTTTTGTGCTTGGCTTGATTCTATTCCTACTTATAATACAAATTAATATGCATTTAAAACCAATTTAAACAAATTTAATCAAACCCTAGTTTTTATATTTAAAAAAAACTAAAAATGTCATTGACATACTATGATTGTACACATATACTGAAACAAACATGATACACAAGAGTTTATAATATCTTTTCATGATTAAAATAATAGTTGTAATATCGTATCAAAAATGTATCCCATTTATTTGATATTTCATGCAATAATATGGTAGAATTAAGCTAGCATATCTAATAATCTTAAAGTAAAATTTCATGATTAATATAACATATTTAATCATATTATCAAGCATGTACTTTAGTTATTTGACATTCAATATAATAGCTTGATAAATGAAAGGGTTGAAACAAAAAGAAATTTTTAAAAACAAATGAAATCCTAATCCTTTGATATTCTATCACGATTCTTTGAAATTATTCAACATTGTACCCTAATTCTTTGACTTTCCATGCAATATTTAAACAATATGAAAAAATAATTATAGGTTGAATGAAAACCTATATCAATAATGCAAATATTGTTGAAACAAACAAGAAACCATATAAGTAAAAGAATCCAGTAAATTTTCATTATTAAAATAGAAGGTTTTTAATTTTTTTGGAAATAGTACCCTATTTCTTTGGATGACATGCAACAATTACACATTCTACTAAAAAAAGAATGAACCAACTAAAACCCTCGATTAAAGACCAAGAGATGATTTTGTCAAACATGAAAAACATTAAAGCAAACGAATAGAATAACATTTCATGATTAAACCAACAAATGAATATAATAAACTAATTTTATGAATAAACTAGTAGATTTTATCATATTATCAATAATGTACCCTATTTATTTGATATTCCATGTAATAATTCCACTAAATTAATAAAAGAAAAATTCATACAATCCATGTAGACGTAAGAATGCATTTATCCAATGCCAATGTAACCCTTAGATAAAAACACATAAAGGGTAAAAATAAATAAGAAACCATACTGATGGTAGTGCTTCAACATATTCATAGACTTCCAAGTGAATTCTCGCAATCAATGGGCATAACTAGTTAGAGTGTATGTCCATTAATCTATGTGCTCCATAGTCTTCCTTGTAGTAGACTCACCTCATAGAGGATAGAAATGTATAGAAATCCATTGAAAGTGGACAGTGAGCAAAGAGTTCCTTCAAGCAACATTTTTCTAGAGGAGGAGATTAAGTGGTTTGAGATTTAACAAGAACGACGTAGGATAGAACACAGTAACAAGGTTCTAGGGTTTAAGATTTGGTAGTGATTTCAACTTGGAAGAAGGACTTAAACTTGTTAGTAGAAACCTTGATTACTATCATGGATCAGAGTCAGCCATGAATTTAGCAATAAGAGGCAAAAAAGTTTGTGGTAAAGAGCCAACAAATTATCTTTCACTAGGCAAGACTGTGCTTAGATCATGCATAAAAGGGGTTATGAAGTCAAATCTAGTAACTTAAAATACCCACATGGCTTAACTTGAAGCAATGAATTTGATAAGAGCACCCAACAATACAAGAAAATTGAATACCAACCATGCAACAATAGATCAATACTAAGGAAGATCAAATATATTGCAGATTGATTCTTATTGGAAGATTGTTGCATACATATTAAGATGGCTTTGGTAAAGTGCATGACTGCTTCAATGAATAATAATAATTTTTTTTTTGCAAAGACCAAATATGAAGTGAAATCCTCTAGCTCTACTACAAATCAATTTGATATCCTATGGAAGAACAAAACTACTACACAATTTGATTATCATGACACCATATCTGATGATTAAAATGAATCTCAAGCAAGGTGGAACAAAAGTTTGGAAAAGCAAAAATGTTTTTTGTCCAAAACAAAATATTCATAAGGACTTAATGCCAAATCCAAGATGAAGCCTTCACCACAGGTAAGAGACTTCAAATTCAAAGGTAAATATGATTCTTTCAATCATAGGAATAATGAGCAATCACTAAATAAAAACCCTAAAGATAGTTCTAGGAAGGAAAATAGTAAAAAAAGTTATTGGACCTTAGTAACCCAAAAAAAAATCATTTAAACTGCATAACAGGAAACCCTAGCATACCTTCTACACCTTCCAAAAATATAGTCATCTTTTTGTTAATAGGAAACCTCTAGTTCATGGTTTCTTTCCATCAGTACATCTAGATCATCACCCGTCTTTAAACAAAATGATCGATCAACCCTTAAAAGATTATATGCCAATAAAAAAAACTATATATCTCAATCCTTAAAAAAAATGGATTGAAAGATCAATCTAAGGTACCTAATCGAGATCTATCTTTTAGGCATGAAAATCTAAATACCCAAGAGACCTCATGGAAAGTAAGTAGATCAGATAGACAACATATTGAAACCTCAATAGAGTAGAAAATGAATCTAAATGATAGGAACATAAATGATCATGTAGAGATTAGGACATTCCTCAACTTTGATAGTAAACTTAATCAGGTAAATAGATTAGCAACATAATAGTCTAATTTTCAGAATCATTAACTAGTCAATCATGAAAATGTCACCATTTTCAATAATAAATTTAGTGAAGCAATATGGCATGAATGTCAATAATTCAACATCTATTCTTACTGGAACATACCTACATCCAGAAAACCTAACTTTGGGGAATGGTTGGAGTCATTCAAATTGAAATAGGTAAGTAGGTTATTTCTTTCTAGTAGTTTAGTTTATTTACATTATAAAAATTAACTAATTAGAATTGATATTTTATCAATTCCAATATGTTTTTATAAAGGATATACTCTAAATTTATTCTAATGTATACCTAATATTAATGATCATGAAGTCAATAATATACATTTTTCAACTTGGATATCTATTAAAATCCATCTTTGCAGAACTTTTTCATCCTAACATATAGGTAAGAATAGGGTCATCCTTAGTAAAATTTCTAGGTCTAGAGTTAGAGAGCAAAGATAAAAATGAATAAGACTACTAAAAAATTGAACTTTGATATCTTGCTAGATAATAAGATAAAAATCATCACTAATATATCATTATATGAGCTTTACTATGCAAAATATGAAGGACACCTTAATAAAATCTCCTTGTTAGATAAGGACTATTCAGAAGATCACCTTAATATGAGATTTAACTCAACTCAAAGATACTCAAACCTAAGAAGATTATTATCGAGAAAAAAAAGTAAATTAGGAAAACTTAAAGATGGGGAACAAATCAATTCAAACTCAGCTTTAAGATCTATCAGAATGATCATCGAGAAAGACCTGAAAATAAAGAGGTAATATAAGAAGGGGAAATCATAGAGGAGATAGGAATAGAAAGGGTAAATGGACAAGATAACATTGATGAATCAAAAAATGCTAATATAGAGAAGGATAATGGCAATCCTTTGACTCACAATTATATATTGGAACATAACCTAGTAGAAGGAATTATGGAAAGTAGAAGCAAATTTGAGGAAGATCTTAGAAACATACAACAATGTGAGCAATGCTTAAAGAAGAATATTTTCATAGATGATATAAAAGAGAACCTAAAGAAATACTATCAACTAATTCATGAATTTTTGTTGATCCACAATGACATAGGGATCAAATTTTTCTACAGTAAGTATCCCATAAAGAGCATTTGAATTGTTGATCTGTATGCCTAATTTGCCTATTAGTGTCTAACACTTAGTCATTTCCAAGGTAGCATTGGACGATCATCACTACAACTGAGCCATCTAAAGAAGGCCAAGCTACGAAGGACTTGTTTATTTGTCATTACGTGTTGCAAAAGTCAAAGGTTGTTGAGCACCCCAGTTGAGACCGAGCACGCATATAAGCTGAGTAACACAGTTGAAATTGAGCAAGTAGAAAGTCAGTTATTAGTGAGTGAACATAATATTTTGAGCAAGTAGAAGCCAAGTGACAACATGAATGTTACTAATGACTGAGCATTAGAACATTCAAGTGCCAAGTAAACCATTATTGACATATGAGTTTGAAATTGCACAAATACTTATGTAAATCTTTTTAGCCAACTTCTACATGACATTTGAAGATCATAGAGATAATTAAGGAGGGGACTATGCATTTTGTCATTTGACATCAATACCTAGACAAGCATATTGACCAATCATAAAATTAGAAGGGAAAATAAAAAAAAGGATGAAATATGGATCATTGATCTTAATATAGAACTTTCTTTGATTATCTATTTAAGAAGGGTTCCTACCCTAGGATCATAACAAAGAGTGTTTATGAGAGAATGGAAGTGAAGTGAAGGAGAAAACAAGATAAGTATAGAGTGAAGGAAGGCTAAGTCTAAAAGGAATTTAGATAGTGAAACTAGAGCAGTGAAGGACAAAAAAAAGATATTAGATAAGGAGATAAATTGAGATTTTGAAGAGAGGAGATCCATAATAAGCTTTCAGAGAAAACTGAAGGATTAGGTACTGAATCAATTTTAACATATTTAGTTAGGAAAAATCTCTTAATAGAGTGGTTCTAACAGACCTATTCTAAATCTCTTAATAGAGTCCTTACTTTATTTTAAGTGTAAAATCCTTAAATAGGGTAAGACCTAACAATATTAAATGATTTTAATAGAGAAGACCCCTCACAAGGTAGATCATCTGATTTGATCAAAATTGTAAATTTCACCCCCCAACCTAATTTTACCTTCTTATTGAAGTGTTCGTAGGTAACCAAAATTATTGTTTCATGTGTTGATGATTTTCATGGATAGTGGTTGGATAGATTTCTTTTCAACATTACAGGTTTATGGTTATATGGTGTAAGATCTAAGATATGAGATGGATTATGTGTGAATTATTTTATTAGAGAAAAGTATTATAGATCTTGATTAACCCCCCCAGTATCTTGTTTCCCATTAAGATTTCCAACAATTAGTATCAGAGCTAAGTTCCCTTGAAAAACTCTAGTAGCTTGAGAGAATAAGATCTTGGAGATGAAGGAATAAAAGATGCAAAAAATTATTGAGAACCAGATGATTGAAAGCTAGAGCACATTGCAAAAATTTAAAAAGAAAAAGAAGAGTTAAGGAAATCCTTAAAGAAATGGTCATTCAAAAAAATGATACACTATACAAGGAGTTGATACACAAGGATTGCTTAATAGTGGGAATACTGATGACAATGATCCAACAATAGTATATCTACTAGAGAAGAACAACACTGTGAAAAAAAAAGTCAGTAATACTATGTGAAGTATCTAAAAGAAAATAGAGGAAGAAAGAATCATGGTTGAAGAAGATAAAAGAAAAATGGCTAGCAGATTTAAAGAAAGATTAGTTGAGATGCATAAGCTCACCGAAAATTAGTTGGTCATGATGAACTGGTTGTTAATTATAAATTAAGAATTGAACAAAAATGACATGGAGATCAAAATTCTAAGATTACAAAGTGACCAACTAAGAAATGAGTTAAGATATGAGAAAGAACTACTAGAAAAAATGAACAAACCAAGTGAAGCTATCAGATACTTTGAAGAACCTAATAGATCACTAAGGTCATCTAGTGATACTTCTAGTCTAGGACATGATAAGTACTCTTCATCTACTAAGGAAGGAGATTCATCAAATAATGGAGAACAAAGAAATGAAAAATCCAAAGGAAAACCTACTTTTCATCATTGTGGTAAACTTGGACACACTACTAACATATGTAGGAGAAAAAATGGTATGTAAAACCTTAAACCTAAGTTTACTAGTAACTATTTTAATTGCAAGAAGCAAGGACATATAGAACATGAATGTAGATCAAAGAAAAGTGATGCATCTACTACATTTAGATTTGAAGGACATCTTTATAACTATCATAAATATGGACATAGAGCTCATGAATGTAGATCCAAGGCAAAATCTAACAAGACATCAGAAAAAAAAACACATGCACCTAAGCAAGGTAAATCTTACAATTGGGATTACAACACATGGTATAATTGTCATTATTGTGGAGAGTATGGGAACATTCTAGAGAATTTTATAAAGACACATTTTAAAGGTAACTATAAGAAATGGTTGAATGGAAACCTAGTTTGTTTTAATTATCTTAAGGTTGGACATGTTAGTAAGAACTGCAATACTTGAACACCAACACCAAAAAATGGAAACAATAAAGAGAAAAGGGAAAGTTGAGATGAAAAATAAATGGAAAGAGATAGTGGAAGATGGAAGTAGTAAATCAAGAAAAGTTGAGATCACCCAATCCAATGGATCAGGTGGTCACACCACATGCAACTAAACAAAGAAGGTATGTAAGGGATTGTATACTTAATGTAATATCATACAATGGTTCCTAACAAGTAAATGATTAAAAGTCTATCAACATGAATCAAGATTCAATAGGAAAAATCTAAGAGAATTATTGGGCAATGAAATATGTTTTACTATCAAGTGTGAAACATCAGTATTACAGTCTGTATTGATTGAGCATTACAATATAGTCTAAGAAATTACATTAATCGAGCTGATGTGTTGGCCAACCAAATTGATAATGACCAAACGAGGTGATCGTGATCGAGCATTTGAAGAGAGGCATGAAAGATCGAGAGAACTATTATGCACCTACTTGAGTACAAATGTATTTATTACAACCTAATTTTTAAAATTTAAGGTATATATCAAATTTGGGCATTCATTTTTACTTTACCAAGTGAATTCAAGTGTATAAGTGATTCTTAGGAAATCAAGGTGAACTTAGTGAAAAAGAAAGTGAATCATGGTGTTCTATTGGTAATTTGATAAAATTCAGTAAGTAAAACTTTCAATACTGAGTGAGTTGCTTTATAAGGTTGTCAAAGAAAAGTTTGTTTTGAAACCCTAGTTTGAAATCACAACATCTACATTTGCAACTATGAGTGAAGTTTTGAAGGAGAGAAATGCACAAATTGTGAGGAACAATCAATGTTCTCCACCTAATTTTAGGAATTGTTCAAATTTTGGAGTAGCAAAAGATGAATTTGGCACTCTATCATCAATTCCACCAAAGATTCTAACAATTCAAGATGTAAAAACTAGTTGTATGAGAAAAATTAGAGAAGTCATAGATTTTGAGCTGAGAGAAGCATATGAGAAGCTATGTGACAATGGAGTATTAAAGGATAAGTATAAGATTGTTTTTGAGAAAGTCCTTACTCATGCCCTAGGTTTTCCAAAAGTCTCCAAAGTAGAATGGATAAAGATTGTGTTCAGCTGTATTCATGATATGAAGGTATGGTTAGAAGGCATGCCAATTAAGATCAACAAGGCCATCATATGTCAAGTTATAAGATACTCTACCCTGGATAGAAGAAATGATGTAGAGAAATTGACAAAAGCTAAATGGAATGGTCAAGGTATGTTAATCGATGTGATTGATGACCCTATTGTCAAATTTTAAATACTGATGATTGATGACCCTATTGTCAAAAAATGATCACCGTTATGATATTGTCAAGATGGAACTCCAAAATTTGATGGAGAATCTTGGAGCTATAAGGAAAGAAAAGAATACATCATGTAATTTTGGCTCCATGTTAGTTTTTTGTATTTTCTATGTATAAAGTTCATTTCCTACCATCGACACAGTAGCATAGGATAGGATTAGGTCAACTATGGAGAAAATAAATGACTTGATAAGTCAACCAGGAGAAAATTTTGAGGCGATTATGGATAACTATTTTGAAGAATTCAAGAATAAAATGAGAAATTGAATGATGATTCCTAAATCCATTTTAGATAAGTATTTTGATGATATATATTTCATGGTAGACACATATTTTGTTCATGCCCAGGTTGTACTACCTAGAGTTGTGTGGTTAAGGCCAATGCTTTAAGAGGTAAATGTTGATAAGTAAGCCCAAGATAGATAAGAAAATAATGAAGATAATAAAAGATCTTGAGGGCAAGGATGATGAAGAGGAATGATATGAACAAGAAGCTGAAGCCAAAGAATCAAAAGGTAAAATACTACTTGTTGTCGAGCCCAAAAAACCAAAGCACAAGAAAATAATAATTGTGGATCCAAAGGTTAAAGAAGATCTCAAGAAAGGTGTGTAGAAATTTTTCACACACAAAGAGCCAACAATTAGAATACTAATGAGATCAAACAAAACTCATCCCCTAACTACAAAACGAAAAGAAAGTCCATCAAAGAGAAAACCAAACAGTTCACTGAAGCAAAACCTACCTAAGAGGCCAAAGAGAAAAATGGTTCTAACATAGGAGGAAGAAGATGATGAAGAAACTAAGTCTGACAATCTGAGAAAACTTTATATTATGTTGAGACCACTTCCAATGATTGTGGATTAGGTATGTCAAGAGATTAGTGAATTAACAAGTTTGATAGGACTTAAAGACATTAATTTTGATTCTTTAACTAAAGAAGAACAAAATAATCTTGAAAAAACTATGATAGATATGATGAAACAATTAAAATCTACACCTATAGAGTTAGGTCAAAGCATTCCTAAAAATATATATAATAAAGTTGATTCTAAGTGGAAATAGGCATTGTCCACTAAAAGACATATCAAGGAGACCATGTTAGCACAAACAATGCTAGATTTAGGGAAAACAAATATGTCTATAGCCCTAAAAAAATTTTGTGAATAAATTTATGCCTAAGGAGAGGGCTTATAAAATTCTGATGAATAAAGCTCATGAAGTTGAGAAAGAGAGCATAAATATATGGAAGGGAGAATTTGAGTCACTTATTACATTGGATGATAAAGAAGACAAGGAAGGAGAAGAAAGAGGTGGAGAAGTTAATGAAGAAGAGGATGATGAAACAAAAGTTACAAAACTTGCAGAGGAAATTAAGAAATTAGTAGAAGGGAGTGAACAACAAGATGTCACAATTGAGGACATTCTTGATTTATCCCCATAGGATTAGATCGTGTTGACCAAGGAAGAACTGAAAGATGCTGAATTAGATACATCTCTACCAATCACCAATCTAGTGTTACTACAAATCAAGGATTATCTAAGGATTGACAATGCCAAAATTGATAGTTTTCATGTTACATCAATTACTATTGATACAAGTGTCGAGAAACAAGGCAAGGCTATAATTGTGTTTCCACAATTAACTTATATCCCAATGGGACATATAGTTGAGAAGGTTGAAAAAGAGAAAGAAAAAGAGACAAAAAAGATAGAGAAATCCAAAGAACAAGAGGCTACACAAGCTCTTATACAATTGTCAAGTGTCAAGTTAGTTGAGATACTAACTATTACACCTAAAAAATATGTTATGTCTACTCAACATGAGCATAAATAGGTATCTAGATTGATTGAAAAGGGTAAGAAATCACATATATCACTACCCAGTGATATAATACCTCGATCTCAGATAGTGGCACAACTAGATGAGATGACATAAGAGTCAATAAGTCTAGATGAGGTAATCACTTTACCCATGTATGACTTAAATAATTTGACATTAGAAAAAATACAATAGTTGCAAACTTTTTTGAGCCATAAGGAAAAGAAATAATAGCTAAGAAGAGATCACAAAAAGAAACACATATTACATAACATTAAAGATATTTTTGTTGATGCATTTGGAATCACTGATGTTAATAATAAATATCCAATTTTAGATAAGTTGGTGTACAAAATTGACAAAGTTCAAATAGATGATATTGAGACTAATGATAAATTGATGCAATGGTCTGAGAGGAATTTGGAGCACAAAGTTTTGGAGAGAGACTCTGAGGAACTTGCAAATAGGCAAGTAGAGATTTCTAATCTAGTCAAACAGCTAGAGGAAATTTTGAAGAATATTCATTCTTTATATATGAAGCTTTGTGATGTCAAGTTATTTTTATTGAAGAATCAATTATCAATTGATATGATTCAGGCAGACATAAAGGCATGTTCACATTCATTGGGCAAGAATGCAAGTTCAAGCTCACCTTCATATAATAAATTGACATTTGGTCAACAAAGGTTAGCTAAATTACTGGCTAGATATAGTGGCACAAGGAACAAATTGATTTCTATTAAATTCATGATACTACCACATTTGAAGATGATTAAATGAGAATTATATATAACTCAGAGTCTATTGAAGAAAAATACAAAATTTTCAAGTGTTGAGAGCTTAATTGATCTAGTTGTCAAACTAGAGATACATATTCAAGTCATGGAACCCGTAAGAGATAGATGAACTAAATGACTTGAAGAAATTTTGGCCCATCATCAAACATTTTTTTATAAGTACAAGATAACCCCAACAAACCCCAAGCCACAAGTGACAAAAACAAGGGGAGAATATCTACATGACACATAAGAGAAGGAGAAACATAGAAGATAATAGAAATCAAAGACAACATTATTAGATGAAATCACATTAGAGATTACAGACAGGTATATAATGTATAGCAGAGATTAAGTTTTTTTTGAAGATCATGTTATATTCTCATGGGGAGTATTATTTTTGCATGGAAATATAAGTCATGACAAAGCATTTTTTTCACTAATGTCAAAGGGGGAGATTTCTTTTTATCTCTAAGCCTAAGTTGCCTATTAGTGCCTAACACTTAGTCATTTACAAGGAAACGTTGGATGGTCATCACTGTTATTGAGCCATCTAGAGAAGGCTAAGATGCAAAGGACTTGTTTATTTGTCATCACATGTTGAGCAATCAAAGGTTATCAAGTACCCCAGTCGAGACCGAGAATGTATATAAGTTGAGTAACATTGTGTTATGGTTTCACAATATATGCCCCATTTTTTCCTAGAAATGGGGAACCCCTACTTTATTTTTTTGGCTTTCAAGATCCCTAGTCTGGGGTCTAAGTCCTTTTTTAGGATTTGGCCTAGCGTCTTCGGCCAATCCGAGTCCCAACTTAAAAATATGGATTTCAAAAACAAGAATTTTGAGGGAGAAAGTTAATTTTTACATATAGAGATGCACACTAGCACACCTAGCACATATAGCACACCTCATTGTTGGGCTAGTGCACTAAGTCACATTGGAAAACACTTCCTCTTTGAAGTGTATAATAGCAAGTTGTGCACCTCAAAGAGGTGTGCTAGGTCCTGGGTCTATAAAACCCAAAACCCCCCTCCCCTCCTCACCTTCATTTACTTCACTCCAGCTTCTTGTCATACCAATGCAACTCCTCAGGTGCACTACTTTGCATAACCACCTCCACCACCTACACACACAAATACATAAACAAATAAATTTAAGGAAAAAGGTGAGTAGCTTACGCACCTGTTGAGGTACACACGCTACACACCTTGTCAAAAACATTAAAAACTTAAAAAAAATTAAAACTAAAAAAAAATTAAAACCTAAGTAAAGGTGTACAATTGCACACCTATCTAGGTGTGCAACTACGCACCTTTATCATAAGCATCCCTTAGAAAGGATTAAAGGGTACTTATTTAGTACACCCTTTTTTTTGCACCCATGTGTTCTAAGGGTGTGCACCTAGCACACTCCATGAGGTGCATTGGTGCACACTCTCATATCTTAAAAGCTTAACAAGGGATTAGGCCCACCTAGTGCACCTCTGAGGTGCACCAGGTGTGCCCTTTTTTGTTTTTTAGAGTTTAAATTTGGTTTTTTTGATGTCTTTTTGTCAATTAGGGTTTTTTGGGTTTTTTTGTGTCATCATTAGGGTTTGTATTAATTAAGTACTCAAAATGTAGTTAAGAACCTAGGAAAATTGGGCATAAAAAGCTAACACAAAAGGTTTTAAACACCTTAAATGTGGCAAAAAAATAAGAAACATGGAAGGAAGCCTCTACTAGAACTCAAAAAAAAAAAGGTGAGGTAGAAAATCAAAAGAAAATTACTTATCTATTGAATGTAGGGAAGGGGAAGTTCCTTCCCACAGAGCCATGAAGTTGAGTATGTGGAATGTTAATGGCTTAAATGCCCCTAACAAAAAGTGCTTATTCAAGCATAATCTTAAAAATTTTGAAGTAGAAATAATTTTAATACTAAAAACTAAATTAAAAAAGAAGCAGCCGTTAAATTAAGAAAGTCAATATGATTGTGGAAAAAGGAATTTCAAGAGTCTGTAGGTGCTTCGAGAGGGCTAGGAGTTCTTTGGGATCCTAGAAAGGTCATCTTTGATCTACAAGTATCTCACAATAATTGAATGGTAAGGAAGGTTAGGAAGATTAAAAATGATCTTAGCTTTGGCATGATTAATGTTTATGGACCAATTCCCAACATAGATAAGATAGCTTTATGGCGAGAAATTAGCAATTTTTTGAGATCAAATTAGAATCTAAATGTCTTCTTAAGAGGGGATTTCAATGCCATTCTTATTCTCCAAGAAAAATCATGTGGAATCACAACTACCTCTCAAACCATGATTGATTTCAATGATTGGTTTAGAGAGAATAATTTAATTGATATCCTTAGAAGTAATGGAGTCTTCACTTGGAGCAATAGAAGAAAAGGTTTTTATAATATAGCTGAAAGACTAGATATATTCTTGTTCAGAGGAAACCTCACCCTTTAAAAATTTTCCTTTAGCGCATAAATTCTACTACATCTAGGTTTAAATTTTCCAGCTAGATTAGAAATTAGTGAGGCATCAAAACCAATTAGAAATCCTTTTAAGTGTGAAAAAATGTAGTTTCTAGACGGAGACTTCATTAGAAATTTAGAACATTAGTGGCAAGGAAGATTTTGAATGTTTAGAAATATTTCATTTTATTCAAAATCTAAGGTAGTAAAATAAAAGATGCTAAAATGGAACAAATAACACTTTAACAATATTTTAAAAATCAAGCTAGAAAGTGAACAAGATTTAAACTCTCTGAATGAGGGATAGCTAATACCAAATATTTTAAAGAGAAAGAATTGATCACAATTTAAGAAGATATTATAATGAAAAAAGAGTTATTCTAGAGGCAGATATCTTGTGAAACTTGTCTAGAAGAAGGAGAAAGAAACACAAGATTCTTTCACAATAGTACATTTTACAACTGAAATATCAATATAATTTCTAAAATCAAAGATTCCAATGGAAACCTATCAGAAGATCCAAATAAAATAGTAGAAGTATTGGTAAATTATTACACATGATATTTATAATAACTACAATTATTCAAATTTAACAAAACACAACAAAATGTTAGAAAACATTCCTAAAATTTTAACACATGAAGTTAACAAAAACTTAAATAAAAATTTCTCCAAAGAAGATATATAAGAAGCACTTTTTCAATTAAGCCCAGATAAATCATCTGGGTTAGATGGATTCCAATAATTCTTCTTCCAAAATTTTTGGACATAATAGGACAAGAATTATGGGAAGCAATAGAATCCACTAGAAATTTAGGATCACTATTGGCTGAAATCAATAATACTTTCTTGGCACTTTTTCCCAAGAAGTCCATACATGAAGAACTTGGAGACTTTAGGCTGATAACACTTTGTAGCACTATTTATAAATCTTATCAAAAGCACTAGCCAATAGGCTTAAGAAGTTACTACCTAAACTTATATCATAAGAACAAATGAGAATTGTGTCAGTAAGGTCAAGCCTAGATGGTACTATCATTATTCAAGAAGTTATTCACTCAACTCAAAAAAATAAAGAGGCATGTATGATTATGAAACTTGATATCCAAAAGGCTTATGAAAAAGTAGATTGGTGATATTTATGCAAAACCCTTAAAGCATTCGACTTCTCACATTAATGGATAAAATTAATCTTCAATTGTATTTCTACTTCCAAAATATCTTTATTAGTTAATGGTACACAAGGAGGTTTCTTTGAATAAGGAACGACAATCCAGTTTCTCCATTTCTTTTTATCATCATGGTTGAAGCCTTTGTTAGACAAATTAAAGAATCCCAGAGGATTGGTAGGATCAAAGGAATACAAGTAGCACAATATATTCTTAATATAGCTCATCAACAATTCATAAATGATACAATTCTCCCTAGAGAAATTAATATAGAAGAGGCACAATTATACAAGAAAATCATTAGAAGTTACATGGAAGGTTTAGGACAAAAATTCAATGCAAATAAATAAAAAATCCTTTTTCTAAATACTGTAAGAGCCCCCTTGCTAGAATTTTACATACTTTATTAATCACTTATTCTTGATCAAATTCTCAAAAGTTTTATTATTTGGTTATAACCTATGGTTTGACCACTTTATCCTAAGTCTTTTATTTAATTAAAAGAACATGCTCCCTTTTAATTAAATAAAAATCCCCACTTTCCACTTATCCTAAGTGCACAAACAAAGAATTATTCCTATTTTAAAAATAAAATAAAAGACATTTTTTTCTATGCATGAATGCACAATTTTCTATGTAAGAGGAATCTTTTATTTTTATAATAACTTTAATTCTCCTCCACACATTCCTTTTCTCCACACATTCCTTTCCCTCTCAACTGTCAACTATTGGTTGTGATTGATGGAAATACTTGTGCACATGGATCACTCAACATGCATTCTCCTCCCTTGATTATGCCTTTTTTGCCTCTTAATCTCTATTGTCCATTTTTCTTTAAAAGGGAGAGCTCTCTCCTCATATTACAGCTCAATAAATTGATTTGAAAAAAGTAGTCTATTTTGAAAAAATGAGTCCCTAGGGCACAAATTAAGAGATATTGCTAAATTTCTTGCATTTTTGGAAAGCTCTTTAGTTTATAACAGGTGTCTCTTCTTTGAATTTCTATTTTTTGGAGCCAAAATAATAGAAAACAAATTAGATCTTATTGACTAGGTCAAAAGAAAAAAAGTAAAAAAGAGAGCATTTGTGATTAGTTTGCACTTATTTTTGCATACACTTGATTGAAAGACAACTTTAATTTTTGAGGAAACTAACCATTTTGTGTTGCAGCTCTTAGTTTTGATGCCCTAACTTGGTTGTTTTGTAGGGATTTCTCATTGCTTGCTTTATTAAAAAAAATCTTTTTAAAGACAAAAGGGCCACTAATGTGTTTGCAAGGCTACCCAAGAAAAACAAACAAACAAGTTTTTGTGTGTCTTATTTCATTTTCAAGTGTAACACTAGATTAGTTATTTGTTTTCATTAGGCACATAAAACTCATGAGTAGGGGTCATTTCTTGATAGGAAAGTATGTTCTTCATCCTTTGAGTGAATCAAAAATCTTAACCCTTCATTGGATCAAAGAAAGTGAGTGGGATACTCCACTTTTCAATGGTTTTAAGTGATATTTTTGACATGTTTGGGGGAAAAACAAAGGAAAAGGAGAGTATTCTCTTCAACTTCTAAGGTAAATAAAAAATCTTGACCTCTTTGGTGTGGATCTATTTTGTTAATCTCACTACTAGAGATCTTACCTTTAAAGGGCTTGCTGTTGGGGGAAAGATACCAATAGGAATGAGCCAAAGTGTGAACAAGAAAAACCCAACTAAGCTGACCCACTATAATCATAAACCCCTTGACAAAGGTCAAATCCTTGGGAGGCGTAACACTTGTTTTCATCTAGTGGAAGTGCTTCCGGGATTGTGACCATGAGGAAAATACTAGGTGATAATTCTTAAGGTACTCTTGTGGCTACAAGGTTTGTTACTTATCATGTGATAAGGTGTCCCATATCAGGAGAAATGGAGGTGTTGCAAATGGAATCCTTACTAGACACCTTAGGATTAGAGGCCACACTACTTTTCCACTCAATATCTTGGTGCAAGGATCGATCCTAGTGGACTACCTAGATCACCCCAAGATTTGACTCACCACATGTGTTCCTTTAGATGTGGGTAACCCATCTATTAAAAATCTAATATTTATTGTGGGTATCCACTTTGTGTGAGGTAAAGGTATTGAGTATTGAACTGTGTCCTTTAGGTAGATATTACTTGATGTGTTCTTGAATGTGCTAGACCCATAGAAATCTTTTGAACATACACATGACAATAGTTCTATGGATTTTATTTTTAGACCTCACATATGCTTGTATCATGCAAGGTTTCTTTTTACCTTTCTTGATTGATTGAATACTACTCCATGTATTTCTTGCTTGGAAAAATTGTTTTTTAATATCAAACTTTCTATGCTATCCACTATTGTCAAACTTTGTCAACTAAGTCAAAACATCAAGTCCAAACATTTTTATTGTTTTTTTTATTAGAAGTAATTCCATCATTTGAATTTTCTTTCTATGTCTCTAGTATTTGAACTTTCTTAAAATGGCTCTTGTTCTTAACACTCTGGGTCTTTCCCACCTTCTTAGTCTATGTCTTCTTGCTAGGACCTTATTTTTCTGAAAGGGTACCTTAATCTATTGACTGTACTCTTTGATTTGAAAAATTTTTCACTTGTCATCTTTCTTGATTTATCTAATTTGCTATTTGGGCTTCTTTCCTAGCTCTTGACTTGAGTCACAAGTGTCATAAGTTGCTTGGAAAATTTTCTTAACAAGTCACTCATTTATTGCTACCTCTCTTTAACAAGAGAACACTCTACCTCTCTAGTTTGGACATCATCTTGTGTCACCTTATTATCTTCCTCTAGTCTCCTTCATGCTTGATTTTCTATCTACCACTATGGGCTTCAAACCTTGTACTAAAAAACCTCAACCACGTCTAGATGATCAAGAGTTCTTCTATGCTACTAAAGAGTTTCAAGATATATACGCTCAATAAAAAGAGATAGAAGAGACAACTGATCCTACTTACCTTCATCTCACTAAGCACATAATGTGAATGAACTCTAAATTTGAAAAAATGATAAAAGATAAGATTGCATCATTACATGAATATTACTTAAGGACTCTACACACATGTGAGTCCACTTCTTTAAGGTCATCCTCTTCTTATATGTCTACATATTCCCCTCCAAGATATCAATTTTCTTCATATTCTCGATCCAAAGACCCCATTAGAGAGCAAGAAAATGAAATTTACTTTGAGCCTATGCCAAAATTTCATTATAAACCTATCTTTGACCAATATAATGAAGACATGGATGTATGTTATTCACTTGAGAAATAACAAGAAGATCCTAGGTATACTTTTAGATGATTTTTACTCTCTTGGAATATTCATATGATGTCATCTTGAAAATGCTCCTTGCTAATGAGCTCATCACATTGCCTAAGTCTAGCTCATATGGAAACCCATTCTTGGATATCCATTGTTCTTATTATTGAAATAATGAGAATAGTACTTCAAATTGCATTGAGATGAAGAATAAATTCTAAGATGTTATTGATGATCGGATTTTTGATGCCTCTAATGACTCATGTGATGAAGGTACTTCTCTTGAGCAAGAGCATATTGATGAACCTATGTCTAGTGATGGTATCGTTGACACCCCTACTTCTTCCAACACTCATGAAACTCTCAAAACTTCAAATCTTTCCAACATGCCTCCATCAAATAAATAACCTTATGCTTTCCATGTTGACTATGCCTATCCTCAAGGGCTGCCTCTAATAGAAACTCAAGATAATCTTCACTTGGCTCCAAATATTTTCCATGCTACTAAGACTAAAGATTCTCAATTTTCATGTGATGCTATACTTACTGTGCCCACTTTATCTAATCCTTCACTATATCTTCAAGATCATACCATGAAAACCTCACATACCCCCTTTTCCTTAGAAGTGGATCCATGTCAAGATGGATTCTAAAAAATATGAAGTTATAAATGACAAGAAAGATCAAGATCAAGAACCCTTTCATATCCTTCAAGATGTCACTCTTCCATATCCTATATCTTGCCCACCTCCTAAGTATGATGAAGACATCGCTTCCACTACTTCCATTGAGCTTATTGAAGATAAAGAAAAAAATACAATGCATATGCTATCCAAAGAAACATGTCAAGATCAAAGAGTCCTCTCATGTTCTACTTCTCCATATCCACTTAAAAACTATGTTCAAGATTCAAATGCTCTTATCAAAGGTTTTTCTCCTATCAAAGTTACCCATGAGTCTATTGATGGCCTTGGTGATGTTGCTTCCTCTAAGGATGTTGATATCCATATTATCATCCCTTTGCATATCCTAGATATATCCTTGGTCCTTATCCATAAAAGATAAAACCTTCAAACCTTCCTTCCATATTAAGGCCTTATGTTCCTTCATCTCCTACATTTTCCAATCCTAACTCTCCCATTATGCCTCAAGATCAACAATGACACTCATCCTTGATAGATTTCCATCCATCTATCCATATGAAATATTCATATCAACCTTATTCATCCAAAAATACTAAGTCTTTTGGAATAAATTTGGATGATCAACTTAAGAACAAACACAAGAATCCATTCACAAATGAAGATCACTATGTCCTATCAAATTAACACGTGAATACAAAGAAAGAAAAATTATTCAAGAGACCACAAAGGTCTACTACCGAAAGAACCATATCAAAGAAAATATGGGTTCCTAAACCCATTATTGAAGAAATGTGTTCTAAAGTATACAAAGGAAAATCTAAAGCTATATGGATTCCCAAGTCTCTATTGAAGGAATTTAATATTGAAACATAATCTAAGTTGAAATTCAAGCTTCTAAAGGATTCCAATCCAATTTTTTCCAAACATCTTCCTCAAAAGCTTACAAAGGATTCCACTCTATCTTCTTCTAAAAATTTCCTACCACCTTATACATCTAAACCTCAATCTATTTCCTCTATGATTCTTCCATCATTTCAAAACCCTCTAAGGTGTGTGTCAATGATGATCTTCCCCACTTTGTCACATACCCTTATGTGATCTTTTCAAAGCTACACTTACCTACTATCATACTCCTAAAGTCCTTTCAAGGAATGAACTCTTATCCTCTATATACTTGCCCTACTACCATCTCTCTTCCTTTACCCTTTCATTATCTTTGAGCATACTTATCCATGGTCTTGGCTTATCATGAATTATCATTCCTATAGGACCACTATTTAACATGAAAAATCTTAAATATATTTCTAAAAATAGAAAAAGAAAAAAAAAAAGAAAAAAGAAAAAAAGAAAGTGTGCCTTGGTGAAAACTTGGTAAATAGATGCCTCGGTAGAAAAAGTAAAGAGAAATAAATTCATCCTATGGTGAAAACCACTTCTTGTGGTGCATTAGATAAGTACCATGATGAAAACCTAGCAAACAGGTGTCATGTGTAATTCTTCCAGCTTCCATATATCCCCTCTTGTCTCTTTGATCTTAACAATGTTGAGCTATCCTTGTGTATTGGCTATCTTATCCATCAACTTCCCTATTGTAGTTGTTCATTCACTCATAGCCTACATATTAACCTTCATTCTTATTTCTCTATTCTATCACTATCCTATCCAATTCACCCCTTGGTCTTGATCATAATAAAAAATTAAACATGTTTCTCATATGCCTCTTGACATGTCCACTCCTTTAGATTACATGCTTTCATGCTATCTTTGTTATTGGATTCCACTAAATTTTCCCATATTCTATCTTGCTCATTGCTTTCATTTCTTATCCAAAACCTACTTCATATGGATATCTTTCCCTAGTTTAGATACTCTTGAGGAGTCAGTCTTTGAAGATCACTTTCACTTGCTTCATACTCCTTTCTTATCCATCTATGCTTATCCACTAGCTCACTGCTCCATTATATCATACACCTTGCTTGAAAATGGAAAAAAATGATTTTATCTCGCTTGAGAACTAGTAATCTCTAAATCATTCTAAAAAATCCAAAAAATTATATATAATGCTAAAAAAATAAAAATATATCCTGAAAAAATGATCATCTTAGTAAAAACCTTGCAATAGGCACTTTGATGTATCACCAAAAAAATTAAAAATCTTAAAAATGCAAAAAAAATCATAAATTAAAAAAATTACCAAGTGGTGAAAACCTAAGAACACACACTACTTGAGACCCTTGGACCCATGTCTATCAGTGTCTCACTTGCACTCATGATCCAATCATTTCATTCTTCATTTTACCTTTCCTCACTTGGAATTGACTCTCGTCTAGGTCTAGGGGGCATGTAATGCCCCACCCGCAGATCCTTGGAACAAGGATTCTTGAATGCTACTACCAAACTGACACAAGCAAACAAAATCCAACAATGACCATGCACAAGATGAGGGCTCGAAGAAACAACCACACATCAACAAAACACCAAACTAGGGTAGAATGTACAATCTTAAAATTTGGCTAAGTCTAAAATATTGAAGCCTTGAAAATATTCTAGAATCTTTATCTCATCTTCGAGAGGTCTAAAACCTATCTCAAAAGATTCATGACATATATTAACATATATCTTAAGTATAAGGAATTAAATATACATCAACTTATACTTAAATGATATATTTTAAACCCCAGGAGATAGACTACTGAAACACACAAACAACAAAAATCAAAAAGCAACACCATAGGGTTGAAGAACACCGAAGAGGGTACCCAATCAACTCTCAAAAAGTTCAAATTAGACCAAAAAGTGTCTGCTGCCCACCCACACAAGTTTTTGCAAAAACCAGGCAATACTTCAATACAACATAGAAAAGTATCGTACAACATTTCTTAAGAAGGAGGACGACACTTTCAGGGACTGGGCGATACTTCTCCCAAAGGCGTGCAACACTTTCAGGGTGGTGTACGACATTTCTCACAAGGAGGTGTGATACTTTTCAGTATCATGCGATATTTCTCCAAGAGGCATGTGATAAAATTAGGGGACGCATGAGAGAGTTTCAATGGGCGTGCGATACATTATTGTTTTACACCATGCTGATAAAATGTCACTCATAGAAACACAAAAACACTTAAGAAAAACATAAAAGGGGAAAAATAGAGAAAAATAGAGTTCAAAACCTCCACACCGGGGAGTACCAGATCCACATAGAACACTCAAGTGCATAATTAACAATATGCCAAGGAACAAGAAAGAGGAACATCTATCCATCTAACTCATAGAAATAATAGAATGTACTGAAAGCAACATCATAGTGAACATAAACAACATCGCAGTGTACAAAAATAACATCACAATAACTGAACAACCAAACTAAGTATGCGATTTCTCCCAATCGTCAATGCCATCATAAGGCCATCATGGGCCCTAGCCATCCCCCGTGTGTAACATCCCAAGCCACCGATCAAATTGTCGGTACTATCATAATAGGGACCTCACTATTAAACATGCTAATAACCAAAAGCATATGGAAAACTAACATGCTATTAATATAACAGAAGATAAACCTATAAGTAGATAACATCACCTATCACATGCTAATCAACATAATAAGAAAATCTAACATGCTAACCAATAAGTAATAGATAATCTAATACAACAATTCACATCATCTAGTCATATGCTAAACATCATAATATGGAAATGCATCAAATAAACTAACATCAGCTAAATGTGATATCCAAGCATTCCAATGAAAGCATAAATCACAAAAAAGCATACTCTAGAACCTGAAGCATCAAGTGAAAACATCTAGTAGTGGTCGCACTAGGATAAGAGACCGTCTCTGTACACTAGTCCCTAGTAGTGGTGAAGGTAGCTATGCCTCCCAACCATGTGGAACCCATAGGTCCACACTCATCATGCTGATGGAGATAAATATCCAAACACAAACACACAAAACAATATCCATGGCTACCACTCATGCAAAATAGTATGATGGCTATAACCAAGAACCTAAGACAATGCAAGGAGAATAGGTCTTGGTTAGACACTCAATAGGCTACTAAGTAGGGGCAGACATCATGGAGAGTTTCTTGGCATCGACAAGCCCAAGCTTGAATCTGTGCAGACTCAACTCCCTCAACAAAAGGCTCATACACTATGTAGACTCAACTCCCTCAATGGAAGGCTCATACACTGAAGTACTATTTTATTATCTTTAATTTTAATAACACTCACACATTTTATTTAGTTATCACTTACTTAAAACTTCCTCTACCAAACCTATGGTGTCATGACACTAGGTTGTGAGATAGAAGCCCCCTCTATATGCTACCCTACCCTACCCATGTTCATCCTACAACAAGTGCCCATGGGCATGCATATTCCCAACCCAACCCCAGTGATCATAACTTCCAAAAGTATCACATAAGATTAAGCCTTGCAAGTCACCCAAAAAATGTACACACACGTACTCGTGTGTGGCGCACCACCATCACAAAGATCATAAAACAAGGACTGGATGAGAACACAATGCAAGGGATAACACCCAACTAAAAGCAACATGGGAGGATGGATTCTACATGAATCCTAGAGCCAAAAAACCATACATCTTGAAATGACTTTATCGGCCTCAATCTAGGAGTATGGATTCTACATGAATCTCAACGATGCAATAAAACCAAACATCATGAACTCACTCAATCAGCCTCAATCTGGGAGTATGGATTCTACATGAATCCTAATGTCCACAAAACAATAAAAAGGTCCAAAAGAAACCATAAAACTAGGTATAAAATCACTCAACCAACCATAATGTCAAGAGTATGGATGCGACATGCACCCCTATGCAACATAAAAGTGCAATAGTGGTCTGATTGATATCCAAATGGATCATCAAGGTCCACGACCCACATTGTGCCAAGAAAACTCGATAAAATAGGACGGCATGCAAAACAAGGTAAAAATTCTAAAATTTCGAAAAACTTGAAAATTAAAACCCATTTGGCCTTTGGGCACAAAAATCTCAAAAATCTAAAAATAATCAAGTTCGGACACCATATGCAAAAATGGCCAGCATGATAGCGTAAAACCCCAAACCCTCATCTCAAAAAATAGGGAAATATTCATACCCACCCAATCGGGTAGAACTAGCATAAAAAAATGAAGGGGAACACTAGTTCTCAGTGTCCAAACAAATGGCTACCAAAAATAGAAGCAAAAATGGAGCAGAAACAATAAAATAGGAAAGCCCTACCTCACAACCAAAAGGGCAAAATAGAAATTTGAACCATAAAATAAATAGCTCGTAGAAGTAGCTGAAAATCATGGCAATCCAAGGTTTCCCTGAGCTGGATCCAACGAGCTCAACCTCTCGACGATCCCATTCCCATAGCTCCCACAATGAATAAAATAGTAAATCCTCATGAAGAGGATTTTGGATTTTACTCTCCAACTTTCTAATTCAAAAGTGAGAAGTCAAGAATTAAATTCCTATTTGGATATTTATTCACTTTTTGAGTGAATAATCGATTAGGGCAAATAACTAGCCAACCTAGTTAAACCCCAAATTGACCCAAATGAAAACAGGCTATTCCTAGAAATAGGAATTCATCTATGGAAAAGTTTCCAAAAATTAAAATAAATCAATTAAAAAGCCTGAAAACACAAAAGCACATATATTTCCTTAATAACTTTCACGATAATGCGAACTTCTAAATGCACAAACATGCTTACTGGTCTAATCACATAATGCAAATGCGTTTGGATTTAATAATCACCAAAAGGTTTAATTTAAACATTTAAAATAAGGATACATCGACCATACAAGGATTACATTGGTAAAATATGAATGGCTGAATCACTAACTCCATGTGCCATTGCTAGGGATATAAATCCTGCACACTAAACAACACGATCAAGTGTAATTGCATATACTAATATAGCCCAAGTAATAAATGCATTAAATCACCTAATTTTACCATTTATTTAATTATATTAAAATAATCTATTTACATCACTCACATTCGCATAAAGCATAACAATGCAGGAATGAAGTAAATAACCATAGCATTAAATCCATCACCTAACATAATCAAAGGTATGTCCAAATGCCAGATAATCAGATATCATCATAAAACATACTATCATCTCAAAATAGCATCATCATGCAATATGATCAACTAAACAACATAGTAGTCTAAAATCTATGATACTGAAATCAAAGTATAACATCTGACCCTCAGGTCCTCTCAAATATAAAACATCACATAAGTAACAGATATCTCACAGATCAAAATATAACAAGGTAAATGTCCACACAACATAACCAAATAATCCAACATGAAGAATCCATTTCTGATTACTTAAGCATTTAATAATGATTGTTTAAAAAACACTTAAAGGCACTTAAAAGATATAAGTGAACACAGTCATAAACATGACTACCCACTGCTACAGGAACCTTGTCCAGTGTAGCATGGTAATAGTACATAGTGCAATCTCTGCACACATCTTAGGGTAATCACAGAACAACCTCATGATACCACATCAATCTTGGTAAGCACTGGCACAAACCTCAATGAACCATAAATCATATCATAATCTCATAGATCAATCAAAAGCATAATCAAAGCAATTGATATAGAAACATTCATCCAAACACCTCAACGGTGTAGACCACTCATGGTCACAATCATGATCCATCACAACAAAAGATCAACAAGGTTGCATCCATCAAGACGACTTACAAAAGTCAAATGGGAGAGGCACTAAATCATCCTCCCCAAAGACTAGGCTTACTCGTGGAAGCTAGCAATCCAAGAATAGAAACCAAACATGCCAAAAGAAAAATTAAAACTGAGCAATGGGGATGACTCACTGACTCCTTCACAAGTCCATCCAAATCACTCCCACATTCTCAAACCATCTCGTTACCCCCCCACCCTAAATAGGTTAACCATAAGAGAATAAGTGTCACATAGACACAAGGTCCTCCAGCAAGGAACCTTCTATACGCTAGGAATAACCCATCTAGCCATAAAGTCAACAATACAAGGTAAGGAAAAACCCTCTCTACCTCATCAACGGGTGCCCAACTACGACATGCATCAACTACATGACCACAAATCAAGGTCAAAACACAACACACTTCCAACAAGAGTTTGAAACATGGGGAATAACCATCCCAAATTCCCAAGAATCCTATCATGTCCCACATGATCATTTTGGAATCCACATAAACTCACCCTTAGAACAAAGTGGATGATAGTTTACCAACAAAATTACACACTCCTAAAGACTACTCACCACCAAGCGTAGGAGCACAATGCCTCTCCAAGGTACAAAAGCTCAACTCCCATTGGAAACTAGGGTAATATAACCCAACCAGACAAGATATCACCTTTCCACAAGGTTCGAAGACTTTCATTAGTGGAAACAATCATGTAATGTTTACATACCAACTCATAAGATGGTAACATGTGTCCAATAATACCATGTCCCTCTAGCACCATGCTAGGAAAACTAAACCCAACTTATTGCTAAACTCAATCTCCAGCCTTAAGTCAATGGTTAATGAGAAAATTTGACTGAGACAATCCTTTTGAAGAAATAAGCTTAGGGAGAAAGAAACTACAGAGTGTAGGATTGAGAGGGAGTCTCTCTCAACCTCTACACTAAATCAATCCATGATTCGTTAGGGAACTCACAATTCCACCAACCATCAACATACTTATCTAAAAACACTAACTGAGCTAGTGGCATAACCACACTAGCCTACTCTCTAAAGAGAGACAAGGACATGGAGATGTGCCAAAGTCAACATCTAAAAAGGAGGATCTAGACTCATCAAGAGCTGAGTCACTCCCAAATGACAAGGCAACATCAACCTCAAGCAAGGGATGCTCACAAACCACACTTCACCTCACAAGGATGGGTCAGTGTAATAGGAACTACACAAACCCAAGCACGAACTCCAACAAGTACCTAGTAGATTATGAAGACAAGATAACTCTTAAATTATGAATAACATGAAGAGTTAAAATTCTCCAATGGGCATAAATATGATATGTCATGATTGAATTGGCCTCTACTTGAAAAAGGTACTCAAAACATCGATCAACAACTCCAAAAGTGCGAAAGAGTTGCTAGTTGTTCCCCAGGAAAAAAATTACATTAGCACAATCCCACGTAAAGTTTCTTAGAAACCAAGAAAGAAAGTGCAATGAATTAGGTGAGAAAGTGCAAGATCACTAATTTCTTGCATGAAACTTCAAATCAACACAAAAATTGCCTTCACTTTGGAGGCCATAACTACCATGTCCGGACTCAAATTGACTCCGTTCAAAAAGTGTCGCAAAGATATTGATGAAGACTATGACATGATGAAGTTAAGAGAATCTAGAGACCTATGATTGAGTCACCACTTAGGACAAAACCACAAAGGCAAAAACAATAGTCTCAATCACCAAGACAAGCAACAGACAAAACGTCCAAAATCACTCAAGAACACACATGCCTAGAACAACATAAGACATGGAATGAAAGGTAATTAACACATTGAAACCATCATTAATTTCTTTCATAATTTCCTTAATCAAACATAACATGAGTACTAAATGCATAATGAAACTGAAAGGTTTTCAAAGAAAGGGTTCAAGAATCACCATAAAACAAGTACATGCCTTTCAATTTCTTTCAAGAATAACATTAAGTTTAATCAGCATTTAAACCATTTAATTAATTTAACTTTACATTTACTACAAGCACACTAGCATGTTCTCTATGATATTATCCCTTGTACGTACTACTAGAGGTTTGAGATGAACATGATAGAGTCACAACACACAACTAGGCAATAGTAAAACACATCCAAAATAGTCATCATGAAACATAATAAAAAAGTCCAAATGGGGGAATTGCCAATTCCAATAGTAAGTACCAAAAAGAGCTCATTTCAACAATAAGTCAAATGTGACAACTGTCACAAAGAGAGTGATATATAAAATTTGATGACTACTCCTAGAGAGGAAAATTTTGAAAACCAATGCTAGCCCAACAACATGAGCAAAGTACCTCCAGCCAAATAAAATAAGGAATCAAACAAATCACATTACAAGTGATGACTGAGTACAACCACACAAGAGGGATGAATCACTGCACAATGCTAAGGAATACATCATCCTAGCAATGTTAGAGAACACACTCACACACATCAAGTAGTATACCATCAGTAACCTCATGTATATGCAGAAAACAATAATTTCCATGCAATGCAACATTTAGATATCCATCAAATTAATATAGTTTTTCATAAGCTTACAAAGAAATTAGATTAGGGACTTAAGTCATTAACCCAAGGATATAATGCAAACCTACTTCTTTGCAATGATTCACAATTAACACTCATTTCTCAATGAAAGGAACCAATTCAATAGTATAATGACATAACGTAGAATCACAAATAAGATTCATCTATTTACTTACAATAAGGAGAAAATAAGGAATAATGCACCTAACTCCATAAGGAGAAAAAAAGAAGGCACTCAAAGCCAACACATGGACACCAATTAGTGGTTCCATCCAAAAAGGTCACACATGCAACCAACCAAACAAAGGCACATTAATATCACTAACAAAACTAGGAAGACTCACTCCCTTCTCCACATGCTGATCTAGTTGCATCTACTGGACAAACAAGTCCATCACAAGTAGATACCAAAGCAACAAAGATCACAAGTTCTCACCAAGACACTCGCACTCAACCAATGCAGCAACAACTATATGGGCAACATATACAAAGAGGTCCCAATGTTTGAACATGGGCTCTAATACCAGATGTAATGCCCACCTAGAAATCCTTGGAACAAGGATTCAAAACAAGCCAAGATATTTTTTTTTACAAGTATGATTGCGCATGACAACATCATATAGGGATCAAAAAGATTGCAATGAAAGACTTCACCACAATCCTGACAACCAATGGATCTCTGAATGCCACTACCAAATTGACACAAGAAAACAAAAGCCAACAATGACCACGCACAAGATGAGGGCTCAAAGAAACAACCACACATCAACAAAACACCAAGCTGGGGTAGAATGCATAATCCTAAAATTTAGCTAAGTTTTAAATCCTAAAGCCCTAAAAATTTCCTAGAATCTTTATCTCATCTCCGAGAGGTTTGAAACCTATCTCAAAAGATTCATTGCATATATTAAAATATATCTTAAGTATTATCTTTAATCTTAATAACACTCACACATTTTATTTAGTTATCACTTAATTAAAACTTCCTCTACCAACCCTATGGTTTCATGAGACCAGGCTGCAAGATAGAAGCCCCCTCCATATGCTACCCTACCCTACCCATGCTCATCCTATGACAAGTGCCCATGGGCATGCATATTCCCAACCCAACCCCAATGATCATAACTTCCATAAGTACCACAAAAGATCATACCTCACAAGTCACCCAAAAAATGTACATGCACATAACCATGTGTGGTGCACCACCATCACAAAGATCATAAAACAAGAACTAGATGAGAACATAATGCAAGGGATAACACCCAACTGAAAGCAACACAGGAGGACAAATTCTACACAAATCCTAGAGCCAAAAAAACCATACATCCTGAAATCATTCTACCAGCCTCAATTCGAAAGTATGGATTTTACATGAATCTGAATGATGCAACAAGACCAAACATCATGAACTCACTCAACTAGCCTCAATTTGGGAGTATGGATTCTACACAAATCCTAATGTTCACAAAACAATAACAAAGGTCCAAAAGAAACCATAAAACCACGTATAAAATCACTCAACGAACCACAATGTTAGGAGTATGGATGCGACATGCACCCCAATGCAAAAGTGGTCTGACTGATATCCAAATAGATCATCAAGGTCCACGACCCACATTGTACCAAGAAAACCTGAGAAAATAGGGTGACACATAAAACAAGGTAAAAACCCCAAAATTTTGGAAAACTTCAAAATTAAAACCCATTTGGAATTTGGGAACACAAATCCCAAAAATCCAAAAATAATCAAGTTGAGACACAATATGAAAAAATGGCCAGCATGACAGTGTAAAACCCTAAACCCTCATGTCAAAAAATAGGGAAATGTTCATACTCACCCAACCAGGTAGAACTAGCATACAAAAATAGAGGGGAAAACTAGTTCTCAGCCTCCAAACAAATGGCTACCAAAAATAGAAGTAGAAACGAAGTAGAAATAATAAAATAGGAAAGCCCTACCTCATAGCCAAAATGGAAAAAAAAAAATTTGAACCATAAAATAAATAGCGCACAGAAGTAGCTAAAAATCACGGCAATCCAAGGTTTCCTCGAGCTAGATCCAACAAGCTCAACCTTGTGATGATCCCATGCCCGTAGCTCCCACAAAGAACAAAATAGTAAATCCTCATGAAGAGGATTTTGGGTTTTTCTCTCCAACTTTCTAATTCAGAAATGAGAAGTCTGGAATTAAATTCCTTTTTGGATATTTATTCACTTTTCAAGTGAATAATCGATTAGGGAAAGTAACTAGCCAACCTAGTTAAACCCCAAATCGACCCAAATGAAAATAGGCTATTCCTAGAAATAGGAATTCATCTATGGAAAAGATGCCAAAAATTAAAATAAATCAATTAAAAAGCCTAAAAACCCAAAAACACATAAATTTCCTTAACAACTTTTGCGACAATGCAAACTTCTAAATGCACAAACACACTTACTGGTCTTATCACATAATGCAAATGAGTTTGGATTTAATAATCACATAAAGCTTTAATTTAAACATTTAAAATAAGGATACATTGACCATACAAGGATGACATTGGTTAAATATGAATGGCTGAATCACTAACTCCATGTGCCACTTCCAGGGATATAAATCCTGCACACTAAACAACATGATCAATGCAATTGCATATAATAACATAGCTGAAGTAATAAATGCATTAAATCACCTAGTTTAACCATTTATTTAATCATATTAAAAGAATCTATATACATCACTCACGTTCACATAAAGCATAACAACATAGGAATGAAGTAAATAACCATAGCATTAAATCCATCACCTAACATAATCAGAGGTATGTCCAAATACCAAATAATCAGATATCATCATAAAACACATTATCATCTCAAAATAACATCATCATGCAATATGATCAACTAAACAACATAGTAGTCTAAAATCTATGATACTAAAATCAAAGTATAACATCTGACCCTCAGGTCCTCTCAAATATAAAACATCACATAAGTAATAGATATCTCACAGATCAAAATATAACAAGATAAATGTCCATAGCACATAATCAAATAATCCAAAATGAAGAATCCATTTCTAATTACTTAAGCATTTAATAATGATTGTTTAAACAACACTTAAAGGAACTTAAAAGATATAAGTGAACACAGTCATAAACATGACTATCCACTAGTATAGGAACCTTGTCCAGTGTAGCATGGTAATAGTACATAGTTCAATCTCTACACACATCTCAAAGTAATCATGGAACAACCTCATGATACCACATCAATCTTAGTAAGCACTAGCACAAACATTAGTGAACCATAAATCATATCATAATCTCATAGATCAGTCAAAAGCATAATCAAAGCAACTGATACAGAAACATTCATCCAACACTTCAACGGTGTAGACCACTCATGGTCACAATCATGATCCATCACAACAAAAGATCAGCAAGGTTGCATCCATTACGACAACTTAGAAAAGTCAAATGGGAGAGGCACTATAGGGCATGTACTACATAGCTTATCAAGGTCTCCTTTTATTGTTGATGTATCTTTAGTATCTCACTAAATAGTGTTTTTAAGCACTTCCCCTTGACATCAAGTCTTTCTTAGCACTTATGGGATACTTTTCCCAATCTAGGATGTTACAGTATTTCTCACTAGGAGATTAGAGTTCTAAACAAACAGTCATGTGACTTACACACACACACACACACTTTTGTACGTTAAAATTTATGAGATTCAATTGACTTTATTTTTCTTTATATGTTGTTTGTGATGGTTTTCTTTGATGAGTGTTCCCTCACTAATAGTCTGTCAAGGATGTCCTGGACTATAAGATTGGGGGCATAAGGCATGTTTTACTTGTTTCTTGCTTATGGGTATACTTTTTTGATCTAAGGTTTTTTGTGAATTCATGCTTATCCCACTTGACACTTTGGATCTACAATGCATCATCCTTGTCTTCTTTTGCAAGATTGCATTCAGAGGTTATCCTGGTGCTTATGCCTTTATACATGTGTAGTCTTTCTATACTAAACCTAGGGAATCTAACTACATAGTCATCTTAACATCTATGACTTTGATGCATAGGTTAGATTATCACATATTTATATGATATAGATCATATTCATATCCTCATAGTTATGTTAGTGGTGATTGTATGATCTTCTAATGTCCCTAATAAGGCTCGATGATAAAAACTAGGACCTACTTATATAACCCTTACAATTGCATATTTTCATACTAGTTTGCATTTGAGGGTTCATTTTATCTTAGCTTTGCATTTTAATGTTGATAGAGTCTTCTTTATCTTTCATGGAGATGTCAGCTAACTTTGTTCATCTTCTTTTGCTTTTTCTTGATCATACCTTGTCAACTTCTCTTGGTTTTCACTAATCTCTTTGCTATCATATCATCACATATATACAACCTTTTGACCCTATTTTGACCTAATTTTGACATCCTAGATTCATTTTTAGGATCAAATTTGAAATTCAAGTTCATCTTGATGGTCAAAATCATGTTTTAAAATTCTTATCTCTTTTGTGTAGTTGGCTGACTTTTTGAGGCTAATCTTTAAATCTTGTTGGGGAAATCATCATTTCTACTCTCTTTCTCTCTTCTTATTCATTTTATTCCATCCTTATTCTTGGTTTGACCTACTTTTGATGCCTTATCTTACTAGTCAAACTTGTCAAACTGGGGCATTCTATCACTTCTTAATGGTCACTCTTGGGTTTTAATCACCTCTCTATCATCATGAAACTTTCTTTATCTTCATTTGATCTTGTTTCACTCATTTCTATATCTTATTTACCTCATTTTGATTTTGATCCTGAGGAGGCCTAGATATTCTATCACCTCTACATATTGCTTTCTTGCTATGGCTATCTATTTCTTAAAAGCACATGCTTGACCTTTCCATTTTCTCTTGATCTATCTTCTTTTGTTTACATTTTTGTCATCTTATCAAGTTTTGATATCATCTCTCTCTCCAAGTGTTCAATATTGTTACTACCAGGTTGTGCATTTAGGGTTTTCTATCTCTTTGCACTTTATTCTTCAAAGTTAGTTTTTGCTACTTGCTTGACTTCTTTATTCTTTGATGTAATGTATTCCTAGATCATTCACACATTAGTTAAAGAGGGGAAAATTTATCTAGACTATAAGTCCCCTAGCTAGTATTTTTCATAATTTATCAAACAACTATTCTTGATCAAATCCTCAAAAGTCTAATTACTCGTTTATACCCTTTGGTTTGACCACTTTTATCCTACGTATTTTATTTAATTAAAAGAACATGCTCCCTTTTAATTAAATAAAAAGTCCCTCTTCCCACTTATCCTAAGTGTGTACACATAAAACATTATTCCTATTGTAAAAATAAAATAAAAGACATTATCGTCTACACATAAATGCATAGTTTTCTATGCAAGAGGAATATTTTATTTTTTAAATAACTTTAATTCTCCTCCCCACATTTCGTTCCCTCTCAAAATTCAACTATTGATTGTGATTGGTGGAGATGCTTGTGCACGTGGATAACTTAAGATGCATTCTCCTCCCTTGATTATGCCTCTTTTTTCTCTTAATCTCTACCATCCATTTTTCTTTAAAAGGGAGTGCTCTCTCCTCATTTTCAAATATTAGAATCTCATGCTAATGTTATGTTGCAGGTTTTCTTGGTAACTTTGAAGCTTTGAAGACTTGGAGTATTCTTTTACTCTTGCATTTTAGCTTAGGTCTCATTCTACTTGCATTATGAAATTTAAGTTTAGTCTTTTTTTATGCTCATAGTTTAGCTCACATAGCTTAAGTAGGAAGTCTTGTAACTCTTCATATTAGAATATCTTATCTTGCATATTGCATTTAATATTACTATATCTTGCATTGAATTGCACTTGAATTGTGATTCTTGGATACTAGCACTATTTCTCTCATCTTTGAATCTCTCATTCTATGGTGTACCTTTCAAGGGTTGCATAGATTGGTTCATTTGAGAGCCACCATATCATAGCCTCTTGCATGCCATAGATAGAGAGCTATAAGATGGCTCTTGAGATGCTCTCTTTCATGGGTATTCTCAAGTATAAGGTTTATAGAAGTGTGACACATTTCTATGCACACAAATACTACTACAAACATTGAAGACAACATTTGTAATTTCATAGGCTATAGGAAGGGATCTTTTCCCTATAAGTATCTAGAATTTTTTAAAGATAAATGGTGTAGGGGTGATAGATTATGGGATCCTATTATGGAAAAAATGGATAGAAAAATAGATTGTTGGAAAGGGAATTGGCTCAATAAGATAAGAAGAACTAATGATAAGATCAATATTATCTACAATACCTAGATACTAGATTCCTTGTCTCACCCTTCCATCAAACACCAAAAAGGATTTAGATAGTAAGATTAGGAATATTTTTTGGCAAGAAATGGAAGAGAAAAATAAATTAGAACTCATAAAATGTGAAAATATTTGGAAACCAAAAGAGTATGGAGGTCTTGGTATTAAAAATATCAACTAGAAAAATGAAGCATTAGAAGCTAAGTTGTTTTGGAGAATGTATCAAAAGAATAATTACAAATGGGATAAATAATATATAGAACCATTATCACTTTTTAGAACTATTTACCCACCTTTAGGATCATTAGTTTTTAATTTCATGATGGACTCTCACTCTCTAATAACTAACAATCTAATATGGGACATCAATAAGGGAGAAGATGCCTTATTTTTGGAAGACTTGTGGAATGGTCTTCCACCCTTGGATACTACGAATATCTCCCAATAATATTCATGAAACACTCATTAACTTATGGGGGATAAAAGTTAGTAATTATAAAATCAGATTTTATGACGACATGTACAAATAATGGAAGTGGAAACCAATGGAGGAAACAAATTCAACATCTCAAGATGAACAAATCTTTACAAAGATTATAAAGGAGAGACAATTAAACCATAAAGAAAGACATGATAGGTTAATATAGGGGGCCTCAAAAGATGGCATTTATAATGTTAAAAAGGTTATGAAATGATCATTAACTCCAAGCAATGGTAGGAGATATAATTACCATTAAAGTTATGTTGGGATAAGGCATGTTTCCCTAAAGATGACATTCAAAAAAATAATATTAATAGCGGATCATTTAAAAAAAAGGGGGTTTGAAGGTCCATCTAGGTGTCACTTATGTGAACATGCCTCAGAATCGATAGTAATTGTCCTTACAAAAAATAAATTTGGTCTTAGTTGAGCCAAAAATTAAATTGGAAATCAACACTCTTGAACACATTATTGGATCACCTCAATAGTTGGCCAAATAATGGGTATATGACCATCTTCAGTAACCTTTGGCTTATATCACCATCTATTCTTTTATGGGAAATATGGAAAGAAACAAATAGAAAAATATTTTGTAGCACATCCATGGCAGATCCCTCCCTTATAAAAAAATTGAGGCAAGAATAATAGAGGTAGTAAATAATAACTTAAGAAATTCCTATAAAGAAGAAGGAATCTTTTCAAAATGGGAAGTAGAGATGTGGAAAAATTGGGTTAACCTCATTAATCCTCAGTTAATATATTCCAAAGATTAAAAAAAAACTAGAGATGAATGTAAATGAGAACCTCCACCACAAGGATGGGTATAACTGAATTTTGACAGTGTTTCTAGAGGAAACCTAGGTATAGCTTGCCTAGGTTGTACCTTATATATAGAGAAGGGTGAATGCATCACATCCTAAGAAAAATATGTAGGGAACACATCCAATAACATAGTTGAGTTGGAAGTTCTTATAGAAATAATTAACATTAGTAAGAATCTTAGGATAGAAAATTCAATAATAGAGGGTGATTTGCAAAGTATCTTAAATTCTATAAGAAAGAAATGCACTCTAAATTGGCAACTATAGTAAAAAATAGAATATGCAATTACACTACTTAAGTCATTTAAAGAAATTAAGATAAATATATTTTAGAGAAGGAAACAAATTGGTAGATAAACTAGCTAATTCAGGAGCAGATCGAGAGGATAATTATTAGTAAATAAAATAAATTGAAGTTCTAATCTTAATCTGTTAAACATCATTCATATAAATAAAATATTTTACCTCTCTTTGAGTCACCGATACATTGATATGGGTACAAAATAAGATTCTTAAGCTTTCTTGAAATCCTTGAATCTTATAGAATGATAGTTTAAATTTAGGTTTAAATTTAAGTATGTACCTAATATAGAAAATAAGACAATGATCCTAAATTATTGGAGAACTTCTGTGAAAGTTAGCACAAAACCATAGTACCAAATAGGATTGAAAAGGAATCTTTAAAATTTAAACAATCTTACAACACAAAAAAGAAATCTATAGGGGATGCCTTATATTTATAAATTGTAAGAAGATTTAGAGAATATGGATAATCTGTCTTATTTCATTATTCAGAAGACCAACCAACTAAATTGAATTTTATATGTATTCTTATAAGCTTATAGAATATAATTTGTTAGTTAAACCTACCTTCTTACAATTGCTCTCATTACATTATGCTCAATAAGAGCTATTTAATACCTTTAACAAATTTTTAAATAGTTAAATGTGTAAAGATTAAAGCAATGTTAGATAATTAGTGAGTTAAGATTAAGGAAGAATGAGTGGCGTAAATATTAAAGCAATATAATACTACTTTAAATATGATTATAGCAAGTTTTCATAGATTAACCTACATTTATTTTTATCTTTTTCATTATTTAACATCTAAAAATGATCTTGGTCATGACGTGTCTACTTCTACAGATATAGTCAATGATTCCATAAACAAAGTTAGTAGTGTGGAGGACCCACAAGATGTAAAGGAGAGATTATCTCCCAAAATACCAAAAAGTTCTGGGGCACTTGTATATACAACTCAATATCTAATCGATGAAAAGATGTAAATATTGAAAGTATTTAGAAGGATATATCCTTTAGTATGCTAGGTAAACTAGGGTATGCCCCTTTTAATCTTATACTATTTATAAGACCTTGGTCTCAAGCAAGACCGAAGGCTTTCTTTCTCTGCTCTTTCCTACTAGTGCCCATTTGAATGGAGACTTTTTAATTATTATATTTTTAATAATATAATATATAAAGCTTCAACCTTTTACCAATAAAAAAAAAGAAACCATAAAAGAAAAATAATACAATATCCTTTCATAATTAATCTTGTATATTTTATCTTGTTCTTCTTTTGGTCAGTAATAAGATAGTATTTTACTAATAAGAAATTACGATCAACACAAAGCCATCCCCAACATTCTTAAACCTCCAACCTTCTTCTAAGAACAGAGAATCATATCAAATGATTTATTTTCATTTTTCATCTTTCTCCCTTTCATCGTTTCCCACACATCTTCCACCTTTGATGCAAATTACCATCTCGAGTACCCATGAGTCTTTTCTTCTCTTTGTCTTTTGGTGTGGAAAAAATCCTATTATCATTTGTGTCCCCCTCAAGACCATCCTTATCATCCTTAGTCACTTTATATGAACTTCCCTTTTCTTGAATTGAAATCTCACCATGCACAATTTGAGAATATTTCTTCTGCATTGTCCCTTTCTTCTCCACTATATAGTGATGGTGTGAGACATCCTTCCACCAAGATGCTTCCTTTTCCACTCTCTAATTGGAACACTAAGAGGTTATAGATTCAGTCTAAAAATATCTTCTACATTTTATTATAATCCCCTCATAATCTAGAGGTTGCGCCCAACACCCATTTTCAATTTTAAGCATAATCTTTGTAGGAAGACCTTTAGAAACATCCATTTCCATGAATATATGTGCATATGTAGAATGAAAAATATTTGAAGATCCTTCATCAATCATTTAAAAATTCCCAAAGAGTCACATGTATCTTCAAGACAAGAATAAAACCAATAATGTAAGGGAAGGTTTAGAAGTCCCACCTACAATGGGATCATGTCAAAACTTTCAATATCAGGACAAAGTGTAGGGTGTCTTGGTTTCAACATTAATGGAATTTTTTTCATCACATAGAATCTTGGTTTTATCCTTTTCATGTTCAAAAACCATAATAAAAAAGCCTCCTACACAAGGATAAATCTATACATACTCCTCTAGAATTGGCTCTCAATACTTTGATATCCAAGTTTGTAGATCATTAAGACTTGGCCAAAACTCTCTAAAGTGCCCTGTTAATCCAAAGCTAGAGAAAAATTCCACTTTATGATTCACTTCCTCCTTTATTGAGTTATCTATGTTCACCATAACATTTCTATACTTCTGGATTTTGAGAAAATCCCCAAAATCCACACCATGCAAACATTGATCCTTCTAAACACTAGTTCCATTACCGCTCAACCTGACTGAGATAGACTCGCCAATATTCACCCCTCCCATTGTCTTTGATTGGAATCTTGTCCCTCGTGGGTGAATACCTAACCTCTACCCATATTTCTCCATTCATAACACATTATATGGGACTTTCTACAATATATTCTGGCCTTCAATCTAGGATGAACTATGCCCATTGTCACCACCAATACACCACCACCACCCACCCCCCCCGAACTTCTAAACCTTGCATAAATTATATGTGATAGTGGCATTGATATTGTGTGTGGTGCCTTGGCTATTACCTTTGCCCTTTGATATTCTCTAATGATTTGGAATTTTAGTCCCTTTGATGCACAACTACTCTCCCTAGTCACCATCAACTTTGTGGATAGCCCATCGAATCCCTATTGATTCTTTGCATTATTTGAAACCCTTCCTAAAATCATAAAAGAAAATGGAACCTATGTCATTGCAAAGATCATACTTTTCTCTCTCTTGTAGATTATATCTTGTTATCGACAATATAACCTTTTATTTGACAATCCATGTAATAATGTTACTAAATTAATATAAGAAAAATGCATAAAATCAATGTCAACTTAGGAATGCATACAAATAATGTCAATGAAACCCTTAAATAAAAACACAAAATTAGTAAAAGTAAATAGGAAATGATAAAAGAAGAACAATACAATTTCCTTTCATGGTTAAACTATTAGATTTAATCATATTTTTGACAATATATCCAATTTCTTTGACATTCCATGTAATAATTTCACTAGATTAATATTGAGAAAATTTCATACAATCAATGTCAACTTAAGCATGAATATAGATAATGTCAACAGAAACCTTAAATGACACTACAACATTTAGGGTCAAATTATGACAGAAATATAATTTGTGTGATTTTTATGTTTTTTTTTCAAGTGCTCCCAATATCATCATAATACCAATATTAGCATCATTATTGCAATGTTCGAGTGGTAATAAAAAAAAAAGAAAAAAGGCTCATTTTTACTTTTCTCCAAATTTGGTTGCATGTGCCAAGAGAAGCTAGGGAAAAGTTGTTGTCCAGGTAACTCCTTCAAGGCCTCAAATCTAAATGAATATAATCTACATTGTTGTCATCCAACTTAGCAATTTTCTCTTCTGATTCATCAAAGATGGCCCTTCTCATTAAGAACTAGAGTTCAACTTCATTTCTCACCACATCTAGCATATTTGTTCATTTCATTTTCTTCTAATTTTCCAAGAATAATTTGATATCTTGGTTCTATGTTTGTTATGCACAAAGAAAATAGGTCAATTTTCTCAAAAAAATTGACAATTTACCTTGTGCACACATGAGAAAATAATTGACTAGTATCATTATTCCTGAGCATGGTAGGGGAAGAGATAGGCCATTTAGGTTATAGTGTAGATGAAGCAAAGCAACATTTCAACAAATCATAACCTAGCAAGATCGACTTCTCCCTAGTGTCGATTGCTACATTCAATCTTGGAAGGGACTTTCTTTTCCAGTGACGACCCACTCCTTTATAGCTAGTGTCGATTCACATGAAATCTTTTCTCATCCTATTTTTACCAGATGCTCCCACCCATGTATTAATCTTTGCTACCTCACAATTGCAATGTTTGTTATCATTGATTAGATTTATTGACATCTCAGTTAAACATAAATGATTTCTTTTCTTTTATGAAGAAACTTACACATATTTTGAGGTCAGAGATACGTAAAAACCTAAATTATATTTTTGATTGCCATGGTTTTTCTAAACCTTAAGGTCTCTCCTTGTTATGTTGGCATAAATTTTGTTCCAATGATTTATTCCAAAATTATATTTCAAGTTAAACGTATGGAATGTGATTATTCTGAGCTTATTTACTTAAACACATATTCTGAGGTAAATTTTTTGTAAATGTTATAAATACATTCCTTTTTTCCATGTTTTTTTTAGTCCTAAGGTTTCTTCTTATTATATTAGCACACAATGACATATCCTAAACTTAATTTTAAAAGGAGGGGATTGGGAATTTTTAACATCTATAGTTTTTCCTCTTTTAAATAATTGATAAATAAGAAATATAATGCTAGGTTGATTATGTGAGTTTTATTGTTATGCAAGTTCTATTTTTTTATTACTCAATCTATCTTTCTAATTGGATAGTTTTTTTTTCTTTCCCAATCTACCTTTCTAATTGGATAAACCTTTTCTTAAATCAAGATCATGAATATCACTCCTACTTAGTTAGAGGAGTTCTCTTCTAAATTAGCTTGTTTCTATTTAGAAAACCTAATCAAATCACGCTAGTCTATTCATGTAATCCTTTCTTGTTTTTGATTAAATTAAGTGTGGGAGAGCCCCAAACTATTATAAATCTAATCAAACCATCCAGATTTGAATTGAAACTGAAAATAAACCACATCTAGAAATTAAAAATAAAAGAAAATAACCCAAAAGAAATAGAACCAAAGGATTAGAACAAATAGAATGAAACAAGTTTATTTCAAACAAGCAATTTTAAAAGAAAATCTAGGAGCATCTAGAAAGGATCAAATTTAAGACTGAAAATTAGGCCCAAAAGAACTATTTTTTATTACTAGGTTGAAATAGATTGACTTTTTTTCCTATTAAGAACTATCCAAGGAGTTGCATCAGACTCTGGGGAAGAAAGATGCACAATGTTGCCAAAACCAATAAGACTGGTGGACAAGTTAGATGAGTGAGTCACCAAACACAAAAGAGAAATTCTAGAATCCAACAAAAGGGGGTGAAAAACAATAATGGAATTAAGTCGAAATTGAAGAGAGTAATAGAATGATTATAGATAATATAAAATCATGAAAAGAAATTACCAACATAGAAGTATCAATATCTTTTAAAGAGACAAGGTTCATTAGAGTATCAACTAGCGCTAAGATGATATGAGCCATAGATGTAGGAGAAACAATTGGAGAAAGAGTCACCAAGTCCATAGTATAAAGATAAATAGAAATTGATTCATCATAGCAAATCTCACCTCATTTAATCCCCTATTTCTTCCTCTACTATTAACATATCACTTTACGCACCCACAAATCTATGTCATAGGAAGATTAAAGGTAAATAAAGAAAGAAATATTCCATTCCAAGTGCTTATTTTCTTTTCAACTTTGGACAAAAGGAATTGTGCATTTTTGTATTGGATGGGATTCAAGATCACATTTTTCAAGTTAAAGTGTCCTAGTGTGTGTGTCCATTTTAAAAATATGTGTGTGCTCTTTAGGCCCTTTTCAGATTGGCCACAATATTTTAGTTTTCTAGTGTTCTTGAGTAATTGGGTAATGGCTTAATCTATGCTTAGGCCATACCAAGTGCTTGTCAGTGTTGAATGTATAGCATCAGTCAGATATTTTTATTGTTTAATACATGTAAAGACATGGCCCTATGTGTCCAAGGGACACGTAGAGTCATGTCTCTATGAGACTTCCCCTTTAACATTTATATATGTTGAGTTTGTGGATCACTAGAAATATATAAATATACACATATTATTACTAGTGATCTACATATGAGATACCTACAGTAAACAAAGAACAATATCAGAATTATTCATTGCTTAGTTTGAACACAAGAGTAATAGATTAGAATAATCTTGAAGCACTACATACTTCAGCCACTGTACTATTGTTGATTAGAAAGGTTGCATAAGAGTACTCAACCATAGTAAATCAAACCATTGAGTAAGAAGTTAAACTCTACCTAGATTAGTCTCCTGAGTCAGTATCCTTTCTTTTTACTTGTTTTTTATTTGGATGAGATATCTTTTTGGTGTTGGATTTTATACAATCCTAAACTTTGTTTATTTTGATGATTAAAAAATAAATTTTAATGTTATAATTTTTAGTTGATGCTCTCCATTTTACCAAAATAATGATATTTTATAATATGAAATATGAGTAAATAAAGAAAAGAAAAAAATGAATGATGCCCAATGCATTGCACCTTTAAAACACTAATATATTAGGATTTAGGATTATTTGTATACCATTAAATAAATTAAATTTAGTTTACTTGAGTCCAATTAATAATTACATTTCAAATCACCTTTTAAAGCATTTTCATTAAATTATAGGCAAGACAACATTGGCATTGGAGAATGCCAAACTATCAGTAAGACAGCTCGTATGTGGGTATCTAGTTAGAATTGTAAAAATAGACAACTTAAAATAATTTGGGTCGTCAAGGATGTTTAATATTTAGCCAACATTATTGTCAATTAGTAATATGTTCCATTTATTGAAAGTACATTTAATGTGATAGTTATTAAAAGATATATATATATATATATAATTTGGAATCTTAACAAGTCATATATTTTATTTTAATGTGTATATTTATAATGATGACTTGCATTAGTATAATGTAATTTCATAGTTGTTATTTGCATTATTACCATTTTAAAGGATCATTCTTGTCAACTTGACTTGCATGAATATTTAATAACATGATTATAGATGGATATGCTATCATCTATCATCTATCATCTATGTAACATGATCGATTGCATGAATATTTCATCGAGGTCTGAGTGAAACCTACTATTCTAGATGATGTAATCTAGAGCCATGTCCCCCTCTATATATCATCCCCATCTTATGTTACTCCAAATGGGAAGGCATTAGTGCACTGTGATTGGGCTCTAGTCCAGCTGGTATCAATTGATGGCCTCTAATGAATAGAGTCTCAATCAGTTTTATCTTCTATTGAACAAATCTCCAACTTCTATACTACCCTCATGTGAACCCCAAATTCAAGGAAGAAAACACATGATTCCCTTCACCTTTTCTTCTCTCATTCAAACTATGAGTGTCCTATCAAGACAAGAACACACACTCACACTCTTCACCCAAAGATAAACCATGCAATAAAAGATAAATCAAACTTAGATCTGTTAGTGGCATATATTTTGTCATTGAAAAGGTTGAACACACCTAAAGATATAATTTTGGTCCACCTTTAACCAATATTACTCTCCCTTTCTTTACTTTTAATATAATTTGATATGCATTTTCCCAAAATTATTTTGATTTTTCTAACCACTTATGAGTTTAATCGAACACCATATTTAAGTGTTATTAAAGCCACAACAACTATTAGTTTCATATGGATTTTCTTAGATCAATTATCAATTATGGGTTGAATGAGGGTGCAAATAGCGAACATTATTGGTGACTCGGAGGGGATGCTTTCCTACTAAGCATAGATTAGTGGCCTTAAGAAATCCATTGGGCATAGAGTCACTCATAGAGAATGACACATTATCCCACCTAAAACTTCACAAAATTTTGCAACTAGCAAAAAACAAAAAGCTCTAGGGAGCTCTGGAAAGCCTCGGGAAGAATTGTGCTTGTGCACTTCTTGGAAAGTTGAAAACCTACTCTACTATTTACAAGTATTTACAAAAAATAAATAAAAAAGAGCCCTTTACTAACTTGTTGAAGTAGTTTCCCTTCCTCACAAGTTGGTTTCTTGGTTTCATCTAGTCTAATCCAAAATTGCTTTCTTTGAATCATCCAATATGATAGTTAATGTGTGAAGCTTAAAATATGGTAAAAATCACAATCTTGGCCTTAAATGGGCCTATAGCATTACTTTTTGTGCTTCTAATTTGTGGAAGTAGAATGATGATGATTTGCTCGATGGTTTTTTTTGATATTTGATGAATGATGGTTGATTATTAGTGTTGAAATTATTGTTTTTGAACTGAAACATTAATATGGTGGTGTATTTTTCTATGTTGTTATAATAATAGTTTGCTAATTTGGTTGCTTACATTTTTGTGTTTGGTTCCAATAGTTATAGAATTTCAATCATTTATCTTAATCTTTAATTCTTTTTTTAGAGGAGATCCACTTGTAACTTGTTGACATATCTATTCATATTTCTCACTTGGTTCTCATATAGTGGTCTATATAAAAAGATTCACTTTTTGGATTCATTTATGTCTTTCTGAAGCTCTCCTGCTCCACTCTTTTCCTAATTGGAGGAATCTTGAGAAAAAAATTCCTTGAAGCACTTCCTTCTAGATTTTCTATGAAAATAAATAAAAAACTCCTATTATTGAATTACTTGTAAGAATTTTCCTTAGGAAAAAATTCACCCAAGATCAAGCAACTCAAGCACAAGCACAAGAATAGACCAGAAAGAGTATGATCAGAATAACTATATAGTATTCAATTCATTGTGAAAGTACATTGGGAGTGCCTATATATAAAGGCCTTTGAAATGTTTCTAGAATGCCTAGAAATAAACATACTGATAAGTCATACAACTAGGCACATGTCCACAGAAAGTGGATTATCCTCCATTAAGAATAGGAGTAAGTGTGATGAGAGGATAGGCCTACAAAGGTGTAGCACACAAAATTATGTTGTAGACACCATGTGCTAAAATAAGAGTGCAAATAGTTGTGTTGTCTACATGACAACTTAGTTAATTATACAAACTCTAGTGTTGTAGACACCATGTGCTGAATTAGAGTTGCTTACTCCAGTGTTGTCAACATGACAACTCATAAGAGTACACAAACTCCAAAGTGTCTCACCTAAGAAATAATAAAATAATGCATTGACCTAAGTAAATTCAAGTAAAGTGTAACAATTAAATATTATTTACACCAACACCCCCCCTTAAGTGCAACTTAGGGGAATGCACTTAAGCTTATGAAATCTAGGATGAAATGCAAGATGGGTCCTAACTACTAGGCCATGTTAGGTACCCATGTACATAATGCCATGCAATCTCTCATAAAGTGGAGAAAGAGGGAAAACCTCATGGGAAAAACCCTTCCCCAAAAAGAGAGATTAAAAGACAAGATGCATGGATGGATGGAGTAATCAAGACCCCCCCATTATGACATACATCAAGTATATACAAAAGAGAAGTATGAGAAGAACAAAAGCCCAAAAGAGGAGAAAGTCCCCCCTATAAGAGAAAAGAAGGAGAGAGACAAGATATCCCCCCCCCCCCCCCCCCCACAAATGTAAAGTGTCGATCAGTGATAGCTGCTCCAAGGTAGAAGCTAGTCCATGAGTGCTGAATAATGTTCCTCCCCTTTAGAAGAAACAATGGAAAATGTACAAGTGAGATGCTTCCCTTGTGTGTAGAAAGATTCATGATGATGAATGGTCACCCCTTCTAAGACTATTGAAAAGAATGAGTGCAGATCTGGCAAGGATGGATGTAGAACCTATCCCAAAGAACCAAATGTCTCCTCAGATGATAAAGAGACCTCCTGCAACTACTGTACATAAGGATCCGTAATCATATAAACCTATGAAGATTGATCATGTAGAGAATGGACAAGAGGGTCAGAGTGAGCCCTTGCAACAACTGAAGAAGGATTTTTGTCATCAAAGAGAAGATGTATATCATCAATGATGTCTCCCAAATCTACTATGTATGACTCCACAAACAAACTTGAAATATCTGCTATGTAGTCATCCCCTATTGCTGGAGCTGGAAGACAAGGTGTACCCTACTGTGTTGGACATATAACTATGGCAATGTATGCATGTGGAATGTGCTGATGATGTGACCTCTCCCTATATTGGTCAATAGGATCCCATACATTTGAGTTTGTTGAATCACCATCACTAGTGTCACTATCAATTTCCAAAATGTATGAAGTGCGGAGAGGAATTGAGGATAATCTTGGGGAAATTTCTGTAGAGTGTACATTCCTCTATACAAATATATCATGTGTCTCAGGATCCATAAGTCTATATGCCTTAACACTATCTTCATAACCAATGAAAGTACAAAGCCTAGGTAGAGGTGCCTTGCATCCCTTGGAAGATATGTTTTCCCATGCTAGACAACCAAAGACTTTGAAGTGTTTCACAATTGGTTTTCTACCGCACCGTGCCTCAAAAGGAGTCTTACCATCTAAGGCATTATGAGGAGACCTATTAAGTATGTGAGTGGCATTTCTTATTGCTTCAACTTCAAGTGTTGGATCAAGAGACTTGGCTTGCATCATGCAACTTGCCATTGACTTAAGACTTCATATCCTCAGTGCTGCAACATCTATCTTGTGTAGACTAAATGTTGGTGGATTATGAAGGTCAATACCCTCAAGTGTGCAAAAGTCTTTAAGTCTTGTATTTACATATCTTCTTTCATTGTCCATCTAAAGAACTTTGATGGCTTTCCTTGATTTTTGTTCAATAGGAATCTTGAAGGCTTGAAGCTTATCAACCACTTCATTCTTGTGGTGAAGAAAATAGACCCATGTGTAGTGTGAAAAGTCATCAATGAAAGTAAGGATGTAGCAGCCTTGGCTGACTGATGTCACTACAAAAGGACCTACTAGTACCATGTGAACCAACTAAAGAACAATTGGTGCTCTTGAAGGCTTCCCTTTATCAAACTTCTCCTCTAGATGCATATCCATTGAACATGTTAAACATTCACCCCTAGAAAAGTTGATTGTAGGTAGACCTTTGACCATGTTTTTGGAGCAAAGTTGATGAAGATAGCAGAAGGCAAGATGACCATACTACTCATGCCATAATTTGATTTGTGGATGAGATTGAGTCAACAAGGCATGTGAAGGATATTTAGGCACAAAGTGGGAGAAATAATTAAGCATTTTGTCATGATTGACTTTTCCCACTGCAACCAATGAATCATCTTTTAGATTTTGCACCATTACAAAATTAGGAAGGAACTCAACTTTGTTTCCATCTCCAAGGTGAGTGATTTGGTAAATTTAGAGGAGATTAGAGCTGAGGTTTGGAACATAGAGAATATCTTTGAATTCCCCATTTTCCATCTCCACATGTCCTTTCTCTTCAACTTCCATTTTTGTATCATCTCCTACAAAGATGTGTAGTACCTATGACTACTTCAATGAAGAAAAGTCTCCCTTTGAAGAACCTATATGATATGAGACACCTGAGACAAGAATCCATTTTGATGAAGAACTTGAACTTACCATAAGTACTTGCCCTTTTCCCTTTGATGTGGGTGGAGTTGAATCCTTGGAAGCATTTGGCACATTGATTTTGTTCTTCTTGAGTAGGTTTTCCAACTCATTGATTCTCTTAGTCTTTCAATGATGCTCATCATGATTCTATTTCTTGCAATATGGACAAAATGTTTATCATTCTTTTCATTGTTTCCCTTCTTGTTGGAAGAACTACCTTGTTCTGAGGAGGAAGAGTGTTGTGTCTCAAATTGTGATTTTTGCTTCCACTTCTTTTTATTGCTATTGTTATAACTTTTTCCACTTTGAATTGATGGGTTCTCATCACTAGCCACCAGTGTTTTGGTCTTTGATGACATGAGAAGTCCCATATCTATCAACTTGGTTTGTTCAAAAATCAACATTTTTTCAAATGCATCAAAGGTAGGCTTTTGGAAAGCACTTCCAATGGTCAACCTATGAGTGTTGTAACTCGAAACAAAGGAAGCATACTCTGAAGGTGGCCTCTTTAGGATGTGATGAATCAACTGATCATCCTTTATGGGATTACCACAATCTTTAAGAAGTGATCTAAACTCATTGGCTTTGTTGATATAATCTCAAATTGTTTCAAAATTCTTTAGATCCAAGAGAAGTAGGTCATCCTCAATCCGGTATCCCTTTTCCTCATCCACCTTAACATACAACCCTTCAAGTATATCCCAACTAGATTTGGCTTCCTTGAAATTGGAAATGTGGAAGAAGAGATCTCTATGAACACAACTCCTGATAATTCCTAATGCCTGATTGTCTTTAATTTTCCAATCAAAGGGTGTTGTAGCATCAGTGGGTTTGGGAACTATAGCATCAACATAAAGATTTAGACCTTTTTCCATTAATCTACTCCATACAATATCTTTATATGTAGAATAATTGTGTGAAGTTAGAAGTGGACCTTTAGGTGAACCCATGATGCAGAAAATGAAAAGAGCACAAGAGCGAGACATAAAAACACATTACACACCCCTCGATTCACTCAATCAAAGAACCCCCCCCCCACTAAAAAAGAAGAAGCTTTTGGTACTTTATATGTAGTGCATGTACAATAGGCCACTTGTCAAAATGTACAAAGTGGACTTCTAATTTTTCTATTTACAACTGCCTTTTGAGGCTCAAATATGTCACTAAGCACTGTATCTTAGATGTATAATAATTTTGAAAAGTAATCAAAGTAATACAATGTAGAAAAGGCCCTAAGTTTAAAAAGCAATATTTTTGTCCATACAACCCTATAATCTAATTGTAGATCTAGAAATTAGACAAAAAATTAAGCACTTTAAAAAAAAATGGAACCTATTTTCAAGTCCAGATGAGCCTGTACAGAGCATTTCAAGTTGCAAAATGTAGGATTGGATAGGTCTAATCACCAAAAGATGCAATTTTTGACAAATCCATATACCAAAACTAGAAAAGAATAGCACCACTAAATTTTTTAGGAAATTCTACCCAAAATATTAAAAAATTGCACCTAATTTGGCCTCCCAAAGTTAGACTGTCAACTCAAAAACTAATTCTAGAGAGGGGTCTAAGCAACAATCTGTGAGGTTAAATTTGACAGTCAAACAACCATCATAGTAGTTCAAATGTGCCTTAGAATGATGGTCAGGTGACCATCAAGTTTAATGTTGTGTTTGGCTAACGTCAGCGAAAAAGGGTCCCTTAGTGATGTGGCAAGTGATGTCAGGATGACATCAACATGTATGACTTGTACAGATCCTCATTGGCAGGCTAATGTTGCAAAGATATAGTCCACGTGGAGGGCTGACTAGGCATCTGTTGACCTGGTGGTTGCTGCATTGTCAACTTGCTACAATGACATGTGGCGAGGGAATAAGTGGTCGCTTGGTGGTTGAGGTCACCTTTTCTATGTTGGCAGAGTCCATGTGGAGGGCTAGGACTATGTGGTGCCACATGTGCAGGGTTGAGTTTGTGTGAAGGCTTGTCTTGCGGGGTCATGTGGACTGGGTGTGAGTGAGCCATGTGTTACGTCTACATGGCCAGTGGAGGATTTTTGGGTGGGCAAGATTGTCACCGGAGGTCTCCTATGTTGATGGTATGTATGTCATCGCCAGTAGGATGGAAAGCAGTAGGCCAGAGTTCTGATTCTAGTGCTGGAAAACAACTTTTAATCCCACATTGGTGGGAAAATAACACTAGCAAGTTAATAAAACATAATGGCCACAAAAAACAAATAAAACAGGATAGTTGATTGTGGTGAGGCCACCATGTGGTGTGGAGACTTGGCTAGAATGTGTCACTTGCTAGTTGGTATCGAGTAAGATCTAGACTATTCAATCAGAAAATTGATGAAGCCTACAATTAGTAAAATGGAATATGCCACAAATCACAGAATATTCTTGAATCAAATGTAGGGGCTAGGATTTTACCGCTTGGTTCCTGCAAAAAAAATATCTGCAAGCCCGAAGGGAATTTTTTTTTGAAAATTTCCATGAAAAAGTAGACAGAAATTGTAGAGAAAAAATAAATTTGATCTAAAAATAAAATGCAGATCTAAAGAATGATTATATCAGAGTTGCAAATCAAGCCTTCAAGTGCCAATTTGTAAAGAAACATTGCCTCAAAATTGACTTTGGCCCAATATAGGCCAATTTATAGTCAGTTTTCACCAAATTGACATTCTAGATGCAATGATGAGGTCTGCTTTAGCTCTAGATGCTCCTAATGACTGCAATACTCTGGATCTAGGTCGAGTTGTTGAAGTAACAAGATGGTCTCAAATGGCTATGTGAAGAGAAAATCTCCAATCTCTGATACCATGTAAGAATTTTCCCAAGGGGAAAATTCACCCAAGATCAAGGAACTCAAGCACAAGCACAAGAATAGACCAGAAAGAGTATGATCAGAATAACCATATAGTATTCAATTCATTGTTAAAGTACACTAGGAGTTCCTATAATAAAGGCCTCTAAAATGCTTCTAGAATACCTAGAAATCAGCATACTGATAAGTTATACAACCGGGCACATGTCCACCAGAAGTGGATTATCCTTCATTAAGAATAGGAGTAAGTGTGATGATGAAAGGATAAGCCTACACAAGTGTAGCATGCAAAACTATGTTGTAGATACCATGTGGTAAAATAAGAGTGTGAATAATTGTGTTGTCTACATGAAAACTCAGTTAATTATACAAACTCCATTGTTGTAGACACCATGTGTTGAATTAGAGTTGCTTACTCTAGTGTTGTCAACATGACAACTCATAAGAGTATGCAAACTCCTAAGCATCTCACCTAAGAAATAATAAAATAATGCATTAACCTAAGTAAACTTAAGTAAAGTGTAATAAATAAATACTTATTTACACCAACAATACTCTTGTAAATTGTTTTCTTAATTTTGTAATCCATATTGTGGTTTTGTGTAAGCATGAAATTGGAAATTATTATAAAATTCTCAATTTTATGATTATGCTTCTTTATCAAATCCAATGAACTAATCTCTATGTTAGATCTTGGTGGATTACTTCTTGATGATTTTTCTTCTTTGTTAGATCCGATGAACTAATCTTTGTGTTAGATCTTGGCAGATTACTTTTTTATGGCATGGCTTATGCATCTTTGATATTTGTGTAGATTGTTGTTTGTTTTCTATGAAGTCCACTTCTCTCATTTATGACACAACTATAAATTAAAGAGTTGTGAATACTTGAATCTAGAAGGTTGCAACTAGGAGATCAATGCGACAAAGATCGATGCCATAAACTATGCTACTAAAACCTACAAGTTTTTGTGGTTTAAAATAGTATGTATACTATGCTTGCACCAAGTTTTTGTGGTTTCAAATGAATTCCTTCTACTTTTATCTATGGGTGTACATGTGATTTCTAGAAGTGTTTATCCTTCGTTTATGCCTTTCATTCCAGTCTTTACATTTCACACATCTCCTGCATTCTTACCATTTACTACTACTTTATGTCCATCAATTAATATCATGAATATAAAGATAAGAGATCTCCTACATAATCTTAATATATAGCCTACCTATATAAATAGAGACAAATATTTTTAACTCTTAAAGAAAATAATGCTCAATCCTACATTTACAATAAATCAGCACCTTGCAAACCAGGGCAACAAAGAGGAACATATATGTACAATTAACCAACACCTTGGAAATCATGGCAACAAAGATGAAATAGGGCTATCCTATAATTTGAGAGTTTTTATTTTTCAAAAAATATTTCTTGATTGTAATACTAGATATTTGTAGAGGTTTTCAACATTTTTTGTGTGGCTAGCTAACCAAGGGTTAAAATTATTATTTTTATTAAAAACCCCTATCACATATAGGAAGGTGATAGTCATTCAAGTACCTTGTATATACTTACATTTTGCACACATGTCAACCAAAATAATTGGTATAAAATAATATTATTGGTGTTTTAGTGTGTCAATAATTTGGTTAGATAGTGTCAATAAAGAGTGTTTAGTTTCAAGCATCAAATATGTTAATAGCAAGCATTTTTGTTTGTGTTTGTAATAAGGCCTATATGCAAGGCCATTGTCAGTCAAACTTGGTCAACACTAAGAAATGGCCAAAATTATGAATTTTTATGTTAAGAGGTTGTCTGATATGTTTTGGGGTACATTTGAACGCATTTGAGGGTATATAAAGGTTAGGAGAAATAATTGTTAAAAGTTGTCAAAAATGTTGTCATACAACATTTTTTTTGCTGAGTAACTTTGCAACTTTTTGTCTTTTTGTGAAGGCCAATAGAAATGGCCTTTGGATGGTCAATTAAACAAGAAAGAAGGTGAAAGGCCCAATCATCTAAATTGTATTATGATGTACTAAAACCAAGAAAAGGTTGTTGAAGTACATGAGTTGAATCAATAAAGTTTTTTTCAAGTTTTGGTGGGAAACTTTGTGCACTGTTCATGACAATGAGTACTGTGAACTTCTAATTGTGTTTTTTTTGCTCGTAGATTGTACATGTTTCATTATAGATAGTTTCTTTTAACTTGTGGATGATTTATTAAGGAATTTTGGTTGAGGTAGTTAGCTTTGCATAAAATTTTGGTTTTCTTTTAGTCCACTATTTAACCTAGCCTGAGCTAGGGTTTGTACACAAAATGGGCTTTCCCTCCTAAACCATACAGTGTAAAATTAGAAAACTTGGCATGAAGAAGGGGTGTAGAATGATGTTTAAATTGTTGAATTTTTTTCTTTTTCTACCCACCTTCTTGAAGGCTTTTGGAGCTCATTAGGATAAGCATCTCCAGGTGCTTGGCGAAGTGACACTCACAAGAAGATGTTATAGAGATATGTTTAGGGGGTATTGATGCTTGAGACTATGGATTCTTTATAGTGGGTTAACAGGCTAAAGTTGTGGTTAACATTTTTTGTTATCCATTTTCTCTAGTTTGGAAAGTGATTTTCATGCCTTTTCTAAAATAGCAAAATTCACTATTTCGAAAGGCTTCCTTTATTGTCTTTCCAAAATAGCAAAATTTTCTATTTTGTAAGGGTCATTTTTGGCGGCCTATGAAATTGTGAAATTTATTATTATTTATAATTCATCTAGCCATTGAAATTTTTATGACAAGTCCCAATGGATCACTACCACTTCTACAACATAGTTATCGCATATATGTCACAACTATGATGTAAGAGTCAGTTTCAATTATCGTATGTACGATGGACCACTATCACAATTACAACATTGTGAATGTGAACTCTTGTCCCTCCCTTCTTCCAAGTTATGATTGTGTTTTTCATTTCCATTACAATAGATGTCCTCACCATCACAATTTGCGACAACAAAAGTTCGACGAGAGCCAATTCATGGTTTGTCACTTGGACAATGGGTAGACGTCGCAATTGTGATGACCTATCATTGCAAAATGGGTCCAAATGTTGTAGTGTGAAAAAACTAAAATGGAGAAATAAATGGGAAATCATAAAAGACAAAGAATACAATATCATTTAATGATCAAACTAGCAGCTATAATCATCATATGGATAGTGCATCATTTCTATTTGACATTTCATTAAATCAATTCAACAGATTTATCAAAAATCAAGTGAATTTAGTAAATACCCTTCTTCATCCTTAACCTATCAAAGAAATAAAAATTTATGACTGAAATAGAAAAATAAATGGTAAACACAATTTATTACAATGATAAAACCTGCACAATCGTTGATACTTGTGAAGGGATGAAGGAATCCCTCACCTATGAAGCCCTCAATACACATAGACAAACTCTTATCACACACAAAGAAATGATTTCAATGACAAGTGCTCATGGGAGATGAAGTTTTGAGAAAATGATGGAAATAAGGTGATGTACAATAAATTAGGTGAGTCTCCAAACAAGATGACCAAGCCCCCAAAATATACAACAAAGAAGAAGTACACAACATATAATTACAAGAAATATGTTATTATAAATAGATATGCAAATACATTAGTGCCCCACTTACATTCCAATGATTCATAATATAACTTGCATGATAAAATATATTAAATATTAGGTTGTAAGGCCTTCCTAGTTACGAAAAATATACATTCCAAACTACATACCAAAGTTGTAAATCCAAGCTTAATCTAAGCATCCTCTTGAAATATGCTACTTCCATGATACCTCTATGATACCTACCAAGACCATAGAACACTACATATATAGCCATCAAGACATTCAAGTCAGCTTGAGATTGCAATCTCCAATAATAGGAAATGTGAATTACAACATAGGATTAATCCTTAATGAATTAATGATCCAATAGATAATACATGAGGTAAAATTATGTGGTCTCAGGTATAGGTCCAAATGTTAACAAACTTCCTAAATCCAAGAGCTCAAAAGATAACTCTTAAATATAGAATTGTGAATTGTGCAAAATTAAATATGAGGCATTACATAAAAAGCAACATAGGAAGATAACACCCAAGAAGATGAAGCATAACTTCTGCTAGTTGTCACATATCACTATGTGCACTTGTAATGTTAAATGGAAATTCCACAACTTTAAGCCAAGCTCAAAAAATCTAGAAATAACAAACAAGTGTTTGTAATTATAGACTATTAAGAAGAGTAACTATTAAATAGAAAACAACAAATATATATTTGGGTGATGAACCAAGAATGCTCTTGCATCAAAAAACCAAGGTGAAAAAAAATGTCACATAAGGAGTTATGAACAATTTAGAGAATTCAAAACATAAATCATATTTTTATTTTTAATCGACAATTCTTCTTCCTCAATCATCACAAAAGTCTGTCCAAACTTACTATTCCAACCAACTATATCATCAATAATCATAGATCTACTACTGCTACTGCAACTACAACTACCACGATCAAATGAATCATACATGTTACATGCCTTCATATAATTAGGAAATTTATTTATTTTACCTTTTTTTTGGATCACAAGATCAAATTAGTGCCTTTTAATAGTAGGAGCCTCAACCACAAGCTTTGATGTTCCAAATGGAAAATATTGAAAACACTTATGCTCTTTTCCTTGACAACTTATTCATCCTTCAAAGGAATCAAAACAAATATCTTACCATCCTTTTCAAATATAACAATGTTCTTTCTATAGTCATGTATATTTCTCTATTAAATTGCCAAGGTCTACCAAGTAAAACATGACAAGCACTCATATCTATTAATTCACATAAGACTTCATTTTTAAAAGGTCCAATACTAAAATTAACTGTACATTCTTCTCTAACTTGCACCCAATGATCATCTTGAAACCAACTAATACCATAAACAATAAGATGTTTCAATCTTTGTAAACTTGTTTCCCTAACCATCTCTTTAAAAACAATATTAGCGGTGCTTCTTCCATCCTTGATAGCTTTAAAACATTTACCCTAGACTTACAAATAGTTCAATATAATTTTCTTCTTTGCACTAGTATAAATTCATGCCTTAAAAATATGATTCTCCTCATAAAAGGAGATTCTCCAATTTCTAGTGAAGCCAAATCAACATGTGAAGATTTTATTTCCTATTATTCCTATACTATTACATTCTATTTGTAAAATTTCACGCTAGGATATTCAAAAGTTTTGTTTCTATCCTTACCACATTTAAAACAAGTACCTCTAGAAAAACTTCTTTCTAGAAACAAGTCACCTACCCTTGTCAACTTTAGTAACTTTCTTGCCTTGATATCTACCCAACTTTTCCTCATCTTTCAATGCATATCAATAAACATCCTCAACTAAACTAAGTTTCAATATACTCAATTTATCTTGAACACTTGATCTCAAACCATTAACATACCTTGCATCTCCTTAGAAGATTCTCGATGACCAGATTTGATTTGTATCTTGTAAAATTATTTAGTATAAAATTTCACAAACATATCTCTCTACTTTAAGTTCTTCAATTTCTTAAAGAATTAAAGTTCATAGTCATCAAGGATGAATTTATCCTTCAATTTAAAAATGATGGTTTTCCATATGCTAAGCTTAGATTCATCATTATCTATTCTATCCTTCTGCAATTCTTTCCACCATAAGGCAACATGACCTTTCAACTTAGTTTGTTCTGTAGTGCCTCTCATGTTTGCAGTCTATGTCTTGTCTATTTTGATTTGAGAGATACTTGATACTCTTATTATTTTGTACCTTATGATGACCCGAGGGTCGGATGTTATACTTGGATTCAGTATCATAGATGCTTTACTGCTATACTGTTCAGTTTATCACATTTGCATGTGGATGCCATTTTGAGATGACAGTAGATCTATGATGATATCTAGTTATATGATGTATTGGACCTATTTGTTGATTATGTTATGAGATGGATTCTATGCTTTGGTTATTTACTTCATTCTTGTATCTTCACACTTTCTGTGAATGTGAGTGATGTAAATGGATTAAATAGGTATTTTAATACATGTTGCTTCGGCTATGATATTATTTGCCATTGCACTTGATCGTGTGTTTTAGTGTGCAAGAATTATATCCCTGGCAGTGGCACGTGGAGTTAGTGATTCAGCTATTCATATTTACCCATGTCGTTCCTATATGGTCGACGTACCCTTATTGTTATTGTTTAGATCAAAACCTTTTGGTGATTAGTAAATCCAAACTCATTTGCATTATGTGATTAGACCAGCGAGTGTGTCTATGCATTTAGAAGTTCGCATTTGTCGCGAAAGTGTTAAGTGTTCTATGTTTTTGGGGTTTTTGGATTTTAATCTTTTTTGATTTAATTTCTGGCAGCTTTGCCTTAGGTGAAATCCCGTTGCGGATAATAACCTATTTTTGTTTAGGTCAATTCGAAGTTTAACTACTCCAGCTAGCTATTTTCTAGAATTGACTATTCACCCAAAAAGTGAATAAGTATTGGAAAAAAGTGATTTCATAAATCACTTTTCACAATTTGAAAATAGAATTGTAGAGCAAATTTGGAAATCCTCTTCTGGAGGATTCTTGTTTTGCTCATTCTAGGAGCTGTGAGCGTGGGATTTGTGCGAGGTTGGTCTTGTTGGATTTGGCTCGACGAGTTTATGCTTTGCCGTCATTTTCAAATGTTTTGGCGGGTGGTTTATTTTATTGTGCGGATTTCTGTTTCTGCCTCTTTTTCTTTCAGGTAGGGCCTTCCCGTTTTATAGTTTTCACTCCGTTTCAGCTTTCGTTTCTTGTAGCAATATGTTAGGAGGCTGAGAACTAGTGTTCCCCTTCGTTTCTGGTTTCTAGTTCTGCTCGGTTGGTCGGGTATGAACGTTTTTCCCTGTTTTTGAAATGGGGTTTTGGGTTTTTCGGCCATTATGCTGGCCATTTTTGCATACGGTGTCCGTTTTCATTTATTTTTGGATTTTTAGGGTTTTTGAACCCAAAGGCCAAATGGGTTTTAATTTTGGAATTTTTCCAAAATTTGGGGTTTTTACCTCATTTTGCGTGCTGACCTATTTTATCAATTTTTTTAGCACATTGTGGTTCGTGGACCTGGGTGATCTGTTTGGATACCAGTTAGACCACTTTTGCATCTTTTGTTGCATTGGGATGCGTGTTGCATCCGTCCTCTCGATTTTGTTTACAGTTGAGAGACTTTTTACTTTGTGTTCTCTTCCAGTCCTTTTATTTGATCTTCGTGGTGGTGGTGCGCCACACATGAGTACGTGCGCATACATAGTCGAATGTCTTGCGAGCCCCGACCTTCCGTAGCACTTTCGGAAGTTATGATCATTGGGGTTGGGTTGGGAATTTGCATGCCTACAGGCACTCATCATTGGATGAGCATGGGTAGGGTAGGGTAGCATATGGAGGGGGGTTCTATCTTGTAGCCCGACGATCATGACATCATGGGTTGGCAAAGGAAGTTTTATATAAGTGATAATTAAAGAAAACACTGGGAGGTAATAAAATTTAAGATAATAAAATGTGTGAGCACCCGATTAAGTTTGAGGACACAATGTGTGAGCACCCAATTAAGTTTGAGGACACATGATTTGAGCTTGGGCTTGTCGATGCCAAGCGACTCTCCATGATGTCAGCCCCTACATAGTAAGCCCATTGAGGTGTCTGACCAGGACTTATAGTTTATGCATTGTCTATGTCTTGGTTTCAGTCATCATACTGCTTGGCGTGAGTGTTAGCCATGGTTGTTGTGTTTTGTGTGTTTGCGGTTGGATCACTATCTCCATCAGCACGGTGGGTATGGATCTACGGGTGCCAAGTGGTTGGGAGGCATAGCTACCCTCACCACTACTAGGGACTTGTGTACAGATACGGTCTATTGTCCTAGTACAACTATAGCTGGATGTGTCACTTAGTACTTCGATATACGGAGTATGCTTCTTGTGATTTATGCTCTCATTATGATGTTATCATGTTTAGATGATGTTAGTTTTAATGCATTCCTCATTATAATGATTAGCATGTAGTAGATGATGTTATCTGATTATAGTTTTATCTTATGCCTACTACTAGCATGTTAGATTTTATTTACTTACATTGTAGCATGTTTAGTAGTGATGTCCCTATTACGACAGCACCAATGATTTGATCAGTGGCTTGGGATGTTATGCGTGGGGGATGGCTAGGGCCCATGATGGTCCTATGATGCCATTGACAGTTGGGAGGAACCGTGTACTTGGTTATTTTTGCTCATTGCAATGTTATCTATGTTATTGCAATGTTTATTTTAGTTAAATGTGATGTTTCCTTTTGGTACTTTCCCTTCCTTGTTTGATAGATGGTTAGATTTCATTTTCTGTATTTCAGTTACTCTATTCTAGTTCGAGTGTTCTGGCCTCAAGATGTGGATCCGGTACTCCTTGGTGTGGAGGTTCTTTTGTCATTTTTTTTCCATTTTTAAGTTTCTGTAAGTGTTTATATTTTCTATGGGCGACATTTGTTCAGCATTGTGTGACACTGATAAAGTATTGCACGCCCATAGAAATAATGTCGCACGAAACTAAAAAGTGTTGCATGCATTACTAGAGAAGTGTCGTACAACACTGGAAGAGTGTCGCATGGCTTCATGAGAAATGTCGCACGATACTTTTCCAGTATCGCACACCTTCTTGAGAAGTGTTGCACGCAATAAGGGAGAAGTGTCACCCTCCCTTAGTAAAAAGTGTTGCACGCCTTTTGGTTAAAACCTGTGCGTGCCAACAGCAGGCATTTTTTTTTAGTGTTCTGATCATTTTGAGAGTTGATCTAGATACCCTTTTGGGTGTTCTTGAACCCTATGTTGTTGCATTTTGAATTCAGGAGGTTTCCTTTGAAATTCAGTTTTGGGTTTCTGTTGTTGTCCTTCGGGGTTTAAAATATATCGTTTAAGTATAAGGACCTTATACTTAAGATATATTTTAATATATGCGATGATTCATTTGAGATGGGTTTCAGACCTCTACGAGCTAAGGTGTAGATTCTAGGAAAAATTAGGGCTTCAAAAATTCAGACTTAGCCAGTTTCCAAGAGTCAGCTTATGTCTTTCAGCTTGGTAGGTCTTTGTGGTTTTTGTGGTTGTGTTCTAGTTGGTAGTGGCATTTGGAGATCCGTTGGTGCTTGGTTGTCTTTCAGTCTTCCGTTGTGATCTTTTGGTTTGTGTAGGTTGTATCATGTGCACTTACACTTGCAAAAAAAAATTGTTCTAACTTGTTTTCATCCTTGTTTCCAAGGATCTTCGGGCGGGGCATTACATGTTCTAACCTATTCTAACCTAAACCTATGTGTATCTACAATATTTTAAGGCTAAAAATAATGCTCAAGTTCATTAATCCAATGTATCAATTCCTTAGGATCTAAAGAACCATAATAACTTGAAACTTCCATTCTATGACTCTTACCAACTTGTGTCATATCTTTCAACAACCTTTCTTCTTTTGCAAGGATCGCTACTTTAGGAAGTTCAAGATCTTTAGTAGTGTTGCCCAAGTTTCAATTCATTTCTTTTTACTTTATGGTTTGAGTCAAATCAAGTGTCAATGTCTTGAGTCTAAGTTCAGATTTCCCATAGGATGGCCTTTCTTCTCATCATTCCTTTGAGCTAAGCCTGATGTGAGAAGTCATATGAGCAATACACCAGTTTATGGCTAGGTGATTAGGTTTTAGAGGGTTTGTTATGTGTTTCCTTGATGAGAAGAAGGTTTGGATATTTTACTGATTCATCTATCTTTGTTCCTAATCATGTCAAAGATGAAGATTCATGCTTATATGTTGTAGTTTTCATGGAGACATTGTAAATGATAAAGATCAAGATTCAGAGAAAATAGTTAGTTTTTTTGAAAATGGTCAAAAACCTCAAAATCAAAGATTAGTGAACATGCATTGTCAATTAAGTAAATGGACAGTTCAAATGCGATCATGATAAGTTACATGGGTTGGTGAAAACTTAGATTGATGAAAGAATGCATGCCATTAGTTAGTTGAAATTCAAATGCTTACCTTTCAGTTGAGTCCCATGCTTCGCATGATCGTAGACATAATCACATAAGGGTCTTTCCAATTTCATATCAATCATAAAATTTTGGTTGATCTAAAATTGGCATTTCCCCATGTTCTAAAGATGCCTAAAGTTTAGCTAATGTGAGAAAACAAGAACACAACACGTGGAATAGATGGGCACACTTCATGGAAATATGTTCATCACATCATTGCAGGTCTAAAATTCTAGTTACATTTAATGTTGTGAAGCTACAAAAATTATTTGATAGTTAAGAAAATAGGTTTTCACATCATCACATGGTTAAATCGTTAGCAGAGATGATGAGTTGCAAAATTGTGAGATGCTAGAAGTGACATGTTAATTGCATAGTCACGACGGGTTAGAGGTAACCTATGGTTAAGGCAGTGATAGAGTGAAGATGAAGGAAACACATGGTTGCATAGGGTTAAAAATAACCTTGAGTTAATTTTGTGAAGCTACGAAAGCTAATAAATTATATCATCTCATCGAATGATGACATTGTAGGAATTGAAGTTATGAAGTAGTGACGCAATTAATTGTTTGAACCATTAATACTTCACAATTAAAAGAAATGTCAAGGTTTAAAACTACGGTGAAGATGTAACATATAAAAAGGGAGATAAGTTTAATTGTTAGATATGAAGGAATTGACGATGCTCACTTTCTTGTTTTCTAGAGATGCATAAAAGATAACTAAAGTGGAGAAATGATAGTACAACACGTGTCCTACTGGGCCCATCATATTCCACAAGATACATTTAGAAACTAGTCATGCAATGCCACAAAGAAATGAAAGTCAATGTCGGATTCTCTAAGCAATGGAATCATGCCATATGTCTGCCATGGTGTGCATAGTTGGAAAGTGGACCCACATTGCAAAGTAAATAGAAGGGTTAAGAACTTTTATTTCCACTATCATATTTGAATGAATTGATGATGCTTTCTTTCCCACTTTCCAAAGTTACATGAAAGATAACTAAAGTGGGGAAATGATGATTTGACACATGTTCCAAGGTGGACCCACATAGAAATTTATAAAGGGAAATGGCTGGTTTTTAATCATGATCGTTGGTTTAAAGATTGACAACCAAAATTCAAAATCGTTGTGACCATTGAAATATAAATTATATGGGGTGCCAATAGAAGAATATAAAGGAAACAACGAGTTTAACAAGGTTTTCTGAAGACACATGAAGATGAATAGTTTCCAAGTATTCTTAGAGGTGCCATGGAATCAGGACATTGCCAAGAATGACCCCACACATCTATACCATGTTGAAGATTAGATTTTTTTCATTTATTATTCATATTTTCTTTCTATTTTGTGATTGTTTCTATACCAAAACTGGGGGATGACAAAAAACTATAAATGTAATTTCTTTTGACAATACAAAGGTTAGAAAAGTTGATGGTGAATTGGTCTGTAATTCCATTTACCCTATTCCCTTGTCATGTTTTGTGGCGCGTGAATAGATTAGTTCTACATTAAGAATTGAAAGACAATCATGTATGATTCTATGAATAATTAGATGAATTCCATTTTACTTTGATGTTTGCAGTATAGTGATTCCATTTAATTTTTTCATATATGGTTTTGTTCCTTCTCTTGTTGATTCCATAATATGTTGGATAGTTTTATTGGTGAAAGATAGATGTGTATGAATCTATTGTTTATTGGTTGGATTCCATTTCATTCAAGGCTGATAGTGAAAGAAAATATATTTTCCCTCATGCATATTTTCTTCATTCCTCTTCTACATTTAGAATAGAAGTAAGAGTCATACATATCAGGATAATCTATTATAGTCATTCCATTGGGTGTGATAGGTTATTTAAATTCATCTTGCCTGAATTTGTTTGTGCCTAAAAATAATTTGGTTATCCTTTAATGTTCTCAGGTTAAGAGCTTATAATGTCAAAACATCTGATCTCATAAAAACATATTCATTGCATATCATTGCAAATCATAGGGAGCTTACCTAGTAATTCAAGGGGTGGTGATAGAATACTTACACTAACCCATTTGTTGGTAAATATCCTTTTATCTCTCTAAAACATTGGAAATCAAAGAGATAGGTTATCAAATCTAAGAGGAGGACAAACTATTAACCAACATGTAGCTTTTATGTTGATATGCAATGACTAATCAGGCAAGTCTTGTAAACTTTTCATAAATTCTTTGGGGTTCTGGGCATCAACTCAAAAAAAATTTAGGTTGACTTAGCAAGGATTTTTTAGTTGACTCATCAACCTTTTCTAAAGGTTGACTTGTCAAGGGTTTTTTTAGGTTAACTTGTCAAATTATGTAGCCCTAATTATGTGAGAAAAAAAATCTTGTATAAAATTTTTTAAGATTAGGGATTTAATGATGTGTGAGGTGATAATAGCTTCTTGCGACGCTATTGATTTGTAAGGGATTATAGATTGTAACCAAATTGTAATCACTAAATAATGAGAATATTGAACTTTCTCTTTGGTGGACATAGCCTAGGGATTGAGTGAACCATGTTAAATATTTGTGTATTGTGTTATCTTGTAGTACCTACCCCTAGGTCGCATTTTTGTTATCATTGCCGAACTCTTTTAGGTCAATTGTATATTGATGATTAGTGACATTATTTTGAGATTATTAGATATTGTTTCAGATTCAGTTGATCGTATGATGAGATTTCTTGATACTCCTTACTTTATGTATGTATGATGATTATTATAGTGTTTACAGTTATTAATGATGATTAGTTAGGTGATTTATTATCATATGTGTTTTCTCATGGATACTTACCCCATACTTGCATGTGTATGGTGTGTGTGTGTGTTTGTTTTCTTTATGTATGGCATTTCTGATGTGGTTAAGGAAGGGAGTTGTAGTCACCTGCTACTCGGGATCTACATGATGCACCACTTCCTGTCATTGCCTATTTAGCTTAGTATATATTGTGTATGTACATGCATGAATTTTATGCAAGTTGTAGGTACCGAGTATCAACTTCCCTGAATTGCCAGGATGAGCATACCCTATCACATTATCTTAATGGTAAGAGAGGGGAGATAAATTCTCAAATCCAAATCCCAACCCTTTAAGCCATTTGTCCTAATTGAAAGTGAGGACAAGTGTCTGAGTCGAGTACCCTCTGAATGCATTGAATGACGTAATTCATGATATTAGCCCTTTTGTCTGATTTGGTATGTGTTTTTTTGTGATGGATTTTCGTATTTTATTTTATGAGTCTTTCGTGTATTTTTCTATTAATTAAGTCTAATTAAAAGATTTAATTAAATGAAAATTAAAATGATATTTTAATATTTTATTTTATTTTATTAAATGGGGAAATTAATTAAATTAAAAGAATTAAATTTGAAAATAAAAGTTATAAGTTTAGATTTGGAATGTGATAATATTTATTTAATTTAATACTAATATATTTAGAGTCCATTTTTAAATAAATGCTTAGTAATATTATTATTATTTAAGTTAATAAATATTTTATCAATTAAGTTTTGAAAATAAATTTAAAAGTGGAAAAGATATTAAAATTATTAAAAGATTCTAGATCACATGATGCGTGCATGTGATTAAAATATATTAAGATAAAACAAGTGGATTTAATAAAGTGAGTGCATGAGATTTAAAATTAATTAATTAATTTTAAAAAGAGAAAGGTGAATATTAAATTAAATAAATTAAATAAATTAATTAATGTGCATTATTTTAATGTTTATTCACATAGGAGTATGCGAACTCTTATGAGTTGTCATGTTGACAACACAGGAGTTTGCACTCTAATTAAGCACATGTTGTCTACACTTGGGAGTTAGCATATTATTTGAGCACATGGTGTCTACAACATTCTAGACACCTCATCATGTTTATCTTCTTATCATGGAAGATATGTGCTTAGTTGTAATGCTTATCTCTTAGTTCTTTCTAGACACGTTTTAGATGCATTTTAGAGGCTTTTATCTACAGGCTCTCCTAGTGTGTATGGACATCCTCATATGCTTCTACAAGCACTCCTAGTCACTTGGGGGGGGGGGGGGGGGGGTGGTTTCGGTTCTTGGAGGAATTCTGAATGTTGAAGAAGGAAGGAATTTTCGAAAAGGAGAAGCTTCTAAGAGGAGGAGCTTCTCTACAATTTTTTGAGGCGTAGCGAATTAGTATCAATGTCCAGGTAGGCACTCATGATTATTTTGCCTATTTTATTACACTCTTTCTCTTCCTATCTTCATCGTGTCTATTATGTGTGTCTAAATTATTCTTCATGAATGAATCTTCAATTTTGTAATTCGGGCATGCATATTGTTTCACCCAGTTACGGGAATTAAAAATATTATTGCAATCTTCCCTTAGTAGAATCAAGATTTGTAAATTGATTCAAGTTTGGGTTCGAATAAAAGTAGAATCTTATTAGTATGCATTAGTTTTATAAGATTTATTAACTAATCTATTTTAATTTAATTTAATTAAGATTAGTTAATAGTAGAAGGAGTCTAATTAATTATTAATCAATTTTAGTAAATGGATTTTTAAATGAGAGAAAATTAAATGAAAAGAGATATTAATAAGTGTTTAGTGGAATTAAATAATTGAATTATTAATGAGATTGATTTTACTTAAAATCAATGAAGATTATTTTAAATAAATGTTTGTCCTTGAAGTGTTTTAAGGAAATTGTAAACTAATTATTTGAAAGTTGATAAGTACTATTCTAATGTTTTGAATAATGTGAATGATTTTATCTAAAATTCAATGGGAACTAGTTCAATGATTTAAATAAGTAAGTAATTATCTTCTGATTATTCTAGAAAACTATTTAAAAATAATAATTCTATGCTTGATTCAAGAGATAAATGGGTTGACTTGGAGATTAAACGAAGAATCTTATACACTTGAAAATATACTTGAATGAAAACTAAAACCTCATATATGGCTTAACCATGTGATTGTAAAAGCAAACTAAAATATGTGTTTGTATCTTGTTCCTCTATGATGTTTGTGTTTTGGTGTTTTTTTGGGGTTGATTGGATTGTTGACCAGTTAGGACGTCTACCAGAGGCTTGGGAGTTATGCGAATGTGATGGCATGTTGATGTTATTTGAGCTTGATCTTTTTAAAACCCAACCATGGTAATGTGATGGTATGCTCTATGAGATGTTTGTATTTATTGATTGATTATTGCTTTCCAGTCTTCTTGTGTGAAGCTGAGGTGTATGTATTTGTGATACTTGACTTAACCTTTTTTGAGTCATCGATCAATTATACTTGGGTTACTTTCCAGTTGCCTTGATGGGACTGAAGTGTTTGTTTTGATCTTGATGATGTCATGTTGTGACATGTTTTGACTTGACCATTTTGGAGTCTTCAATTAGTATTACTTTGAGATATTTTTTGGTTGCTCATTGAGAACCGATGGGTATTGTGATTTATTTTGGTTGCTCGTTGAGAAACGATGAATATTGTGATCTATCATTTGGTGCTTTTCAGTTGCTCATGGAGAACTAATGTGATTATTTTGATGCTTTCCAATCACTTGTTTAGGACTAAGGTGATTTTATGTGATTATGGATTTGTGCTTTTATTGATCCTAGGGTAGGTTATCTACTTGTAGTGTTGGAAAGTGGCTTGCAATGGGAGCTGGGGCCCTAAGTGGCTACCAGGGTAACTTATTGTAAGTTGTATTAATAAGTGAAAACATTACACTAAATGGGGATTAAAATGAACCTAATAAGATAACTGTGTGCTCTCGCCCATACCTCGAGTGCTAGTACAGACTTGGATGGGAGTAGAGAGAATGCTTGGTTGTGACCTTGCATTCCATAGTATGCCTCATCAGTACAAGAGGATACTGGTGGCTGCATAGGGATCACCAAGGGGCCGAGGTCTATTAAAAGACTACCAGGGTAACTCTAGCGTGATTTGTGAGATGATATTTCTTGCTTACATAGTAGATTTCCTACATGTCTTTGTTGTGCCTCTGGGAGTAGATGTCGATCTGTGTGTTGCAACCTTTGAGTTAGCATACTTTTAGGATTCCTGGACTTAGAGAGTACTTGTGTTATGTGATTTTTTATCTTGTGTTATGTGATTTGATATCCTATTGGGACTTGAGACTATCTCCTCAATGCAGTGGGAGTGGATGTTTTAAGTTCCACACGGTCAGGTGGTAGTGCTTTTTCACTCTTACCAGTTGAGATCCATTTGAGACACCATGGCTAGAGCATTTTTGGTTGGTATTTACCTTCTTTCTATTCTTGGATCATTATGATGGATGTATTTACTGACATGTTTCTTTATATTGATGATTAGCATGTGATAGATGATGTTATCTACTTTATAGGATCATCTTATGCTTTATTCTTGCATGTTAGATTTCCTTCTACATATGTTGTAGTATATTTTGGGAGTGACATCCCTATTATGATAATGTTGATGATCTCTTCGGTGACTTGGGATGTTGAGCGCGAAGGGATGGCTAGGGCCCACGATGGCCTAATGATGCTATTGATGGTTGGGAGGAACTGCACACTTAGTTGTGTTTTATGATGGATGGTTATCTTTTACGATGGTTGTTATATTATTATTGATAGATGGATGTATCATGTATGTTAATAATTTCATTTACTTTATTGCACTTGTATCATAGATTCGATGAGGATGATGTATCTTTATTTTTACATGTGTTTAATCTTTTAAGCTTTTCATACCCTATGACATGTACTATAGATGATAGAGCATTCCAAATTTAATTGCCAAGAGGCATTTAGAACAAATGTATATTATGGACATTGGACTTTTTAATTATTCTTTCATGTGGTTATGGTGGTTTTTAGACCTAGTGTTAATTAAATTAAATGTGACTCAATGTCTTGGGATCCTTAAGGAGTGTAACCTATTATGTATACTTTTAGTTGAATGTGTGTTATTGCTTCTGCTACTAGATGTTTGATGTGAATGGTTTATCTTTCATGTTTTTAAAAAAAATTGTTTGGAAAACTTAGTAAAAATTTAGGTTAATTCTTTTGGATCCCTTGGCAGGGCATTACATATCTTATGTGCTTTTTTTTTATATTGGTTATATTTGCATGTAATTATTATTTTTGTTTCTTTAAATGCTAACAACTAATATTAGAGAAATCTTATTTTCAGTTATCCTCTGTAGGAAGGTCTCATAGTTAAGTGGGAGAAATGAAAGATGAGGTAAACAAAAAGTTGAGAAGTTTAATAGAAAAAACTTTCATTTATGGAAAATGCTAATGGAGGACTATCTTTATCGGAAGGATTTATAGTGGCCATTGCAAGGAAAGTCCAAGAAACTAATACCTATGAAAAATGAGGATTGGGGTATTTTGGATAGAAAGACACTTGGAAGTATTTTTTTATGCCTAGCACAATCAGTTACATTAATATTATGAAAGAAAAGATGACTGAATATTTGATGCAAACCCTAGAAAAGTTGTATGAAAAGCCCTCTACTTCAAACAAGGTATTTCTCATGAAGCATTTATTTAGTATGAAGATGGAAGAAGGTGGATAGGTTGTTCATCATTTAAATGAGTTTAATATAGTTACTATTTATTTATCTTCTATAACTGTCAATTTTGATGAAAAAATTAGGGTTCTCTTGACTTTTTTTTATTTGCTTGAAAGTTGGAATGGCTTGGTAATGGTTGTGAGTAATTATGTTTCTCATTATACTACCCTAAAATTTAAATGATTTTATTAGTGTTATTCTAAGTGAGGACACTCATAGAAAATTCTCAGTTGAATCTACATCAGGAAGTGTCTTGAACGTACAAAGTAGATGTAGAATGATTGAGAGATGAAAATCAAAGGGAAAGAGGTCTCAATCCAAGGGACCAAGAGATTGTTGGTATTGTGGAGAACTAAAACATAGATTGATGGACTTGAAAGAAAAATGAAGGAGAAAAACAAGAAGGAAAAAATAAGGAAAATGTGATAAATAATAAATCATAAGAGGATGCTTTTCTTCTTTCCTCAGAAAATATTGACGATTCATGGGTTTTAGGTTTAGGGGCTTCATTCACGCTACTCCCCATAGAAGTAATTTTATTGATTATATTCAAGGGAATTTTGAGCTTATTTATTGGAAGATAATGAACCTTTCCAGATTTTTGGAAAGGGGAAATTAAGATTAAGTTATAGAATGAGAATTATTGGCTACTACTAGAGGTAAGACATGTTCCAAATCTGCATGGGAATTTAATTTCAGTAGGAAAACTGGGTGATGAGGGTTTCACAATTACTTTTAATGATAAATATTGGAAGGTTTCAAAAGGTTCCTTGGTAGTAGCAAAAGGTGTGAAAGTAGGCACCTTAAATCTTTGTATAGGTCATATTATTCCTTCTATTTTAATTGTTGTAGAGAAAAATGAATGTTCAAAAATAATTTTTGTAGTTGAGCAGGGAGAACCAATAGTTTTTTTGGATTTTGAAACAACACTATGGTACAATAGATTTGGGCACATAAGTGATAAATGTATTACATTAATTCATTCAATGAAAGCTTTAATAGGCTTGAAATGTGTCAATATGGATTTCTATGAAAGTTGTGTTTATGAAAAACAAAAGAGAGTTTCTGAATAGTGGGAAGGATAAGAAAAATGAGAAATTAGAGGTTGTTCATATAGATGTATGTGGATCAGATAAGGTATCTTCCCTTGGTGTCTCTCATTATTATGTTACATTCATTAATGATGCAACCAAAAAAGTATGGGTTCATTTCCTTAGACATAAATCTGATTTATTTCAAACTTTGAAGAAATGGAAATGCTTGGTTGAGAATGAGATTTATAAAAACCTAAAATGTCTCAGATCTAATGATGGCTATGAGTATTGAAGAAAATAATTTGAAAATAATTATTCTACTAATGGTATTCATAGATAGAAAATTATTCCAAGGAATCCACAAGAAAATAAAGTGGTTGAATGCATGAACAAGACAACAATGTAGCATGGAAGGAGTATGATGTTGCATGTTGGACTTCCCTTGAACATGTGGGAAGAGGTTTTTAAATACTATTGTGTAGTTTATTAATAGCGGTCCCTCTACTCCTTTGAGTTGTAGTATTCTAGAGGAAGCATGGACAGGTAAGAAAGTGAGTTATTCTTTTCTTGAAACCTTTGTTTCTAAAGTATTTGTACATATAGATTCTAAAAATAGAACCAAGATGGAAACTAAATCTAAGAACTATATTTTTGTTGGATATAGGATTGATAAATTTGGTTATAAGATGTAATTTTTTGAAATCATAAAATTGCAAGAAGCAAGGATGTCATATTCAATGAGAAAGTGTTGTACAAAGATCGGTTACAAAAATATGAGAAGAAAGAAAATGATTATGTAGTGTTGGATGATACTCAAAAGGATGATGTTATAGTAGTCCCTTATGATTTGCAACAATAACAACAAATACCACAAATATTAGTGAATGCTAGAGGGTCAACAAGGCTAAGTAGACCTCCAAAAATATTTTCTCCCTCTTTGTATTATATGTTATTAACATATGTTGGTGAACCTGAATGGTATGATGAAGCTATGTAGGTGGATACAAAGCTTTAGTGGGAGTCTACAATGATATATTAAATGGACTCCTTTCTAAAAAATTAGACTTGGAATTTTACGTAAGTTATCTGCAAGTCAATGGGTTTTACAAAACAAATGGCTTTATAGGTTGAAAGAAGAGGATGGAGGTACGAATAGATTTAAAGCTAGGTTAGTTGTAAGAGGATTTGAATAGAAAAATGGAATTGATTTTGATGAGATATTTTCTCTGGTTGTTAAAATGACATCTATTCATACTATTGTAAGTATTGTGGCTACTAAATATTTTCATTTAGAGTAGCTTGATGTTAAAAAATAATTTCTTCATGGTGAATTGGATGAAGAAATATGTGAATGAATGCACCAAGTTGTGGTGACAAAAAGATGACACACAACTCAATTTTCTAAAATTCTAAAAGCACGCATGCACTATAGTGCACACACACTTGGACTCCCAAGCCCAAGCGTGTACATGCTATAATGCATGTGCAATTTTAATACCTAAAACTTTTTATATATGGGTTGCAAACCTGCAGCCCATTCCATTTGATCTTCTTTCTTTTTGTTGTTTCCTTCTTTCCTCTCAATAGCACACACATGGTTTATAGAAGTTGAAGAATTTTCTCTCTCCTCCTCAAAATGCCTCCTCATTAAGAGAGATCAAGATCAAGATCATGTAGTATGTATTCTACTATTGTTTTTGCATTTTTTTGGTATGTTTTTGCATTGTTTTAAATGTTTTTTAGTTTTTCTTCAAATTTGTTTATTTATTTAAAATACAATTGGTTTCTTATTAGGAAATGTGAATAATCAACCACCACATCCCCAATCTAATCAACAAAATCAAAATAAAAACCCTCCACAAGATTAAAATGAAATTCCATAACCTCCACTGATTCAAAGACCTCCTCCTAGCACCCAAGACAATATAATGACTAAAATAGAAAGAGAGAAATTTGAATTAGAAGCAATCACTGGTAGGTTGAAAGCTTGTAGGAATACTAATCCTATGAGAGTATAATTGGCATTCTCTCTTGAGTCCATTATGAGCTATGTAACTTCTGTTAGTAGTTAGTTGGATATTTGGCGTGTTAAGAGAGAAGAAAAAAGAAGATATTATGCAAACAAATTATCTTATAAAGATCTAAGAAAAAAGGAAATAGAAAAAGGTATCATATGTGCATTGTTTAAAAAGCTTAGAGGAGAAGACATTGTTAAAAATACAACTAAAAGGTTCCCCATCCATTGGTTTATACATGAGATGTTATAAATAAATTTTGGGATAGATGGTGGATGGTCTTTGATACCCCTCCCTATAATAATCATGAGATTTTGATGTATTTCTTAAAGTAATTGTATCATAAATATTTCCTTGGGGAGATCCTTGATTATTTTGATATGTTAGATTCTCATGGTAGAGGTGGGGGGTTATCATTTGAGAGGCCCAAGGCATGTCATGACCCTAATGCAGTTAGGGCACCTGTTGTTAAGCCACAGGGTGAGCATGTGATTATTCCTTCAATTGTGAACAAACATGTAGAGACCAGTACTCTAGGGACTACCAATGCTTTGACATAGACCCTCATTCATTGTGCCAGTCCATTAGTTGAGGAGGAGCCTTCTTTGCATCACAATCACATGTGCACATCATGTAGATCCCTATGCACATTTGGAAGTCATGTTGCAGATATTATGGATGATGGGCTAGTCACTTATGAGTGTACACTTGATTTGTGTCCCACTCTAAACCCTTCTATCCAAACGATTCCATGAGTTTGGAATGTTCAAATGCCGGCTTAGAGCTCCCTATCCATGGAGTGCAAGAGAGTATATTTCAAGAATAAAAATGCTATTAAATGATCTTTAGAGACACTCTTCTTGCTAGTAAACCATGCAATGGGAGGTTCCAAAGACAAGATGCAAGAATGCAAATGACCCAAGGAGTTCCTCAAGAATTCAATGCAACTAAAGATTAAACTAGAATGAATATGAAAAGTATAGCTATTCTAAGCATGGATGAGAGTGTTGCAATCCAAATATTAGGCTATGTGAGATAGATTATTGAAAAATAGAAACTAAACTAACATGAAACATGAATCTAAGCTAAAATGCTATGGTATGAGAGAATGTAGACAAGAAATAGAAGTTCTGCACAAAGCTCCAAAGCAACCTGTTAGAAAACCTACAGCATAACAATATTCAAAAATGAGGATTGATTGAGGGGGAAAGCTCTCTCCCTTTTAAAGATGTATGGATGGTAGAGATCAAGATGAAGATGGTGGATGATCAACGGTGGAATTTGAAAAGAGGAGTGATCCATGTGCACACACAAGTCAACCAATAGAATATAAGTTGACTTGTCACATAAGACAAAAGTCTCACAAGCCTTTTCTTTTAATTACAAAATAGAAAAAGGACTTTATGTGTGCACTTTAAGTGGGTTAGAAGAATGGGGTGTTTTATTTAATTAAAAGGGGAGATGTTCTTTTAATCAAATAATGAACTTAGGATAGCATAGTCAAACTATAGGTTATAATCAAATAAATTGATTATTAGCAATTTGGTCTAGATAAATGATTAAATTAATTTAGCCAAAATGCTGAGAAGGGGGCTAATAGTCTAGATGACCATTTTTAGGTGATTACAATGAGTTCTTAAGTGACACATTTGGCATTGACATACAAGTAAATTATAATTATAATAAACTAATTTGATCACATTTCATATGTACAATGAATGACTAACTAATTAGCATGTCTTAACATTGTTCAAAATTCAGTGTAAGAGTGTTGATGGCCCTAGTACAATTTCTTGACCCCATTTTACGTCACGTCAACAAGTTGAGAGGTATGTATCAATTTAATCATTTAAACTAATGCATATATTTATTAAGTAATCATATTAAGGATTGATACAAAAAAATTATCCATGTGAATTAGTTCTCTACTAGAACATCGACATTCACAAGGGACTCTGAGCTTAGGCATGATACAAGCTTCATAGAGGTACATTTATTTTATGTTAATTAAATTTATTCTAATTATATTTTTTCATGTTTCATGTTACATGTAAATCTTATTATATGATTTGTAGTTGTTGACATCTAAGACTCCTCCTCATCTTTGTCAATCCATTGATCGTGGAGTTGTTGTTGTGATGGCTAGTTTAGAGCCATTGACCAAGGTATGAAAGATTTTTCATAGTTTTAGTTGTTATTAATAATAGTTAGTATTGAAATTTCAAATGGTATTTATAAGTATGATCGATTTATTATATTAATTGAATTATTGTAGGGCGTTGTTACTCTTGATCATCCACAAGCTTTTGAGGTGGATGTACAGAGTGACTATTTGATGGCGATAAGAAAATAATTAATTCTGTGTATACATATATTTGATTTCAATGTATAACAATCATTGATTCATATTTACTTTGTTTGTATCAACTCCAAATATAGAGGAGCCCAAAAAAGAGAACAAGTGAGCGAGTGAAGAAGACCCCATCATCCCAATCATCTTCCTCCATGTAATGACCAAAGACCTCTAGGGATTTGTTTCCTTCCATTTGTGGGATTTGTTTCAATTTTGATTTAAATTTATTTCTTTATTTATATTACAATTGGTTTCTTATAAGGAAATATGATTAATGAATCGCCAAATCCCCAACTAGATCAACAAAATCAAAATGAAAACCCTCCACAACAAGAGCAAGAAATTCCAAAACCTACACCGATTGGAAGAACTCCTCCTGGCACCCAAGACAACATAATGAATTAGAAGCACTCAATGGTAGGTTGAAAGCTTGTGGACAAACCAATCCAATGAGAGCATAATTGGTATCCTCCCTCGAGTCCATTATGACCCATGTAGCTTTTGTTAGTGGCCAATTGGATATTTGGTGTGTTAAGAGGGATGGAAAAAGAAGATATTATGCAAACAAATTATCATATCAAGATGTAAAATTTTTTATAAAAAAAAAAAGGTAGCATTTGTGCATTGTTTAAAAAGCCCGGAGAACTATATATTGTTAAACATACAACTAAAAGGTTCTCCATCCATTGGTGTATACATGATAATATTAGAAACAACTTTTGAGATAGATGGTGGATGGTCTTTGATGCCCCTCCCTGCAATATTCATCAGGTTCCAATGTATTTCTTAAATAAATTGTATTGTGAATTTGTCCTTGGGGAGATCCCCAACTATTTTAATATATTAGAATCTTAGGGTAGAGGTGGAGGGTCATCATTTGAGAGGTCGGGGGCATATTGTGACCCTAATGTAGTTAGGACACCTCTTGTCATTTCACAAGGTGAGCATGTGATTATTCCTTTAGTTGTAAAGGAACATGTAGAAACCAACGCTCTATGGACTATGAATACTTTGACATAGATGATTATTCATTGCATGAGTCCATTAGTTGAGGAGGAGCCTTTTGTGTGTCACAATCACATGTGTACATCATGTGGATCCTTACGCACATTTGGTAGTCATGTTGGAGATAGTATGGATGATGGGCTAGTCAATGATGAGTTCCTGAGTGACACATTTGAAATTGAAATAGATAAATTAAAATTATAATAAACTAATTTTATCACATTTCATATGTATAGTGAATGACTAATTAATTATCATGTACTGACATTGTTCAAAATTCAGGGTAAGAGTGTTGGCAACCCTAATAGAGATTCTCTGGCCCCATTTTTTGTCCTGTCGACAAGTCAAGAGGTATGTATTGATTTAATCATTTAAATTAATACATATATTTATTAAGTAATCATATGAAGGATTGACCAAAAAAATTATGCATGTGCATTAGTTCTCTACTAGACCATCAACATTCACAAGGGACTCTAAGCCTAGGTGTGATATGAGCTTCGTAGAGGTACATTTGTTTCATGTTAGTTTAATTCATTTGATTATATTTGTTTCATGTTTCATGTTACATGTAAATTGTATTATATGGCATGCAACTATTGATGTCTGAGACTCCTTCTCATCTTCGCTAGTCCATCGATCGTGGAGTTACTGCAGCAATGGCTAGTTTAGAGCCATTGACCGAGATATGAAAGAGTTTTCTTGGTTTTAAGTTTTGTTTATAATAGTTAGTATCAAAAATTTTAATGTTATTTATAAGTGATTATATTGATTGAATTGTTGTAGGGCCTTATTACACCCAATCATCTACGAGCCTTTGAGGTGGACATACAGAGTGACTATTTGATGGTAGTAAGAAAATAATTAACTTTGTGTGTACATATATTTGTTTTCAATGTATAATAACTATTGATTCATATCTTCTTTGTTTGTGTTAGCTCAAGTTAGAGAAGAGCCAAACAAGAGGATGAGCGAGAGTGTGAGGAAGACCCCATCATCCCCATTATCTCCCTCCACACAACAATCAAAGACCTCTAAGAATTTGTTTCCTTCCCCTCATGAAAAGGAGAAGATATAGTTGATAGACACACATGTATAGGCATTAGTGGACATACATATTGGATTTTATGTCACTGGACATATTCAATATACATTTGATGTATATATGACATTTTATATTTGATGTATGACATATATTTGATGCATGACATTAGTAGACTTATGACATTATTGGTTAATATATGATATGTTTGTTCATGTATGGCATTATTGGTTATCATAATATATTATATGTTTGTTAATGTATGAAAAATTATTGGTTATCATAATATATTATATGTTTGTTAATGTATGACATTATTGGTTATCATAATATATTATATATTTGTTCATGTATGACATTATTAGTTATCATAATATATGATATGTTTGTTCATATATGACATTATTGGTTATCATAATATATATTATGTTTTTCTTGTTTATGTTTTAAGTACATTTCATGTATTCCATTTTAATGTAATTTACATCCAAAATGATGCAGAGTGCTCACACCAAAAGCTACTGAATTCCCAACAAAAACACTTTAAAGAAAAAAAACCTTTCCCACCTTCCTGAGTGTCTTCAAAGACTCTTTCCAACTTGGTTGAAAAACTGAACAAAGTTCTGCCCAACTTCACAAAACTACTTGATCACTTTCCCTATTCAATACTTAGGAAGCAATAAGGGAAAAATGAGAGAATTTGATAAATGGATCCTAATCAAATTCTTTCTTCAAAATAACACCTCAAAAATTTCAAGGAACACCTAATGATGAGGTTTCCAAAACCGGTTTACTCTCCTAACATGTATTTTGCAAAATTGCTCTTAATAGGCCCGATTGCCCTTGTAGCCCTTTTTGTGGTTTTTGGGCAGCAACTTTTTTTTTTCTCCATTGAACCTAGAATAAAAAATAGGTATTTGGATATTGATGCAAGAAGGAGGTGGTGATACTAGATTCTTATTACCAAACTCTCATCACTAGGCTTCTTTCAAGCCTACCAAACATATTACCATTAGTCTCTCGGGACTCTTCCAAGGCTAGAGACCAAGTGGTTGGACTATTCCTTATGTCACCCTCACCTATTCCAAATGTCTCTACCTAACCCTTCACAAACTCAACCAACTACCTCTCACAGTACCAAACATCTCCACTATCTTACACCCTCTAGGATCTTTCACAACACCATACCCCAATAAGCTTCCAAAAGGCTCAACTCATTGCCATTTAAGTGGTTTCAACATTCATAAAGTGTTATACACCTTAGTGGGCCTTCAAAATATCAATTCTCACAAACAAACCTAAAGAGGCTCTTTCTTGTAGCCCTACCTTTGGGATTTTAAGGTAGGAAATCAAAATCTCTCCAACCAACTACCAAAATCAATGAGGGATTAAGATCACAAGCTTCCAAAAACATAGACTCTCAAACTGTTCAATAAAGCATATAACTTATAGGCCCGAGTCTAGACAAATAGGCCTAAAATATACCTTCTAACTCCCAACTCATTAAACTTTCAAATAACAATAGCAAATGAACTTGTTTATGTTTTACCTTACCAAGATCTTACAAACTTCTAACTTTCAAAGTCCTAACTATTGAGGAGATACACAAACCTCCAAACCCTTCTTATAATGAGGGTTTCCTTGTTGAATATGATAATTATCTCACAAACTTTAGTTTTTCATCTAGTCCATCCTTCCAATAGATTGTTCAACATCCTATGAGTGAAAATAATCTTCCAACATGCATACAAATCATACACCAACCTATGCCATGTTCTTATTTGTTGATTCACTGTATTTTCTTTGCAACATATAATTTGTTAATTTTTGGCCAACTCTTCACAAAGGGAAGTGATTATGTTTCAAACCCATGAGATGGATATTAATACAACCAAAAAGATACTTAACATCTTCCACTAACTCCATTCCATGATAACATTCAACTAAAGTGGTGCTTCATTTTGAAAAAGTACGGGTTTGTTGTTCTAAAATAGGGAGTAATGATATTTGACAATAACTCAATGATCCTATATACAAGTTTAACATCAACAGTTATTCCTTTCCATATAAAAAGAAATTAATAATCACCAACACCTCGAGAAAAATGAGATGATACTAAAACTGTAACTCAAATACCATTATATGTTGATTTTCACAAAGATAAAATAGACTTGTATTATACAAAGTTACACATCATAATTTGCACTTTTCTACTCCACATCTCTACTTCTCTGTCTTCTACATGACAATGTATTTTTCTTATACAAACACATGACCTTTCACCTTTTCTAAAAGACTGACCAAGATGGATGACTATTCACCTTTCAAAACTTGTCATTTTTTTTGCAAAAAAATGTTGACCGCAACTTTTACAATTTTATATTTTTTTGCACATATTTTCATTTTATGATTTCTCATTTTTTCTACACACCCTAAATAGGTCCAACATCTCAACATGACATTTTAACACTTCATTAAAAAATTGTTAAATATACACCTTATACCTCCTCTAACTTCATAGAGGGTATTTTCATCATTTGACATTGATTTGAACTGATTACCAGTTAGGTTGATTGGTTACAAGTTTCATTTTAATGTTTTCCAAAAAATTGCTAAAATTGCCAAAAAGTTGTCAGCTACTCTTATTGAAAAATGCAATTTTTGCACTAACTCTTCCTAGAACTTAACCAAGTGGTTTTTGGTAACACATAAGACCTATATATATTAGGGTAGGGCTTAAGGTAGGGTGGTTCAACCTAATCAAATAGAAAAAAATGGATTTGATGTTGGGAAACATTCCTTGATCCCCTTCCAATAAAGGCAAGGAATAGTTGGCACTGGCACTTTCCACCAAGGGTGGGTGGGAGGAGATAGTTGATTCAAAAAAGCTTTATCTATAAGTCGACCACCCATATATATATATATATATATACTCTTAAAATACTTCTTGAGTCAACTTATTAATCGAAAAAATAAATTTTTAGGCCTAATACAACTTGGGTTTATAGATAAGTTCCTTGACCTTACAAACAAGGATTTCCTTATTACCATAAAAAATAACATGTTCAAAATGAGGTGTATGATCACCCCTTTATCTTCTATCATGAGTCTCCATCATTGGATGAGATGACATAACCAGTTGCCACCTAGGTGCCCTACACCACAAGCTTTAGCATCACCCGAGAGAGGTTATTGTAGGTGTCAGCAACACGATCTTGTAGCACTCAAAATTGCATGCATACCTCACATGAGCTCTAAGATATACCCTATCAAAGATTTTTGCCCTATCAAATTTTGTGACTTTTAGGTTCAATTTGATTTTGCATGCCTGAGAAAGTTTGAGCAGCCAACACGATGGGATGAGCTTGGAATTAGGATTTACTTGACCACCCAAAGCTAACAGAACAGACAGTTTGATCCCACAATGAATGGTTAGAGAGATTCACCAGTTGGAAACTTTATACTGGCCAACACTATAAGTTTCAACATCACCTAAGATGGTGTTGCAAAATCAAAATGAAATCCAGTCTCCAAAAAGATAGAGATGTTATTGTAGGTATTGACAACTAGAATTGCATCCATACCTCGTAAAAGCTCCAAGATATGCCCCATCAAAGATAGATGCCCTATGGCATTTAATGACTCTTAGGCTCAATTTGGTTTGGCATGCCCAAGAATGTTTGAGTAGTTAATAGGACAGACAAGCTTGGAACTAGAATTTACCCAACTACTCAAAGCTAACAAAATAGATAGCTTGATCCCACAACGAATGTTTAGAGAGATTCACCAGTTGGCAACTTTGTACTAGCCAAAACTAAAAATTTTAGCATCACCCAAGATGGGGCTAACAAATCAAAATAGAATCCTGTAGCACCTAGAATTTCATCCATACCTCGCACAAGCTCTAAAATATGCCCTGTCAAATATCACTACCCTATGGCATTTAATGACTCTTAGGGTTGATTTGGTTTGGCATGCCTGAGAATGTTCGATCGGTCAAAGGGATAGGATGAGCTTGGAACTAGGATTTACCTAGCCACCTAGAGGTAACATAATAGATAGTTTGATCCCATGATGAACGGTTAGAGAGATTCACCAGTTGGTGACTTTTTATTGGCCAACACTATAACTTTCAGCATCACCCAAGATGGGGCTACAAAATCAAAATAGAATCTAATCTCCAAAAAACAAGAGGCATTATTTTAGGTGTCAGCAACACAATCCTATAGCACTTAAAATTGCATCCATACCTTACACAAGCTCTGAGATATGCCCCATCAAAGATTGCTGCCCTATGGCATTTAATGACTCTTAGGGTCAATTTGGTTTGGCATGCTTGAGAATGTTTAAGTGGTCAATGGGATGAGATGAGCTTGAAACTAGGGTTTACCTGACCACCCATACCTAATAGATTAGATAGTTTAATCCCATGATGAATGGTTAGAGAGATTCACCAGTTTGCGACTTTGTACTGACCAACACTACAAGTTTTAACATCACCCAAGATGGGACCACAAAATCAAAATGTAATCTAATCTCCAAATATTGAGAGAGTTTATTGTAGGTGTTAGCAACATGGTCTTGTAGCACCCATAATTGCATCTATATCTCACATGAGCTTCGAGATATGCCCCGTCAAAGATCACTCCCCTATGGCATTTAATGACTCTTAGAGTCAATTTGGTTTGGCATGCCTGAGAACATTCAAGTAGTCAATGAGATGAGACAAGATTGGAACTAGGGTTTACTCAGCCACCCAAAGCTAAATATCTCTCTATCCCACCCTCTCCCACCCCTAGCTCTCTCTCTCCCTCCCCTATCCTACCCTCTCCCATCCCCCTAGTCTCTCTCTCTCCTCCCCCTAGTCTCTCTCTCTCCTCTCTCTCCATTTCTTCATCCCTCTCTCCCTCTCCCACCTTCCCGCATCTCCCTCTCTCTCTCTCTCTCTCTCTCTCTCTCTCTCCCTCCCTCCCTCTCTCCCTATCCAACCCTCTACCATCTCCTACTCTCTCTCTCCATCCTCTACACTCTCTCATTATCTACCCTCTCTCCTTTCTTCTCTATTGAAATTTATTCTTATAGAGTGTGTATGCACTATAGTGCTTACACACTATGTAAACCTAAATTTAAAAATGCTTTAAATAGCGCATGTGCTCTATGGTGCACACACACTATTTAAGTCTTTGGATTCTACCAAGCCTAAGGCTTGGTTTTTCCTTGGGGATCCAAACCAAAGGTTTGGAGTCTCTAAAATGGTTTGAGATGTGTTTTGCAGCAAGCATACAAAAAATGATTTGTTTTTCTTGTGTGCTCTCCTTCAAGTTTCCTCGTGGTTGAGCATTGATAAAAATCAAATTACATGACACTGAAGATCTGTGTATTAGCTATATAACCATATAACTTATTTTGAATTTAAACTAGTTCAATTCTTTCAACTATAATTTATTTTGAATGTATGTCCATTTTCTATCAAAAAATAATGTATACTAATTGGGGGGGTGTATTTTAGCTCATTCATCAAATTTTGCAACTTAGTTTTTTAGAACCTAGACTCCATTCTACACACTTCAAAAAAAGAAGTTTTGATTTTAGATTAGTTTTCAATAATTTCTAGGGGGAGCACATAGATATTTCATATTTTTGGGATGTGCCAATTAAAAAATTCATTAAAAAATACACATTATAAAATTACCTAAATTTTTTGGGATAAACTACATGGTGTTAGTAATTTTTGACCAAAGTGATTAAAGAAATTTTTTTTTTTAAAGTTAAAATTTTAGGGGGGCCACACTTTCCACTATGTTTTTTTTTTTTTGAAAAAAATAGTACCACTTTTTGTGGCCCCCCTTTTTTGACCTAAAACTAAACCATTTTAGAAAAAAATTAGTAGTTTAGAAACTAGATTCGAAGGACCACTACTTTTTTTTTTTCATATCTTAAAATTTTGAGCATAACTATCTTCAAATTCTTGTAGAAATTCATAAATTTTTGATTTTAGAGAAAAAAATTGGCCACTTATACGCCCCTTTTAGAATCACAACTTAGTGCACTTACCCATGCATGTAATAGCCACATGGATTTGAGGTCAAAGGTAAGGAGAACTTAGTGTACAAACTGAAGAAAATTTTATATGACTTGAAGCAAGAACCTCGACAATGTCATTTTAAATTTGAAATTTTTATGAATGAGCTTGGTTATACTCAGTGTCATTCTGACCATTGTGTTTATTTTAAGAGGTTTTGATTATGACAACTACATTATTTTATATTTATTTATTGATGATATGCTTGTAATTGGGTTTAACATGGACCCCATTAAGAGATTGAAACAATAGTTAACACATTCATTTTCTATGAAGGATTTAGAGGCAAAAAAAAAATCCTTGGTAGAAAAATTTACAGAGATAGGAAAAATAGCAAATTGACCTTATATCTGGTTGATTATATTGAGAAGGTGTTTCAATGTTTCTTTATGGAGAATGTCAAAGTTGTCAACACATCTTTGACTAGTCACTTAAAATTGACTAAAGAGATACATCCAAAGAAACAAGAAGAGGATGATAAGATTTCCAAGGTACCTTATATACTTCAATTGTAAGAAGTTTGATGTGTTCTATAGTGTGTACTAGGCTAGATATTGCACATGCAATGAGAGTTGTTAGTAGGTATATGAGTCTTCATGGTATTGATCATTGAAATGCAATCAAATAGATTCTTTGGTATTTGAGAGGATCATCTAGTAAGTGTTTACATTTTAGGGGATCCACTACTGATTTATAGGGGATCTTGATACCAGATGGAGTACTACAAGTTATGTATTTATTATTGGTAGGACAATAATGAGACGAGTTTCTTGGTGACAGAAGATGAGTGTTTTATCTACTACAGAGACAGAGTGTGTAGTGCCCACCCATAGTTTATTTTTCTGTTATATTTATTAAACTCTTTTATGCCTATTTCATGGATGTGTTAGTTTCAAGAATATTATTTCATAACTTAGACTAGAGATATATCAATGATGATTACTTAGTTGACTATATTTCATGTGTTGTTTAATGATTATGGTTACTAGTGCATTAATGAAGCTTTAATGTTTTGTAGTTAATAAATGTGATTTCTTTCATAGCAATGTCAAATGATGTTTTAATGATGATTACTTCATATTTGTAATGATGCATTATTTTATCTGAGCATTTGATGTTTGACTTATAATTATTATGGTACTTACCCCATACTGGCATGTGTATGGTGCGTGTATTTTTTTTATCTTTCTATTTATCGTGTTTGATATGGTTAAGGGAGGGAGTCGTAGTCACCTACTAGTCGGGATCTACATGATGTACCACTCCCTATCATTGCTTGTTTATTTTAGATATATTTATATACATGTACATGCTCATCTTTTATGTAGAATGTAGGTACTGGGCATCGACTTCCTTGAATTGCCAGAATGAGCATGCCCTATGACAATAACTCAATGGTAAGAATGGGGAGATTATGTTGAGGTTCAATACCAGCCATAGCCTAAATACTTGTCTTGCAAGGAGGACTCGTAACTGACTTTCCACCCTTTTTAAAACTCGTGAGTTTATCTTTGTCTGTGTTTTTTGATTTTGAGTTTTAATATGTTTTGGTAATGTTGCTTTTATGTGAATTTTGCTATGTGATTTATTTGATAAATGGTTTAATTATAATATTTGGGTTAATCATATAATTAAATATTATTTGATTAAAAAGAAAATATTAAAGCATTAGAATATTTAATTAATTAAAAAATTAATTAATTATGTGCTTTAATTTAAAAGACTTAATTTAGAAGTCTAAATTTAGAAACTTGGTTAAAGAGAAATTAGAATATGATGATATTTAATTAATTATTAATTAATTAAATATGCACTTCAGTTTAAAAGATTTAATTAAAAAGTTTAATTTAAGAAGTTAGACAAAAAGATAATTAAAATATTAATATATTAAAGATTTAATATTGCTTTATTATAATTATTTATTTAATAATAATTAAATTAGAGTTGTATTTAAACAATGAGCTTTGATTATTATTATTAATTTAAATAATAAACTATGCTTTAATTAGTGCTTGTACTAATTAATAAACTGGAGGAAAATAAAATATAAAAGAATGAAATTTAAAGATAAAGTTATAGTTCTAATTGTGGTGTAGTTATATTTATTTAATTTAATGATAATTATTTAGTAGTTTTATTTTAATAACAAACTCTAAATAATGTTATTAATTAAATTAATAAATATATTATTAAAAATGCTTCAAAAATTAATTAAAGAGAGAAAACTAAGTATAGTATGGTTACATGCATGTGAAAACAAATATGCTAAAAATAGAAAGCTAAGTATAGTAAGGTTACATGCATGTGAAAACATATATGCTAAAAATAGAAAGCTAAGTATAGTATGGTTACATGCATGTGAAAATAAATATGCTAAAAATAGAAACTAAGTATAGTATGGTTACATGCATGTGAAAACAAATATGTTAAAAATAGAAAAAAAAAACTAAGTATAGTATGGTTGTATGATTTGAGAGATCAAAGACATGCAAAAATGCTAATTGCATATGTATTTTTATTTTATATAATTTATTTTCAAATTTATTTATTTAAAAAAAAAATCATAATTTATTAATTTCTAAAATTAAATAAATATTATCTATTTAGTTATGAAGTGAATGTTAGTATTAGCGATTATTTAAGTCTAATTAAACTCTTAGTTGCATATAAATGATTTTATATTTCTTAATGGATGAGGGAGGTTAATAAATAAATATTTACAATTTTATTATATTTTAAGAGAAGTTGTTGTAGAGTTCACTTTGTAATCATTTAGTTAATAACTATTTGACTTAATGAAATAAATTATAAATAATTAAATTAAATTTATAATTTTATCTCTATTTACATTATAATTAAAGGAAAATTAAATGTTAATATTGGACTTAAATAGAAGTCAAATTAATATTTTAGAAAAGAAATTGATATTAGTATTTAATCTAATAATATATATTTATATTATTAATTAAATCATTTATGATTTAAATTTTTTTTTATTAATAACATGATAATATTGCATGATATTTTATATGCACAAAAAGATTGGATATTTAAATACTTATTATTTTAAATAAGTATATTGACATACAAAATTATATTAACATGTATATTCTTACTCTATTTCTAAACACATCCTTATGTCCCAAACTAAACAAGAGAAATTGGTGGAATCAAATCATATGGCTGAAAACTATTTATTTTCTAATATTATATTTATAGTCTTGTGATATGTATTTTCTTGATAGTTTTTCTTCGTTGGTTGTTTAGTTGGCCAAGTTAGGATGTGCACTAGGGACCTTTTTTTGAGATTTCTTTTATGATTATTTGATTGGATGTCATGATGAACTTTTTTATTTGAATTGAGATTTATGTTTTATGAGTTTTATGATATTGAGCATTTATGAGAATTTGCGTTTTGAGAACCAATATTATTTTCGGGTTGCTTGATAAGGAACCAAATTTGATCAATATAACTCTTGTGGTATGAGACACTATTGTGGTTTGTGATTTTTGGGTTGGTAATCTAGGTGCATGTCTATGGGAGTGGATTGCAATGGGGGTCGGGGCCCAAAGTGACTATCAAGGTAACTCATTGTAAGTTCTGTAACAAGTGATAATATATAGTAATTAAAATATCTTGCCTAGCCCTTTTCCTTGAGACACACTAAAAAGATAAGTTAGAAATGTTTGCCTCACCTATGCCTTGAGTGATTGTACATGCTAAGGATGGGAATGAAATGATACCTTGTGAGAGGTATGACTAGTTTCCTCATCATCATGAGAGGGTATTATGCTTTTGCATAGAGTCACTAGGGGGTTGGGGTCTTGAGAGACTGTCAGGGTAACCTCAGAGTTGGCTCATGTGATGACACTCCATAGTTTGTAGCTTGAGTTTTTTTCATGATTTGTTTTTTTAATATTCGCCTCTAATGGTGTACTTGTTGGATATTACTTTTGATGGTGTATTTATTATTTTTTGTTACTCATTGATTTGGATGTCATTTATTGTTGACAGTTGACTTTTATTAATGAATAATCAATTATTCATTGGTGGTATTTTTATTGTTGGAGTTAGTGATTGGTAGTTTACTTTTATTGAATATAGTTGTTATTTGTTGGTCATTGTGCTTGTGACACTTGATATTGATTTTAAGGTGGTTGTATATTTTTGGTCTTGGTATTTATATGTTGACTTGGTATGAGATGTTAGTATTAGAATGAGTGTCTTTTCAATTTTGATTATCTCTTCTTCTTAAGTAGTTTGTGTTACCCTTGAGGTAGTTTTAGCTATTAGGATTCTTTTCTTAGGATTATTTTGTGATTTGATTATATGTGTGTGAATCATACATTATCTCTCCAGCATGGTGGGAGTGGAATCCTAATTAGGTGACCATGAGTTTGGGAGGTAGTGTATTCTTACCATTTGGGTCCTCCTCAGATTGATAGATGTTGAATTCTCCTTGATACAATGGTACCATTATCATTCTTCCTCTTATTTTGAAGACTTCCATTCATTTGATATATATATGTACCATGTGTTTTGAGATTCTATGGGATATTGTATTGTATATTGATGTTCTTGTATCTATTTTCACATACCTTGTGACATGTGTAGTGGATGTTATTCATTAGATGTGCTTTCATATTATTAGTTGCATTTATGCATTTTCAATGTGATAATGTATCTGTTAAGTTCTTGTGATCATAACATTGTACTTGAGACTTAAATTAATTATTATAAACTTTCTTAGATGTGACTCAATGTGAAGGAACCCTCGAGGAATTAAAATTATATTTGTAATTGATTATATGTTCTTGATGTGTATGTATATATTGCTTCTGCATTATTGTTACTTTGATGTTGTTTAAACCTTTTTTAAAAAAAAATAGTTTAGTAAACTTTGTAACATATTAGGTTTATTTCTTTTACTTTCTCGGGTGGGGCATTAAAGAGTGTGTTGTTGTTATAAAGGCAACCAAGGAGATGATGTGACTTCAATTATTCATGGAAGAATTAGGACATCCATAGAGGGATAATTATCTATATACAGATAGTCAGAGTGTCATTCATCTTGCAAAGAATTATGCTCTACACTCAAAGACAAAAAAAATAAGTTGCGATATCATTTAATTTGATCTATTTTCGATGATGGTCAATTAAAGATGGAAAAGATACATACAAATAATAATCTAGTAGATATGTTTATAAAGTAGTGACAAGGGAGAAGTTGAACTCCTCTTCAGCTTCAATTGGTCTTCTAGACTGAAAAAAATAAAGGAACAACTAAGTCTAGGGTGGTTTGATTTAGTAAGAGCCTCATATGGTAGTGGTATTGCTATAAGGTTAGTCTCCAAGTGAGAGGTGGTTTAGTGTGGAGCCTAATTAGTCTCCAAGTGGGAGATTGTTGATATGTGGTGATTGATCAGGGAAGTCCTATACACTTTTCATAAATTCTTTGGGGTTCATGGCATCGCTCTAGAAAAAAAGCTTTACTTGACTCATGGTCAACGATTTTTTAGTTGACTTGTTAACCATTTCCCAAGGTTGACTAGTCAAGGGTTTATTTTAAGGTTAACTTGTCAAATTATCTAGCCCTAATTTTGCAAGTGATAAAAGCTTGTATAAAAATGGATTAGGGTTAGGGATTTCATGATGTGTGAGGTGATAGTAGGTTTTTGTGGAAATACTGAGCTAGAAGAGAATATAGATTGTAATTTGATTGTAATCACTGGATAATAAGAATATTTGACTCACTATTAGGTGGACGTAGACTAGGGATTGGGTGAACCACATTAAATATTTGTGTCTTGTGTTCTCTTTTGTGTGCTTTATTATTTTTTGATATTGGTTATATTTGCATGTAAATATTATTTTTGTCTCTTTAAATTTGAACATTCCACATATTCTTCTTTAGCTTTAGGGTTTCTTCTCAAGTCATTCAAGACATTAAAGATCTCATTCCTCATTACATCCTTGAATTATTCAAACATATTCTCTAGCCTCCTAGGGTTCATTATTCTAGGCAAAATACGGACTTACAACAAAGGTGCAACAACCTCAAACTTCTATGATTTGTACACCAACAAGGATCAACAAGTTTGTAATAGGATTCCTAACAAAACTTGAAAAAGTCCTCTAAAATTATGAGCCAACACTTCAATCTTCCACCAATCAAGGATTTAGGGTCTTCACAAGCTCTACAAGATTTATGAAGACTAGATCATCCATTTTCATCTTCAACCACCTTTGATAAGTGACCAACAAGATCAACTACATTTTGATATCATTCTTATGTAGTACAAGGCAAGTGAGTCTCCAAAGGAGATGACCAAGTCCCCAAGATATATACAACAAATCAAAAGTACACCAGATATAACTACAAGAAATATGTTATTATCCATATATATTCAAATATATCAGTTTCTCACTTACATTCCATTAACTCATAAGACAACTCGCATGACAAGATATACTATATGTAAAGTTGTAAGGCCTTCCTAGTTATGACCAATGTACATTCTAGACTACATGGGTATGTGCACCAAGTTGTGGTGCCACAAACATGACACAATTTTTTTTTTTAATTTTCAAAAGCACATGCACGCTATAACACATACATGCTTTTGAAAAGTAAGAAATTTTATAAATGGGTTGCAAACCCATTGTATTCTTTTTGCATTTCTCCTCACAGCGTGCATGCAGATTGAAGAAATTAAAGAATTTTGTCACCCACCTTCTCAAAATGCTTCCTTGTTGCTGAAGTTCAAGATCGGGATCACGTCATATGTTTTCTACTCTTGTTTTTGCATTGTTTTATATGTTTTTACATTGTTTTGTAGGTTTTTTCAATTTTGCTTTAAATTTGTTTATTTATTTAGATTACAATTGGTTTCTTATAAGGAAATGTGAATAATGAACTGCCAAATCTCTAGATGGATCAACAAAATCAAAATGAAAACCCTCCATGAGATCCAAATCAAAACCCTCCACAACTCGAGCAAGAAATTTTGAAACCTACACCGATTGGAAAACCTCCTCCTGGCACTCAAGATAACATAATGAATTAAATAGGAAGAGGGAAAAATGAATTAGAAGCACTCATTGGTAGGTTGAAAGCTTGTGGACAAACCAATTTGATGAGAGCACAATTGGCATCCTCCCTCGAATCCATTATAACCCATGTAGCTTCTGTTAGTGGCCAGTTGGATATTTGGCATGTTAAGAGGGATGAACAAAGAAAATATTATGCAAACAAATTATCATATCAAGATGTAAAGAAAAAAGAAATAGCAAAAGGTAGCATACGTGCATTGTTTAAAAAATCTGGAAAACTAGATATTATTAAACATACAACTAAAAGGTTCCCCATCCATTGATGCATACATGATAATATTAGAAACAACTTTTGAGATATATTGTGGATGGTCTTTTATGCCCCTTCCTGCAATAATCACAAGGTTCTAATGTATTTCATAAAAAAATTGTATTGTGAATTTAAAAATTTGTCCTTGGGGAGATCCCCAATTATTTTGATATATTAGAATCTTAGATTAGAGGTGGGGGGTCATCATTTGAGAGTTTGGGGGCACATCATGACTCTAATGTAGGTAGGACACTTGTTGTCATGCCACAGGGTGAGCATGTGATTATTCTTTTAGTTGTGAAATAACATGTAGAAACCAACACTCTAGAGACTATTAATACTTTGATGCAGACCATCATTCATTGCACGAGTCTATTAGTTGAGGAGGAGCCTTTTGTGTGTCACGGTCACATGTGCACATCATGTGGATCCTTATGCATATTTGGCAGTCATGTTAGAGATAGTATGGATGATGGGCTAGTCAGTGATGAGTTCCTAAGTGACACATTTGGCATTGACACACAGGTAAATTACAATTATAATAAACAAATTTTATCACATTTCATATGAATAGTGAATGACTAATTAATTATCATGTACTAACATTGTTCAAAATTTAGGGTAAGAGTGTTGGCGACCCTAATACAGATTCTTCGGCCCCATTTTTGGTCCTGTTGACGAGTCGAGAAGTATGTATCAATTTAATCATTTAAATTAATACATATATTTATTAAGAAATCATATGAAGGATTGACAAAAAAAATTTATGCATGTGCATTAGTTCTCTATTGGACCATCGACATTCACAAGGGACTTTGAGCCTAGGTGTGATACGAGCTTCATAGAGGTATATTTGTTTCATCTTAATTTAATTTATTTGATTATATTTTTTCATGTTTCATGTTACATGTAAATTGTATTATATGACATACAGGTATTGATGTCTAAGACTTCTCATCGTTGCCAATCCATCGATCGTGGAGTTGTTGCAACAATGACTAGTTCAAAGCCATTGACCGAGGTATGAAAGATTTTTCTTGGTTTTAGTTGTTATTTATAATAGTTAGTATCAAAATTTATAATGTTATTTATAAGTGATTTTATTGATTGAATTGTTGTAGGGCCTTATTACACCTGATCATTTGCAAGCCTTTGAGGTGGACATACAGAGTGACTATTTGATGGTGGTAAGAAAATAATTAATTTTGTGTGTACATATATTTGATTTCAATGTATAATAATTATTGATTCATATCTACTTTGTTTGTATGAGCTTGAGTTAGAGAAGAGCCTAAACAAGAGGATGAGCGAGAGTGTGAGGAAGACCCCATCATCCCCATTATCTCCCTCCATACAATAATCAAAGACCTGTAGGGATTTTTTTCCTTCCCCTCATGGGAAGGAGAAGATATAGTTGATATACACACATGTATAGGCATTAGTGAACATATATATTGGATTTTATGTCAGTGGACATATTCAATATACATTTGATGTATATATGGCATTTTATATTTGGTGTATGACATATATTTGATGCATTACATTATTAGACTTATGACGTTATTGGTTATCATAATATATTATATGTTTGTTCATGTATAACATTATTGGTTATCATAATATATTATATATTTGTTCATGTATGACATTATTAGTTATCATAATATATTATATGTTTGTTCATGTATGACATTATTGGTTATCATAAGATATATCTTATTTTTCTTTTTTACATTTTAATTACATTTTATGAATTTTATTTTAATGTAAATTGTATCCAAAATGATGCAGAGTGCTCACACCAAAAGCTAGTGGATTTCTAGTAAGAACACTTTTAAGGCAAACTACCTTTCCCACCTTCATAAGTATCTTCAAAAACTCTTTCCAACTTGTGTACAACATTGAAAAAAATTATATCCAACTTCATAAAACTACTTGATCACTTTTCCTATTCAAGACTTGGGAAGCAATAAGAGAAAAATGAGCAAATTTGAGAAATGGATAATAATCAACCTCTTGCTTCAAATTAACATCTTAGACACTTCAAGGAACACCTAATAACTATCTCACAAATTTTAGTCTATCATCTATTCCATCCTTCCAAGAGATTCTTCAACATCCTATGAGTGAAAATAATCTTCCAACATCCTATGACTATATTTTCTTTGCAACAACATGTAATTTGTTGATTTTCGGACAACTCTTCACAAAGGGAAGTGATTATGTTTCAAACTCATGAAACGACTATTAAGACAACCAAGAAGATCTTTAACATCTTGCACTAACTCCATTTAGTGCTAACATGGAGCTAAAGTGTTGTTACATTCTAACAAAGTATGAATTTTTTGTTCCAAACAGGAAGTAATGATATTTGACAATAACTCAATGATCCTATATACAAGTTTAACATTTGCAGTGATTCCTCACCATATAAAAAAAAAACTTAATAATCACCAATACCTTATGTCTCCTCTAAATTAATAAAATATATTTTCATCATTTTACATTCATTCCAACCAATTACCAATTAGTTTGATTGGTTACAAGGTTTATTTCAAGGTTTTCCAAAAAATTGCTAAAATTGCCAAAAAGTTGTCAGCAACTTTTATTGCAAAATGCAATTTTTGCACTAACTCTTCCTAGAACTTAACCAAGTGGTTTTGGTATCACATACAACCTATATAAGGTTTAATGACTCTCAAAACACTTATTGAGTCAACTTATTAACAAAAAAATAAAAAAATAAAAATCGTTAATACTAAGGCAACTTGGATTTGTAGGTGACCTCAAGTTCCTTGACCTTACAAACAAGGATTAACTTATTACCATAAAAAAATAAGATGTTCAAAATGAGGTTTATTATCACCCCTTTACCTTCTATCATGAGTTTCCATCATTGGATGAGATGACATATCTAGTTGCCAGATCCCTGCCCTATGGCATTTAGTGACTCTTAGGAATGATTTGGTTCGATGTGCCTGAGAAAATTTAAGTGCTCAAAAGGACAAGAGGAGCTTGGGGCTAGTGTTTACTCAGCCACCTGGAGCTAATGGAATATATAGTTTGATCCCATGATGAAAGGTGAGAGAGATTTGGCAGTTGGCAACTTTATACTGGCAACTTTGTACTGACCAACACTACAAGTTTTAACATCACCTGAGATGGCATCACAAAATTAAAATAGTATAAGATCTCCAAAAAGAAAGAGAGGTTATTGTAGGCCTCCACTACATGGTCTTGTAGCACCTAGAATCACATTCATACTTTGCATGAGCTCTGAGATATGCCCATCAAAGATCACTGCCCTATGGCATTTAGTGACTCTTAGGGACATTTTAGTTCGGCATGCTCGAGAACATTTGATTGCTCAAAAAGATGGGATGAGCATGGGGCTAGGGTTTACCTGGATACTTGGAGCTAATGGAATAGATAGTTCAATCCCACGATGAACAATGAGGGAGATTCGATAGTTGGCAACGCTATATTGGCCAACACTACAAGTTTTAGCATCACCCAAGATTGCATCGCAAAATCAAAATTGAATAAGATCTCCAAAAAGTGAGAGAGGTATTGTAGGTCTCCACAACATGGTCTTATAGCACCTAGAATTGCATCCATAGCTCACATGAGCTCTGAGATATACTCCATCAAAGATCATTGCCCTATTGCATTTAGTGACTATTAGGGATGATATGGTTTGGCATGCCTGAGAATGTTTGAGTGCTCAATGGGATGGGAGGAGCTTGGGGCTAGTGTTTACCTGGCCACCTAGAGCTAACAGTATAGATAGTTTGGTTCCACGATAAAAGGTGAGAGAGATTTGGCAGTTGGCAACTTTGTACTGGCCAATACTACAAGTTTCAAGATCACCCGAGATGGCATCGCATAATCAAACTACAATAAGATATCCAAAAAGTGAGAGAGCTTATTGTATTTCTCTGCAACATGGTCCTATATCACCTAGAATCACATCCATACCTTGCACAAGCTTCAAGATATACCTCGTCAAATATCACTACCCTATGGCATTTAGTGACTCTTAGGGATATTTTGATTTGGCATGCCTGAGAATGTTTGAGCACTCAAAAAGATAGGATGATCTTGGGGCTAAGGTTTTCCCAGCCACTCGAAGCTAACAAAATAGATAGTTCAATCTCACGATGAATAGTGAGGGAGATTTGGCAATTGGCAACTATGTACTAACACTACAAGTTTTGGCATCACCTAAGATGACGTTGCAAAATTAAAAAAAAATAAGATCTCCAAAAAGTGAGAGAGGTTGTTGTAGGTCTCCACAACATGGTCCTATAGCACCTAGAATCATATCCATACCTTATACAAGCTCTGGGATATGCCCTGTCAAAGATCATTGCCCTATAGCATTTAGTGACTCTTAGGGACAATTCGATTTGGCATGCTCGAGAATGTTTGAACACTCAATGGGATAGGAGGAGCATAGGACTAGTGTTTACTTGGCCACCCAGAGCTAATAGAATAAATAGTTTGATCCCACGATAAAAGGTGAGAGAGATTTGACAATTGGCAACTTTATACTATCCAACTCTACAAGTTTTAGCATCATCTAAGATGGCATCACAAAATCAAAATAGAATAAGATCTCTAAAAAGTGAGAGAATTTATTGTAGGTCTCTACAACATAGTCATATAGCACCTAGAATTGCATCCATACCTTGGCCAAGCTCCAAGATATGCCCCGTCAAAGATCATTGTCTTATGGAATTTAGTGATTCTTAGGGACGTTTCAGTTCGACATGCCTAAGAATGTTTGAGCAGTCAATGGGATGGGCTAAGCTAGGGGCTAGGGTTTACCTGGCCACTCAGAGCTAATGGAATAGATAGTTCAATCCCAAGATGAAAGATGAGAGAGATTTGGCAATTGGCAACTTTGTACTGGCCAACACTACAAGTTTCAGAATCACCCGAGATGGCATTGCAAAATCAAAATGGAATAAGATCTCCAAAAAGTGAGAGGCTATTGTAGGTCTCCACAACATGGTCATCATATCTATACCTCACATGAGCTCCAAGATATGCCTCATCAAAGATCACTACCCTATGGCATTTAGTGACTCTTAGGGACATTTTGATTTAGTGTGTCTAAGAATTTTCGAGCACTCAATGAGATGGGATGAGCTTGGGGTTAGGGTTTACCCAACCACTTAGAGCTAATAGAATAGATAGTTTGATCCCATGATGAATGGTGAGGGAGATTCGATAGTTGGTAATTTTTTACTAGCCAACACTACAAGTTTTAGCATCACTGAGATGGCATCACAAAATCAAAATGGAATGAGATATCCAAAAAGCAAGAGAAATTATTGTAGGTCTTGCAACATAGTCTTATAGCACCTAGAATTACATCCATACCTCACACGAGCTCTGAGACATGCCCCATCAAAGATCGTTGCCTTATGGCATTTAGTGACTCTTAGGGAAGTTTCAATTTGGCATGCCTGAGAATGTTCAAGTGCTTAATAGAATGGGATGAGCTTGGGGCTAGGGTTTACCTGGCCACCCAGAGCTAATAGAATAGAAAGTTTGATCCAACAATGAATGGTGAGAGAGATTTGGTAGTTGGAAACTTTGTACTAGCCAACACTACAAATTTCAGCATCACCCAAGATGGCATCGCAAAATAAAAATAGAATAAGATCTCCAAAAAGAAAGAGAGGTTATTGTAGGTCTCCACAAAATAGTCCTAGAGCACCTAGAATTGCATCCATACCTTGCACAATCTCCAAGATATGCCCTATCAAAGATTGTTGCCCTATAACATTTAGTGACTCTTAGGGACATCTCGGTTCGGCATGTCTGAGAAATTTTGAGTGCTCAAAAGGACAAGATGAGCTTGGGGCTAGGGTTTATCAACCACCCAAATCTAACAAAATAGATAGTTTGATCCCACGAGAAATGGTTAGGGAGATTTGGAAATTGGAAACTTTGTATTGGCCAACACTACAAGTTTCAGAATCACCCGAGATGGCATTGAAAAATCAAAATAGAGTAAGATCTCCAAAAAGAGAAAGAGGTTATTGTAGGTCTCCACAACACAGTCTGATAGCACCTAGAATCGCATCCATACCTCGCATGAGCTCTGAGATATGTCCCATCAAAGATCGCTACCCTATGACATTTAGTGACTTAGGGATGTTTCAATTTGGTGTGCTCGAGAACATTTGAGTGCTCAATAGAATGGGATGAGCATGGGGCTAGGGTTTGCTTGACCACCTAGAGCTAACGAAATAGACAACTCGATCTCACAATGAACAGTGAGAGAGATATGAGCAAGATATGTATGCCTAGGCCACTTTGTGGAAGATATGAGAAAAAGTTGCTAATTTTGAATTTTTGGTCAAGATAGCTTAAGATTAGGTGTTTCTTAATAGTTTGGAACCTTTTCCAAGTCCTAGAAGTGAAATCTAGTGAACTTTACAAAAGTTGCACCTTTTGTGCAAAATTGCAAAAGTTGTAAAAGTTGCTTTAAAATGCAAATCGAAAAAATGTTTTCCATGCTCATATGCTCATATACCCAAGCATAGATAGTTACAACTTCTTAAAACTTCCTTTGCAACTTTTTTACAAAAATTGCAAAAGTTGCTCAAGCAACTTTTTGAGCAACATTACAACTTTTGATCAATTTTTGCTCTTTACATATTTAGGTCAAAAGGGTCCATCTAGGACTATTCTAGGACCCTAGTTAAGATTCCTATGACCTATTAGGTAACCAAATACCTTATTTTCACATGAATACTGAAAGGTAATGAATAAGAAATTGGCTAGCAACTACAGATATTTCAAAGACATTGAAAATAATATATATTATTCTTTCAAAAAAAATGAGGTGCTGATTCTAAAAATAAGATTGAAATGATTCCCATTAGTGTCATGTCCAAGAACTACTTTTTTAATATAGTGACCAATAGTTGTCCTCACTCCCATGCCTTCTCATTCCTACGGGGGAAATATACAAAGCAAGATATAGAGAACCTACTTAATAGAGAGATTAATCTAAGAGAAAAGGACATTTCAGAAGAAAATGGTTATCTTAGTGCCATCCAGGGTATGCCAATTACTTAGGATGAAGAGACAAAACCTACAACTACTAGGAAAGAGTGCACATGTACACAGACACAAAATCTTTAGATAGAGAAGTAACAAGTGCTATAGAATTGTCCACAAAGCAATGTGAAGTGAAGCCTCAAATTGGCTCATTAGTAGGCAAAGAATCTAGTCAGGCACTTCATTCTAGCACCGTAGATGTTTCAATTAGAAATGCCTATTCATCAATGGCCTTGCATTTACAGGACTTGGGAAGCCAGGATACTCAAGTTAGGCATGATCCCTTAAATTTCTTATTGAAATATATTAATGATCTTAATAGAACAACAAAAAGCTCATTGCCACCTTTAAATAGATACTTGAGTTTAAATGGAAATTGTCAGTTCCCAAACATGTCCCAGTCAAGTAGATGACTGGTGCAGGAGCACCCATTCTAGACTCAACAAAGAAGGCACCTAAGGATCCTAGATAATTCACTTAGGATAGGTTGTGATGCAGTAGTGCATGGTGGAATCTTCTAAAAGGCAAGCCACTAAGCAATTAGACAAGGTTGGAATTCTTCAAATTTCCCTACAAAAAGAGGGTTTAGTGCTGGGAAACTTATCACAAGCATCAATAATGAACTTATCATAGGTTATCACAACCAAACAAGGTAGGGAACCTAATCATTAGGTTTTCCTAAGTTCAAAAGCACCAAAACATAAGGATTCTCCAAAAGCCTAATAAGGGAACATGCCCCCAAACATGAATGAAAAGAGAACAATGACCATGGAATGGAATACAAACACACCTTAGACCTATTAAGGTCTATATACAATAGATAAAGTGATTATGTTGTGTCTAAATAGCAATGATATACAGTTATATTAGTTTTCCATTGAAAAGGCTAGTAGCCCTTCAAACTATAAATTGAACATAATATGAAAAAACCCCACATGAAGACACAATTTAAAGTGAGATTCAAACACCCTTTTAGGACATAAAACATATGTAAACCTCACAAAATGGAAGAGACTAGAAGCCACTACTGTAACAACATTTGGAAAGTGTTCATAGGCCTAATTAGGCTGTAGTTGCACTGCAGGTACTCTTTCACACATGCCAATCTGCAAAACAATTATTGGAACATCTAGCGACATGTGAAACAAGTCCAAATCCAAAGTTACCAACCTTGGATCACTCTAGAGAAAACATTATAGTGACTATGGTGAAATGTTGAATGGTGCATGTATGGAGCCATACACCTAGGTTATAGTGGAAAAATTCATTCCTTGCTTGGCCATCTATAAAACTTGCAAAATCATGAAGTGCACTAATAGGTTTTGCATTCCACTAAGGGCCATCAAATTCCCATGATGGAAAGTGCCAAAACAACAAGGCCCTAGGTCAAACCCTTGGTTTAATGTTGATTTCTAGGAACCTTCAGCAAAACTTGAATAAGTTGCAAACTACAAAGGATCAAAACATGAAACCAAGTGAACATGAAAGCTAATTCACCCCTCTTAACTCCTATGGTCATTAACACATGTCCCAATGTCTATACCAGTCCATACAACACTCTAAAACACAAAATTTTGTAGGAAAAATAGGTTATTTTATTGATTTCTTGCCAAAATAAGTACATTATACCTATTACCCACTTGTAAGGGATAATATAGGTTGTGCTCAATAGTTGTAAGGTTGGTTTAAACCAACTAGCTCTTTGGAGAAGATTTTTTGAAAGTTTAACAACTTTTTAGGAAGTTGCTCAAAAGTTGTCAAGCAACTTTTTGAGCAACTATGAAAAGAAAGACAATCAAACTAAACTTCCTAAAACAAAATTATTCTAAACAACCAAATCTACCATGGAAACTAGTACACTCTACAAAAACAATGTCAAAAACACCTTAAAACTTAGAAACTTGATAATTTTGCCTTCAAATATCATGTTATAGCATGCTAACTGTACACAATGATATTAAATTCTCTCATTTTAGGGTTTGGAAAGTCTTTATATCTCCTCCTAGGTCTCTCCCCTTCATCCTTATGGTTTGCATTGACCTCCTTCAATTTTTAAAAGGCAAATCCACAATTTCTTGCAAAATTGCAATATAGCAACTTTTGAATTTTTCTTGCTTGCTCTTCTTAACATTTATAACTTGTTATTTAGGCTATCCCTTAGAAATTCCATGTTAGGGACCCTTACCTAAGCTAATGAATCATCCCTTAGGTTACTCATTGCCCTATGGCAACGTATGCCTTGATTTTTAGGCCAAAATAATGACTCTTCTAAGGACATTAAATGACATCCAATACCCTAACTACCACACCTAGGTCCAATGACACTTATTCTGCTTACAAGGCTCACTTAGAGCATAACACAACAAAAATGAAAAGGTAAGGGCCCTATGATTCAAGGTGCCCCTGCATCACTCTCTCTCTCTCTTCCTCTCTCCCTATTCAATCTAATTAACCAACTAGATCATTTCTACATTTTAATGTCTCAAGTATTGCCTCATGGTCTGACTTGTGGAATTTTCAAAGAGTCTTATTATGTGGTTTTCCACCATATTTTATAAATTGGACATTTGATGTGATAATAAGGTTTGAATAATGAATAATCTTCCTCTCTATTTGCTAATTCTCACATAACCACAAGTTAGGGTTCTTCATAGAATATCATCTAAGCTATATGTTAGTTACAACCACCACACTGATATGGTACTCTAAACCTTCACCATCTATAACCGAGTGATCTAATTTTTGTTTGGCTTTGATACAATGACAAATAATAATTTGTTTCTTTCTGATTGTCTTCAGGTTCAATAACAACAAAAACATGGCCTATAGTGATAAATGTACAAAATGTGGTCATTCATTCAAAAAATACTTAGGTAAAAGTTATAAAGTGACATATTGAAATTACAAAGAGATATATATATATAACCAAGTTGCACTAGATGAAACAAGTGATCAAAGTCAATGGACGAATCCATCTCTACCATTTCTAGTGCTTATGGGCAACGACAAGTGTCAATTGGGTCCAAAACCCATATATCCCATTTGTCCACCCGTTTAGTTAACTCACAATCATCCAAATTTTCCTCTATACATGATGGACAATAGCATGCCATTTTTTGTGTGTGGATACTCCATGAACCTACATCAGAGCTTCTAAAAGAGTGCAACTCACTTGATCCTATTAGTGTGCAACAATTCTTATATGGTGCAATGTTAGTAGTATCTATCAACCCAAAAAATCTATGAAACATAGAATCACCTTCCTTACCTGGACCCATTGTAGCATTACACCACTAGAAAATGGATTTTTCATATGTCAATATTGCTACATATTTGTACTTTAGTTCTTCATGAGCTTTAGCTCTTTTGATGCATGCACGTGCACCATTGTGCTCTCCCTTTTCATGACCAGCCTCTATGAAATTCCACATATATTGAATTCTAGACAACCTGTGTATCCTGCTCAACCAATAGAACATCTATGCATTCTTGAATTGAGATATGAAATTGTTTGACCAAATAATGTGCTGACGATATAGTATGCTCATGTTAGCCAAATTTCTATAAAATAGTTGAGAACAACCATGTACAAACTCCATTGAATGTGATCGATCATCACTAATGTAAAAAAAGTACTCCCTCAAAATCTTCATGTCATCCTCTATACTTGGAGGTGAATGCATGAATGTTATGTAAACAAATATGGAAACCTTTTGAGAAGTATAATACTTTTCTTGCACCTCTTTTTGTGATTGTAGTGTGTAGTTCTTTGCAAAGTCTAAAACTAAAACAATGGTATCCAATGGAAATGTATCCTTGCACAACTTGAATTGAAAATCCAGTCATCAAGCTCTATATGTATGCCTTTCATACTCGTAAATAATCTTTTCATGAAAAATCTTCATGAACTTATAAATTGGAATCTTTTCAATGACTAAATCACATGTTTTACCCTATTTCCCATCTTTTAGAGCATATGTCACTATCTTATATTTTTTGTAATCTACTATTTCATTTCCAATTGCATGTGTACTATCCATATGTTCACAAGTTGATAGAAGTTGCAAAGAACCACAAAATAAACATGTACCATCCAAGCATGATGTCTTATAAAATTGTTGGTCGTCCCCTATTTCACATAAAATGTTAGATATGAATTCTTTGAAGATCTAGGTGGTTCATTTATGTCACAATCTTGCAAAACAAGATTAGAATGCAAAAACATACATTAATGCCTAAAAACATCAAAATGGTTTAAAAGTTCAATATGTATCCTACAAAAACAAGTTGTGCACGTGTGATTTATCTTCACATAAGAAGGTTTATCCATCTCAAAAAATATTTGACTTATTCAAATTTGAGGATACATACCAATAAATTTTGCAAAAAATTGTATCTAAGTTGAGTCCAAAAAATGTTTTGCATGTGGGCTACGATTTTGGCTACCAATCCTCCTTACAACATCTCTTTGATTAGGGGAAACATGTGTTATTTGTCAAAAAACTTCGATCAATGATTTCAAAGCTCCACTAATTTCTTTATCCTTTCATAGTAGTCTATCGCTAAATGTCCATAACTCATTTTTTATTGGATCTTCTAATCTCTCACACCTTAGCATGGCTCTTCTTAGAGTACCTCTACCAATTTTCAATGTTTTGCTTGTCTTTCTCATGAGTCAATCTTTCTTCATTTGGGTACTGACTATTTTCGATGTAAGTACTCATCTTGTGATATTACTATCTTTGGTGTGTGATTTATAACCCACTTTGTCATAAGCACTCATTAGATTCTTTACAATACTTTTTTTATTTGAATTGTCCATCATTCTTAGCCCAAGAATCTTCATGATAGGCCTAAATTTCAAATTCCTCATCATTTCAACAAATAATTGGCATTGACCTATATTATTTAATTCTTCAAAGAATAATCTCCACATATGATTAACTTTTTTTTGACAAGTACACTTGCTAATCTTGTCAAGCATTGATTTCAAAATGTTAGTATTAATATCAATCAAATATTTTGATCTTCTAAAACAAATTCTAGAAGGTGTTATAATCTCTTCCATTCCCTCGACATTTTGAACATCAACATAAGGTTGAGTGCTTTGCATACCTTGAACTGAAGATGATGTGCCTTGGCAATAAGATGCAAAAGATGGAATATCACCTACTTGATATGTTGATGTTGTGCCTTCAACATGACATGATGGAGTGTGTACATTGTCGGATCTACAAATTAGCAACTCTTCAACATGAGATGATGATATGGCTCCAACATTGGAACATGATGTAGCTTCACAATTCAATTGTCTTCTTGAGTGTAACAGTCTCATTCGTTCTCTTTGTCTTTCCAATTCTTTCTCTTTGTCTCTTTATATCGATGGTTCTTGTTCCTCTTCGAAAGTCAATTCTTCATTATTGCTTTGAAATTTTCTTTGTTCATGTAGTAGTTTCATTTTATCTCTTTTGATTGCCAAATCTCTCTCCCTCTCTTCCATTGTTTGAGTTTTTGGTTTCTTCCTTGGCATGATGAAGATTTCTATATGTCAAATTATTCAAACATCTGAATTACTTACAATTTGTAAATTACAAATTATTCAAATACATATACAAATTATAATTATTTCAATGAATACAAAATATATATTCAACAACTTGTCAAATTTCTAACCATTTCCAAATAACAATTCATTCAAACATATAAATTTCAATGAATTCACTATATATTAAACAACATGTCAAATTATAATGAAATTTGTCTCTATATAACAAAAAAGAATATTTAAAAAGGACTACACTAACCTTTTCTATAGAAAGAATATTCAAAAAGCCTTCAAATAGTATATCCAATGATTGAATTTGGTGTTTTCTAGCTTCATATAGAATGAAAGAATGTTTAAAAATCGTTCAAATAGTGTTTGCTAACTTCCAACAACTTGAAACCTGTGTTTTCTAGTTGGAACAACAAAATACACAACATACAAAAAGCATAATATGGATCAGCAGGGACCCAAACTTTCATTATGACTAATTTTTGGTGTTCTCATATAGTGCATATGCACTATAGCATGTACACACTATGTGATGGTTTTTGGTGTTTTCATATAGTGCAGCACTATAGCGTGTACACACTATGTGAAAAATAATCTCTCCCTATCCCATCATCTCCCATCCCCTACTCTCTCTCTCTCTCTCCCTACTCTTTCTCACTCTCTCTCCTCTCTCATCCCCTACTCTCTCTCACTCTCTCTCTTCTCTCCCATCCCTTAATCTCTCTCTATCTATCTCCCTCTCTCACTCCCTCACCCACCACCTACTCTCTCTCTCACTCTCTCTCTGTCCCATCCCATACTCTCACACTCTCTCTCCTCTCCCATCCCCTACTCTCTCTCGCTCTCTCTCCCCTCTCCCATCCCCTACTCTCTCTCTCTCTCTCTCTCTCTCTCTCTCTCTCTCTCTCTCTCTCAGGTTACTCTCTCTATCTATCTCCCTCTCCCACTCCATCTCCCACCACCTACTCTCTCTCACTCTTTCTCTCTCCCATCCTCGACTCTCTCTCTTACTCTCCCTCTCTCACTACCTATTCTCTCTTACTCTCTCTCTCCCTCTCTCCCTCTCCCACTACCTAATCTCTCTCTCTCCCATCCCCTATACTCTCTCTTTCTCTCTCCTCTCTTGTCCCATAATCTCCCTCTCACAAACACACACTCCTATCCCCCATCTCTCATACTCTGTCTCTCACCACCCACTCTCTCTCACTCTCTCTCTCTTACACACACTCCCATCCCCCCTCTCTCTCTCACTCTCCCTCTCCCACTCCCTCTCTCACCACCTACTCGCTCTCTCCCATCCCCCCTCTCTTGTTCTCCCTCTCCCACTCGCTCTCCCATTGCCTACTCTCTCTCACTCTCTCCCATCCCCCACTCTCTCTCTCACTCTTCCTCTCCCACTCCCTACTCTCTTTTACTCTATCTCTCCCATCCCCTACTCTCTCTCTCTCACTCTCCCTCTCTCACTGCCTTCTCTCTCTCACTCTCTCTCTCCCATGCCCTACTCTCTCTCCCTCTCTCCCTCTCCCACTACCTACTCTCTCACACTCTCTCTTGCATCCCCTACTATCTATTTCTCTCTCTCCTCTCCCATCCCATAATCTCTCTTACAGACACACACTCCTATTCCCTCTCTCTCTCACTCTCCCTCTCTCACTCCCTCTCCCACTACCTACTCTCTCTCTCTCTCTCTCTCTCTCTCTCTCATAGACACTCTCATCCCCCCTCTCTCTCTCACTCTCCCTCTCTCACTCCCTCTCTCACCACCTACTCTCTCTCTCCCATCCCCTACTCTATCTCTTACACACACTCCCATCCCCCATCTCTCTCACTCTCCCTCTCCCACTCCCTCTCCCACTACCTACTCTCTCTCACTCCCTCTCCCATCCCCTACTCTCTCTCTCCACTCTCCCTCTCCCACCACCTACTCTCTCTCTCCCATCCCCTACTCTCTCTCACTCTCCCTCTCCCACTCTCTCTCTTTCTCGCTCTCCCTCTCTCACTGTCTACTCTCTCTCTCACTCACTCTCCCATCCCCTACTCTCTCTCATTCTCTCACTCCATACTCTCTCTCACAAATACACACTCCCATCTCCCCCTCTCTCTCACTCTCCCTCTCCCACTCCCTCTCCCACCACCTACTCTCTCTATCACTCTCTCTCTCCCATCATGTACTCTCTCTCTTACACACACTCCCATCCCCCTCTCTCTCTCTTGATCTCCCTCTCACACTCCCCCTCCCACTACTACCTTCTATCTATCTCCCTCTCCCACTCCCTCTCCCACCACCTACTCTCTCTATCACTCTCTCTCTCCCATCATGTACTCTCTCTCTTACACACACTCCCATCCCCCTCTCTCTCTTGATCTCCCTCTCACACTCCCCCTCCCACTACTACCTTCTATCTATCTCCCTCTCCCACTCCCTCTCCCATTGCCTACTCTTCCATCTCCTACTCTCTCTCACAAACACACACTCCCATCCCCCCTCTCTTGCTCTCCCTCTCTCACTCCCTCTCCCACCACCTACTCTCTTTCTCACACTCTCTCTCCCATCCCCTATTCTCTCTCTCTCTCTCTCTCTCTCTCTCTCTCTCTCTCTCTCTCTCTCTCTCTCTCTCTCACTCACTCACACACACACACCCACACCCATCCCCCTCTCTCTCTCACTCTCCAACTCTCACTCCCTCTCCCACTACTACTCTTTCTCTCTCTATCTCCCTCTCCCACTCCCTCTCCCATTGCCTACTCTCTCTCCCATCCCCTACTCTCTATCTCTCTCCCTCTCCCACTCTCTCTCCCACTGCCTACTCTCTCTCTCACTCTCACTCTCCCATCCCCTAATCTCTCTCTCACTCTCCCTCTCCCACCCTCTCTCACTTCCTACTCTCTCTCTCACTCCCTCTCCCTTTCCCACTCCCTCTCCCACCTTCTACTCTCTCTCACTCTCTCTCTCCCTCTTTACTCTCTCTCTCATCCCCTACTCTCACTCTCTCTCCCATCCCATACTCTCTCTCTACCACCCCCTATTCTCTCTCTCTTACACACACTCCCATCCCCCCTCTGTCTCCCCCATCCCCTATTCTCTCTCAGGATACTCTCTCTCCCCTCTCTCATCCCCTATACTCTCTCTTTCACACACACACACACACACTCACATCCCCCCTCTCTCTCCTCTCCCATCCCCTACTCTCTCTCTCACACTCTCATCCCCCCTCTCTCTCCCACTCTCCCTCTCCCGCTCCCTCTCCCACCGCCTATTCTCTCTCTCCCATCCCCTACTCTCACTCTCTCTCCCATCTCATACTCTCTTTGCCACCCCCTACTCTCTCTCTCTTACTCCCACACTCTCTCCCATCCCCTACTCTCTCTCACTTACACACACTCCCATCCCCCCTCTCTCTCTCCCACTCCCTCTTCCACCACCTACTGTCTCTCCCATCCCCTACTCTCTCTCTCTCAAGCTACTCTCTCTCTCCCCTCTCTCATCCCCTACTCATTCTCTTTCACACACAAAATCCCATCCCCCTCTCTCTCTCTCCTCTCCCATCCCCTACTCTCTAGATCTCTCACACACACTCCCATCCCCTCCTCTCTCTCTCCCTCTCCTACTCCCTCTCCCACCACCTACTCTCCCTCACACACTCTCTCTCTCCCTCTCTACTCTCTCTCCCTCTCTCTCTCTCCCATCCCCTACTCTCTCTCTCTCTCTCTCTCTCTCTCTCTCTCTCTCTCTCTCTCTCCCATCCCCTACTCTCTCTCTTACACACTCCCATCTCCCCTCTCTCTCCCTCTCCCTCTCCCACTCCCTCTCCCACTGCCTACTCTATCTCTCTCATCCCCTACTCTCTCTCTCTCAAGATACTCTCTCTCCCCTCTCCCATCTCCTACTCTCTCTTTCATACAAACACTCCCATCCCCCCTCTCTTTCTCTTTCCTCTCCCATCCCCTACTCTCTCTCATGCACACACTCCCATCCTCCTCCTCCTCTCTCTCTCTCTCTCCCCCTCTCCCACTCCCTCTCCCCCCACCTACTCTCTCTCTCTCATCCCCTACTCTCAATCTCTCTCTCCCATTGTGTACTCTCTTCCACCCCCTACTCTCTCACACACACACTCTCTCCCATCCCCTACTCTCTCTTACACACACTCCCATCCCCCCCTCTCTCTCCCTCTCCCACTCCCTCTCCCATAGCCTAGTCTATCTCACACACACCCTCTCCCATCCCTACTCTCTCTCTTGGGCTTCTCTCTCTCTCCCCTCTCCCATCCTTTACTCTCTCTCTTTTACACACACATTCCCATCCCCCCTCTCCTCTCCCATCCCCTACACTCTCTCTTTCTCTCTCTCTCTCACACACACACTCCCATCCCCCTTCTCTCTCTCTCTCCCACTCCCTCTCCCACTGCCCTCTCTCTCCCTCTCCCCCTCCCCCCCTCTACTCTCTCTCATCCCCTACTCTTACTCTCTCTCCCATCCCCTACTTTCTCTCTCTCTCACACACACACTCCCATCCCCCCTCTCCTCTCTCTCTCTTTCACTCTTGCTCTACCTCTCTCCTTCCCTCTCTATTGAAATTTAGGTCTTAATAGTGTGTGCACACTAAAGTGTGTATGCACAAAAGCATGTACGCACTATTAAGACCCAAATTTTAAAAAGCTTTAAATAGTGTGTGCATGTTATAGCATGCACACACTATAGTGCACATGTGCTATTTAAAGTTTTGTATTCTACCAAGCTTAAGGCTTGTTTTTCCTTCAGGATCCAATCCAAAGATTTGGAATCTCTAAACTAGTCTAAGACGTGTTTTGCTACAAACATACAAAAAATGATTGATTTTTCTTGTGCACTCTCCTTCAAGTTTCCTCATGATTTAGCATTGATAAAATTAGGTTACATGACATTGTAGGTCTCTGTGTTAGCTATATAACCATATAATTTATTTTTTATTTGAACTATTTCAAGCTTGTCATTTATTTATTTATTTTGAATGTATGCCCCTTTTTTTCAAAAGCCAACATGTACTAATTGGGCTATAGATTTTAGCTCATTCATCAAATTTCACAACAACTTAATTTTTTAGAAACTAGACTCCATTCTACACACTTTTAAAAAAAGAAGTTTTGATTTCAGATTAGTTTTCAATCATTTCTAGGGGGAGCACACAGATATTTCACATTTTTGGGATGTGTCTAATTCAAAAATTCATTAAAAAAATACACATTATAAAATTACCCAAAAAATCTGGGATAAACTACACAGTGTTAGGTAACTTTTGACAAGAGCAATTAAAGAATTTCAAAAAAAAGTTAAAATTTTAGGGGGGCCACACTTTGTACTATTTTATGTTTTTTCTGAATAAACAGTACCACTTTTTGTGACCCCCTTTTTTGAGGACCTAAAACTAAACGATTTTGAAAAAAAATAGTAGTTTAAAAACTAGATTCAAAGGACTACTACTTTTGTTTTTGTCATATCTTATAATTTTGAGCATAACTATCTTCAAATTCTTGTTGAAGTTCAAAAATTACTGATTTTAGGAAAAAGGTGTCCACTTATACCCCCCTTTTGGCACCACAAATTGGTGCACTTACCCACATGAAAAAGTTCACTATCCAAGCTTCCTCTAAGTATCCTCTTGAAAGATACTACTTCCATGATACCTACCAAAAATCTAGGACACTACATATATAGCCATCAAGGTATACAAGTTGGCTTTAGTATACAAGTCTAGAAATTTAAGCCAATGTCACAAAATCTAGAACTAACAAACAAATATTTATCAATACAAACTTTCAGGAAGATAACTGTAAAATAGAAAACAATAAATAAATATTTGAGTGATTTAAGATTTCCAACAACCCAAGGATTCTCTTGCATCAGAAGGTGCAATAAACATAAGTTTAGGGCTAGTGAGTTTTGGAAATTACATGGTAGACATCGAGAAACTAATATGTAACCATGATTAGTTTTTGTTACTAAAATTTTGCACATGTTAAAATGTAGTCCTAAATTGCAACAATGTTTATACAAAGTACTTGTCCTTTTCACTCTTTCATACAAATTCACATTTATTGCAGATCATGTTTCATTATGTACAAATTTGTAAGGGAAAATTGTCCTTTATGTTAATCATTAATGATATGTACAATTGATGAAATATAGCTAACATGTTGAACTCTCACACAAGGCTATAAGAGTAGCTGCTACTACTAGATACTACCTATTCTATAAAAATGTAATGAACATGAAATAAGGAAAAATAAAAAATAAAAAAATAGGTAGGCAAGGGTTCATAGGTAACTAGTAATTGGTTATTGTGAATGATTAGTCATGATATCCTCCTGGTTGTGTTTTCCTATCAACTTCCTCCAGTCACACCTTCAAGTTTTAGTTGTGTCCTTCAAGAAGAAAGAAATATGTTAGATCTAATGGATCTAAGCAATGTTGGTATTGCATCACCCCCAAGAATATAAGCCTTGTTTTTCTATCATGATTACACTTGCATAGAACTAAAATAAGTAACTACAGGCAATCATAAACCAATTTTAAATGAAGGAATCTACAATAAATACCAGGCACCAAAAAGACATGCATTTTGTATGAAACATTTTGTTTATGCTATCAAAATAGCTAGAGTTTTAGGCATATGAGAGCATCAAAGGAACATTATTATTTTTTATGAAACCTTTTTCTTTCAACCTAAAATCAATATGTAAAGTAATATGATGTACAACCTAAGTTTAATGCAAGGCGTATAAAAGAAGATGCAGGGCAACATATTAGTAAAAGAAGAGAAATAACACCTCAATGTAAAAAGGGAAGTGAATGATAACATTGTTGTATAGTAAGAAAGGACGCATGTCAAACAACATGAAGGAAGGCAACATAGTAAATATAATAAGCAATAGAGTATCTGAGTGCTTATTAAGAACCAAATTCAAGCAAGCAAACCTAAAGGACAAGCTACATGATGATTAAAATGAACAAGTTTGAAGATTCTTGAAGGGCACTTATCACAATATACAACAAGGACAAATGATGCTATGAGGAGAGATAGATGATAACAAATGTTTTCCAATAATGAATTACAAATACCAAAAAAATGCAAAAAAAACATTCCAAAATATATAGCTCAAATAGGCAATTATTGGTGCATTACACAACTAATGTCATAAGTAAACATGCTAAGATGACATAGTCATTTCATTTGCATCACATTTAATTTCAATAATGCCAAAAGCCATGTTGTGTGTGCATTACTTTTATTGCATTTATAAAAGATGTTGTGAATAAGAAGATGCATGCCTTTTAAAGAGCAACATTCTAGACATGCATAAATAAGTTATATAAAGGAATTATATAGAGCATGTCCTATGGCAAAGTTTAATGCAAAAGTGACTATTAGTATTCCAAGTAAGAAAATCATGGAAACCTGTAGCATCATGTTTATTTGTATGTTTGGGAAATTTACTAAGATGACTATCAAATGACTTATTCTATGAATTCTTTGGTGTATTAATCTAGAGTGAGGCTTTTGGCACTACGTACATAAATGTAGTCTTAGTTGTAGTGCTTGAGATAATATCTCATACATGTAAAGATGGTTATTCATATGATATATATATATATATATATATATATATATATATATATATATATATATATATATATATATATATATATATATATATATATATATATATATATATATATATATATATATATATATATATATATATATATATAGGAAGGTATTTTTATTTCCATTATATGATAAAGCACAAAAGATATAGCCTACAACCAACAACGTATGTAAAACAAAGTCAGAATAGTAAAGGGATCTACTATAGGTGTGAGACCCATAGCTAAAAAATGATGTCAACAAGAAAAATAGTAGTGATGACCTGCTACAACAAGATTTCTACATTACAACACAAAGAAAACAAAGTTTGATCTAGATGGTGGGAGTCAAAGCAAATATCATTTCACAATATCTACAAGAGAAAGAGCAAACGTAAAAGCAACAATGTATTTCATAATTGAAATATAAGAGATATGGAAAAGAGAAATACTCATAAATGAAAATACCCATCTCAAAATCAAGACATTTTAGTTTCCTACAAGTAGATATTGCGCAAGAATTTAAACCACCATTCTAGTTGTGACTCTTCATAAGTTCTAAAAAATAAATAAAACATGTTGTGTCAAATAAAACCACTATTTGTTAAGAAATCCGAAACATGCAACAATTCACAGAAGGGTCAAGTCATAGGTAGTCAAAACTATAAGGAGGAACATAGATTGAAAGGCATGAAAAAGCTCTCACAAATTGTTAAGATAAATGAAGCAATAGTGATGAAATTTAGCAACAAGAGAGAGTCAATAAAAGTGATAATGGTTTGAGCTAAAGGTAAAAGGAAAAAATGGTGAAGATCACATTGTTTTAAAAATTTGCAGTTGTGTAAGAGATAGAAGGAAGGTCGATGTTACAAGTTTTAGGAAAGAACAAGTGCAATCAATAGGTAAGGATGTTAAACAAATATGTTTTGAATGCTCCATGAACCTTCAAAAAATGAATAGAGGGCATCACCAATATAAAGTATAAATAGGGAATGAGCTGATGCAAATAACAATAGAGCTCAACAAAAAGCCAAAGGGAAATAGCACTTTTTGCTTGCAAGGGAAATTGTCGACTCTCAAGAACAAAGCAACAAAAGGAGTTAGTATGAATAAGCACAGTTCTATAAAAATACAAGAGCGTGTATGTTGTATAATTAGTGAAAAAAAAACACAACAAGCCATGACCTCTTGAGCAGAATGTGACTCTAGTTGACGGGAGGAAGTTGTGGCCTTTGAACCATGCAAAAATAGGGTTAATAATTCAAAGGAAACATTATGATGTCAACTCGATGACATAATAATAGATGAAAAGAAACCCATTTGTACAGTTGTAGACATGAATGCAATAAGACATGCAGAGCAATAAAATTCACTTAAAATAATCATGAGTTGCAGATAGTTTGAGTTGTTCTCAACAAATATATGCATAGCCATTGTCACTAACAAAAAAAGTATCATGTTTAAAACAAATCTTTAGGGAATTTCTAGTTTCATACTACAACTTGTAACTATAACAAAGAAAACAATTACATGGTAGTTTATAAATTCATGAATCTGTAGAGAAAGTGAAGAGGGGAAAAGTATCTAAGAAACAAAGCGTTTTCATTTGATACCAGCTCGTTCTCCATGAAAACATATTTAAAATGAAACTCCTACAAATGAAAAGCAATGCCATAATTTGTAGGCTGCAAATGATGGGAAATATTTTTAAGTATGGTAAGAAATCATGTAACATAATTTGAAATACAAAGGTTAAAGTTAGAAAACTACAAGCAGCTGCAACCTTGAGGATATTTTTTACCTTTAGACACTTGTGTAATGGCTGTCAAAAATTAGAGATTATTGTTAGCAAGTAGGAAAGTTAGTGTTCACAAGCTCATTATCAATGACAGAAGCAAAGGAAAGGCAATATCCAACACAAAACCTTAGTGATGTTGCTCCTTTCTCTCAATATCCAGAATTTTTTAAATAATGAAATGAGAGGTTGAGTAATTGCATTTTAGGGTAAGAATTAATCATCTTCAAATTTTATTATAATATTAATACTTTCTAGATAGTGTGCAAAAATTTTAACTTTCCAATTCGTATAAAAAAAATTTATTTTTAAAATTTTTTTATACTCTTATATGAGCCGGATTTCATTTTGAGAGATTTATTATTATTATATTTTTAAATATCATTAAGTTAGTTTAGATTCTTCTATTTTTAATATTATATTTTCTAAATATATCTTTTCTCTGCAATTAAAAATGTTAAAATATATATGTGCTTACATTATACAATATACGCGTCTAATATAATATATACTTTTATATACTTATATTGTATTATTTTTAATATTATTATTCTCAACCAATAATTATAATTATAATAAAATTTTAAATTAAAATTTAAATTAATTATACTTTATAACTAATAATTAGTAATTATAATAGTAAAATATT